>VMOF01000220.1:38612969-39357969 GCA_011764245.1 Trialeurodes vaporariorum | reverse complement strand
GTTAAAGCTTGTACTGTGCTAGGCATTGACGTCAATAAAAAAATCAAGTTAAATCTCACCTACTTACTTTAACAACCGATGCGCTCGATCGTCAATGATCAGCGTGTTGCTCATGTAGTATATATGTATGTAACTCGCGTTTTGCAGGTGATGCGAGTGTGCATCGATCGCACAAGCGTGCTGCTTGTAGTGTACTTTGTGTTCTGCAGGAGTTCCGCGCGCGTTAACCGTATTTCAGCAAGTGATGATTATTCGAATAGCGCCTAAAGCTTCCAGATTTATCTTCCAACTAGAATTGAACATTTTTGTGTGATTTAACTTTTTTCCCCTCGCAAGAAATCTGAAAAGTATTCAGTTCTGTCTATGGACTCGTGATTGAATTACACTTTCATGCCGATTTTTCCCCGCATACTAAGCACGACTTAGATTTTTAATATTCATTTCATAGGTATACGCCTTATTTTACTGCGGTGTTTTGTGAGAACGTCAAGCACCAAAGATCATGTGATTCACTTGTTGCGATTGTTCCGACATTCTTTTCTTGGACCTTAAAAAATAGACAAATGGTATTTGTTATAGGTGTAAAGTAAATTCTTGCTGAGGGGTTTTGGACTTGGCCTAGTGGCTAAATTGTTCACTGTCCAATAAAATAATGATGATTTTAAAACTCATTCTATACGGCTGCGTACATTATTAAAAAAAAAAACAAAAAAACAAAAAAACAAAAAAAACAAAAAAACAAAAAAACAAAGAAACAAAAAAAAAACAAAAATCCAATAAGGTATAATTTAATGTTTATTAACTGAAAGTTGTTTTTACACTCAAACTGGTGGAGAAGTGCTTGCACTCGAACTTTTTCTCTCACTAGTGCTTGCGGACGACACTGGTACTTCGAATGTAACCCGTTTTTTTCCCACTCTCTTTTTATTGCCTCTAATTACGCGTTTGACCTTTGAAACCTCACCATCGAGAACCTTCATGACCCTAATGTCCTCTTTCTCTTACAAGTCAGGAAAGTTTTGGACAAAAACACATTTTTTACACATTCCTTCCCTGAAATTGAAAGCTTTCTTAACCTATACATACACGCGCTAAACTAGACTTTAACTTTTTTTTACTTCTCGAATTTTCCTTCAATTTCAGGATTTGTAAAGTTCTAAAAAGGGGGAGGGGTGAGGATTGCAATCCTGCCATCTAAATGTCACCCCTGAAATGCGGTAAACAAGAAATGTCTTTCCTCTCTTGCCTTCCTTAGGCTCTGTTAAATTTTATGTTTTCTCAAAGCCATAATTCTTGAAAAATTAGTCACCAGTCACGGGAGTAAATAAAGGAAAAAGGACAATGATTGAAGGAATGAAAAGAAGGGAGGAGGGGAGGGGAAAAAAGGAAAGTAAAGGGGAGGGAAAAGGGGGTGGAGGTCACAAAAATAAAAACCATCTGACGGATATCGCAAATATACAGCCGAGTTCATCATCATGACGTTCCTTGGGGACTCGAAGCAAGAACCTGCGGTGTCTCCCTCGAACTTATGAAAAACGAGGAAAAATCATCCCCAGCCGCAGCTTTAAAACAATTTCAACGTGATACTGCAAATGCTTCTGGAGGCAGTCAGTGGATGCATCACGAAAACAGGGGTGTGGGGGGGGGGGTTTGGAGAGTTGATGGAAATTCGCGCCGCAAAAAAATTAGAAAGTACGCATTGCATCCAGCCGTGGTTCTCCCCGTCAAGTGTCCGGGGAAACAATTAATTTATTTTTATTTATTTATTTTTCTGAAATGAAAGTCTTGAGACAAAGAGCCCTCGTTACATGGCAGCCTTCCCCTCCTCCCCCCGGAGCACAGGCGCCTGAATTCATCTCGCCGGAAATTCATTTCGCTTCAGCCGGAAACAATTCCCGGACCGTTTATCAATTAAAGCTGATTGTCCTTTTCCCCCCCCTTCTTCGTCGTTGTCGTCTTCTTCTTCTTTCCGGGTCATACCACGGTGCAACCATGGGCGGCTACAGGAATTTGTCTGTTTCTCTCTTCTCCCGTTTGAACGCGTGCGTTAGAAAAGGAAGGAGATAGGGGCTAAAGTCACGTGATGACCGCCTCTCCTTTCCTTTTCTAACTCATCTGTTCAAATGGTCGAAGAGAGAGAACGGTAAATTATTCCTGTATCCACCCATGGATACAACTGCATAAGAAAAAGTTCACGCCTGTGATGGTTGAGGTCTCCAGCTGCTGTAAAAGTATTTCCTCGTTTTCGCCCTCTTCATTTAAATAACGAATATTAATTACTCGATCGAAAAGGTTCATGGCGCTCTCTGGAAAGAGAGACCGAGAAATCAAAGACATCATAGAAAATACGAGAGAATATTAACGCTGAAAAGTGAAGATGGGTGGATTGAGAAAAATGAATAGTATAAATATATCATTTTTTTACAGGGATTCGTTTAAATTTATCACTGAGATCATCTGAAGCAAAATCAAATTCCTTTTTAATTCGCTAAAATACTTCCAAAAATCGAAGTAAATGAAATTATTATTCGGACGTCTGTAAAAATGCTTAAGGTAGATGTCCCAATTACCGCCCCCCTTAAGGAAAAATTGCCGTAAAATGCCTGTAAAAATGTTAATTTTTATCAAATTTATGATCGGTTTTCACTAGGGCCTCTCAAATACTATCTAGTTTTATGAAAAAATATAAAGTTGGCGTAATCAATCAGGAAAAAAAATTATTAATAAAACTCGAAAAAATGACTCATGTCCCAATTACCGCCCCCCCCCCCAAAAGTGGCTTTGTCCCAATTACCGCCACCCCAGTTGTCCCAATTACCGCCCTGCATATTTTTACGGGCTTTTCATTCAAACTATCGTGTTTATTGTCAGGAAATAATGAAATTATGATGATTTAAGACGCAGAAAGTAAAGATAACAGATATTTAATAAGTATTACTACTAGTTACAAAGAAAATTGAGTAAAATTGAGTAACGTTAAGTTAAATATTTTCTAAAATTTGTAGGTTTCAGTCATTGACCGATCCAATTTAGTGCCGTAGCGTGCAATTTCGCAACATTGCAGTTTGTCCATTTAAACTAATGAAAAAGATCGAAATACTGGGTGTTCGGTGAACACCTTCGCATTCGACCTACTGCATGGGTTTGAATGGGAAAAATGCAACGTTGCCAAATCGCACGCTAAGCCACCGATAAAAATTAGCAACTTCAGTCAAATTTTGAATGCACTCAAATGAAAAAAGAGTTATAGAACTTTATGTTAGTTAATGATTAAGTAAAAGGCAACAAAGAAAACAAAAACAATGTTCACTTTAGAGGCAAAATTGTCCACACGACTAATAAAAATGACTACAAAAGAAGGGTAGGAAGGCGCTCAAGTACTTGTTTTGAAAACTAAAAAAAAATGTGTAATGTCAAAGGCAACCTAAAAAAGGACTTAAATTTTTACACTAGACTTTAAAAGAGGAACTTAACATTTTTTTCCCTTTCTGAATATAATTTTAAATCCTGAGGAGGAATTAAGTACAAAGAAGGACGTAAATGACTTAAAATGAACTAACCACGTCGGCTAAACAATAATTATACAGGGTGTCAATTAAAAAAGGAGCCAGGCCGAATATCTCGCGAACAGCTCCGAATTTCAAAAAACGCTGAAACACGTGTTCGATTATTTTGAAGGGGACATCTTTTAAGGGGGTCACCGATTTGAGGGCCCTCTCTAAGGGGCCCCCAGTGGGGGGAGGACCTCCCTAAATCCAATACTTCAAATAGGGACCCCAATTTTTTTTTAATATTCGAAAAGAAGGTAAAATTCCAAGACTTTTGGTGCAAACCGGAGGTCGATATCGTTTTTCGTTTTCGATATATCGAAGGTCGAATTTCGATTTGGGCCCATTTTCAAAAAATCATTACTCCTCTTTGAAAAGTCGGAATTTTAAAAACAGGGGGTCTAAAATACTCCAAAGAGCAAGCCCTTTTCAGAAAAAAATTCAATTTTAACAAAAATTTAGTCCAAATTTGGTTTTAAAGCCCCCAAACATTTTTAACGTTTTTGGCCCCCACGGGGGGCTATCAGAAAAATTCCGAGAGACGACCCCTATTGAGAGATACATCAATCAAAAAGGCGTAATAAACTGAGCATTTTGGCGCAAACCGGAGGTCCATATCGTTTTTCATATTCGAGATATCGAATGTCAAATGTCGATTTACAAAATTCGATATCTCGAATGTGGAAAATGATATCGGCCTCAGGTTTTCGCCAAATGCTAATTTTGGTATTTTCTGTATCACAGAATAAGGATCTTCTCACGGAATTTTTCTGATAGCCTCCCTAGGGGGCAAAAGTGTTAAAAATTTTCAAGAGCGCTAAATCCTAATTTTGACTAAATTTGAGTCACAGCCTTATTTTTTTCTCAAAAGGGCTTGCTTTTTGGAGTATTTTAGACTCCCAGTTTTTTAAATTCCGATTCCTCAAATTGAAGTAATGATGTTTTGAAAATGGATCCATATCGAACTTTAACCTTCGATATATCGAAAACCAAAATCGCTACCAAGCTGTTGCTTACGCCAAAAGTCTTAGAATATAAAGTCATTTCAAACGATGTATCACAAGATGGGGTGTGCCGTAAAAGAAAATTAAGTTGCTCCCCTCCCCCTCCCCACTCCCCCTCCCCCTCACCACTCCCCCTCCCCCTCACCTTTCCCCCTCCCCCCACCCCCTCCTTCGAAAATAGCGTATCCAAAAAACACTTTTACTGTTGTTTAACAACAACAGCAATGACTGTTACTTTTACAGATAGGTATAAGTCAGCTGGAATATTCTTTTAGCGAACAATAGAAAATATTTATTTGACACACTCTTTGATGTTAAACCGAGGTATAGAATGTCAATTCAAGAGTTTAATATGTTGCTTCATCAAAATTTAAAGAACGTTAAATGATTCAAATGATGTAAAATGATAGATTTGCAAGCAACTATTCCAACATTTTAAGTATATTGAGTTAGGGCCCACGGCAAATAAAACAACCTAGAAACAGGAAGCATTTTTTTACTAACAAATCGACTACCTATTGAATTACGATCCCTTTTTTTCGATGTATGCAATGCTAAAAATGTATCAACTCTACTCCAAATATGATTTCTCTAACGTAAGAGCGTTATACAAAATCTAAAACGCAAAAGATTCAAAAAGAAAAAGCATGGGGGCGATAATTGGGACATCGTGAATTTTCGCATGTCCCAGTTATCGCCACCCCTGGCGGTAAATGGGACAGCAGTGACTTTTGATGTCCCAATTCCCGCCCCATCACAAATAAATAGTAAAATTGAGGTTCCTTTCAAAACAAACTTGTTTTCAGTCAGAAAAATCATTAAATTAAACCCTGAAACAACCAAACATATTAAAACAATGTAACGTATAAGAGAAAATGAGTGATTTGCTTAACTTGTCTCTTAACGTGACAGCTAAGAAATGAGCGGAAACAGGTGGTGCTCGGCAGGTGTCCACTTCCGTGATTTTTTTAGGGCACAGTGCTGCCACCTATCAACTTCAAACTTTTTCACCAGTTCAGCCGACCTATTTAGAACACTTATTCCATATTCACTTGAATTTCCCTGCTAGTGTGAGCTTATTTTAAAGAATAAATGAATAGGGGGGCGGTAATTGGGACATCTACCTTATGTATTTGTTCGGTCCTCTGTCTTTTTAGAACCGTAACACATTTTCGTTCGATAAAAAAAACAAAAAACAAAAACAAAAAAACAAACAAAAAACAAAACAAAACACGCGGGAACACTCTTTGCGGAAGAACGAGTGTTTTCCAATTCAAGTCTGACATACCAAAAAATATACCAAAATCAATATTTCCTATCTTAATGTATATGTATGTATGTACGCACATAAAATTCATGATAAAAATCTAAACCGACTTAAAAAAGTGTTTTAAAATGAGCAAAATAGGGCATTACTTTTCAACGAAGCATTAGTCCGTCTGATACGAATAGAGGGATTCAATAGGGCAGTTGCAAAGGTCTGAAATGTTGTGTTTTTTATAAAGAAAATAAAAGTACTTGATGAGCTGAGAGCAAAAATGCCTTTGGTTCTTAATTAAGTTTCATTGTTCCGAAGATGAGATTTTGGCTCCAAAATACATCGTTTTAAATTGGAATTCTGCGTAGTGACGTTAATACATACACGATTTTTTTACAACTTTACATGTGTGTATCTCCAAAACCAAAACACTTAGGAAAAAACCAAAGCCACCATTGTGCTCAGCTCATCAAGTACTATCATTTTCTTTATAAAAAACACAACATTTCAGACCCTTGCAACTGCCCCATCGGCTGCAAAAGCACAGAGTCTGACAGTGGTAACAAATCAATCTGAAGCAACGACTTAAAACAGAAAAATCGTATGGATTTCAATGCTCAGAAATAGCGAATACATTGTACAACGCAGCGCAAAACAAAAATCAGACTGAAAACAATATGCACTCTCATGAGGGTCGTGCATAATTTCTCGAGAGAAAGAGAAAATATCTTGAAACGCTCCTCATTGTCATAACGGAAATACCGACCAACTTAAACTGTGTGTCAGTTGATTATAATGCGTCAACAAGTCAAAACGGTATGAGGAATGAAAGGGTACAAAAGAGAATTACTGGTGGAACAAATAGAGCGGAGAAATTATGGAAGGCGAATGAGACGTTTGATTATGTGCTGCGGCGAATCATGATGTATTATGAAAAAGTTCCTTCAATTAGTAGAGTATGCAAAATCCAAACGGTCGTGTCGGAATAGTTACCTATGTCGAATGCACATCTATTTCCATAACTTTTTTCACCCGATCGTGAGCTGAACCTTTCCCAGATACGTAATATCCCTAATTACATACTTTTTAAGCAATTCTCCACAGTTCTTTAAGAAAACGTCATGTAAGTCTGCTGGTTGAGCAACGATTCAAAATTCGAAAATTGTTGAAAAAAGTGAATATATTCGATCGCGAAAGTTCGCTCCTTGTGAACTCTTGACTATGTCAATACTTTTGCGTTTGCCAGTACTCTCAACATTCTTATCCGACGAACACAACTGACCAATCTTTCCATTGAATGTTCGCTCGCTATTTGCCAAAGTAAACCCCTGTCTCTTTTTCCTTGGTTTCAGAGGGAGGCGGCTGCGCAACCTTTGACCTGGGTGGAAGAGGCTGATCAAGTCCACGCAATCTGAATATTTCAATGAGTAAGAAGCGTTCAGATGCTGCATAGCTTTGCACCGCTAAGTTTTGATGCCCCTGGCCGAAGCCGAATGGTTCTTTGACCCTCCGCTCCCCGCTACATAGGATTCCTCGGAATGCAGAGAAATGAGAAGCAGCATCGAGGATGTACAGGAATACGGAACATTGCACAGTGAGCTTGTGAGTGAAAGCTGCGGGGGAAAGTATCGATGTCACTGCTTTGCGCATTGCATATCCCTGCCAACAGAAGGATCTTTGAAATCATCGGATAAGACTGGTAGATTGGCTGAATGGAGGGATATTATCAGACTTAATATGGTTCGTGTTTATCGAAAATTAAAGCTCAATAAGGGGAAGTGGCGGATCTAGGGGGAACGGGGACACGTGCCGTCGTGTCGTGCCCCTCTGAAGCCCCAAATTTTGCCCTTTTTTCAACCAATAATAGGCCAAAATTTCTTACTGCAACGCTTCAAATTTTAAAATTCATGGACACGATCCGTGGCGTCGTGTGCAATCTGTCATGCACCGCTGAATTTCATCCATTTAAACCCGTTTAAAATATCGATATAGGTGAGTGTACTGTGCATCACCAGTGAATAGACTTTTTTCACGGGTTCAAATGAGGAAAAAATTCAATGTTGCCAAATCGCACACGACACGCCACTACTTGTGGCACTTATTTTTGGCCTACATCTTCAATTGAAGGCGCTTAGAGCTCACTCATTTTGAGTATTGGGTTCGACGGTTCAGACAGTAGTCGCGGTGCCTGCTTCCGAAATGCATCAACGTGCATCGATGAGCGGATGGTTAGCAACGAATCGAAACTCTGCCAACTACCCGCTCTTTTAAATGCGTTTTGATGCATTCCAGAAGTTGACATCGCCACTGAAATCGGTAAACCCAATGGTCGAAATTTGTGAGCTTTAACCCCTTATGGCTTATAGGTCAGGCCCGAGTATACTCGTTTTTCTCCTATAGTCTATGGTTTCAGTCTTAATTTCGAATAAACGGGAATATCGATAAAAACACCTACAAGATAAGGTTTCGTCGGGCGGGGAGCCTTCAATTCGTCGTATAGGCAATTCCAACTCCCCCGAGTACGAACAGTTAACTATCTTCCCTTTATGAACGGAAGAGTGTGGGTGTTCTTTTGCGTCATGCAAGATCGAAACCTGTATTGGAAAGTGGAAACAACTGGGAAATGATTAACAAATACTTTCGACCAGGGTACTTTCTTTTGTAAGTCATAGTACCAGAGGGTACTAATCTTGCATGAAATGGCGCAATACATTCAGACTCTGGTGCTGTCTCGCGGATGTTTGAAAACTTTTACAATTGTATCCCACAGCGTGACGACGATGCAAAGGCGCAAAAATATTGTATAAAGTGTATTTCTATATGAATCGTAATGAGCCTTGTCCCGTATTCTCGGCCCTGTATTCTCGAATTCCGTTTCATGCTGGCGCAGTTATTAGCGATCCAGGATTAGCAGAATTTGGGACTGGCATGAAGGGATGGGGATTGGGGGTGGGGGGGGGAGGTGGCGCACACTCACACAGCACAGACCGAACCGAGTGGAAACCGGGAAGATGTGAAACGGAATAATTTATAATTTCCCGTGTAGGACAACAGGTAAGCCGAAAGGGCGCGTGCGTGAGACATGAATGGCAGGAGAGGGGGAGGATGAGGGGTAGGAAGAGAGACGGGGGAGGGGAAAGGCTCATAGACTGTTCGTTCGTGTCCAAACGTACCGCGTGCTTACACTTGGCGTTAATACAGTGAGCAATAGCAGAGGAGCAGAAAAGCACTCCGACGAGAAATGTACTCCACTTCATTTATTCATTTATTTACATGTTTTTTCCTTCCCGCTTCTTCTGCGTTCCTTTTTTCCGGGGACGGGGGAGAGGGCTGAGGGGAGGGGAATTCTTCACGGGCGGATGTGCGCGGCGCGCGTCGCACCTTACGTCCGAACTCCAAGATCTTTGCCTTCTTTCACCTCTTTACTTTAGTTCTCTCTCTCTCTCTCTCTCTCTCTCTCTCTCTCTCTCTCTCTCTCTCTCTCTCTCTCTCTCTCTCTCTCAGCTATTCTCTCCATTTGCACCATATTTTTCGCGTATTCGTAAGGCAGAGAAGCGCAACGGAGAGAAATTATCTATCCCTCTTCTTTCTCCATTGAAAGATACACGTTGAACAAGGATACCTAAAGAGATAAAACTCCCTCCGTCCATCCTTTTTCAACCAATCCGTTTGAAAGTGAAACGAAAGAGAGGAGAGATTCTGCTTGCGCCTTTGCGTACAGCGCCCGACTCATCTCGTTCTTTATCTATTGCCAGGTCGAACTGATAGGAGTATTCGAGTTTTCGGGGGGGGGGGGGGAATTAGAGTGATCATGAAGAACCGTACTAAAAATAATTTCTGAAAGTTTTCTAGCAGAACCTTTGAAATTCATGAAGTCTATGAGAGGCTTGAATTTAATCAGCAAAAATTTCGGGGCAGGAAGCATATATAAAGGATATAACTGACCAAAATAATCAGAGAAAATGGCTAGAATCAGAGAGAATGACTAGGATCTCCGCATGAAAAGAGACGATCATCAGGGGCATTAACGGACCGAGGCGCTAGTAAATGCTCTTTTACAATCAAACTTAAATCAAAGTTGCCAATAGTCGATTGATTTTTGAACTATTTGATGTCTCAATTTATGAAAATAGTCTTATTTAGAGTCTATGAGGTCATAGTAATTTGAGCAGCTTCTGAGAAATTGTCGAACCGATTCAAATCCGGTTCAGCCTGTTTGGTTTGGTTCCGTTTGCGGTCCAAGATATTTTATGTAAGACGGTTTGCGGTTCAGTTCGCGACTCATGGAATTCGGCGGCTCGGAACGGTTTTCGGTTCTCGTTTCGGTTAGGTTCCCAGTCCTGAGTTCAATATTCCTACATCGCGGTGCTGATTTGGCATACTTACATTATTGAAGGCGCTTGAGGAACCATCATTAATAAAATTTCAACAATTTGGAGCCGACATTATTGTCAGTAAAATAACTGAATTGAGTGAGGCAGATATAGTCACCGAAATGAATATACTCGGGCGTGGTATTGAAAGGGTTAAACGAGGGAAAACGAGGGAAATCTAGAGAAACGCAAAAAGCTTGAAAAATAACAAGGGTATTTTGATTATCAAAAGCTAAGGTCAACCTAGATCCCTAATACCAAAACCTGACAACTCTGCCTTGCAGTGCTACATTTTTATGTCTCCGAAATGAAAAATGAAAACTGAAAAAAAGGAGAAGACGAAGAAGAAGAAGAAGAAGAAGAAGAAGAAGAAAATGGGAAAGAGGGAGGAGAGACGGGGAGTTGTTGGCATTAATTATTCATCAATCTCTGAACATGTAAAATTATCAAATTCACTCCAACTCCATGACCATTCCCTTTGCAAGCTTCAATTTTGCTCTCCTCTCCTCTCCTCTCCTCTCCTCTCCTCTCCTCTCCTCTCCTCTCCTCTCCTCTCCTCTCCTCTCCTCTCCCCTCCTCCCATCCTTTTCTCTCACAACTGTGAAAAGGATTTATTAGGTGTAGTTTTGCTCTTCGATTAGGTTCTCTCTCTCCCTCCCCTTCTCACCCTTTCCATTCCTTCGCCCCCTGTACTCGAGTTTTTAATCCAATTTTAATCTGGAGCCAATCTGAAGAAAGCTCTCCTAAGAGAAAGTTGTATTAGATTCTGACTTGAAAGTGCCAATTTCTCTCTTTCTGAACTAAATCATTTTTCGGGAATACTTTTTAATGTTCAAAGTCTCAGACACCAGCAATATTTCTACCGGAATTTTAACAATTGAATCGTCCAGTTACATTAATTTGATTATTTTCATTTTTCTATACTTATATCTGGCCCAATGAGCTATAACTTTAGAGTGGCAGCGGATTGGTTGGTCCACCTTGTGCCACACAGGGTAGAAGAAATCCCGAGAAAAAGCGGAATTTGGACGGCAGATTCCCAGGGTCGAGGTTAAATTTTGTTGGTCGTTTCCGGCGATGCCCGAGTTTGTTTACGAAACGACCGGAAACGACCTGCAAAATTTAACCTCAAACTTGCGGGAATCTGCCGTCCAAATTCGATTTAATCAATCGACTTTATAGTAAACTTTCACTAGCGCATCTATAAAGGCATTTTTTTCTCTCTCTCTCTCTCTCTCTCTCTCTCTCTCTCTCTCTCTCTCTCTCTCTCTCTCTCTCTATATCCATTTGAATCAGAGCAGCCGTTTTGCGTATAATAATTAATGACATTTTTCAATTCACCAATAAATTCATCACCGGTTGAGAAAAAATTACTCAGTTCAGTTCTGTGTATTACTGTACTGCCCGAAAGTACTCTGATCTGTGATATTTTCTCAACCGGTAAGTCATCGATGACTTTCAAAAACTTGCGAGTATTTTAATTATTTAACGGCAATTGCACAATTTGAGAATAGATTTAAGATCAAAGTGTTTTTCGTGCAATATACGGTGAACACAGAAGGGAACCGTGTAATCTTTCTTCAATCGGTGGAATCATCGGTTAATTGACAAATGTCATCAAGTTTACACAAAATGACAGCTCTGATTTGAATACATATGATTTGGAGACGGATGAAAGTTTGGGCCAAAGTCAAGTTATAGCCCTTCCTTCTTCCTCTTTCAACATAACATTTAATTTTTTTGGAGCAAAATAGTGAGAGGGGGGGCGAGGATTAGAGATGCTTGAGTCCCCTAAAGCCTTTATGACGTGCCCCCTGTGGGCCGTGCCTAACCTCGGTTAATATGAGTGAATCTAGCTTGTCTCTCTAGATGTGGTTCGGAAAATCAGCCCGGGGTAGAGTTAAGTTTCGGAGAAATTATTTCCCGGCATGCCGTGCTTGTATGCGCGGTGAATCTCCTGCGCTCCCTAGCTCTGCCGTGCCCTCAAGTCAAAGGCGAACAGGGTTTAGGTACAGAAACTTTAAGTTATACTCGCAATCCTACCATCCTTAATTGGTTTACTGCTACAGCGCCGCTCAGTGAGCAGAGCAGATCGGTTTGAAGGAAGGCAACCAAAAGCCAGCCGGTTAAAGCTGCTTTCATGCTGTTTAAACTCTTGTAATAATAATAAAAAAAATTAAGATGGGAATAAATTGTATGGGTATATATGGGTGTAAAGTGTGCCTAAGAATAGATTATTTTGAATTGCGGTTCCGATGGAGAAAAAACTGTTTCCTCACTGTGCGATGAGCCGCCTATGTTTGAAATCATAGTTTAAGGTGATTCCTCAACTGTCTGAAGTGAGATTCTGGCTCAATAGATAGCGTCACTAGTCAACTCATTGAGCAATCGACTTTAAATAATTCTATTTTTTCGGAAAGCATTAATCGATAGGAGCGCCCGCGTCCCCACAGGAACTGCGTAATTTTTACTTAATTTTTTTAGGCCAAATTTCAACAATATTGGTCCTTGGATTGACGGAAAAATCAAGCACCGAAATTTTGGCAAGATATTACGCTATAGGGGGTTTGCTTGCGAATGATAAAATGTCCCTATACAATAACTAATACCTTGCCGAAATTCCGGTGCTTGATTTCTCCGTCAATCTAGGACTAATATTGTTGAAATTTGGTTTTAAAAAATTAAGTAAAAAACTAAGCAGTTCCTGCAGTGGGGACACCCCTTTCGATTAATGGTTTTGTAAAGAAACTTTATAAGCCTTTCACACTTTCAGGGATAGTGGGACACATGTTGTCCCACTTAATTTAACATGGGATTCAATGGAATTTAAATGGACATTTTATATATTGAGTGACCAAAGTTTTTAGAAAATCGTTTTGTTTTGAAAGGTTTGATAAAATCTCAAAAAATTCAAAGCCCTAAATGCGCGCATGAAAGGGTTAAAGTCGAATTCTCAATGAGTGACAAGTGAAGAAATCTATTGAGCCATCAGAATCTAACTTCAGACAGGTGAGGAGGAATCACCTGAAAAGCTTGCGGACCTAAAATTTCGGACACTTTGAGTCACAATTCTCAGCTGAAATTACGTGCTGAGATTGGATTGAGCGGGTAAAATCAGTCGTAGAAGTTTTATTTAAAGGATGATTTCACGTGATTTTAACATATTGGATTTTGGCGATAATATCTGCCCCTAATTGTCCACTGTGTGACGTTCAGATTTTACTTTAGCTACCTGTTACTCGTCTCATTGTTAAAATAATTTTGAACGCGTAGACAGAATATGTGTTTTGCTCAAAACTATTGGGTTGAATTTAGCGACTGGCAGTGATAACAGAGTTGAAACCAACGATGTATAACCGCATACAAGGGTGACGCCATGTTACCTCGTATAAAGGACTTTCCCAACATGAAGCTAGAGCTACGGCGATTTGTTGCTTCTTTTTTACAACCTTAAACCAAAATGTGTAATCAAATAAATTGAAACTGGTTTGAATGGAATAAAGTGCAGGTGTTTTTGAGCGGCATCATCGACACAGGGTTTTGACCCAACTATGTAGGTATTCTAATTTCTCGAGGGACGCAATTTCGTTTTTTATCAGTTGTGATTAGGTTTTGATTTGATCGCGTAAATACTTCTAGAAGAAATAGTTATCGATTTGTGTCCAGATAACCACTCTAAAACACTTGCTCTTTCGTTTAAAACCAATTACAATTGGATTTGCTACAACCTTCAATTTATGCTACAGTTAATAAATAAAAGGGCAAACAAACCGAGCCTGCACGGAGAAAAAAAGACTGGTGGAATCTACCATCTGCACTGATTTTGTAGTCAGCTATCAAGTAGATGGTAAATGCAACGTGCATTATGGTAAATTAAGTTACCTTGTTGCTGTATTTTACCATCATTTAGTGAAACTTGCCGTACTTGATAGCGGACTCCAAAATCAGCTATGCTGATGGAAAACTACCAGTTATTTTTTTCCGTACGTGTGAAATGTCCCTAGGCTATCTCCATAATCTCCATAAACCCAAAAAATGTTTAACAAAATTACAAGATGGCGGTTGAATGAACACGGGTAAAATCGTACGAGTCCCACCTAATGGGTCTCTTGCAAACTTTTGCTATATGGAATTGAAGAGTTGATTCTAGCATTAAAAGCCGTAAAAATGACGACGAGTACACTAAAAAATAAACAAAATCCACTCTCAGAATCGGGCTTAACGGTAGAGAGACGCAGGTATCATGGGAGATTCCTATCTAAATTGAGACATATATCTGTGTTGCCGTATGGAGGAAGTGGCATAATAGACAGGAATCTCCCATGATACTTGCGCTGAACCGCCATTACAAACTTGTCCTTATAGCAGTTATGTGAGTTTATTACTGAATTTTTGACTTTCTAAGTGTGATTTCCGTGATTTTCTTTGGTTTTTACATGAGATTGGACTATTCATTTGCTTACAGCAAAAGTTTGCAAAAGCCCCATCGGAACTTTCTCTACGATGAATCACTTTTCTTAGCGAAGAAAGCAGTCATTACATTAGACTCCCCCATTGTGACCCGCTCATTAGAACGGCTTCCTGTAATTTTGTTAAACGTATTTATTGAGTTTGTGGGTGGATATGGGAACTTTCTGATGCGTTTAACGTTACTTTCAAATGATTTTGCACACATATACATACCCTCCATAGTACATATCGCTGTAGCAAAAGTTTGCAAGAGACCCATTGCATTGGAGTCTTGATAGTGACCGCACCGGGTGACAGCCTGTGCGAGCCGAGCAGGATGAAACCTTTACAGAGTAGGCACAATGATACATTCGGAGTTAGCGCTGCATGAATATTGAGTACAAACTATACATACCGTCCATATTTGTTCATTTACCTACTTGAGGACTCCTCAAAGCCGTGACATTACAAATAACTCGACCGAGCGGGCGGACACGGTGAATTAGTGTATTGAAATGTGTGATTAAGCCTGTGCATATTGCTCTGAGTCAAAGCCAAGTCATCACTCACTCACGAGTTCTATGAACTGGAATCGAGAGATTTCGAGTCAGATTAGTTTGGCGATTTGCGTGTTGCGTCAAAGAGAGTATTAAGGGGCGCGTATAGTGAATAATTCTAACTCCCAAATCGAGCAGTCGTCGACCAAAGCCCTCCTCCTCGACTAACTTGAGCCTCGAATTTAGGTTTCCTATCGGTTATTTCGGGAAAGGCCGTTGTACGAATTGGTCAAGGTGATTCCTCACCTGTCTGAAGAGAGATCCTGGCTCAATAGATTGTGTCACTAGTCACTCATTGAAAAATCGACTTTAATATTCAAGGCTAATATTTTTTTTTTTTCGGAAAGCATTAATTGATAGGGGCATCCCCACAAGAATTGCGTCATTTTTCGCTCAGTTTTTTAAGCCAAATTTCTACAATATTGGTCCTAGATTGACGTAGAAATTAAACATCGAAAGTTTGGCTGGATATTAGGCTATGTAGGGACGTTTTATCATGCGCAAAAAAAAAATGCCCCTGCCTTGCGTAATATATTGCTACAATTTCGCCCCCTGCGATCGACCCACTCCTCCTGTATCCGCCAATGTAAAATCATGATTTTATGGCACAAAATTAGGAACGAAACTACTTTTTTTCTCTTTTTTTTTAAAAAAAAAAATGTCAACAAATATTAATATTTCAACACATTTTATAAAAATAACAGAATAGTTCTTTTTCATACTACGTATAAACTACTGTACAGTGTTTAACGAGAAGAAATTATGTTTCGACTTAATTAATTATGCAGACGGAGGAGTATTGCCCGCAATTTGACGATCTGAATTATACTATACATTTTGTAAATGATATAAACAAGCCGCAATAAAAATATGTATAAATGATTGAGGGGTCGAATATGCGACAGCAAACACAATAAGTTCAGTCAGCTATTTCTATTTTCTTGCTCAACTCCGATTTTCAAAATGTATAAATGATCAATCCTCGAGTGGTTTCATTTGATTTGGATTAGTCTCAAAATGAGGGTTAGTGTATTATAATGTCATGCGGTAACATTAATTTTCAATTCTATTATACGTGAAATATAAAACTTAAATCTAATCTAGATACTAATGATAGTGTCTATGAAATATAATAAATAATGACTAATTTTATTTATGAAATGAGTAAAATCTGTCACTTGATGGGCAAATTGCGTTCAATTTGGCAACGGCGAGTTTCCTCCTTTTAAATCCATTTTAAGTAATTGATAACTTCCGGAAGCCATATGGGTTCCAGAAAATTCGATGGCTTTACATAGGTTTGAATGGAATAAAACTGCCAAAACGCACGCTTCGCCACTGTTGTCATTATATCATAGAGGCGCAATATTGAACAATACTTTCGCCCATGATACGCGTGTTTGAGGAATCTATTGACCACTCCCCTCAACACTTTTGACTTTTAGACGTGGAATTTTGGAACTCCATTAAAATTTTCTTCGATGAAAATTTTTAGAATTTCATTCAAGCCTCTGATCGATTTCAGAACGATAGTGATTTTCGCAGGCACACAGAAATTAAAGTGTAAGTGATGGCACTTTCTTAGTTTCAGCGTCTGTCGAACAGAGAGAGATGGTTGTCGAATAAGTCAGAATTTAACTTAGATTCGAAACATACAGTTTTAAAATGTTGACAAAAATTCTATTCTTAATGAATAGAGAAACTTATACTTTATATTTCTTATGTCGGTAGGGATGAAGGCTCTTTTTCGATATCAATGCTATAAATAAAGTTAGATGAGAATCACTGGATAAACTTGTAGATCGCCAACTTCAAAAATATTGACGGAGTTTTGACATTTTCAACCTCCACTTTTTCAAGCGATCCTTAAGTGTAAAGTATCGATCCTAAGACCACGCTCTGTCGGACAATATGTTGTTTTAAATCGGATGAAATAATTTGCCAAACTTCTTATTCGGTGGCGTCACGTTTAATTTGGCAACCCTGTATATTGTCCCTTTTGAGCACGTGTAGAATATAGATTTTAAGGCAGGTCACTGCGCACCTTCACAGTTTTCATTTGATCATGGGTTTAGGTTAGGTGTGTAAAATGAAATGTAGCAAAATTTCACGCAACACCACTGATTAATGGCAACTTGGCGGGGATTTTCCTCAACTTTCTGGAACCAAGTTTTATCCACTTCGCGATAAAAAGCCTATGCAACTGGTAAAGCTCATAAAAGAGCCAGCGCACCAAGGCAGGTGATCGAAAAATATGGCAAAAAAATCAATGAAAAAGTCGTCAAAAATTCATCGTTTTCGACCATTTATGCTTAATTTAAAACTTTCCAGTGACATTCATATAAGTTAAAATTACTTTGTATAGAAAGTGAGTTTTTGTAATTAATTGAAATTGGTCTTAAATAATGTTTGTAAATGATAATTTGATGAGACATTTTTTTTTTTAATTTTTTGCCACTTTTGTACAATCGTATACCATAGTTCGACGATTCTCACTCACATAAATAAACTAATTTTAATAAGTACTCATTGTCAGTCTTTCAGTGGGAATTTTTCGTTTTGTCAACTCATTCATTCTATCCAAAGCCCTTTCCACGCTGCAACAAAATATTAGATGAAAAAAGTTGGTGATCCTAATTCTAAAACGAACTTTTAGAACTAGTTTGGTTTCCAAATTTGATGAGCGACACAGCTGTAGCAGACATGAGAGCTATAATTTTCTTATTCGGCCCGGCTTGGTTGTGGGTGCGTTTATTTCGTCTTGTCGTCCACACTCCTCGGGACTTCTTTCCTCTTGTTGTAGGTTTTTGAGTAGAAATTGAGGAAAAGTATGAGGAAAATGAAGGCGTTCAAGCTGGCGTATAGGGCATATGAGAGCAGAATCTTACATCCGAAAGACAGTAAACCAAGCAAAAATGTGATAACCATAACGAACTGGATCTGGGGAGCAGAAATATGAAAAACGAATCAAAGATTAGTATAGCGAGCTACGAGCTATGGCAATAGCGAGGATTTATGTGACGATATTTTGAAACTTCAAGCAGTGGCGCGGCGTAGCGTGCAATTTGGCGACGTTGCAGTTTGTCCATTTAAACTCATGAAAAAGATCGAACTATTGGGTGTTCGGCGAACACCTTCACATTCGATCTATTGCATGGGTTTAAATGGGAAAAATACAACGTTGCCAAATTGCACGCTACGCCGCTGACTTCAAGGCGGCAGCCATGATGGAAATCTCTCATGGATATTTTACACGGGCTCGGTTTGTTCGCCTCATTTTTTTAACCTCAAAAAGGAAGTTGTGACGAATCCAATTGAAATCAATCATGGTTTCAAACAAAAGTGTGAGTGTGTTATAGAGGGGCTATCTCGACACAGAAATTGATATAACTGTTTCTTCTGGAAAAATGGGGCTCTCGCAAACTTTTGTTTTTGATGATTAAAGAGTTGATTCTTGCATAAATACCTGTAAAAAGGACGATGATTACACAAAAAAATCACACAATTTACTCTCAGAATCGGGCTTAATGGTGAAGCTACGCAGGTATCATGGGAGATTCCTATCTAATTTGAGACGTACATACCTCTGTGTTTCCATTATAGAGAAAGGGACAAATTAGACAGGACTCTCCCATGCGTAGCTCCACCATTATGATCTTTCCGTTGCAGCTGTTTTCTGAGTTCACTAAGATTTAGACTTTTTAGAGTGATTTTCACGATTTTTTCTGGTTTTTACATCAGATTTTCTAATCATTTGCACAGCTAAAGTTTACAAGAGCCCCATTGGCACGGTAAAGAAACTGACACGTGACAGAAATGAACCAAATTTTCTCACGTGGATAGCTGTATTGGAATTCTTTGTGTCCAGATAGCCAATCTAAAACACTTGCACTGTCGTTTAAAACCAATTTCTACTGAGTTAATTACAATATTTGATTTGAGGTTAAGGAATATGAGGCAAACAAACCAGAATCATCAGATCACCCATGCTGCCTCACTTTGAGATAGGATTTAAAACATTTATCAACCTCTCTACTGAAGTATTTCGTTGGTAGCGAGCGACAGAAAATGCGAGATTAAACAATAATTTGTGGCATAGTAACGACTCGCTCAATTAGGAAACCGTGCTTTTCCCCCATATAAACCAGAACAAAAGTATAAATTGATTGAACCTCCTAAAGATAGATTGCTTCATATAGCTTTAAATGGAGAGACTCCGTTGTTGTCTATAATTGCGTGGATAGGATAGAAACAGCGTTATAAAACAAAACGTCTTTCAATTAAACGATGCCAAATTAGGCTATGTAAAGAAATGAAGTTACGAAGCGAGACGTAGCGAATGACCCTCTTATCTATTTCTCTTATCTATGCTTACATTTTTAAAATATTGAAAAAATTAAAAAAAGAATTTTGTTGATAAGATCATAAATATGAGTACCTACAGGCTTTCTATTGTTACTTCTCTTAGGCTATTGAAAATGTGTGTGAGTCACCCAAAACGTCTAGTTCGTCTGACCATAAATTGTCGTCTTCTGCATCACGCTGACTAATTAAAAGCTACTAATTAAACCAATGTATAAAATCATATAATAATGATGCATTATAAATATCGATTGTAATGTTTAACCCAAAATTTCCAAGATGAAGTCACACGGTTTTCCTCCCTGAGAAAAATGAATGTAAGAACCTAAAGAGGATGTTTACGAAAAAGGTATTACTGCGATTTTTTCCAGTAACGGCTGAGGATATATTGAAACGCTTTGTGAGGTTTTTTCGATCAATGTTATTTTATTTGTGCAGTGGTTTTTATTTATAATTTATAGCAATGACTGATTTTGTCACGAAGAAAAGAAGTCAACCCCGTGCCGCGCGCCGCCGGTCGGTCGATAACTAGACTTTAGCGCTGAACAAGTTCGGAATGGTTTTAATGCCCTGTATTTGGATGACCCTGAAAATGAGCCCGGAATGGGGAAACCTTGTGTGTACAATGTACATCCTAGCATTTATTTTTATGATCTCTTTCCGTGCGGGCTAGCTGCTTCTCAAGTGCGGTCCATTTTCAGCAAGATTACTTGCTCCTATTCTCAGTGGTCAGAAATAACGGATTTGGTAGAGTCAAAGATCAGGCAAGAAAAATCACTGAGAGAAATATTTCAGAGATGATTTAAGGTGCTCAAAACTCCCGTTTTAATTATTTAAGCTTAAAAATATTCATTAGGAGCCTTAAATTAGTCCAGAAAGATTGTTTTCACTTAGCAGATTTGCGATCACCGAATAGGCCACTTTTGCCCTTTGTGTACCAGTTTGATTTAAAAGATCGGACCGGTTCTGGCTCAGTTCGGTAAGAGTAATAAGTCTCATTTTCACTTTTGCTCCGAGGACGGATCTTACTCGTACCAACTCTTACATCACATATAGACAGCTTAGTGCGAAAAGTAACCAACTACCGAGGAAATAAAAGATGGATTCTTCCTTTCCGCACAAAACCGTCTATATGAAGTATCGAAGATAAAAGCACCGAGCTAGGGTATGCAATACGCAACTCATTACCTACCATTTATCACACGTATCAGGGACCAAATAATATTAGGTCCTCACGGTCCCGCAATGGAGATGAGCCGTGAGAACTAACGGGAGGTTAAAACCACACTTAAGTACTCATGCGAAATCCAACGTCTTTCGGGGAGCGTCAAAGCCGCAACATTATTTGGTCCCTGGTATATTGTGTAATCCATATGACCATGTATGCAATACGCAACGCACTACGTAGTACGTACCATTCATCACATGTATATCAGCAGGCGTGATGCGTACTGAATACCCTGGCCCTGGGCCCTGGGGGGTGATCACGGAGGATCGTTTCGTTTCGTTTTCGTTATCGTTATCGTTTACGTGTAACCTTATGGGTGGCTCAACTGATCGAATCGTTTTGAGCCTCTCGTAACGATTGAAACGGTCGAAAGGAAGCGATGAGTTGGAGGCTGTCGTTTACTCGATCGTTTGAAGTAGGAAGAGGTGAAGAGGGGATCACCTGCGCGATCGAGTTGCGCAGAAGCAAGCCCATTTGATTTAATGCAAACGATAACGATAACGATACCGAAACGAAACGATCCTCCGTGATCACCCCCCTGGCTGGGCATGTATGCAATACGCAATGCACTTCGTTCCATTCATCATATTCATCGCTATACTGCATACCTTGCCTATATATAGTATCTTCTTCCCAAATAGTATCCTCCCGCATTCATTTTTCAAAAACATTCAAGTTGAGATCTAGGCACGACTCCCTTATTTTGGTACTTAATTGAACTTAATTCAACTAAATTATTACATCCCAAAACTACAGTGATTCATTATTGTTAACTGCAAATACTACGAGTAGCTGTGAGAAGTAGAGATTTAAGCTTAGAAATTATTCTTGTCAACTGCAAATACTACGAGTAGCTGTGAGAAGTATACAGGGTGTAAAAAAAAAAAGGAGCAGCTCCGAATAACTCGAGTTTGGGTTCGAATTTTAAAAAACGCTGAAACACGGGTTCCATTATTTTGAGGGGGACATCTTTTAGGGGGGTTGCCAAATTCCAGGCCCCCCCCAGGGGGGCGGGTACGGGGGTCACCGCCCCCCTAAATCACATTTCTCAAATGGCGACCCCTAATTTTTATTACATAACTTTAAAGAACATCAAATTCTAAGCATTTTGGCGCAAACCGCAGGTCGATATCTTTTTTCGTGTTCGAGATATCGAAAGTCAAAGTTCGATTTTGACCCATTTTCAAAAATTCATAACTCCCACTAAAAAAGTCGGACTTTAAAAAACTATTAGCTTAAAATGCTCTACAAAACAAGTCCTTTTCAGAAAAAAATACAACTGTCCAGGAAATTTGAATTGTAGGCTCCGAAAAAAATATTCAAAATTTTCGAAAATTTTGAATCGGCGATATTCTTGTAAAACGGCCAGAATCGACAATTTTGGCTTAAAGCCTGTTGGCTGAGTCCAAATGAGCGATGCAAAGCGCTTAAAAGCTCAAGAAAGTCTCAAAATCACCTTTAAAATGATCAAACTCAGTATTGAGAACAGTGCTAAATTTAGAGTCAGGAAACACCTCTCTCTCGGGCTTCAATGGGGTTTTGAGGACTTTAGAGAGCTTTGCATCGCTCATTTGGACTCAGCCAACAGGTTTTAAGCCAAAATTGTCGATTCTGGCCGTTTTACAAGAATATCGCCGATTCAAAATTTTCGAAAATTTTGAATATTTTTTTCGGAGCCTACAATTCAAATTTCCTGGACAGTTGTATTTTTTTCTGAAAAGGACTTGTTTTGTAGAGCATTTTAAGCTAATAGTTTTTTAAAGTCCGACTTTTTTAGTGGGAGTTATGAATTTTTGAAAATGGGTCAAAATCGAACTTTGACTTTCGATATCTCGAACACGAAAAAAGATATCGACCTGCGGTTTGCGCCAAAATGCTTAGAATTTGATGTTCTTTAAAGTTATGTAATAAAAATTAGGGGTCGCCATTTGAGAAATGTGATTTAGGGGGGCGGTGACCCCCGTACCCGCCCCCCTGGGGGGGCCTGGAATTTGGCAACCCCCCTAAAAGGTGTCCCCCTCAAAATAATGGAACCCGTGTTTCAGCGTTTTTTAAAATTCGAACCCAAACTCGAGTTATTCGGAGCTGCTCCTATTTTTTTTTTACACCCTGTATATTTAAGATTAGAAACGATTAATTAATTAATTACTATCAAACTTTGATGTTTGAGGAAAATAAAAAGAAACAATAATAAAAAAATGTCTACAAAATCGTCTGACTGTAAATCTAAAGCACCCTACCCATGGATTATTGATTAAGGTCGTGCATCCCCCTTCTTAACACGCCCGCGTGTTTTGAAGGCCGCTTGTTTTTCTTTAATTCAAGACAATGATGATAGTCTAAGCAAAAGGGAAAAGGAGCAGTCAAGTTACACGAGTTTCTTATATCATAGAGGAAGAATGACTTACGATTTGGAGCCTGGTGATATATTTCTTCCACCACAAGTATTTTTGTACGGAGGGTCCCAAAGCTGACAGGAAGTAATATGAGTACATGACGACGTGGACAAAGGCATTGAGAACTCCAATGAAAACACCTTGTTCACCTAAAAAGACGAAAAGTTACACGGGCTCATTTATGATGTCATTAAAATTTGAGAGTGAAGATAATATGGGGCATGTGACAGAGTTGAACTCAGAGCTATTTTAACTATTGTGAGCTTAAAGTTTAAAGAAACTTCACCTCTTTCTGAATAGACTAGGAGATGGGTCGACTTTCCAGGAAACTTTCCAGGAAATTGTCCTTCTCTCTCTCCTTAGGTCATTTAAACGTATGTGTTAGGAGATGATAGAGGAGGAGGCGAAAATCACATGACTGCCCCTAATCTGTCCTTTTCTAACACACACATTCTAATGAGAAAAGGAAGAGAATGACGAATTCCCGAATCCGCCAGTGTAGCAAATGCTTGGAACTGACCCATTTTCCCTGTGTGAATTCGCGGACCTCAGACAGTGAGACTTGGTTCTCTAAATAATGAGTGGTAATAAAAAAAAAACGAATAAATAAAATAAAAAAATATGCAAACTTAGTAAACTTGTTTTCTTTCAAAAGAGGAATGCAATGCATAGAAATGTTTGTTAAAGTTGTTTTTGCAAGTTTCGTTTCAGAACGCTCCATTTCCAGTACTGTCTGCGGCTCGTGCAAGGCTTGCTTTTTTAAATTCCATTTTCGGCCGTCTGTTCTTCAATATATGTACTTGATTCTACATTCTACAACTTTAAAGTCAATGATTTAACGTCCTGTCAGAAATCTAGAGGGAATCTTATTCTCCTCCTCGAGGTGTCTGGAATGAGTGCTTCGTCAACTGGTCCATAGAACGAACCGGTTCTATTTTTTCCTTCCTCTCCTATACGTTTTTTCTGGTCTCCGCTGTCTCGCTATTTTTTTTTATCTTTAATGGCGCTACTAAATATTTAAATTCTGACTAAAAATTTAATGGTGGCATTAAAAAAAAAAAAAAAAAAAAAAAAAAAAAAAAAAAAAAAAAAAAAATACTTCCGCGTTGCATTTGACAGGATTTTCTCTAAGGCAAGAGCCTTGCTAATCATGCCGTTCTATTCTTTCTATCATGGCAAAAATTTATAACACGTGACGTCACGTTGTGGTGCAAAGAAACCCTTCGCAGAGCAAATGTCAGCAGTTAACTAGGATACATCGTCACTACTGCATCTGTATTAAAAATAAAATATTCCAAGAAACATAATAATTCTGGATAGTAATATCATCTCTGATGGGTTCGTTGTAACCTTTTGCTTTAAAGATGTCAATCCGGCAGAGACTGATGCATGGGCGGAACCAGCAATTTGGCAACTGTGGATGCTTTCCATTTGAATGTATTAGAAACAATCGATTCTTGAGGGGGCCATACCCCCCATTTCTAATCGATTGTTTCTCGTACATTCAAATGGGAAGAATGCGCACAGTTGCCACATTGCTGGCACCGCCCATGAACTGATGCGATGATTACGATTGCGCCGCTCTAAACTTCCACACTCTGCTCCTGAACTCAAAAGAATCAATGCAAAAAAATGCTTATTTATGGTGGATACTATAAGCGATACTTTCACTACACCGTTGGATACTATTTGCGCATCATTATCAAGACGTATGGCATCAGCTCCTAGCGTTACCAAACAAGAAATGTGTTAATGCAAACGACAATCAAACACTCGAAGTTCTTTTTTTCGGTTCTCTGTTCTTTAAAATCATTTCATCATTTATCAAATTCAACCACTAACTGTTCTTTTGCAAATACCCTTATTTGTTGCACCATTTGCTGATTCGAATGTCTTGAATTTGCTTCGCAAATATTATCCTTGCGGCAGTGTTGTCAGATAGTGGCGATAAAAAGCCACATCCTACATTTAAATAAATGTAAAGCCTAATGAATTTTCCTCAAAACCTAGGGCAAACACGCCTTGCGGTGTATTATTCCTAGGTTGAAAACCATTCGACAGTGACAGCATGGGACTTTTTTGATTCGGTATTTTCTGAGTTCAGGAGCGGGTTCTTGACGATTTGAGGGAGCGCACTGTGCAACTCCAATAGTTCGACTTTTTACATGCACTTTGAAACGGGACAAAATGCAGCGTTGTCAGATTGTATACGATACCATTGGCAGAAATGCCATTTTTTTGCATCTTTAGATTAATTTTAGATTCTGATAATTTAGATTGATACAGCTAATGTTCGCCAATATATTAGTCTCGTTGGAAAGTAGGCAAATACTCTGCTACGTTTTTATGGTGTGACATGTCCAGGAAAAATTGTCGGTCATTATTTAATGAAACTTGACAAGCCTGATCTTTGAGCTCAACTCGAATAAACGAATGTTTCGTCTAACCTCTCGCCTTTTATCTTCTCTCCTCGAACTCTTTTTTATGACATCTACACACTCAGTAACTCTATAACTGATCTTCCTCAAAAAAGGTGTCCTTATCTTATACCAATCTACGAAAGAAGCGGTTTCATTCTAAGGTGGATCCAGGAATGAGAATTACTCTCTCGTCCTCTATCTGAACTCATGCGTTAGAAAAGGAAAAAAGCAAAGGCTGTAGAATCAAGAAATGTCCTCTATCCTTTTCCGACACATGCGTTCAAATGGCCAGAGAGATAGACATATATGGCTTGTCAGTTGTCGCAGTGTGTCAGGAGCGTGATTGTGAGGATGAGAGTAATTCAACCAATCAGGTGGAACAAAATAAATACGATTAAATATCTATTAAATAGTTCTACCAATGCTTTGATCACTCATCACTACAGTGAAGTTTTAAGGGGGTACCCTACCCAAAAATCTATTTTCGCCAGTTAACCTCCAAAATTTCTGAAATTTTGGCAATGGAATAAGCACATTGAAATTAAGCAACCCTGAAATTTTTGTTGTGCTGGTTGCATACCTGCCCCTGAAATCTAATAATAAGCAGAAAAAAAGGTCGTTTACAGGAAAGTTGCTACAGCCTGATGTAATTGGTCTATCGACTTGTTCTTTGGCTCAAATGATGCACAATTAGATTCTCTGTGATCTGTTGGAGACAGATTTTTTTTTTCAATGCTTAGTTGCCCGGGTAAGAATTTTTCAATGGCATTTTTTTTTTAGCTTATTTTTTCATTTTAAACTTTAATTTGAAAAAAATTTTGAGGGAAGGTTAAAAATCTGATTCCAACAGATCACAGATAATACAATTCCGAACATTTTAAAAAAAAATGAAGTCTGTAGCTCAATTAGGGACTGAGATACCAACTTTCCTGTGCGGCAAAACAGGGGAAAATTAACATGCTCTAAAAATGGAAAAAGAAAATAACAAACATTTATTTTTTGCTCACCATTAGATGTGTAAATTATTGGCGCATGACTTTAAAAAATTAATTAAAAATATTTCTAAGCCTTTAAAAAAAAAACCAAAAATATCACGTTCTTCACGAGGATTTCCTGAACAAGAAAAGTCAAAAAAGTCAAAATCCCCAAAAATTGCTAAAGTGACCCAAAATTAGGGTAGGGTACCCCCTTAAGAAGTTACTGAGAATAACGAAAGAGTAGAAGTTTATACTCGCACTCTCTTTCGATTGTTATTGCTTACAATAATTATATAGTAGATGCAATTACTTTACGCAGTTCCTTTTTCTCCCGAGTTTTGATTTAGAAGAAGAGAGAATGACATTTGAAAAAAAAAAAAAAAATAAGAATAATATAATTACCTTTCATATACTTAAGATATGCCCAAGACGTGAAAACCATGTTGGCATGATGGTACACATGTAGAAAAGATATGTGTGATTGCTTCTTCTTGAGGACAAAAAATACCTGTAAAAAAAATTGAAAAAATTAAAATAAGATCATAAGAATCGCTCTCGAATTGAAAAATAAAGCCAAGGATTATCCATTGAAGAGGGGAAAGTAGACAGATTTGGAGATTTATTTAAAATTTTTTCCTGCCGGATGCTGAGAAAATTTGGTTGAATCATTCTTATTTTCGTATTTTGACTCAAGGATGTTGATCAAGGTCCAAGTATACTTTTCCTGATTTCGAAATAAAAATCGAAGACAAAGATCAAGAGCTCCAATGATTTTCACGTTTCAATGCAACTTTTAAAGCGTTACGGCACAATAACGTTTGCAGCTTAGCCAAAATCATTTTAATTGCGTGATCGAGATATATTACAGAAAATTGGCGACATGTAAAATACAGTTTCAGCGATGACTCCCCCATGTAAACCTACGTAAAAAAAAAAAAAAAAAAAAAAAAAAAAAAAAAAAAAAAAAAAAAAAAAATCGATCTTTTGCGGGTTGAATTGAGCCTCCTCCCTCCCGCCCTAAAAGAAATCGATACTTTTTCACGATATCAAACGGAAGAAAAACTGTTGTAATTGATTGTTCATGAACCACCGTTGAAGTCTCAGGAGCACGTTCTGATGACAGTCCCGCTGAATTCAAATATCAAATCCATTCCGTTTGAATGACGTAAAAAATTCCGGAAAATAACGATGGTAGGAGGATTTCCATAGCTTCGAGTCACTATATACATACATGGTATCGGTATGAAATATCGGGTTAATTTTATGGACACTGTATGGACAGTGCAATGCATGCATCCCTGCTAATAGCAGCATTTCTAATGAAGCTTTGAGGGCATATGTATGCATATTGTTACACCATGGTACCGCGCGAGCAGATCTCAAATCAATTCGAGTCACAATCCTATGTTGCCAGTTTTTTCCCTGTAAATGATCAACTTTATCTGACATTCAGTTAAAATAAGAAAAATCGGATAGTGAGCCTGTTGCACGCTGTCGCTGCAGTAAGCAATTAAAGGGTCGATTCGGATGCGAGAACCTGTTTGATAACGACATGGTAGCACTAGAAACTCATGAAATCCACTCCTAAACCCAAAGAATGTTTTTAAATCCACGAGCTTAATTGGGCGCTAATAATGGGAAATTCCAATCTTATAATACTATAACTCCATCAAAAAGTGACCAATAACCTTCTTTTGACACTGGTGTCACGAGTTGTCACGGTGCCATAAATCAGATGTGGATCACACTGTACTCTGGTGCGTCTTACTCTGTAAATCTTCCTTGTCAGCATAGAGAAAGTTAGGAAATTGGTGTAAGAATCTCCCATTATTAGTGCCCAACGCCGCCATTAAGCTTGCTAATTTAAAAACATTACATGAGTTTCCGAATGGGTTTCGAGGGTTTTGATTGCTACCATTTTTTTTTCCCCCCATCTGAATCGACCCTTAAATCTCTTACAGCGAAAGTGTGCAACAGTCTCATATATCAGAAAAATGGCAACGCTGGCTCACATCGTCGAATTTTGTCAACTTTCAGCTCAGCGTGCTCGTCAATTTGAATGAACTCTGCCTCGAACTGAACGCGAACGCGAACGTGAAGCCGAGATCAATGACGCGGAAAATATAATCCGAATCCGTGAATAACCTGGAATGTCGAATACGAATTGAATCACTCCGCGTTGGTCACCGATCACCAATGCTAGAATCCTATAGCTCCGAGCACCGAGCTCCGAGCTCCATCTTTAATTTTTCCTCTTTACGCACCATTCAGGCGAACCTTTCCGCGAATAAGTCCATGATTTTGGGTGATCACAGAGTGTGCTATAAGTACTCCGTACGCTGTACGGACAGTATGGCATCAGATATGCAATGGTTGAGGTATTTTAGACGACCGGCACGATGAAAGGTCCGACCGCAGGGATAAAAGACGTTGCTATAGCGAGTAAAGTTTTGCGTCTTTGACGTGTTTCCAGGAAACGGGACCTCATTCAACGACGGGGGAAAATGGAGTCGGACGCTATAGATATACTATACTCAGTTACAGGAACATTTGTCCGATGATTTTCGTCCAAATTAGGATAGGTTCAATACATTATGTTGAATAATTAACGTCCGGCGCACTTTAAACCAAATTGTTGGGTCCAATTACATACTTGTCCAAAAAACTGTTGGCCACTCTCAAAAAGTGATCCAAAATTTCTAATGACCAGTTTGTGTCCAAAGGCAGGAATGGAAACCTATTTCACAGCTCATTGTCAGAGATTAAGTAAGGTCAGAAACAATACTTAGAGAAACTATTGCAACACAGCTGTTTTCCTACTGAAATTTGCCACATTTCTTGTTCGGACCATAAGCTCAGCTAAGCTTTGGCTAAATGGCAACCAAGTTTCATTAATGAAATTAATTCAGATTTAATTTTTTTTTTTTAAATAATTTATTAGAAAAAAACTGATAAAAATTGGCTGCAAGCATTGGCAAACATTAGCAATATAAAGATGGTAAAAACTGCTCCTACTTGTGGTCCTATTACCAATTGCAAACATACGAAACGGACATTTAATAACATTTTGGTCAAAAAGATAGGATGGACGAAATTTGTCATTATTGGACGAACGTTAATTGGACGGAAGTTGTTGGACGATCGTGTCTGAAACCATATTCTAATTTTGTACAGTAGTGAGTAGGGGTCTGAGGACCCACTATGGTTTGAGATCGAAGAAAATTGGTTAAAAATTTGTAAACAAAAGTTATTAAAAATTATCGTTTTCGACCCAGTGGCGAGTTTACCTTAAAACTTTCCAGTGACAGTTCTACGTTTAAAATTACATGTTAAAAGCGTTTTGAGTGTATAAAATTGACGTTGAAAGTTTAAAGGTGATGAATTGATGCAAAATTTACTTTCCGGATCATTTGCCACTTTTCGAAGATCTTAGACCAAAGTGCAACCATCCGTAGATCTACTTCTACAATAATGCAACCAGGATCTCTTATTCTATCTCTTTCATTTCCATGGGTGCGAATCTAGCAATTCGCAACCACGAATTCGCACCATTTGAACATATGAGAAACAATCGATCTTTGAGGGGGCCATGGCCACCTTACCGATCGATTGTTTCTCATGCATTCAAATAGGAATAATCCACAATTGTCAGATTGCAAACCTTTCCTCATTTATTAATTCCCATTTGAATGTATTGAGTTGAAAAAGAACGGAAAGAGGGGGCTCGGGGGCTCTTTATCTCCTTGTCTAACATACGCGTCTTAATGGAGAAAAAGGAGAGGTAGAGAGTATCTCATTGTACTACCGACTTTTGATAATGAGAGGAACGGGCCATGGGCGCGTTAGCAAAGTGCAAGGTCGTTTACTTGTTTGGCTAGCTATAAACAGTTGAGCCGTAAAATAAAATAACGTGCTTTAGAATAGCAACCTGAGTTTTTTTTTTCTTAAAAGAATTTTTCATACTCTGTCAAAATCTAAGCATGTGTAGTGGTTTTTATCCCGGAGAAAGAACATTGTTGACAGCAGCCCGGGTTCGGGGTTAGTCCTAAAACCAGATCTAAATTTCGCCGGTGTGACCGCTTTGTAGCTGGCCGGTAGGAAGCTTGAGCGTTTAGCCAAAAGCTTCCTGTTCACCAGAAATTAATTGTTCTGGTTGATTTTGCATACTTAGAATAGAATTTAATAACTATCTTGGGTCGTTCGTTATAGTTGTTTTGTTCGTGACATAAACGTTCTCAAGTATATAGGAAAAATATGAACAATGGATTAGAGATAAATTCAACGTCATTGCATTTAGTCCATTTATATACTCATGAAAAATATCGAACTATTAAGTGTGCTGTGACTTTTACAGGAAAGTACCCTGGTCGACATTCTCAATGTTAAATTTCTCCGTTGTTATCAATAATATTTACAATTTTTCAAGACGCACTCTATAATGGGCATTCTGCTTATAATCTTTGAACCTTAAAACTCACAAAATTGCCTCAAGCTTATCGATTGAGTAATGAACCTAATTTGGTTTATGAATCTTTGGATGCAATTCGATTTCGAAAAAGTCGGAAATACGATCGATCAAAAAAGATCTACGCGTTTTCATTGTGTTTTTGATCATAGAATCAAACTCTGACAAAAACGGCCAAGTTTCATTCAATCAAAGTTTCAAAATTGTCAAACTTTCGATCGATGATATTTTCGAAATTTCGTTTCTATTGATCGGTGATCGGTGTTTCAGTCCATCGTACAGACCTGAGCTCATCAGGAAGCTCAAAATCACTTTAAAATTAAAGGTTGTGAACTGTTGATAAAGAAACTTACCGTATCTAAGAGATCGTATACTTTTGACATAAAGAAATACCATGAGCCCGAGCAGATCTAGAAAAGGAAGAAGAATAATGGGTAAATAGTAAATAACAGAACTTTAAAATATAACCTTCTAGCTCTTTCTCTCTCTCTCTCTCTCTCTCTCTCTCTCTCTCTCTCTCTCTCTCTCTCTCTCTCTCTCTCTCTCTCTCTCTCTCTCTCTCTCTCTCTCTCTCTCTCTCTCTCTCTCTCTCTCTCTCTCTCTCTCTCTCTCTCTCTCTCTCTCTCTCTCTCTCTCTCTCTCTCGGAACTCTAGCTCTATCAGAGAAAGCTACCTCACAATGCAATCATTTTTGAAGTTACACCGATGCAGTGTAGTTCTAAAAACTCTTGTCGGAGTTGAGTGGATTTTTTACAGAAAATTTAAGGGGGGAACAAAAAAAACAAAAACAAAAACAAAAACATACATAAACATGTACAGAAACACAACGTGCGTGAAGGCGTAGCCTTGCATTCAATATTCATATTTTAAATCACGCCTATTTAGCTTTCCATTTACGGTCCTAATGAATAGTATTTGAGAAGAATCTATATGAAGAATTTCAAATCCGTTATAGTTCTTGTACGTCTACTTTACCTTTCCGCCCCTGTTTCAGCCCAAATTCCAAGAATTCGCGTTCTAGTGGCTTTTTCGTCTGTGTTAATGAATGAGTCATTATTGGATCTAACGGACTTATTTGATACGGTTCAACGCCCATTTTTTTGCCTGTTTTATCAATAGATGTCCCCAATAGCGATGTTATATAATTTGTAGTAAAAACGTTCTCGAGAAAAATTGATCGCCTGCGTTCATTGATAGATTTTTACACCGCACCAAACAGCTAGAGAAGAAGGAAGGTGCCTGGAGGCTCTAGTAGCGATCATCTAGATTTGTTTACCACAAACAGGAAAAAAACATAATTTGCGCAAATTTTTTTTTTCTATTTATGCCATTCATATTACAGATGACGCTTGTTCGATGACCTTTCGGCACCCAAAGACCAATAACACTTCAGATATCATTCTATTTCCCACTGTTGTTGAAATTTTTCAACGTCTCCATACAAGTACACAAAACGCACCTCTAGATCCAAGAAATTTCTCTTCTCTCTCTCTCTTTTCCCATAAGAACGCATGTGTTAGAAAAGGATAGAAGAGGAGCAAAAATCACGTGACTGCATGCCTTCAAATATGTCTTATTCTAACACGTTCTAAAGGCGGGAGAAGGGAGAGAAAGACAGATTCCTGGACCCACCAATTCATGGTGGTATTTATGTGATTTGAAACAAGGAATTCAATTGGCTATTTTTAGTAGGGGCGGCACTATGGGCTCTCTTGTATTCAATTGTTTGAATTATTTAGGATATGGAAGAACCTTTACTGTGTGGTCTTTGTTTTTACTTCGGATAATGTTTGCTGACAGATTAAAATGAGTGTTTATGTTTGCAATATTACTGTGCGGGTCAGTTGCACCATTGACAGATTAGACTTTTGATGTTTCATTCCAATGTAAAATTCCAAGAAAATATTACTAGTCACGATTCCATCACAACCAAAGACATTATAGAAGAAGACTGACCCCTAGCGGCGAGATTTGAAGCCGGTTACTGTCGCAGGCTGGGGTTTTCCCGCTTGGAGGTATGAACCAAATTAACATTGGGTCTTATGGAGCCGATACATAAAACTGTTTCAAAAGAATGTTAATTACTGTTAGTTTTCAAAAGTACGCTAATATGATATGCAGCTTATGCCAAAGTTGAGATTGACGAATTTAAACGAATGTTTCGGTCAATTTATCCTCTAGATATTTTCGATTGAAAGTACGGCAAAGAGGTTATGGGTGCTAAAGTAAACAATGACCGACCGATCGTTAACTTCGATTATTAAAGAAAGGACGTTTTAAATTGATCCAAATTTTCGGTTTAAATGTATGGTATACTATAATGTACAACATATGTGAGACTCGACACGGTTATTCGCAAGAATAATTGACTAAAATAGGTTTGAAGAGCGAAGCTCCATAAGAGCTAATGTTAATTTGGTTCATACCCCCGCGCGGGGAAGTGCCCTGCCCATCGGCCCGACTCAAGACCGGCTTCACTTTTCCCCCGTGCAAAGAGATAGCAGGGGCCAGTCTTCTTCTATAATGTCTTTGATCACAACAGATTCAGCATTAAAGGAGATTTAGAAAATGCTGCTTTATTGTGACCTATTTATTTGTTCAAATTTGTGACGAATTCATACCCTGTCTCTTCGTACCCTCGTATTCCGCGCTCTAGGATTTCATACATGGTGGCTATGAAAAAATTCCCCACTCAAAAGTTAGGGTGGTTGTCACTCGCGAAATTGAAGGAGTTTCTTCTATGTACAGTACGATTTCAACACAAGTCTCAAGATTTAAGTTCTTAATTGCCACCAAAATTGCTTGTCCTTATACGTTCAAGTCATTTCCATAGCATGTTTTGAGTAGAAATTGTCCCTGAAATGGTAAAAAGCCCCTTCAATATTTCAAGCAGCAACTGTCCCAACTTCTGAATAGGGAGTTTTTGTTCATAGTCCCTTTATAGTTGGCGGTACTGCTTTGATTCTCTTATTTGCTTCTCTCTGAGTGGCTGTGATTCAACACAAAAATGACGCGGCAGTGTGTCACAACGACGCAGCATAAAGTCAACCCCCCCCCCCCCCCCCCACTTTTTTGTTAATAGCGGAGTCTTATTGTTAGTAATCTTTGTTAATACTTAAGGTGCGAATGGCTCATCGAGTGAGTCTCGGCTAATCAAGAGTTGAAATCACTTTGTTTTTCTTCTTGCTTTTCTTTTTGCTTTTCAAAGTTTTCGAGATTGTCATAATTTTCGTTCAGATTTCCTCCCACCATGACAACACTATCGGCTTCAACTAATCAGCATATTTTTTTGAATGGAGACAAATAGTGGGTGAATCTAAGAAACACAGCATTATACCACATGACTATTATTCCATCGGAAATTTTAAGGAAAACATGCAAATGACTAAACCGGCGGTGGTAGAAGACAAATACTCATGCTTTTTTATTCCTTCCAAAATTTACCTCTCAGTTCTTGAAAACTGTTCCTCTTGGCGTCAAAAAGTAAGTTTAAGGATTGGACTTTTAGCCACTTAATTGAACTGACTTTAAATCTCTTTTCAATTTCCTCGTTGTAGTTTACTTTGTTCATTCGTGAACTCATTTAAATCTTTAAATCTTTTCTCATATTTAATTTCAAATAATATTCTCCAATATTTGTTGTAAAGGTACATCAAGGTTATCAACTTACAGCTATGAAGAACGGATTATTATGCCTTCCCAAAGGATTGCACGTGTATCTCGCCGCATATGACATACTTCCTGGATGTCCAAAAAGCTGAAAAAAAGATAAATATCTAAGCAAGCCACTCTATATTATTTTTCCCTATTCAACCCTTTTCTTCCATTTTCCTCATTGAAAGGTGGAGAAAGTATTTTGATCAACAAAAAGAAAAAAAAAAAAAAAAAAAAAAAAAAGAATAAATTACAGACAAATTGCATTAAATTAAAGTACATTCACCTCAAAGTCGTATGAGGGTTATTTGAAGAAGAGGCGTACGTAGGATTTTTGTTTTTAGGAGCTTGCACTTATGATGAGCATTTGAATGAAAGTGATTCCCTTCTCCCTTTCCACAACTTTGAATCGGAGGGAGGGGGAGGGTCAGCCTCCTGAGTCTCTTCCTGGGTCATAATTTCAAAACGGGCCAAATGGTGTCCCAACAAGATTAAATTTTTAAAAAAAGATAAAATAAGTTGGATGTTCCGCTTTTTAAGTCGAAGGAACTTAGTTTTATGAGGAGCAATAGTAATAATTGCTTTAAAAGTTATATAAATACTAATTTTAATTGTTTTATGGTTCAAAATGTCCGTCGGTTACGCGTCCCCCACACGAGTTTTTGGTATTTAATTTAAGGTTTTGACCATATTTTGAGGCTGAAATGAATTTTGAAGATAGTGGAAATGCTAAAAAAACTCCGTAGAACACGTGTAAACTATCGTTTTTTACGAAATTACTTTTCTTCATGCCATAAATTGTGAAAAATGGTTGTCCCCCGGTTCCAAAATGTCTGTCGGTTACGCACGGATTTTACTGTTTTACAACATCTTAAAAGTTTATTTAAAAGTGAAACTGGGTAACTTATGATTTTCTCAACCACGCTTCAACGTTCTAAACAGGAATTATCAACATCTGTGCAAATGGATTTTATTTGGTAACGATTTTCACCAACAAATCCGATCTCGTGATTTGCCTATGGTCCTAGTCAGTGGTACTTAAATATACGAAAAAGGTTGGTAATACAGTAAAGTTCCGCCCTGTATAATTTTTAATTCAATTCAACTACCGTAAGTTGCTTTAAAAATCAACATCAGAGATTATTGTAACAAGTAATATTGTTGTTATTAAGTACTTTTGAAATAGTCGGTTACGTAACCGACAGCGTAACCGACAATCGACAAGTTATTTACCGATAGTTCATCATGCGTTTCCGGCTGTTTCCGCGGTACATGAGAAATATCGAAAATTCAGCGGAACCCTTCGGTAAAAAGTCTTTTCTGGTAGTACTGAAGGTAAAAAATTACTCATTGGGTTTAAATTTTGACTTGAAATTTTCACGGAGCATGCATGCTCAATTGGCCCGATTTGAAATTATGACCCACCTGCTTACGCCACTGATTTGAAGATGTCACGGTTTTCAGGAAAATATCGCAAAATGATTCACGCCTTAAATCAAGATGACTTTCGTTTCAAATATGTCTAATGGAAAAAATTTAAAACAGTAACATTTGCAATCATTATCAATGAAACCTTTGTTTTTGAGGAAATCTCCTTGGTGCGTATCATCTGGACAAACTAACTCATTCCTGTTGTACATTTAGAGGTTTTGAATTCCAAGGAAATTGCTGTAGTTTCAGGCGGAATATAATTTTTTCCCATAGTAGCGCAAAATGTTTGATTCAGGAAAGGTCACCCTTAAAATATACCTACCAACTTATTCCCTAGGAGGAAGGTGGTGGGAGGAGAGCCTTTAATGACAGAAAAATTACATTTTTTTTTTTTTTTTTTAATAAAATAAGAAAGATAAGATCGTGAGATAAGATCGTGAGGGCTCTCCCCTGGGTCTTACTAGTTACTACTGGTACTGACTGATGTACTCTGCAGGGGGAAAATAACCAATTTTAAGGAGATTGTGCAGGTTACTGAACTTTTCTCTCTAATCCATTATTTTTTATTGGCGCGTTCTAAATTCAAGAAGTCTGTGAGAAATTCTTTGGAATGATTACTGAGTGCAAAGAAACAGTATTCTAAAAAATATAAGCTAACGGGGACAATGATTCATGGCCAGGGTATGCAACATGCGACGCATATCTAATGAATGGCATCTTATGCGATGCGGATTGCATACCTAAGCCAAGTATATCTGTCAGTTCTATTATGTATGTACATTTGAATAAGTGCATAATATGTGCACGGATTTCGGTGGAGTCATATTTTTGTATCTCGCTAAAGCGAGTTGAAGTTGAACTCAAACTAAATAATTGTCACCTGTGGCAACTCTTAAACTTTACCTAAAACTTATCTGAAACCAACTCTCTTCCATACCCTTCTTGTTTACCGTTTGTTCTTTAGGAGCCTTTGTACAAGTTGAAATAATCTAAGATTGTAATTGAGTAATGACCAATGAGTACTTACTTGCCAGCAAAGCCACGCATTCTGACATACTTGGAATAAATTGTATGCTAAAATGATTCCTTTCATCTCGAAAGGCTTCCTTTTTTCCATCATTGTCGGTCCTATTTTCAAGACGAATAATAAATAGGCTCCTACGATTCCCACGATAGGCCAAACGCTACCCATCAAAAACCAGCCGTCCACAATTTCATCTAAAATATCAAAATAAAATTAATGTATTTTTCTACTTTAATTTGAATTCAGTTGGACCAAAAGTTCTCTATATGACAATCTTAATTCATATCTCTTCTCTTCTAAGTATTGAATGTGAGAACAGACGAGGGTATCAAAAGAAACCAAATTAATGAACTCTGTTTCATCGACAAAGATCTAAAACGATATTGTTTTACCAAACCACTATCGAAGGTAATCGGGGGGGGGGGGGCGAAAATCCGAAGTTTGCCCTCCCCCTTCGCGAGGACTGGATCCGCTATGGGGTTTATACTCCCAGTAGAGCACACCTGATCTTTTATGGGCCCTCCTTTCTGAAACATCCTCTAGCAAGAGGTGCACTGAATGCATTAACTGTATCTCAATAAATTCAAAACATCTTTACATTTTAGTTTCCAAAGTACTGTCTCTACCACGAAGGCCACTCAAAGTTTGAGGCTCATTGGTGTTCAGAGTTATAACGGGAACGTTTTTGGTCGTATTCATTACCTTTGTGAGTGTCATCACGAGAATAAGCATATTAAATTCATATCAATCAAATTCTGGGGAGATTGCCGACAGATGTGAAATGGCGTGCAAGTCGACTATATGGCTACGTTTTTAATTTTTAAATTTAATAAGTAATCAAAAATAAACATGAAGTTACACGTGAAAAATAACCATGGACTCAAGATTCAACTGTACTGTAAAACTTATTTTCAATTTGTTCTAAAATAATGAGCAGTCCTGATATATCCGATTGATTTGGAAAAAAATTAATCAAAATTTTGCTGCATTGATTCTAACAAAGTGCGTTTATTATTAACTGGAGCAGAGATAGTTTCAGACGTGTCGGTGCATCTAAACCGATAGTATTTGGAATTCACCAACGTTATTTCTTATAATACGCGGTAAAAAGGAATAAAATGAAGTTTGAGAGTTGGCTTTCCATCGAGGAACTCTTTAAAATCACAAGTTTAAAGTATCTGGCAAGTTTTGTTTTGATTTGAATGAATGCAAATTGAGAACTAAAAAATTATCGACCCAGGCGCGCCCATTTTTCTGAAACGAGCTCAAGCAGTCTAATTTGAAGTCCTCGTACCAATAACGTCCGACCAGTGACAGCTTAAGCAATTTGGCAACAATGTTTTCCCTCCACCATTTGATTCTATGTTGTTTTAAACAATCGACGCGAAAATGAAGCAGTGCTTCAATGGCAATCGATTATTGTGCATATAAGATTCCAATTTCGGGAAAAGATTGTTGCCCAATACCACGAGCCGCCGCGCCGCGCCGCTGTGGTCGACAATGAGGGTTTCTAGTTAGGTTAGGACCAATGGGCAATTTTTCGTATCTTTTCCCATATATTTGGTGCGATTTTGCGCCAACGCGAAGTGACGTTCGGTCGCTCGTCCTCAACGGCTAAAATACAAGTGTATAGTAAGGAAAGATACACCTTAACTCAAACCTAAAAATGTTTGATGTCGCGTCGGTTCTGCAATTATGTATCACTTAGAGTCCCTACATGTAGAGATTTAAGACAAGAGGGTAGTCAACTTCTGATTGGTCGATGAATTTTAGGCTCTACGGACGCCGCCATTGGATGCGATTTTGCACTTTTGTTTTGTTTACCAACGGTCTTTTACAGATAAAAGAGTTAATTTGCGATGAATCTGTTAATTTTAATCATGATGCACCACAAGAATGTCTATAAATCTCAAAAGAATCATTAGAAGCGTTGATACATGTCGATCAACAAAAGCAGGGCAAGATTACATCGTTACGAACTTAGCGGAACTGTAATCTTTGCAGTGAAGCAAACAAAAACAACGGCCTCAGAATGTAAACAAATGTGCAAAATCGCATCCAATGGCGGTGACCATGATTTCACTTGTCTTAACTCTCTACATATAGGGACTCTAGTATCACTTGCCTGGGCATACAGCTTTCCGGAGAGAGACTTTAACGCCCGGGTAACACACCGTGCGTCCACTAATACAAGGAGGATACGGGAGTTTGACTCTCTCTCTCTCTCTCTCTCTCTCTCTCTCTCTCTCTCTCTCTCTCTCTCTCTCTCTCTCTCCCCCCTCTCATTTGAATACGTGCGTTAGAAGATTAGAGCGGGTCATGAGTACCCGCAGAAAAATTTCCAGGGGGGGGGGGCACATATGAACCTCCTTGGAAGGTTTAGGGGACACCACCCAGTGATAGACATTAGACGGGTCTAAAGGACCCCCCTCCCCCTCCCCAAAAAACAATTGAGTCTGTCTTCGAGTAGGCGCGTAATTCGTAATCGAAGCCGACGCGGCTGTAAGTTAGTGGAGTTTTAGGTTGCCAGTGAAATCGATGAATCACCGATGGATTGTAAAATGCCGCCCTAAATATCCGCAAAACGGCAAGTACTAGCTTAGCGTGGTGCAAGCTAGTGGATTTAAGTATGGATTCTAAACAAAAAATTATTTAGGCTTTAGATGTTTCTACAATGCATGGGCGGATTCAGCAATTTGGCAACTATGCATTCTTTCCATTTGAACGGATGAGAAACAAACGTTTCGTGAGGGGGTCATGGCCCATTTACTAATCGATTGTTTTTCAAACAATGGGAATAATACACAGTTGCCAAAGAGGTTGTTTCATCGCCCATAAGGAATGGGCTGAGAATGGATTGCCTTCATTTTTTCAGAGCTGATAGAGCTATTCACGGGGCGTCTAACGGTGGCCTATTTTTTTATTTTTGCCCTCTTAGAACCGAGGGAGCGGGGGTCAAAGGTAAAACGGTCATAACTTTTTAACGAATAAAGATATCAAAACGAACTTTTTTTAAACGAAAGATCTTTTAAAGACCTATCTTTTGATGTGTATGCAATTTAAAAAATATTGATTTTTAGTTGAGTTCTTGCATTTTCAAAACTTTGAAAATTCCAAAATATTAGTTTTTTGAATTTTTTTTTACATGGGGATTGCACGAAGGAAAACGAAAAACTATCTCTAAGAAAGCCCTTTCTTTTCCGGTTAAAATGAGCTAAAGCTTCTTTCTCGGCCGAGTATATAGAGGTCGGCCGCCATCTTGGATTACACAATTCTTCAAATCTGACGGCAGAATTGAAATCTGTGACCTAAAAAACCCCCGGATACCGATTTTCATTGAATTTCGTCGACTATATGCGGAGAAATGATTTTTTTCGTCCTCGTCGCTGCATGCCGCTGAGAATGCGAAAATAGCGATTTTTGACACTTTAAAAATTTATAACTCAAAGACAAGTCATTTCCCGAAAACGGACTTTAGCTCATTTTAACCGGAAAAGAAATGGCTTTCTTAAAAATAGTTTTTCGTTTTCCTTCGTGCGATCCCCATGTGAAAAAAATTCAAAAAACTAATATTTTGGAATTTTCAAAATTTTGAAAATGCAAGAACTCAACTAAAAATCAATATTTTTTAAATTTCATACACATCAAAAGATAGGTCTTTAAAAGATCTTTCGTTTAAAAAAAGTTCGTTTTGATATCTTTATTCGTTAAAAAGTTATGACCGTTTTACCTTTGACCCCCGCTCCCCCGGTTCTAAGAGGGCAAAAATAAAAAATAGGCCACCGTTAGACGCCCCGTGAATAGCTCTATCAGCTCTGAAAAAATGAAGGCAATCCATTCTCAGCCCATTCCTTATGGGCGATGAAACAACCTCTTTCTGGATCAGCCTTTGCTACAATGATACTTCGGGTTTAATTGATTGAAAGATTGGAATGTTAAAATATAATTAATCGGGTTATTTGAATGAAGTGTCGGCTCTTCTGTAAAAACAAGCAAAAATAAGTTAAATTAACACCTGTACAGTGTACACTCCAGCAAGCTGATTCTACTCGTTTGGACGAGACTAAACGAGATAGCGAAAATCTACCAATCCCATTGGTTTAAATGGCGTCACGTGACAGATTTGAAGTCTTTCCAGTGGAGGATATCGACGGGATCCGAGTCATTCTTTTCAAATCCATGACTCAGATCCCGTCGATCCCCCGCTTCAATGACTTCAAATCTGTCATGTGACGCCATTTAAACCAATGGGATTGGTCGATTCCCGCTATCTCGTCTCGTCTCGTCTAAACGAGCAGAATAAGCCGATAGAAGTTTTTACGTTTACAGTCATTTTGTTTCCGCTGGTGTTCACACTAAAGCCGACTTTTCATTGACCTGTTGTGAAAGCTTGTAAATGCTCTATTATTCCCCGAGTTTACCGACTGCGCGGCGGGCAGTGGAGAATTATACACATATATATATTTATCATTTAGAAATAATATATTTTTATAGTGCAGACCAGTTCCGTTTAATGAGAGTCCTTGACCGTGCGCGCCGTCAGCCGCGCGCCGGGTGACCGGACAACTTGCACGTCGAAAATTCTTAAGTATAATGCCTCATTCACTCGAATAAAAACGTCGTAAATTTTGTCGTAACGAAATTCGTTCCTTATTTTTATCAGCAACTTTTGAACTATTGTTCAAGTACCAATTACATCCGTCAACACACTGTGGTATTAGATCGTGAAATTTAGCCACTTCGGACCGTCCTCCCTATTGAGGTCTTTCGTAGTTTTGACTTATCATTCATGTATCATAATTCCAAGCGTTTCCTAATGTTGCGAAGCTCAACATTATAAAAACGGCGACTTTACTTGTTCATTTTCTAATTTTCTCTAAAGTGCTTTCAGCTTGAGGTACTCATAGATTGGTTGAATTTGCTCTAACGTTTGGTAAATTTTGATGTATGATGTCTTTACCTCTTTGATTTAAGTCAATCCATCATTCACGATACATATTTCAACTTTCTTACTTTGAATTTTCACGCTAGAGTCTTTCTTAAATTCCTTCGATGAAGTCGTTCCTCTTTCCTGAAACTTTTACATCGATTGGTTCGAAGTTCGAAGTTCGAACGCCCTTGCCCTCTCGAGGTGTATGATACCCCGGGACTCGTCAAAAAAATGTAATCTCCGTAAAGTGCCCCCTCTTTCCCCGAATCTTAAATTTAATGTAATCTAAACATTCACATCTGATTTTTTCTAAGATTTATTACTTTATACATTAAAGTGGAATCAAAAAACAAGCTCTTTTAGGCGCGCACAAAGAAATTAAACAATAAAAAAATAAAATAAAAAAAAAAACAAAAAATTTCATTACAAACCAAAACTTTGCATTGAGCAAATTATTTTAATGTTCTATACCACTTTGAAAACTTCAATTATTTTTTTATTTTTCAACATCACCACCACTGACTTCAGCTCATTTACACCAGCGATGAAACAGTTTCTGCATTCTGTTGAAGAAAAATTCAGCATCTTTACTTTTGACTTTTGAGCCAGGTTTCCATTACGGATTTGACTTCATTAGCAGATTCAACCGCTGCTGAGTTAGTGTCCACGTGGTTAGTGCCATGTGACTTCTGTGACTTCTGGCATTTAAAAAGGGACTTGAAACTTGAAAGGAGTTCAGTATGAATCCAATGATCAAAGGTATAAAAATGCTTGGTTTTCCTCGACAAAATGTAGAAACCGTTTCATCGCTGGCACAAATATATAGAATTAGCGTTGATTTATATTGAAAAATAATGGTAATCCACTACTATACATATACTGTATATAAGCTTCATTTTACATTCTAGTTATTTTTTCTGTCTTTCTTTTAATTATCTTCATCCTAATTGATTTTATGGCGTCGGGGGCGTTACATATCAGCCGTCACTTGAGCGTTGTTGCGACATTGCAGACACGGAGGTGCCGAGGTTTTCGATGAGGTGGTGGGGGGGGGGGGCAAGATTGCAATTTTGTCGCCTACCGCGAACCGCCGCTTGTCAAAATTTTGAATATGATAATTTTTTTTTTTAAATTGATGACTTTTATTTTTTTTTCTTGTATGTACGCACTTATTTTGATGCCTTCGGAGACCATTTTTCTTTAAAAAAAAAAAAAAAAAAAAAAAAAAAAAAAAAAAAAAAAAAAATTGATAACTTTATATTTTTTTAAGGCTTGTTCTCCCTGATTTTGCGGAAGTCAATCGCGGGACAAGAGTACACACATGTTCCCCCCCTCGGCACTCCTCTGATTGCGGAAGCCTCTGTAGAACAGAGCTGCCGATTTGCGTAGATTTAATGGCATTTGAAATTCACCGAAGATTCCACCGCGGTTGAGAAAAGATTACAGAGTTTAGTTTAGTGTATGACTGTAATGCACGAAAATACTAGCGTCTTTTATTTTTTCTCAACCAATAGAGTCGTCGATAACTTTGAAAACTTGCGGACATTTTATAATTAATGAACGGTGTTTCCACCGATTGAGAAAATATTACAGATCAAAGTATTTTCGTGCGCTACAGTTATACACTGAACTAAACTCTGTAATCTTTTCTCAACCGGTGGAATCTTCGTTGAATTTCAAAATGCCATTGAATCTACGCAAATTGGCTGCTCTGCTGTAGAAGTAAGTATGTCTTACCTCTGACGATTTCACTTTGGATGATTTCAAATTTTTCCGCCAGCCAACTGCCTTTTGGCAGAAATGACTGCGTAATTGTGCTCTCCGTTTGATTCATTTTGGCCCTAGCTTCGAAGCACCTGCAATAAACAGAAAGAGAAAATTTCATTTACTATCACTTGCTGTATGAAAATAATTCCATTACTTTAAAATCTTAACTGTCATGCACACATAATAGATAAAAATAACCTTGCGGTCTCTTCAAGGAACGAAACTTTTTACATTCTATAACGTAAGGCGGTAAGAAGTATGTCGGTACCTGTATACCTTATAGTTTGATTGAGGATGAAAAGGAATGGTGTGTAAGAGGAGGAAAAAGAAGACCTGCAAAATAAACAAAGATCCAGAGACTCATGTTAGCTCAAAAGCGGCTCGAGCAATGTGACAAACGCGCTCTTTTTCCATTTAAACATGTATACAAATAGATAGTGAGGCACTGTGCCTCACTAAAGAATTGATTATTTTACAAAGGCTTAAATGGCGGAGAATCCATTGTTGCCACATCACATGAGCCAACACTGGACCAGCTAGGCCTCTTTAATTTTTTTAATGGGGCAGTTGCAAGGGTTTGAAATTTTGTATTTTTATAAAGAAAATGAAAGCACTTTATGAACTGAGAATAATGGTGCCTCTGGTTTTTTCATAAGTGTCTCGGTTTTGAAAATACAAACCTGTAAAGTTGTAAAATATCGTGTGCGTAGTGACGCCACTACGCGGAATTCCCATTTAATTCAATGTATCTTAGGCAAACATCTCATCTCCGGAACAATGGGACTTAATGAGAAACCAACAGCATCTTTCTTCGCACCTCAAATACTTTCATTTTCTTTATAAAAAAACACAACATTTCAGACCCTTATAACTGCCCCATTTCTCAACCAAGTGGAACTCATTAAAATCGCAACACATTACTAATTATGAGGTAAATTATTCGTTGAATCGAGAAAACATGCAGAAAAAACGCTCAAAGGACGGGGCACATTCCTTATGGGAAATGGCCCCTTGCCAAAAGTTGATTTTTTTACATGTATCGACGCCGCTCGTCGAGCTGATCAAAAGTTCTCACGGCACCAAAAAAAGTTACCGTGCCGTTTTCGCGCAATTTAAGCTCAAAGTTGAAAAATAACAATAAGAATCGGCATTAGTACGGATTGCATTTCTCGGAAAAGGACGGGTGATCGGCGCTTCTATCCCTCGTAAAACAATACCATTGTTCACAGTCGGACCGACCTCACGCATGTATAGTGTCCGTTCCTCTCCCTTATACACTTTCATACATTTTCCTTTTACTCACTGACCGCATTCCCCTCCACCCAAGAGCCTCATCATAGCTCGCTTCATAGGAAAATGTGTGAAAGGGTATAAGGGAGAGGAACGGACACTATACGTGCGTGAGGTCGGTCCGACTGTGAACAATGGTATTGTTTTACAAGGGATAGAAGCGCCGATCACCCGTCCTTTTCCGAGAAATGTACTCCGTACTAATGCCGATTCTTATTGTTATTTTTCAAGTTTGAGCTTAAATTGCGCGAAAACGGCACGGTAACTTTTTTTGGTGCCGTGAGAACTTTTGATCAGCTCGACGAGCGGCGTCGATACATGTAAAAAAATCAACTTTTGGCAAGGGGCCATTTCCCATAAGGAATGTGCCCCGTCCTTTCTTGAAAATGGACCCTCAAAAAGTAAAATGTAAACAAAATCCAAATTTTCGACTTTTTCGAATTTTCGGTTCACTATGGTCTGAGATCGTCAAAAAGTGGCCAAAAATCAGAAAGTAAATTTCTCATCAATTTATCATTTATAAACTTTTGAGACCAATTTTAATCACAGATAACACTTTCAACAAGTAATTTAAACCTAGAAATGCTACTGGAAAGTTTTAAATTGAGCTTAAAAGATCTTTGACGATGATTTTTTATGACTTTTTTACTCATTTGTTTTTCATGTAGTTATATTTGGCGTGTTTGTCCTAATGACCACAAAATTAGAAGTTCGAAATGCGTATAGACGCATAGTTTCGGTTGGTTTTATTTTTAATTTGAATTTAATGGACAAAATAACCGATAAAATAAATTTGCTATTTGTACTGAAATAAATTATGTTGGCCATCTCGATGATTCTGATACATTCAGTAACAGTGACTTTTGAAGTGCGCAATATCGATCGATATCCATTCCATTTAAGCACCTATACGAAAAAGAGTCAATCCTCAGGCGGTTCAATTGATCTCAACAAGAAATCGATACTTTCGCGTGGATTCAAATGGAAGAAAAACGGGAATCGAATCATACGCGAGCTTCAATCACTGATCTTGAATACGAAAGGCATTACCTGAGTTCTGAAAAATCAAATCTCCGACAGAGCTCCAGAAAACAACTCTTAACTTTGATCAAATCGTATTCCTGAAAGCGAAAAAGCGCGCAAATTTGAATTTGCCGCGTTACGGATGACCGTGTTAAGCGAGGTACCGGTCGAAGCAGAACTAATAACAAACTGCTGATCGAGAGGAGACACGATCCAGACCCGAATGCAAATCAAGACTGCGTTGATCCGTTGTGACCGCCACACAATCAAGCGTTGCTATCGAAATAAAACAAAGACCGGAGGATCAAAGAGATTACACCATCCACCGCGTGCTCCGTTCAGCACCAACCGTTCCCGCTCGCGACCTGCTAAACTTGAAAGTACACGAGAGACTGCAACTTACATTTAAATTTCGGCGGTCTTTGTCCTTCATTGACCATGACCGTACTCAATCCTCACAACCGGAGCCGTAGCAAAATTCTCATATTTCTCTCTCACTCTTCGCCCATTTGATCAAATGTGTTAGGAAAGGATAGATATAGGGGCTGAAGACCACACGATTCTTGATAGCCTCTCCTTTCGTCCTTTTCTCACGCAAGTGTTTAAATGCGGGTAAAGAGTGAGAAAGTTGAATTCCTGCCTACGGCTCCTCCTCCTTCCATACCGGCCATAAACTGGTCATTAAGTTTGTCGTCTCGTTTCGGCAGAACCACTATTATTATATCATCATTGTTATGAATATTATTTTTTTTTACATGATAACTTAGCAGCTTCACTACTGCAGTAGTGTCTTTTAACATATAAACGTCTCGCTTGCTTGTCTTCATTGGCGTCTTGTACCTTGCTTTTTGCTACGTTACCGTGACACAAGAATCTCACGTTTATTTTTTTTTGTTTTCTTTGTAGTCTTAAACAACTATAAAGGCATTCACGTATTCCCCCCTTTTTTTCAATCTAAACTTGAAGTGTCTAATTAAAATGCCGGAAGGTCGTAAGTTTAATGTACGCTTCACAAGCAACTGAGTCCAAAGTACGCCGATAAGGAAATGGGGGGGGGAGGGGGGATTGTATACCCACAAAAAGTTCGTTAAAAAAGAGAATTTTTGGCAATTTGTTTGTGCTCAAAGATTAATAAGCAAGAATTTTGAAGAATGTAGTGCATTGATTCTTGTAGATAATTTTTTAGTTTAAAATTTTACAAATACATCACAACACACATTTTGGCTAAGTGATCAGTTTTTGGAGACAATCAAATTAATTTCAGGGAATCGCCAATTTTTTTTGGAAAACAATGAAATAAGGCCAAATTTCTATCGTTGAACATTTTTTGCTATAGAAATGTTAAATTTTGGTTATCTAATATTACCGATTGGTGAAACCATAAAAACGTTGATTTGCTAATTTAGTAGAGAATGTATATTTTGGTATTTCAGCAAAAGCTTACTGGTATAAGGTCAAGAAAATGTGTTGAATTCATAGCTCAGTATTCAATCAGATTTAATAAGTAGATTTCAGACTTTATCATTGCTACCATAGTTTTTCTCGCAAGATTTTTGACTTTAGGTTAGATATTTGATCCGTCTAGGAAAGCTTGTAAGATTTTCACCGTATATCGAGTGTTGCGTATTGCATACCTTTGTCAGGCGTAGCTTTGTTCTTTCTAGAAAGTTGACTTTCATCGAACTGAGGAGATAATTAGCCAACGAGCAAGAATAACGCCTCAGAAGTCAGGAGAAGGATATTTATCATTGAGAGGCATTAACCTTTCTTTGAATGAAACACGTTACTACACAATAATATGTACTCTACTGGGTAAATGCAATTCGCATGAATGATTTGCAACCGTAATCATCGTCGTTGTATTTGTATTAGCACATGTTACCTACTATAACCCACAGCACAGTTCTATTGCACCGTGAAAATAACAAATAATAAAAAATAAATGAATAAAAAAAAAGAAAAAATCGGATTAAATACGAATACGTATCGATTTGTTGTTCCAGTGTTCTCTTTAATGTTTAATTCATTAATCTCATGGGCAATGCTCCGAGAGAATTCAAATGAATGCATATTCTCTGAAAGCAGAAACATCAATGGATAAGAGGCGGTGTTTGTCCCGGGTTCTAGATATAAGAGATTAGGTGGGTGTGGGAATCAATGGCTTTGTCACGGGGAGATCGGGTCCAGGGAGTCTGGACTCCCTCCAAGCCTCAACACCAAAATTTGCTCCAAAAACATTTTTTGAGTTTTCAAAGAAATTGTACGCAATTTTTACCTTCGGTCTCCCCGTGACAATTTTTCGGACCCCGCTACAACCCCCCCCCCCCGGAAAAATTCCTGGCTATGCCACTGACTGAGAATATATGTAGGCGTTTTTGATTCGTGTGCTGGAACTCAGATGAAAGGCTATACTATCATATACTGAGTTTCTTCGAGCAAGGTTTCGAACATATATTTGTTACATATCCTGGGTAACATTGTGTTAGTGAACTTAAGATGGTCGATTCCGTTATTTCCGATTTAATTTTGTTAGAGTATTACACGAAGATTCGTCAATTAATGAAAGATATGGGTGAATCACGACAAAATGCACCAATGTTAACTCTCTTTTTAGGGAAATTTGAATTTAATTAGGGGCTTGTTTGTTTGTCAATGATTTCGTGCTGCATCTACTACACTACGTCGAATAAAATGCCCCCTCCCCCGTACCCCTTATTATTCATGTTCTAAATGGCTGCTTTGTTTGTTTGTTTGTTTGTTTTGTTTCTATTAGCCTTCTTTTATATACTAATTTGTTATTTGCGTATAAAAGTTGGTTAGTTTAACAATATGTTTGTCAAAAATGGTGATTGCAAACTCATTTATTGGTTTATCAAAACAAAAAAACTCTACTACTTTGTTTTCAAATGAGTATATAATATAACACATGCATGAGTGGCAAAGAAGTTCCTGTACTTTTTATTAGCCCTGGTACTTACACAGAGCCAAATAGTATCTAGCGGCATTTACAGAAAATAACTTTCTGCTTGCCGGATTTGAGTTTTGGAGAATTTGACATAGAAACGATGTATCTCAAAAGTGCGCAGCGTTAATTATGCGGCATTTGAGATTGGAATCAATAACTCAAAATGCTGCGGCAAAAGGTCACAACGGACTCATTAAAAAGAGTCGAACACAGTTCATGAGAACCAACTGGTTCAGATTCCTATCTAATATTTGTTTGGAGCTTACATGAATCCATCTTGCGCAATACGAAACTCACCCCCCTTTCGAAACGCAAAATATCCGATTTTATTTCACTCGTATTTGCTTTGCTTTAGTCGAATTAATTTACCTTGAAAATTTATAGCGACATTTCTCAGCCATCTTTGCTTCAAATCTTCATTTTTCATTTTAGCCTTTTAGATATATATTTCATGATTTGCCGAGGCACTCCATCAGGTCTCCATTTATACCAAGTGTACTGCGTCTTAATGAGTTGGGTCCAAAAAAGGGGTTTGTAAAATGTACCCACACATATAATATCTTAAAATTCATGAAATTTTTATGTAAAGTGTCAACAATCCACAGCTTGTCGCACTGGGGTTCAAATTATTGACCCTTCTAAACCAGAGATTTTTTGTTGCATTTTTACGTTATAAAACATTAAGCATCGCTTTTTTAGCAACATCAATTGACGCCAACAAATGGGTGAGTTGCACATAATTATGGGCACCCTCAGCGGGGGGAGGGGGGGGGGGGGGGCTCGAAATTCAGAACAATGAAAACTTCATGAATATAAACAAATAAAAAGAACAAAAGAAGATAAAATATTAATTACAGTAATAGTTGACGATCTTTATTTTTAGTTTGCTTCACAGTAAGCATTTTTTACCATCATTACCATATGTTGTCACTTTATTTATATCATCAAACTCGTCAAAATTAGCATTAATGATTGATACATCTACGATACCACAGATTTATACCATTTAGAAGGTAATTTATTTTTTCCCCTTTTTTGGGGGGGGGGGGGTCCGCTGTCCGGTCACGTAGACCTGCAAATCGGCCGGTGGTGTCCCCTAGACCTTCCATTGAGGTTCAAAAATGTTTGTACCCCCCGAATTTTTTTTCTGCGGACGCCCATGGTTGCATACACTTTCAGAAGCACATTATTATTGCTTCTTCCTATGTTTAAAATAATGTCAGTAGAATTGTACTATATTATGAACTTTTTATAGGTTGGTCTTATAGGTTGGTTTTTAGCATCAGTATGTTTCAAACTTTTCACATTTTTTCTCACAGTGCTCAAGAAAATGGATGACCTTATAGCGCGTTTCGATTTTTATTTTCGTCAAAAAATCTAGTGGCATTTAGAAATATCAAAAAGTTAACTTGACTGTCTACAATAATTAGTCTTAATATTCTTTACTATCTATTTGAGGAGAGATGGCACGTGCAATCTGGTAACCACGCTTTTGCCTTTTAATCACGTGCATGTGAAAAGCCGATTCTTGGAGGGAGTGATTGCCTCTCCAAGCATCGATTATTTTACATGGGTTTATACGGGGATAGTTATTTTATATTGGTTTAAATGGAGAACATACGTCGTTGCCACATTCAACGTGCAGCCGTTATGTAAGAGAATCTTCGATTTCATTTCTCTCAATTTACGAGATGGATTAACTTTATTAAGTTTCGGCTTTCACTACTCAGTTCGTGTTTGATAATTGCGTAGGTACATTGAAAAACTAAAAGGTACACACTAACAATGGAGGGGGGACTATTTAATTTAACTCTACTAAAAAAATACGTATAGTGCATGGATTAAGGTGATGCCTCAAAAATTGACTTCGCTATCTTTTAAGCCGGAATCTCACTTTATAGACAGGTGAGATATCAGGAGAGGAAACATCTTAATACTTGTTTATGCTACATAGAGGTACGCAAACAAGAGGATAGACACTAGACAGCTTCTAACGTGCACCATTCAGTCTTTCGGCTCTGTAATTTTCTGCCTTAGACCAACGGCCCTTTTTCCTGTAAAATCACTTCCAAAGGTAGCGCTCATACATAGCACCACTTAATGAGGTACTTGAAACAAAAAAAAAAACAAAACAAAAAATTGAAGATCATGCTTTCAATCACTGAGTTTTTACGTATTCAAATCTTTACCGTGGCGTGGACATGAAAACATGCATTTGTGCCGACGGAGTTATTCAGCAAAATAAAAACATAAATTACAGTTCAAGTTCCGCTCGTTGTCAACACGATTTCCTGTACATTTAGTTCGGTAATTGCTTAGTAGAGTTTTTCTGTAATGCATTTATAATTTTTGTTGAAATGATGCAATTTTTGGGAGTAAAAGTCCGAAAACTCTTTAAAATACTTTTAATCATGCCCAATATGGCATCAACTCTCGAGGAAGTGAGATGAACTTGATTCAATAGTCACGTCGTATTTTTTTTCTTCCTCTCCTCACGCTTAATGAATAATTCATGAATCGTCGCTTTGTCAAGATGCTTGATACTCTTGTGATTATTATTTTTTCTCTTTTTTTTGCATAAATATTATGACTATTTGCTTTTTATTATTTTATAAATCTGCTAACGAAATATTTACGTTAAGTTTACGAAAAGACCTAACGGTAGACTGTAGTGACATAATTTTGCTGACACATTTTTTTTTTCTCTCTCCACGAAATCATATTTTTTGATCAGGTATGCACTGCGAAATTGACACGCCCAAAGAATTTTTTTTTTTTTTTTTTTTGTAGGGGGGCAACTCATCTCATTTAAGATCGTCCATTCAATTCTTTGCATTTAGACTTTTGAAGAAGAAACGCATGGCAAGACCTGATACAGTCAAATATTTTAAAAAGAAAACAAGACATGTGTTTGTTAGATGCGTCTTAAAGACATGGATTAAAAGGAAAACTGGTTCTCTATTGTCTCTATTTCCTAATATTTTTGATTTATTTCATTTTTCCCTCTTTTTTTATTTGCAGTATTTCCTTTTTTTTTTTAACGTCATCTATTTTTGCCTTCTTTAAAACTATACCGACATTCCTCTTGATGACGTAACAAAACCGTTGGGAAGTTACGTTTTAAAACGCAAATTTAAAAATTTTAACATGCCCGTCTTTTGTCGCTGGAGGCTATGGTTTGACTTGTGAAGCCGATTCATGAGGAAATTATACTACAAAAGATTTATTTAACTGAAAAAAGTTTTCGCAATAATTTTTGACTGGTCATTACTCGATATACTTTATTTTGCCTTTTCAAAGTTCAGATCACCTTACTTACACCCGTTTTGTATACTTCTAAGGTTTCAATCCACCCATTTTCTTTGCACCGCACCGCGATTTGCATGGCATTAATGATAATATCGTTATTTTTTAAATACTCTCACTTTAAAGCAATATCAGATGTATGCAAGGGCGCCGGCAGGAAATTTCCCAGGGGGGTGGAGGGACAAAACTTTAAAACCAAATTCTAGGGGGAGGGGGAAAACCTCCGATTTTCAAAAAGTTTATTTGTTTTTCAGCTCACTACAGGGAAATTGGCGTAAAAATTGATATCTTCCAACTTTTATAGGTTTGAAGGGGGGGGGGGAGCAACAGCCTTATTTACAGCTTGCACTGCCGCGGCTCATGTGCGAACAAGAGCTCGTAAACCATGAACTCCGCTCGTCCGAAAGAATTTCAGTTTCAAGCATCAAGCTGATTTTCGAGGAAAAGAGCTGGTTTTGTGTCAAACCTAGTCACATATTATAGTATAGGCTCCTATACTCAAGAGATTACTCATCTTTGCTGCTCGTAGTGCATGCATGCACGGTTGATTTGCCCATTCGACCGCCATCGTAGGCTTTCCTCAAAACGCATTTTGTCGGTGTGAGTGGATTTCGGGCCTTGTTATGCTTCCAATGTGATTTTCACGCGACTTTACATAAGAATCGACCCTCCAAAACGATGCAGCAAAAGTTTGCAACAGACCCAGTCGCATAAAAAAAGATAATATGTTACACGTATTTGATCAACTAGTGATCAAGCTGGTGTTTCAGAGTTTCCAAGCTCCTTCAACAAATTTCCGATGAACCTATAAAGAGGGTCACTGCGCTTTTTCATACGGTAAAAAGGTCGAATAATAATTGAAGAATCAAATCACTTACAATATCGAGGAGGAAAAAGCGGATTGATTAGACGTACTTTCCGTGCATGTCTTTTGCACTGGCGCGCAGCGGGCTCAGCAGATTGTCCTGCTCTCTCTCTTTCTCTTTCTCTCTTTCTCTCGCTCTCGCGCTCTCTCTCTCTCTCTTTCTCTCTCTCTCTCTCTCTCTCTCCCTCTCTTTCTCTCCACCTCTCTCTTTCTCTCTACCTCTCTCTTTCTCTCTACCCTTTTGGACGCAAGTTTTAGAGAAGGGTAGAGGAAATCGCAAAAGTTACCTGACTGCCCTGTATCTCTATCTTCTTCCAACTCACATATTCAAATGGGCAAAGACAGAAAGAGAGAGATGGACAAATTCCTGAATCCGCCGGAGGTCCTATAATGTACCGTGCCGAAATACAATACAAATTTGGCAGAAAAATTCACTAAAAAAAAAAAATAAAAAAAAAATAAAACAATATGCGTCACTCGATCAATCGAAAAGGAAAAATAATCAAAAATATGTCGGCTCTCAAATGATTTGATGACGGTACTCCAACCGTGCGGATAGGTCAAATAAAGAGGTACGAATATTGGCGCGGTGCATGACCGCGCATGGGTGGATGACTACCAATAAGTGAAAGAATGACCTGCCACCGCAGGTGACGCCATTCGAGATTTTAGGGGTAACACCCTCCCGTTTTTTCCCCCAAAGTTCCTCTTTTTTATGGGAGGAAAATAAAAAAAAAAAAATCAAATAAAAAGCTCGTCCCTTTTAAATTAAATTTTCGAATGTATGGAATCGGCCCGTTTTTTTCCCTAAACAAGGACGTCATCCATTGTACAGGAAGAGTGAGTCATGCAAAATAAAAATTGTAAGTATAATATCGAGTAGTATCGTGCTCTAATCATGCGCAGAAGAATAGGAAGGGCGGGGGGGACGAGGGAAGGAATACGTAGGTTTGCCCGCTTTATACTCATACTATTAGTGCAGGCAAAGCGCGCAATCTGGTGACGTATTATATTGTCCCTTTGAACCCATGCAAAAGGTCGCGTCTCTGAAAGCTGTCGTCGATTTTTTAAAAGTCCGATATTTTTCATGAGCTGAAATGGACTAAATCCAACTTTGTCTAATTACACTGTTTATATACCGATAGTGTCTTAGTTTGCTCATGCATGAGCGATATATAATTTCGAGCCCCAATTTTACCGATTAGATAAGTTTCCGATTCCCTTTAAGCTACTTTTATGACCAAATGAACCGAGAACTGATTGTGAGATGCAAAAGTGTGTGAGTTCTACAGAGACCAGTAATCTTTGGACTCGAAATTATTTTTCCGGCTGTTTTCCTCACTTGCTCACATCAAGTCTGTTTTCTGGTTATTCAAAAGTGCTGATTTGATGATCAAATTGAAGTTCAAGTTAGAGGTCATCAATTACTTTCGACGCGTCATGATGGAGTAAACGTTAGCTCTTCGGTGACGTTTATCACAAGAAAAATCGATGTCCTCCCATTTGATCCTTAAAACGATCAAGGAATCGGTGTATTTGTCGCAGATAATGGTTCCAATTTTATAATTTGTTGAGTCATTGTTAAATGTGTCGCCCACTTCCGCCAAAGATTTTAAAAAAGAAGTGTGCCATTGTTTTTTTGAGCTGCATGGTCTCTAAACTTTTAGCGTTTTGAATCTAATTGACTGTAAAGCTAGGGCTCTCAAATTTTTCAGAGTTATTTTTTTTGAAATTTTCGATTCAGTGGTTTTCTCTGGAGCCGTTCTAAGTCTTCATTCATTTATGAAATCATTATTGATAGATGCATGTTTTCCAATAACAAGGGCTTCAGAAATTGTTGATTTACTTTTTTTTACGAGTTTGTTTTAACGTAATTATAATTTCAATGAGTTTCAGTTTTAATAGTTTTCGCCCCTTCTTTCCTCTGCAATGTGAACGACGAGTTGTAAGCACACACGATTCTGATCACTGGCTGATCCAGGAATTCATCCTTCTCTCTCTTTCCTCGTTAGAATGCGTGTGTTGGAAAATTACAGATCAGGTGCAGAGTCAAGAGATTTTCGCCCCCTCTTCTATTCTTTTCTAACATATGCGATTCTAATGGGAAAAGAGAGAGAATGACACTGTCTTGAATCCGCTACTGATTCTGAGCTGGATTATAATAATCGCTGGTTTGAGTGAACTGATCAACTAATCGACAGTTTCCCACGAATGAAATAGCCCCTCTTCCTTAAATGTTTAGTTTCTACAATTTCAAATCCAAAAGACAAACAAACATTGATTCCCACGTTCGGCTGATCACACATGTTTAATAATCCTCTTTTGAACAGTCGAACGTTTATTTCTTACTTGTCCGACTTTGTTATAATTATTAATTTTTCATGTCACAAAGAGCCGAAAACAACAGCATAAGGAACCAGATCCTTGGCGAAGTCAACTGGACAATCATTGTGATTAAGGGGTCCGTCCAGCTACCATTAATAGTGACTCCCACCCTCAGAAATGGATGAAACTTTCAGGAATGATAGAGCTAAATGCCAGCTTTCAGAATAAGTTCAGTTTTTTTGAATTTGGTCAACTGGTAGTGGGAGGAGAAGGGGGTCAAAGTCAAAACCTTTAATGCTCCATAACTTTTGAACAAAAAGAGGTATTGACGTGAACTTTGCATCAAAAGCAGCAGCGTCTCTTATAATTTTCAAAAATCATAATATTAAATATTATTATTGATCAAACCTCAAAAATTGTCATTATATTTCTGGGAGTGCAGTACATTCAGAGTACATTCATTTTACTTGCTTGGAAGGACAAGAGGTATAATCGAAGTCGAACCCAAAATATTTTAAAATACCTTGACCATTGGCGATGAGGCCGTTGCGTTCACTTGAAATATTTTCTTGGAAGTCAATACGTCGAAAAAAGTATCGAATTCAGACAATGGGATCCATTAGGTTCGGTGGAAACTCATCGAAAAAAGTTCGGGGGGGAAGAGGTCAGAAACGACTAATCACTCGAAAAATTCTCATGAGTGGTTTCAGACTTAATAAAATTGAAAACGAAAAAGAGTTAAAATGTGTATGATTTGCAGTGTTTAGAATTTGCGACCAAAACCGTATGAATTCGGGTCAGATAGAAATTGAAAAAAAAAAAAAAAAAAAAAAAAAAAAACCCAAACCCCCAACTCCCAACGTTCCCCCAAACCTATGCTTATGTTCTATTAACAAGTAAACTCGATGTCGGTGCCGCCTTTGAGATTCAGACCAACCAATCATAGAAAAAAAAAATAGATCCTCAAACATTTTCAAAAATTAAAACTATGTACTATGTACTCAACCGTCATGACCTTTTAGCATTGCGTTAAATCTCAGGCATCGATTGAAAATTGATACTTGTTTCACAATTAGACACAATAATGCCCTGAAACTGTACATTACTTCCACGACTAAAATAATTACGCAAACAATTAATTATGTTCATAAAAAATGTAAATTATTACCTACAATTACTTTTTTTCAAGATAATAAATAATTAGGATAAATAACCAAAAAAATTAAGAATATAATGGATCTTTCATGATGTGGATTTGCTGAATTTTTACTTAAGCGTCTCAAGCTTGTAATTTAAGGACGTCCACAAACTCGGGCACGGAAGCGAGCCGATTGAGAATGGCTACGGTGAGATTTTGACCGGACTGACAATTAAAATTACAAGTTCAAACAACGAATGCGGAACAGCTGTTCCGTCCTCAAAGCGTATGTAAGTATGTATGTACCAAAGACATTATAGAAGAAGACTGGCCCCTAGCGGCGAGATTTGAAGCCGGTTACTGTCATAGGCGAGGGCTTCCCCGCTCGGGGGTATGAACAATTAACATTGCGTCTTATGGAGCCAATACATAAAACTGTTTCAAAAGAATGTTAATTACTGTTAGTTTTCAAAAGTTCGCAGATATGATATGCAGCTTATGCCAAAGTTGAGATTGACGAACTTAAACGAATGTTTCGGTCAATTTATCCGCTAGGTATTTACGATTGAAAGCACGGCAGAGAGGTTATGAGTGCTAAAGTAAACAATGACCGACCGATCGTTAACTTCGATTATTAAAGAACGGACGCTTTAAATTGATCCACATTTTCGGTTTAAATGTATGGTATACTATACTGTACAACATATGTGAGACTCGACACGGTTATTCGCAAGAATAATTGACTAAAATAGGTTTGAAGAGCGAGGCTCCATAAGAGCTAATGCAAATTTGGTTCATACCCCCGCGCGGGGAAGTGCCCTGCCCATCAGCCCGTGCCAAGACCGGCTTCACTTTTCCCCCGTGCTATGAGATAGCAAGGGCCAGTCTTCTTCTATAATGTCTTTGGTATGTATGTACTACGGCTGATTATTGAATTAAGTGATTGTCTTTTTGCATCGTGACTTTTTGAAGGAGCACCGAGTAACCGAGACTTTGACGGCATATCACGTGGTGATTCTTTTTCTTTCCTACCGCTCATCTCAGTCTCCAAGAAAAGTTGCCTACTTCACAAAGACTTTTAGTAAACTCATTAATTAATTTTTGCATTGGTTACTTTGGTTACCGTCTTTAAACCTTACTATCGATGAATCTCAATACATTTGAAATGGAGAGAATGGCTAACATGAAATACTTTACACCATGGGAAGGATACATGAAGGAATATTATAAAGCAAATTATTGATAAAATGCTTCGTTAAGGCACGATTTTTTTGTTTTCAAATGTTGTGCTATAGAAAAATGTTAAAAATGAAATTTGTCCTACTCTCTCTTCTCCTATACTATTAGTGCGCGTGCGTCAGAAAAAAAGGTCAGGTTGAGGCAGTCACGTGATTTTCTCCCCCTCTTCTATCCTTTCAAAACACATGCGTTTAAATGACCAGAGAGAGAGAGGGACAATTTTTTGGATTCGCTAGAGGGCAGCACTACCAGATTTGTTGAAAAAGTTTTATACCCATAAGACTTGACCCCTTCAATACCTCGTCAGAGTATATTCGTTTCTGTGGCTGTATTTGTCTCATTCTCACACAATTTCAATTCTTCACTCACAATAATTGCGGCTCCAAATCGTCAACATTTTATTATTAATGTTTCCTTCAATCAAGTGTGTATGCAAAATCAGCACCGGAGTGTAGGCTTATTTAACTACCCACCTAATTTTTGTTTGTGTAAGTTTTTTTTTATCTAATAGATATTTATAGCAACAATTCAAAATTTTACCAATTGATTTTTTTTTAATAATCACCTTTTTAATATAATTTCATTAAAATAAAAAATAAATAATTGTGTGTTTAACCGCAACTGCAGCAACATTGATTTTTGTCTTTTTAACCTCATCGTAAAAGGGTTAATGTAAAGTGTGTATTCCTTTCAGTGTTGCCAGATCGTGCAATTTTTTTCTTTGTGGTCTTATGGGGAAAGCAGCAAAATCTGGCAACACCGATTTCTATAGCCAAATGAGGCAACACTGAAGACAGTGGCGTATCGTGCAATTTGGCAACGTTGTATTTTGTACATTTAAACCCATGTAAAAAATCGAATGCAAAGGTGTTCACCGAACACCCAACACTTCAATCTTTTTCATGGGTTCAAATGGACGAATTGCAACATTGCAAAATTGCACGCTACGTCACTGACTGAAGAGTAGAGAGGGGCATCTAGAGGACTCTTGTAAAAATGAAGAATTGAATTATAGGTAGACAAAGAAAGGCATCCAGTAATTGAAGCATTTAAGATCAAAAATGGCTAAATCCACTTTTTCAAACTTTTCGAAAATCGCGAAAATAAACTGCATGTGGTCTCTTTTCGGCAATGTGAAAGTTCTCCGACCGTTGCTCAAATAAAAGCTTACTATGACATAACTGATTATCCTGAAAATTTTCAAAAGCTTGCATTCAAAATAATTGAATGGATTTAGCCATTTTTGATCCAAACTAATAGATTATGATCGTAGCTTTGAAGAGAGCATAAGTAATAGAGAAGGCACTGTGAAACATTTTTCAGTTAATTCAAGCGGACGTCTGCTTATAATACTTACTTCACCGGAACTCCTGTTGTTCAAACAAGAATTACTGTAATTTTAACAGGAATTCCTGATATTCCAACAGGAATTCTTTTTGAAAAAAGGCAAATCTTGTTTAAATAACAGGAATTGCAGTTAAAAAAGTATTATAACAAGACGTCCGGTCACGGCAAGAGGAAATTTGTCCTAGATCTGAGAAAGAGAGGAAAACATTTTTTCCAAAACTACGAACTTTGGAGGGCCTTTGAAACGCTTCTTCATGACAAATGCGTTGTATGTAAAAACAGTAACGGAGATAGCAAGTTTCGGGCAGTACCAAATTAGATGCTATTTGGCCAACATTTTCTAAGCACGTCGCGTCGGTATATTGGAGCCACAAGATCAGTGTAGAAAATATTTTTTTAGGTTTCTTTTAAAAGCAAATGATTTGTATTTTTATGATTACATACTGAAGTTTTTATTTTCACACATGCGTGGATTCAGCCAATTTCGATCCTATATATGCCTTAGTTATTATGAGACTTGGAATATGAAAGGGAGCAGAACTTTTATGGTGCGACGAAAATAATTTAAACCCATCACATAAATAATTCAATGTTGAAAGATGTGAGAAATACATTGAGATGAATAAGTTATTCCAAAATAAGGAAAGGTATATGATGAGGTGGAATGGTGCATCCAACCAACCATTCAAAAGACCAACGACAAGAAAATATGGTAGACACTCACCTTTTTTCCTTGGAAGAATACACGGGTAACCGAGAAATTACCGTTGACAAAGACCAAATATATCCTCGGTATGATAAAACAAATGGAAGAAATCAGATGAGAACACAGAATTTTGATCCAGCAAGTGTTTGTTTGCTAAGATCGATTACATTATAGAATACTGTAAAAAAAAAAGAGCGCGCGATTCGAAATTCACCGATCAGATGTTTATTTCACGATAATTTATCTATTTAGAACCAATCCCGTGCAGGTTCTACCGTCAACGTCGAGTTTTTAAAAATGTAAATTGGGTCACAAACACTTTTACCGAGCCACTTTAATCACCTCATTCAAACCAGTCATAAGCATTAAACAACACTTCAGAAGAATGATTTTCAAGGCATGAATTAAAACGAGCTCTAGACTGCAGAAAAAAAGCGCATCTTCTTGATGGGAAATTTGCATTTCACACTTATGCGTAAGTTCAGCGCGTGATAATTGTCCGGTGGGAGCATTTTTCCATCGTTTACGAAAAAAACAACCAAGTTTTGCGAAGTATAGATGAAAAAAAAACAAACAGAAATGTGGTATTCCTCGATCTAAAGTTTATTTTTCTTCTCTTCTTCCACTCATTCATTCTCTGGGGCAAAGTAGTTGTCATTCAACGGAGCACCTTATCATTCATCATTAAATTCCTGTCTTGGATTTTTCTTTTTCTTTGCTTCCTTCGCTATAAATACGAGTACTATAAATTGCGATTCCCGATCAATACGAGTAAGTAGAACCTATGGCGGCGACCTTTACCCATATTAAGTATTGTCTATCCATACTGGACGCAGCAGCATTACGTCAGTCTGCTTACTCTGAGATGATAAAAATGTTGATTGATTCACATGCATGCGAGCTTTGCACGGCGTTGTCAGCTCGCTAATAATTTTTCGGGTAGGGGTGGGCAAGTCATCCATAATAATGGGGCTGTTGTAAACTTTGATTTGATTCTCCGAGTACATTCCATACGGGATTTAGGCATTTCCAAACTGATTTTATAGTGTGACCAGGAACTTTTTTTTTTCTTTTTCAAAAATCAAGGGTAAACCTTGCTCAATCATATGCTTCACAGTGATTGCAAATAATATTGATTTGATTTTTAAAAATCAGCGTCGACTACACTTAAATTAGAGTCTGAAAACTGTACTCGTAGAATCAGATCGAATACCGGAACTCGGTAATTCAACCTCGGTACTCGAGTCCCATTTGTCCAACTCTGCAGTGGCGTATCGTGCAATTTGGCAACGTTGAATTTTGTCCATTTAAATCCGTGAAAAAGATCAAACTATCGGGTGTTCGGTGAACACCACCGCAATCGACCTTTTACATGGGTTCAAATGAACACTATACAACGTTGCCAAAATGCACGCTTCGCCACTGCAACTCTGGTACCAGTGGCGCTTGTTTGATTAGCTAAAAGCTCTGGGTAAAATTCAATTTTTTTCGTAGCTTCTTTCTTCTGGCAACACTGTCTATTTCCCCTCTCTTCTCAACCATCATAATCACCTCTCTATCATAAATTCATAATTCTGCTGAATCAAATCTTCAATGAAGGCGGGGAAGAAAAAAAAATTAATGCCAATAAAAGGGATTGAGGGAAAGCACGATCCCTGTTAATTAGACTATAACCCGGAGGATTAAATTTCAAGGTCTAGACTCGCTTTGTGCCTGCAGGTTAAGCCTCCGAGCTATGCGCGGGTTTATATAAATATATATATGTCCATCCGAACGCGCTGCTGGGTTTTCAAATCTTATAAAGCCAGCGGATTCATTCACGAGGTATCTATCGAAACATTTTCCCTTTTTGTAGTGACTCTTATTCACTCGATTCATTCGCACCCCCTTTCCCTCCCCCGTCGCCGCTATTCAGAGTATTTATTTTGAGCGTTTAACCATCCTGCGCCTGATACTTGAGTTAATTTAAGACGTCTCCATTAGACTCATACTAGTCAGGAGCACTGGTATAGGTTTTTGAAAAGGGAATGCATTAACCCTTTACTGCATGATTTTTTTTTTTTCAATAAAATAATTTTTTTTCAGTACAATTTTGATCCTTGAGACAGGGAAAAATAGTGAAAAAATTCTTTCCATTATATTTCAATGGTAAAGAGCCTGAATATTAATTGTTCCAAATATGGCCTTACCCGCATTTAGGTATCCATGCAACTAAAAATAAAGTTTTCAGGCTAAAAAAAAAAAAAAAAAAAAAAATTAAAGTAGTAAAAAATAAGTTAGTAAGTTTCAATAGTTGTTTTTTTTGTATATGGTACCCCTGCGTAACTCCCAAACATAACAATGAAAATCGGAAAATCTCTATCAAATTTTCAGTAAGCTATTTTCAACCACTCTGCACGTTCTCTATCCTGTGCTGCGCGCTCTAGGACAAAATGAACAGTTCTTACTCGTTTAGTATCTGTTCCACATGTGACCCACCATGCAGCGACAGTACAACTCAAGTCCCCTACTTTTAGATAAGGCTTCAAAGTAATTGTTCCAGATCTGGGCTCATCTGCATTTAAGGGTTAATAGTTGATGCAACAAAATTAAGTGAAAATCAGCTTTACATGATATCACGTAAAAATTATGTACCTGATCTCATAACTAGTACGTTGTGTCACCAGTTTTGCGTCAACTTTTAATCAAATTTTACGTAAAAGTACTCTTTCCATAGCTAAAAATTCGCTCCCAGTTTTAATTAATTTTTACTCAAATGTCATGTCCAAAATGTTAGTTGGTTTAAGGCGTTAATTTTACAGTAGGCTGGTTGCAGAATGTTTTTGCAAATCATCAAAATTCAAACAGCTATTTTTGAAACATTTGAAATTTTTCCCTAAATTCACCCATTTTACCCATTTTCCCATTGATGTACGAGTACAATTTACTTGTTTTTGGCGTTGCGGAGTGAAGCCGGTTGAAAGCGCCTTCAAAACAACAGAATACAAAAACACGTACTCGATATCTCAATTTGTAGTATAATTATTTTAATTAATTTCACGTCCTTTCTTGCAGTTTGTGCTTTTGTTCGTTTGTTCGTTCAGAAAAAGAATCTTTCTTTAAGAGTTTGTATAATTTACGTGTTTTTGGTGTCGCGGAATGGAGCCGGTTGAAAGCGCCTTTGAAGTAACAAAAATATACAAAGAGCCGTGCTCGATGTTTGAATTTGTAGCGTAATTATTTTAACTATTTTCAGGCCCTTTCTTGCTGTTTGTTTGTTTGTTTGTTTGTTTGTTCGTAAGTTCGTTTGTTTGCTCGATTGTTCGTTTGATTTTTCATCTGTTCGTCTGTGTTCGTCACTCTGCCTGTTCGTTTGACAATGTGATTATCTTTGTTCGTCTGTTCACCCATTTACATGTTTTATTAAACTTACTTACTTTTCTATTCAGAATTTACAATCAATGAACTGTATTTACAATAGCTTATAAAAAAATCTACTTCATCCGCTACCGTGGTGTTTATTGGTGGTTCTTTACAATGGACCACTGATCCCAGAGGTCTCGGATTCGAGTCCCAGTCGAGTTGGCAAGATTTAACAATCTCGAATCTTGCAACTTCGGATAGGTATGAGAAGTGGCGTCGCGTGCCATCTAGCAACAATGCAACTGCTCCATTTAAACTCATTAAATATATCGAATTTTCCTTGTGCACTGTGCACCCCCTGAATTCGATCTTTTACATGAGTTTAAATGGATATGATACATTGTTGCCAAACTGCACGCGACGCCACTGGGTATGAGTGTTCTTCTCCTCTCTATTCTTTGTTTTTTTATTCACTCCTTAATTTACTCCATCTTAATTTTCGGAAAGGAAACTTATCTCTATAAGTGGTTGTTTTATTCAATCAAGACTCGGGCAAAAATATCTTATCAGCAACCATCAGTATCGTAACCAGGATATCTTCCATACCTCTTTCCTTTTGAAAATATAAGTAGAAGAAGCGTAGAAAGAAAGGGATTCATCCAGGGGCGACGGGCGTGCCAAAGAGGGGGGGGGGGATGTGGGTACCTTTGCCCCAGATGGTATTCTCCAAGGGCGACAAAATCAGGGCCCAAAAAAAAAAAAAAAAAAAAAAAAAAAAAAAAGTAGGTAATCAAATTTTAACCGTTAACTGCAGATGAGCCCAGATCTGGAACAATTACTTTGAAGTCTTATCCAAAAGCAGGAGACTTGAGTTGTACTGTCGCTGCATGGTGGGTCACATGTGGAACAGATACTAAACGAGTTAGAATTGTCGATTTTGTCCTAGAGCGCACAGCACAGGATAGAGAACGTAGAGAGTGGTTGAAAATAGCTTACTGAAAATCTGATAGAGATTTTCCGATTTTCATTGTTATGTTTGGGAGTAACGCAGGGGTACCATATACAAAAAAAAACAACTATTGAAACTTTACGAACTTATTTTTTACTACTTTAATTTTTTTTTTTTTTTAGCCTGAAAACTTTGTTTTCAGTTGCATGGATACCTAAATGCGGGTAAGGCCATATTTGGAAAAATTAATAAAAAAAAAATCATGCAGTAAAGGGTTAAAATGAATCACAGAGGGCGGAAAATCAGTGTGTAATAAGGCGAAGAAAAAAAATGTCATCAAATTTTTAATTTTGAGGGGTACCAATTCGCCAAGGGCGGCAAGATTGCACTCCCCCCTCTCTGGAAACAACGGCACGCCCCTGGATTCAGTCCTTTGTCCATCCTTGTCTAACATATGTGTTTCAATTGGGGGAAAAGAGAAAGTCAGGCAATTTTTTGTTGCGCTGCTGAAATAGTAGATAACAATAACGTATTTCAATAAGGTATATCTTTTACTTGGCATTGAATTTGAATTGCAGTCGAAGAGATGAGGGAGATGATAAAGGATAAGGAGGAGAAAAATAAGGAGTTAAGGAGAAAACAAAAGAAAAAGGGGGAGGAGGAGGAGGAGGAGGAGGAGGAGGAGGAGGAGGAGGAGGAAGAGGAGGAGGAGGAGGAGGAGGAGCAGAAGAAGAAGAAGGAGAAGAAGAAGAAGAAGAAGAAGAAGAAGAAGAAGAAGAAGAAGAAGAAGAAGAAGAAGGGCTACATCCGAGTTCCGTCCCGCGGTCAATTTCGCGCACCCTAGCATCCAAGTTCCGTCCCATTTCACGTCCCCTAGCATCCGAGTTCCGTCCCTTTGTTTAGCCAATTTCTCAATTAAATGTAGAATGTCCATTAAAATGTGCTGTAAATGGCAACTATGTCGGAGTTTTGTACCAACAGCACTGTAAAGCACGAGGCGAATTATCTCCCGGTCAGCTATAAGATTTGTAACACTTGATCGGAAGATCTGTTTCTGATAAGCAATGAGCAAGAGGTTAATGAACTTTGTTTAAATTTTCATCCTAATATTTTTCTCTTAAAGGATGCTTTGATAGGTATACAGAGCGAAACACATCAAACTTCAAAGTCTCCATTTACAACGGCAAAAATGCTCCAAAACCATGAAGCAGGAGGAAGAAATGGAAATTTTAGTACGAGATTATTCTTTAAAATCTATTGGGTGTCATGAATATTATAAAAAACAAAAATGTTTCAAATTCCTACCCAATAAGCTATTGGATAGTTCCTGTCATGTGTAGATTCATTAATTTGACGCTAGCGTTTTCGGCTTTAAAAGTAAAACAAATTTAATATTCATTATTGACGCGAGTGCCGAATCTACTCCAGAAATGTCATCGATCACAGATAATGTCGACGCGAGTGCCGAATCGGCTCCAGAAATGTCATAAATCACAGATCATAGGATCCAGAAAAATTGTCTGTTTTTCACCATTCATTGAGATTTCTTGCTGTTTATTTTGATGCGATGTTGCCAAACTTTTTTTTATTGCAGACCTATATATTTTCTTACCTGTTTCTGCGGGACGGAACTCGGTTCCTGGTTTGGGACCACGGGACGGAACTCGGATACTTTTTTGACCGCGGGACGGAACTCGGAAATTGCCAGAAGAAGAAGAAGAAGAAGAAGAAGGAGAAGAAGAAGAAGAGGGCACAGATCAAAACCAAGAAAAACGAGAAATAGGGGACCCATGCTAGCGTTGGTGATCAACCCATATATTTAATCATTTAATCATCCTAATCGATTCCATGAAAAGTTTAAGCCTTTGATCCTCTGAATATTAGGAGTAGGCCATTTACATATTAGAGATGTGCTCCACTCTCGAGAGGTAAAATCACACGTTCATTGTACAATGTACGCGTTCCGGTATACAACCCTGCTAAATGCTTATACCTGCCGGTATCTTTCCGTATGCATCACTGAGGAAAACTCATCAGCTAAATCGCAGGGTTGTCAGCGGTGTTTTCACGGTGAAGGGGACGGCTAGCGGAGACAAGGGATAAGTGGTTCTGATGATCGATGAAAGTCTTTGACATAGAGGCACATATACACTTGCTAAGTATATTAAGTGCCATCGCACATTATGAGTACACTATATGGGGTGTCCCAAATATTACTCTCATTTAATATCAAATTTTTTGGTATCTGTTTGTTTTTTTATTTCTCTAACCTTCAATGATACGCCCGCAATAATTTGGATAACTATAAAGGATCTCCATCCTTAACGTCGGAATGGTAAAAAGTTAGAAACCTTCGGAGTATTGTACCGGTGCAGAAAAGATTATAGTATCCTTTGTAAATATGTTGGAAATTATCGATGCACATAATTTTTTCTCTGGTTGACAAAGTGCTCCAAAATGCTCTTTCGTCTTGTACTCACTCAGTATAGTTTACGCTCATCTGTAAGGAATCGTGCCGTAAGATGCGTATTTTACGATCTCAATTATTATTTCCTGTGATAGCCTAGCGGTAAAGAGCTGGACACTTGTCACGGCTACCCAGGTTCAAATCCCGGGACATATGGCGAATTTATTATCTCATTACATCATCATATACCTTTATGCCTTGTCCACATATATAAATACATGTAAGACTCTCTGTGGAATCAAATCAATATAATGTAACTTGTACATAAACGAAGCCAAAACCAAAGAGTACTTCACACGTTGTCAACCAAAGCGCAATTAAACGATCTCTCGCTCTGGATGATATGCATTTTAACAATCCAAAATAATGATGATTTTTCATTCTGGATTGTACTTTTTACAATGCCAGATTTTGTTAAATGTACAGTAAAGATTTTGTAAATTTTACAATCAAAGAATTAATGTTTTTTCATTCTGGGTTGCACTTTTTACGTTGCCAGATTTTGGAAATTTTACAATCCAAGGTTTTGTTATTTCAACCATGTTAGATTACTGTCACGATTTTTTACAATCCAGACTTGCAAAATTAGCTATCCTCGCATTTATTTGAGCAATATTTTTTTTTTCAGTGTAATGTCTGTACCGCGCAGACGATGGAAATTACATACTGTCGACGTTTATAGCCACCGTAATACACAAAAAAAGGACACACGGCGTAATCGGTTCCTGATGAAACACCCCGTATATTATGTGTACTATCCAGTGTGTGCAATGCATTTACACGCACGCAACTGAACACACGGGTGGAAAAAGCTGAGGGGTAGGTTTGAAGGAGGATCAGAATTGGAAAACGATAATAATTACCATGCAGAGCGAGAGAGAGGGAGAGAGGTAGAAAGAGAGGGGAGAGAGAGAGAGAGAGAGAGAGAGAGAGAGAGAGAGAGAGAGAGAGCGCATACATGATAGGTCTCGGATCCCCCCTCCCCCTAAATGGCTCAGTTGTTAGAGGAGGGGTTGTTTTGAAATGGGGAGGGGGAGGGGGAGGTGAATAGTTATGAGCTAAATATATGTATACGTTTTGCGCGCACTTCTTGTCCGCTTGTCGTGAGTTTTGCAGCAGGTGGCTGTAGGCGCGGCGCAAAACGCGGGCGCTGGCGTGGCTGCAGAGCGAGTTAGAGTTCCATGATGGAAATGTCGTACAGGGAATAATACCGACACGAACTCAGAGAGAGCTGATTGGCTGTTGATTCAACATGGGAAGCTCCATAAGACGACGCCATCTAGTGACGACTCCTGGAGAATAGAGGAGTCGATTTGCTATGCCAATGTTAATTTTTCGTCTCCTCTGAAGCTCCATAAAGCGTCGCGTCGCGTCGCGGTCGGTACTCCCTATACAAATATTTCCATCATGGGACTCTAGAGCGAGCGGCCGATGGATATGTTTTTCGCCTCCCTGTGTTTTAACGTTGAACGATGAAGATTGATGGTAGCTTTCTTATCCCTGCGCCTCACCCACCTCTCTTTGCCTATCCCTTCTTCTTCCCCCTTCCGTAACGACACGCCTGCCTTTAATTGTTACCAATTATCATCGCTGTCCGAAAAATTTATCGCTCAATTCCCCTCCTACCCTGCTGTGGTTTTTCACCCTTATCGAAACCAACTTCGGCTGAGATTCTCTCATCACGATAAACCATGATGACGACAGGTTTTGTGAGCGCGTACTCCTGCTTTCTGAAAGTAAGGAACAGTCACGAAGTGAGAATGATTCCACCAAGAACGGTATGTGTCAACCGAGTTTGCAAGGACGATTTATCAAAGGTTTCCCTTAACACGTGGGCCGTTTGCTATACCTGCCGATTTGTTTTTTATTTTTATATCATTGTATAGCTATACAGCGTACGACTGAGGACCATTCAGACCATAGGAACATATCTTAGTAGGAGTCTATGCAGTGGCGTAGCCCAAGTCCAAGCCCAAGGTCCAGGGGGTCTGACACCCCCCCCCCCCCCCCCCCCTTGACACCAAAATTTTCCCAACAGAAAGGTCACATTCTTTGCGTTTTCAGACAAATTTTACCAAATTAGTATCTTCGGGACCCCTCCCCCCCTTTGAAAATTTTTGGACCCCCCCCCCCCCCGGCACCCCCTCCCTCCCCCCTCCGAAAAATGCCTGGCTTAGCCGCTGGGTCTATGCATGGTCTGCGAGGACTCTCAGGGCGGTTGTAACCTGACTTCCGCGGTCAACAAAAAAATATTGTAAACTAACTCTCCTGCGGTCAAAAAATGTGTAAACTGACTCCCGTCAAAAAAGCATTCAAATCGTGTAGTTGGCATGACAGGGCGGATGTCAACTCCCGTTGTAACATCTTCCAGTATGTCACTAATTTTTGTAAATCATCACTTGTAAATAATATGCAGCGCAGTTAACATATTTTTCCATTTAACGATGGATTTATCGATTTATCTTCGATTCGATCGATTTTGTGAATGTACATCCATCTCACCAATCATCTACACATACCATTTAACATTTCGTCCTCAGTTTCAATAGACGCAAATGTTGCCATTTCTGAGCATTGCTGCTGCCTCACTTCAGATTTCTCATCGAAACTGCATGCACAGAGCTACATTACTTAAGTTCCGCCTTCAACTTGCAGAGACGCAATCGCTGATTTTTTGGAGTGTCACTGCTCTCATGTCATGCCATCTTTTAAAAAACAGTGCAGTTACAGAGGTAGTCAGTTTTACATCTACCCTGTGTTGCCAGCTTCACGATTTTGATAATTTTTTTTTTACTGGAGTCAGTCCACAATTTTTGTTTGACCGGAGGAGTCAATCTACATAGTACATACACCTAAACTTTAATTTTTATCGCGTCAACGATCTAAAGGTAAGACAGAAATTAAAATCATAAAGAATAACACAATCGGAAAGGAAAATTCCGGAAAGGAAAATTTCCGAGCAGACGACCGTGGCGGCTCGTGCAATGTGGCAACAATGGACTCCCTCCATTTAAACCTATGTAAAATAATCGATGCTTTGGTGAGACGCTGTGCCTCACCTAGAATCGATCTTATAGCACAGATTTAAATGACAAAATATCACTGTTGCCAGATTTCACGAGCCGCTACTGGCAAACGAAAAACGAGAATAGTATTTTACTATAAGGTAAAGTGGCGACTATAAAGGTATGCTTTCATGCTTGACCCTTTCTTAACGAAGTTACTTATATTTAAGTCCGATCTAATAAGCTCGATCATTCAAATTAATTGAGTAGTTAAATATTAGTACACTACGGTATTTGTTTTTGCCAACATTATTAATTGAAGGCGCTCACATAGTTACACGTTCTTTTCAGAGTTGGGCCAGCAAAATAGGAGTGTAATCGGTAATCGTCAAACCTTTGGATGGTAATTCAAGGTGGTTTCCACTTTCCATAGCGGCCCGAGCCTCCTCAGCCTGAGGACCGCTTCTCCTTCTCCTTCACTTTCTCCCACGTGTCTTTCAGAATCCCTATACAGAGAATGTTACTGGAAAATTTTAAAGCACACTTAAAAGGTCGAAAATGATATTTTTTATAACTTTTTTGTCTACTTTATAGCGGATTATTTTTTCCGATCTCAGACCATACAGTGCATCTACCCGACCTGATCACGATTCGAGCTTGCGTTCATATAATCACTCTGCAGATGTTATCCATCCGCGACTCAAAGGAGCAAAAGGGTGTTTGATCATTTTTGACCTATGACATTACAGAGCGCCGAGGCTTAATGCACCGGTCGTGAGAGTAATACGGCGCTTGTCAAAGTGTTAAGGAAAATGTTCCCAAGTTCTTGAAAACCACCGCGCCGCTCCGTTTGGACTAGATATACGTTGAATTCCGAATAAACTGTAATGCGGTATTATCGAGGAGCAGATCCACCTGGTCAGATTATCACGTAAATAGACACGTCATGGTAAGAAGCCTGGGATAGGAAACACGGGACACATCAGGAGGCAGAACAGAGGAAAAGGGACGGGACACGAGTTTCACATTCGCCGGATCGGACTCTCGTTGAGCCGATTAACAACCCCCCCCCCCCCATCCGCCCCCAATCTCTGTTAAAATTCACTTTGACCATGCACAAAGATCCTTAAGTCTCCCTCGATACGTTTTGAGAGGGGGAAAGAAATGCTGGCCAAAATGCTGTGCGGGAAACTATAGTGAAAATACGAACGGTATAGGTAAGAAATATCCATTGGCGGATCCAGAAATCTGGCAACGGTGTATTCTTCTAATTTGATTGCATGAGAAATAATCGATTTTTCATGGGGCTATAGGCCCTACAAGAATTTAATATTCATCTTACATTCAAATGAGAAGAATGCGCAGTTGCCAGATCGCTGGATCCCCATATGGAAATTTCGATTTCGAACATAGCGGCTCCAGCCCTCGCGAAAGGGGGGGGGGGCGAATCGGTGTATTTCGCTCCCCGGTGACCCCTCTTTTTCTTTTTATCCCTTTCTTTCCCCCTTCCCTCCCCTTTTCCTTCCACCTTTCCCACCCTTCCCCCTCCCCTTTTTGACCGATGACCGAACGGGCGGGGGAGGATTGATCTTCCCCTTGTATCCGCTAATCATTTCGAATCTTTCAGTCACATTCATAAAAGTTGTTCCTAAGACAACTCCTCCCTACGTACTACGAGTAATTACAGAATCATTTTCTGAAAGAACGCGATGATTACGATTACTTGGTAATCGTGTAATCAATTAAACCCTACTTGTTGTGCACAAATGAGTACACTGTACGGTCCATTCAAGCTCTCGGTTCACTGGGCGAAGTTCCACTTCCACGCTTCATTCTGTAGATGGTCCGGTCGGTGATCGCATTCTCAAATGACATCATTATATGATCACGGACAGCCAGAGCCTATTAGTTGACAGAGGACAGGTAACATTCAGATGCTTGATGCATTACTATTGATTTGAACCGTCAGGCCATTGCGTCGCACAGCGGAGCGATAGTCAATAATAGAGGTCAGATATGGTGTACATATATGTAAACTTTAGATGCTTGTATCTTCGTGAATACGCAATGTGGAAGTTTGAATGTGATGTTACTGGTATTCTCGTAAACTTGTCTACAAGAATCACTCCTTACAAGAATAAACTTAAGAAAACGAAAGTTTTCAGGTGATTCAGGTATCACCATGACGCACTTTTATGCATGATTGACATTTTTGACCCCCTGTCCATCAAAAATACACCCCCCTTCAATTAAAGTCCCATGATTTGCGTTAGGCTTTCAGAGATTTTGGAAGTACCGATTTTGATGTATACAGGATCTTCCTTTAATCGAAAAGCTATTGACGATTGCGAGGAAACGACTTCATGGAAATGGCAGCTCTTTTAGGGATCGTTCGAGAATTCTCCGGAGTATTGCACCGGTGCGGTGCAGGGAAGATTCTGAATAGCGGTCATTTTCAACATACATAGTTATACTATATCACAGAATACTATCATCTTTTCTACACCGGTGAAATACTCCGGAGAATTCTAGAACGGTCCCTTATATCGGCATAAGCTCGCGGCGGAGTGGAGAGTCTATTGGAGAAGCTATGGAGAGCCGAGAAGAGGGTGAGTGGGAGGGGGAGGGTAAGGGGTTGTGGAAGGAGGGGGGTAGAGTGAAGAAAAACAACCGATTGTGAGTGGAGGAGGAGTAGCACCACAACAACAGTGAAAAGGGAAAACAATTTAAAGGGTGGCTAATTGTAGTACCCTGTCCATTAACGGATGGATTCGGAGAATGAAACTCAAAGGGAACACCGGCTAATGATCGAGCAGCGAACTTCTCAGTTGCCTTGTTGCCAAATTGTACGGGTTATCCCACCGACCAACGCGACGAGTTTGTTCATTTATAAATTCATCTCTAGGAGCAGAAACGAGCAAAAATTATCAATGAATCGTTCTGAACCGTAACAGGGTGTCTCGTCTCGGCTGTCTCTGTCTCTGTCTCATAATCGCTCGGACTTACGAAATATTTAACCTTAATTACAGAGGGCCTATTATTTACATTTACCAAAGCTCACAGAGATAAATACAGAGACTTGAGAAAACCTATAGACTTCTCTTGTTAAAGAAGAGGAGGGTGGCAAACGGGGCTCTCTTGCAGTGGCGGCTCGTGCAATTTGGCAACCATGTTTTTTGCCATTTAAACCTATGCAAAGTATCGAAATCTTGGGGGTGCAATTGCACCTCCTGAGGATCGATTGTTTTACATAGGTTTAAATGGAGAAAATACGTTGTTGCCACATTGCACGAGTCACCACTGCTCTCTTGTTAGGGGATTCGCCAACAAAACAATGCCTACTGTGTCGAATGGTGAACTTTACTCAACTTTTACTTGTATATTGCTTAAAATCCTGCCTTGCAGTTCAAGTTTGAACTTTCAGAGGAGTAATGGAATTCAAGTAAATCGGTCGCAGTTGTTATTCTAAAACAAAGAAAACAAAAACAAACAAAAAAATGCATAAAACAAAAAAAAAAAAAAAAAAAACACGTAAATTTAAAGTTTACCTACTTTGTTCATCATTCGACATTAGATGACTTTTATCTATTGTTTCGATGAGCCGGTGGAAGGGACTTGGACATTGGGCACCTGTCGCAAGCTTTGAGCTGGACCTCTATATGTATTTGCTGAGATTACTTACTCTACAAGGTACATAGTCCACATAATAAGTTTCTGGTGTTCAGTGGCGAGGCGTGAAATTTAGCAACAATGTATTTTCTCCATTTAAATTCACCAAAAAGGTCGAACGCTTCAGTCATCGACGTTTCGACTTTTCTAATGTGTTTAAATGGGGGAAAAGGAACGTTGCCAAATCGCACGCCTCGCCACTGCTGATGTTATTTTATTGGAGAGGAACGAGTATGATAAAATGAAAGAATTAGTATCGTTAGTACCTACCAATGCAAACATTGGACAAAACATCACGACTGCTCAGAGGGCTGATTATGAACAATAGCATCGTAATGCTATCGATGCTCGAAAAGTGTTATTCTTATGGGTGGTGTCATTACGATAGGTTTCATTCCGATAGAAACCCTCCCGTCTCTGCGTAAATTCGCTGATAACTCCAAAGCTATACATATATAGGAGAGTTTTCGCAGAGATGGGAGGGTTTCTATCGGAATTATTTACCACCCATAAGATAACACGCACTCAATCATCGACTCGACGGCATTACGATACGATCGTTTATAACCAGGAGGCGATTACGGAGGATCGGATCGTTTTGATGGGTATCGTTATCGTTATCGAGTACACGTAACCTTATGGGTGGCTCGATACGACTGATCGAATCGTTTCGAGCCCCTCGCAACGATTGAAACGGGCGAAAGGAAACGATGAGTCGGGGACTATCGTAATCTTAATCGTTTGAAGTAGAGAGAGGTGAGGAGGGGTTCACCTGCGCGATCGAGTTGCGTAGAAGCAAGCTCATTTGATTTAATGCAAACGATAACGATAACGATACCCAAAAAGATCCGATCCTACGTAATCGCCTCCCAGCCTCTGGGCGAGGTGATCACGGATCACGGTGATCGTTTACTGAAAAAAACAGCACTCGTAAGATTCACCATAACTTGGTTTAAGTTTTTGAAAATCCAAGAAAATTGTAAATTTTACGTTTTTCATGGTCTGAGTTCAAAATGTCTTGGTTAAAATTCAACCATTCTTACGATTGCTGTTTTTTCACATAAAGCGGTAGGTTTGGTTCCTACATGGAAGAAGCCGTGTGATGTGGCAACACAGCCGGGCTGAGCTTACGATTGTGGTCGGATGATGGGACAAGGGAGGAAGAGGTGGATAGGAGAGGGGGAGTCGGCGGAGGGGGGAGGGGGTGGATGCGGGTGGACGCTCAGAGAGTGAAATAAATGGTAAATCTAATCAAAAGCTTTTCATTAAAGGTGCGTGGCTTCCTCTTCCGGCGACTCGCCTTTAACAAAAGTAAAGCTGAACTTTTGATTCACGCGCTTTTTTCTGCGTGGGAACTGTGCAGAGATTGTGAGGTAAACATCATAAACTCATTTATTTTACTTAGATTTCACGGCTTATGATAAATGAAAAAATTAAAAGATATATCTTCCTCATAGTTAAACCTCGAAATCTACTATTTTTGCGGATTTATTTAGTGTGCTAATTATAGCTCTTTAGCAACTCGAGCTTTAAAGCACGCACCTTGAAAACGAATAATGGTGGTCAACATGGAGCTGTTTATATGTAAAAAAAAGAGAAGTAAAATTAACGCGTCCATCTTTACAATAGACTGAATAAGTCTATTGTTTCTTGGATTTAGTTCCATTTAGTTTTTACTGTAACACTTTCTGTTACTAACATTTCGTTTTGGTGTATTTAAATACGTCATTACTTTTGGGTATTTGATGATAGTATTTTCTCGTGCGATTATTGCACGTTTCGGAATAAATCAAACGAAACAATTCAAATACTCAGAATCTCAGAAAACTCAGCGTAATTCTTAATTTTTAAACTTTTTTCTTATTCTCTGTTCTTACAACCGTCAATTTTACAACATAATGTATGTTTTTGGAAAATATTTTGATCGTCACGGGACGAATTTTTTTAAGTGCTGGCTTGCATAGGCGCTAGGCGGTGTCAGGGAACTAGGGGATGGGGCTTTTAGGGCTGAAGGACTCTAATTTTGTGTGGAGAGGGGTTAAAAATTAGTGAAAAAAAAGAAAAATTAAATTTCAAGCCCCGCACCCCCTTCCCTCACTTTTGAGTTTCAGCAACGGAGGCTCATGGTGAATTGTGAATTGCGATGTATCGACGTTTCCCCCATTCGGAAAAGAATAACTTATATTGAATCCTCCACATGGTCGATACTTTTGCAAGTGTTCAAAGGAGGGGCGACGCAAGGCGATCGTTCACGAGCCGCCGCTGTATTATTCTATTTTTCTCGCCTTCACATGCAAAAAAAAAAAAAAAAAAAAAAAAAAAAAAAAAAAAAAAAACCCGTGAGAAAGAAAAAACTTGACATTTTAAATCGACTATATGCTGGAAGACATTTGATGCTCGTCATCTTGAGGGTGTCAGCAGGGATATGCTCGTGAGAAGGAATCGAGTTTGATCATTTGACGAGCTTCCGGGGTGAGGGGGGGGGAGGGATTGTTTGGGACGTCCCTAGCTCTTTTAGATTTACCAACGGAAATGGAATCACTTTTCTTCGAAGCCTCAAACGTGATTCGTTTTCCGCGGTTGCCAGATATACCACTAGCGGATCCAGAAATATGTTTCTCTCCCTCTTTGCCTCTTTTGAATGGACTTGGCCGAAACAGAGGAGGATATAGGCACGAGTCAAGTATGTGACACTTGCCTTCTTTCTCTCTATCTCGTTCTAACACGTGTATTTCAATGAGTGAAGAGAGAGAGAGAGAGAGAGAGAGAGAGAGAGAGAGAGAGAGAGAGAGAGAGAGAGAGAAAGAGACAGTGGAGAGAGGGTAGAGAGAGATAGAGTGAGAGAGGAGAGAGAGGGTAGAGAGAGATAGAGAGATAGAGAGAGAGAGGAGAGAGAGAGAGAGAGAGAGAGAGAGAGAGAGAGAGAGAGAGAGAGAGAGTAAGTATGGGAAAGAGAGAGAGATGATGATGATGATGAAGTAGAATTAATTTTTTATTTGTTCAGAATACACATTGCTATACACGCAGAAAGAAAGAAAGAGACAGAGTGGGGAAGAGAAAGGGGTGAGAGGCGGAGAGAAAGGGTGAGAGAGAGGGAGATAGATGGGGACGCACGAGTTCCTACAGATCCTCTAGTACCACACGTCAGTAGAGAAGTTGCTTACTTTACGTTTAAGTAAATTAGAAATAGGTGAATTCAACCCTTCAAACCGGCAATCGTTTTTCTCATTCTTTACGTCTCGCAACAGACTTTTTAATTCGTGTCACGTGTGCTCTACGCATGGAGGTATGACGGCAAAATAAGCGAGTTTACCATGCACCTACAATTGCTTAGCTCTCACAAGCTGAGAAAGCGGTTGAAGATATAAATTTTTCATACAGTCAAATTCTCAGCTTCGTAATTGATGTGGTAAAACTTGGCGATTCTTGGCGGAAAAGAACTCCAAGACAGTTTTTCACGTTATTTTGTACGCTTAAACGGTATTTATGATGAACTGTCTCAGTGGCAAGATGTGTACTTTGGCAACAATGCCTTTTTCCATTGAAACCCGAGTAAAATATCGAATTCGAGGGTGGATGCGCAACGCATACCAAAAAGTTCCATAAGGTTAATCGGACAAAATGTAACGTCACCAAATACCGTAAAAAATCTGTTCTCTTTTACTTGGATTAGGAAAAAATGAAAAATTGAATAATGTATATCAAGTCTGGAGGGCAATAATAATGGTTATGGAGCAGTGGCAACTCTTGCTATTTGGTAACAATGTCTTCCCTCCATATGAACCTATATTTAACAATCGATGTCTGGTGAAGCGCTGCTTCACTTTCAAATCGATTGCTTTACATACAATCAAATGGAGGGATAGCATTGTTGCCAAATTGCATGAGCCAAAAATGTTATGAAGTGTGGGACTTACAGATTAATTAAACAATTCAGTGATACTCGTCCAATAAAAATAACTTATAGTTGTATCAGAAAATTATGTAATCGGAGTTACCAATTGCAGTTATAGGTGCAACGCCTTCACATTGCAAGTATTCAAAGTGTATTTGGCTTCTGGGAGAGTAAAGTCACTGTCACGATTTTGTCAACTATACTAGATTTCTCGCTAGCAGCAACGCAGAATACATACATATGTATATTATTATATGTCCGCAAAAAATGCTCACTGTTAACATGAATTTAAAACGGTTTTTATCGATAAGACACGTGACCCGGATCGAGTGTGGAAAAACGTTTCAAATTAAGGCCTAACATATTTTTTATCGTGTTCTTTCGAATCTCAATTTCGTGTCGACGAAATCATAGTAAAATCTTCTATGTTTACATTTTGGCTATCGCAATCAACATTATAGCCATCTCTCTTATACACCAACATCGGTGAAGGTGATCCCAAGGGCGTATCCAGAATAATAAATACAGATAGTTGCCAGAGTTGACTTTATGACCAATGGCACTTCCATGCAATTTCCGCCTTTCCCTGAACTACTTCGGCGATTTACAAAAATCAGGGGAAGAGAGGGGGGAGGATGCTCCTTCCTTCCTCCCCCTACCCTCCCCATGTATACACTCTGGGAAGATCAGTTGTGTCGAGTGACTTTTCCGAACTATATTATTTCAATCGAATCGGCTGAATCATAAACGGAGCCGCGCCACGGCTTGTGATTTGACGCAGTCTACGAATAAATATGATGTTTCGAGAAATGTATTTCACTCTCTCTCTCTCGCTACTGAAACATCTAAGAACAATACAATTTTCTTTTCACGATTTTTATGCTATTTTGCAGTTCATTACGAATTTTATATGTATTTACATTTTGAAATCTTAACCCTTCACTGCATGATTTTTTTTTTTCTCAAGCAAATGTGGATTTTTCAATGTATTAGGTGGTCAAATACATGGGAAAAATAGTGAAAAAAATAATTTGACGGTTTTTCGGTCAAAATTCTCTTTTTTCTATTTTTCACTCGTTTTTTAAAAGTGATATAACACCATAAGAAATGGCGGGAATTTTTTTTCTTTATTTTTTTTTAAATTTTCAAAAAAAAAAAAAAATTTTTACTTTAATTGGATTTTTCAAAACGCCAATGCCGGAAACTTTATAAAAATAATCAAAATGTGGTCAGTTTGGATACGGGGGCAAAGGACATTACCCAAAATCGGCCTTTTTACCCCTGAGAGCGAAATGTGAAATAATTTCAGGGGTGATAGAGGATTAAATCAGCGTTCCGAATCTGGCCTATTTTTTGATTTTGGACGAAGGGAAAGGGGGGGAGGGGGGTCCAAAGTTAGACCCTTCAAATGCCCATAACTTTTGAACGAATAAAGATATGAGAATGTACTTTGCGCGAAAAGATAGATCTTTTAAAGACCTTTCGATTGATGTGTACGATATTTGCCTTATTTTAATTTTTAATCGATTTATCGAAGTTTTTCTGATTTTTTTGAAATCGGGTTTTCCGTTTTTTTAATCGTGGAAGTTTGGCAACGCACGAATCATCACAAATAATTTCCAGAATAAAAGTAGACGCGATTTGCTAAAAAATGGTTCAAACCGTATGTTGGGGAAATGCTTTGAAGCGGAGTTATGAGGGTTCAAAGTTGGCGCTGTCACGAAAAAGGCCGCCCCGAGGGGCGTACTACAGGTGGTAGAAGTTGGCATTATCTGTTCTTCCCGTCCAAATGACTTGAAATTTGGTATTCCCGGGTATTTTTTAACGCTGAATTCAAATTTTGCATCAGTTTTTCAAAATCAAAAAATCCAAGATGGCTGCCGACCATTTTTTTCGGAAATTTGGTCGGCAGCCATCTTGGATTTTTTAATTTTGAAAAACTGATGCAAAATTTGAATTCAGCGTTAAAAAATACCCGGGAATACCAAATTTCAAGTCATTTGGACGGGAAGAACAGATAATGCCAACTTCTACCACCTGTAGTACGCCCCTCGGGGCGGCCTTTTTCGTGACAGCGCCAACTTTGAACCCTCATAACTCCGCTTCAAAGCATTTCCCCAACATACGGTTTGAACCATTTTTTAGCAAATCGCGTCTACTTTTATTCTGGAAATTATTTGTGATGATTCGTGCGTTGCCAAACTTCCACGATTAAAAAAACGGAAAACCCGATTTCAAAAAAATCAGAAAAACTTCGATAAATCGATTAAAAATTAAAATAAGGCAAATATCGTACACATCAATCGAAAGGTCTTTAAAAGATCTATCTTTTCGCGCAAAGTACATTCTCATATCTTTATTCGTTCAAAAGTTATGGGCATTTGAAGGGTCTAACTTTGGACCCCCCTCCCCCCCTTTCCCTTCGTCCAAAATCAAAAAATAGGCCAGATTCGGAACGCTGATTTAATCCTCTATCACCCCTGAAATTATTTCACATTTCGCTCTCAGGGGTAAAAAGGCCGATTTTGGGTAATGTCCTTTTCCCCCTGACATGATTTCGATCACGAACCCTTCACTCAGTGGCGTAACTAGGCATGCATGCGCCCCCCCCCGCAAAAAATAGAGCTGCGCCCCCCCCACACCACTTTCCCTCCCTTCACCATCGCACCCGATCCCTCCCTACCCCTCCCCTTCTCACTCCACTCCATACCGGCCTATGACCCCGGAGCTTCATAGAACATACACTCCGACGAAAGAAAAGTTATGGATCAATTTTTTTTTTTTTTGGTCAATTTTAAATCAAAAATCGCCTGCCTGCTCTTTCAAAAAATTTTCTTTCGTGCCTTAGTTGTTGCGAATTTGTCAATTAGTCTTCCAAAATCCATCTCTTTCGCCCTTCTTGCTTCAATGCTAAGCATCGCTAAGCTTGAGAGACGGTGTTGACTCATTGTACTGCGGAGGTAAGTTTTTATAAGTTCTAGCTTTGAAAATGACCTCCCCTCAGCACTCGCGACCGACACTGGTAAAGTCAGGAATAACATGTACGCCGCCCATACGTCCGGAAAACTCGCCGCCAAATTTGAATTTTCGTAAATTAATAACGAAGCTGCTTGGTATGCGGTCGAAACACATTTCAACTGATCGCGCATTGACGAACGGAAACTCACCATTTGACGCGGGAAAGAGCCCGAAAAATAATTTTTTTATTGATCACAGAGCTTTTCGGCCCTTGCCGCTATTTCGTCATCAGAAATGCTTTCATTCATCAAACATTTTGGCAGTAGAACTTCGAATTTTTTTACCACAGTATTAAAAGACTCGAAACGTCTATTGATCTGAACAATCACTACATCTAAAATACAATTAACAATGTTTATTTCAAAAAGTCGACGAGAATCTTCGATCCTTGAATCGCGTCTCAAATCGTCGGGATGTTTCCTCAGCGAATAGTTTTGATCACCCTTCTTAGCTACTTTTACACCCCAGGTTTCAGCCATCGAAATAGCAGTTTTTCAGTTTCTAAGAATGGTTTTCTGAGATTATTTAATTCATTTAAAGCTGTCTCTAAATAGATATCACTTTGACTGATTTCGACATCCTTCGATTGTAGGTATTTACTAACAGGGTTTATGACGGACAATATTTTAGAGAAAATGGCTGTCATGAAGATGAACTTAAAATGTTCAATCCTTTTTTTAAGTCGTGAAGCCTGCTTCTTCTCGTCACTTTTTTTTTTTAATTCAGTTGAATTTTGGTAAGAGCTTTCAGTACATCAACGTATCGGAATCTGAGAGCAGAAATAGAATCCTCTCTTGATGACCATCTCGTAGCTCATAATATTTTCAAAGTCAGAGATGGAGTCTCCTTTGGAGTTCTCTAGCAAATCCCACCTAATAATACTGCTGCTAAAAAATGAAAACAAATCCTGAACAGTATCAAAAAAAGTATCCTTCTCTTCTTTCTTCTTCTCTCCTTCCTTCTTCTCTTCTTTTCCTTCCCTCTTTTCCTTTTTCTCCTTCGCCCCGCGTATTTCCCTCCTCTCTTTTTGCGCCCACCGGAGCCTTGCGCCCCCCCCGCAATTGCGGGGGCTGCGGGGGCTATTGTTACGCCACTGCTTCACTGCATGATGTTTTCTTTCAGCCAATTTTTTTTTTTTTTTGTGTGAGCTCAAAATATACCTTCTCCCGCGTTGACACACCATGCGCCGAAGGCATATCTAAAAACCTGTATTTTATATGAGCGTTTGAAAAATTTGTTCCACCGGTGGAACCCCATGCAGTGAAGGGTTAAAGGGTTGATTTGGCCGGGTTATTGTAGGAAGGAAGAGGTTAGGTAAAACAGCAAGGAGTATAGTAGATAGCTGAGGATTGCGCTGTCATCGATCAGGCCACTGTTGCAGGAGTCGCAGATGTGGTATCATGGCGAAAGAAGGCGGAGTATGAGTGGTTTGGGGTTGGGGAGGGGGTGGCGGAAGGGAGGTTGAATGTAAACTCGGGGGAAAACGATTGTATCAAAAGAGCCAGCCTCTGCAGGAGAAAGAGAGAGAGAGAGAGAGAGAAGAGAGAGAGAGAGAGAGAGAGAGAGAGAGAGAGAGAGAGAGAGAGAGAGAGAGAGAGAGAGAGAGAGAGAGAGAGAGAGAGAGAGAGAGGTGAGCCTGGGAAGAATTGAGAAGTGAAAATTGCGTGGTGACTTAATCTTCGAATAGTGCTGCATAATGGAATATATTCTAGCTCTAATCGGGAATGTAAACAGGATTTGAATTGGAATAAGTTCCGATTTGTTAAGTCGCGCAATACAGGATGGGTATGCGCCAGCTCTCCCCGCACATACGCACGCATTCACACACTCACCACAGTCATCCACTCACTAACACATGGATAAACAATGTACATAATATGAGGCAGGTATAAATAGTATACATGTGATTTTGCAAGTGTTTGTGTTAGTGTGTGAGAGGGTGCGCCTGTGTTTGAGCTCTGTATACATAATCTTGGAGCAAATATTTATCTTCTCCACCAATACGCGTGCAACACCATTGAAGTTACAAATTTTTGCCACCCTTCCCTCTCCCTCTCCATCCACCTCTCCCCCTCCTTCCGTATTCCTGGAGCTCTCCTCCACTTTATATATCCGCGTGGTCTCAAATCTTCGTATTTTTTTTTTCACCCTGCGAGAAACAATTGCAGCATTCGTATATTTTTACGCCAAAGCAGGATGGGATAAAATACGGGAAAAGTCAAGATTACGGGGATGGAAAAATAAATCTTATAGAAAGGAAGAAAGGAAAAGAAAACAAAGTCCGAAAAAATATAGAACACGCTCTGTTCTGTTTCTGTTCATTTCCATTTTTGTTTTTTTAATATATCGAGATGACTTGGGGGTGATATTGCCCTTCGCGTAACACAACTGTCCAATTTCCGAGATGAGCTTCGATTTTGGAGCAACACGGAAAGATAGATCCATAAAAAAAAAAGAAGTTGGATAGTGATTGAAGCTAATTCTCTCACGCGAGACGCTTAAAACACGAACGATGATTTAATTTGCGGACTTTGGCGGATTCAGCAACATGGCAACGGAGTATTCTTTCCATTTGATTTCTAGAAAAATAATCGCCTCACTCTGAGAATTGACTGTTAAATCATACATGCAAAGGGGGAGAATGCGCAGTTGTCAAACTGCAGGATCAATATACAATACAATGTTTGCGGATGGAACAAAAATGAAGACTGAAGGTTTTTGTTATGATTGAACCATTCAGAATTAAATTCAACACGCTTTTATTGCGGTCACTTATTGTTTAAATTATTAAGTCCCTAATCACATCCACTTTGTCTCACATTTTGATTTACGAGCAAGAATATTATCATTAAGATTGGTTCGAAACTATTAATTGTTCAAAAAGTGAAGGAAGAACATCATCAGTTCACGAAAATCAAGATGCATGAATGAATCGCACTGTATACGATTTGGTCAAAATCGACGCATAGTTATACAGGTTGCGCATTCTGCGCACTATTCTGGAATTTTGACACTGAGAAATTATCCCTAGAGAATGGAGGTGAGCTTTACTTTTGCATAAGTGAAGAGATAAGTATGATAGAAAAATATGTGAGAATACATTATTACAATATCCAATTGACGCTCTTACAGATGAATAAATGAACTAAAGAATAGAGGGGTGTAGAAAAGTATAATTAATGATAACATGAACAAAAAAAAAATCTTAATTACTCATAGTTGAAGAAAGATTAATTGTGCTGAAACTATATGGTAAGCTAAGTATCATTAGAGGGATAGATAGTATTCTTTCAACTGACTGTTGAAGAGAAAATCATGCAACTAATGTTGCCTACTTAGAAGATTGAGGCGCTTTCTTCTACGATCGCGATGCTTGTAACAGTTGAAACTTAAGAACTGATGAGCTGACTTTCTTTGCTCCATTGCTGCGGGAAATACGAGGGTCGCCTCAAAAGTAAGTAAGGCTGCTAGGGCCTTCAAACAATGAGATTTGTTTGCAAAACGAATAAATAAGAAGGACCAATTTTTCAACTGAACGAAACAATTGGGGACGAAAATTACCGGACAAAACAACCAAGGACATACATTTTTGGAAAACAAAACTTTAGGACGAGTAAAACTGGACGAATCCTCCTGTAATCGCGGTGGAGAGGGCTCATATTCAGTATCTTGTTTCATTTGCACTTTTCACCTACGCCTGCCTTCACGGTGCATTTGCGCTTTTGAGCTTCGCAATTTTTCGTTCTTTTGAGCTGCCCAACTAGCCACTTGCGCTTTTATGATATCGAATTTTGAGATTTGCGCCAATGGGTATTGACCTAACAGAGAGGCCCTTGTCCATTGTAGTACCCAGAGATTACTAAGCCAAAGAGATATGCATATCTATACCATGGCACTTCTATCTCCACCGTGTTGAAAAACAGTTGGCTGGGCTCCGTAAAAAACGCCTGCAAGAATGGCCGTGATGCAACTTGCAGTAAGCTGATGACCGTGAACATTGTTATTATTCATGTTGTTGGAAATGAGTTTAGATTCTCTGCAACATCTAAATGTTTGTCATTTGGTGGCCGATGGGATGATTAAAGTATCTTAGATTTTCAGATTCACGTTCAAAATATATTCAGAGCTCATTATCCAGTCGAAGGTTCATAAGATCTTAAGTGTTAAGGAGATCCAAACCACATTTCAAACAACAACAAACAACAAGAGTATAGTAACGATGTTTACGGTCACCAGCGTACGCCACATTGCATACTTTGAAGGAGTCTAGCAACACTCTTGAATCGTTATGCCATATCTCTTAGGCTTAGTAATCTCTGGTAGTACCACTGTGACGTCATACAGGTACACACAGTAATGTTCATTGATCTCACATGTCCATTGTGATATGCACCTTCTACTTATCCATGTTTCTTTTTGTGTGTCCTTCAAATCGAGTGCCCTTCAATCGTTAGTGAGTGATAAAGTGGAAGGGGTAAGAGGGGGAGGTTTTTTGCTAGGTAGTAAAATTTGGCATGCGTTTTATTCATTAGATATCAAGACCGTTATTTTCACTGAGAATCTTGTCTCGCCGCTCCAGAGCTGCCGTTTTGCGTATATATAATTAATGACATTTTTCAACTCATCGATCATTCCACCGGTTATTGTGAAAAGATTACACAGCCCAGTTCAGCGCATGACTGTAACGCACGAAAATACTCGCGTCTGTAATATTTTCTAAGCCGGTGGAGTCGTCGATGACTTTGAAAAAACTTGCGGAAATTACCGGCGTTTCCACCAATTGAGAAAAGATTACAGATCGTGCAGTACAGTCATACACTGAACGGAGCTGTTGACTCTTTTATCAACCGATGCACTATGGTCTGAGATCGAAAAAGAGTGGCCAAAAATCAGTGAAAAATAGTCATCAAAAATCATGGTTTTCTAACTTTTAAGCTTAATTTAAGACTTTATGGTGACATTTTCAAGTTTAAATTACTTGTTGAAAGTGTTCTCTATGATTGAAATTGGTCTTAAAAGTTTATAAATGATAAATTTGTGAGAAATTCACTGACTGATTTTTGGCCACTTTCTGACGATCTCAGACCATAGTGCGATGGAATCATCAGCGATCTGCGAATTAAAAAGTGTCATTAATTACACGCAAAACGGCAGCTCTCAGCTCCTCAAAGTGAATTGATTTTAGCCAACGAGAAGACAAGGGCGTCAACATCATACAAAAGAGCGGTAGGGGGGGGGGAGGAGGCTCTCAATCTTTTGATCAATTTGTGAAATTTGATAAAACGAAGAAGCAAACAAACCGCAGAATGCGTTTTAGTCGTTTTGGCAGCAGAATTGTTAACAGCGCTGAGTTTTTTATTGCGCTCAGACTTTCATCACCGCAACGAGGGCAGATTCATTTATTTTTGGTGGATTACGAAAGGTTTCGACAGTCTTACCTTCAGAAAAGTTTGAACACCGGTACTTTCTTAATATGATGCTATTTGAAATGATTTTTTTAGAACCCCGTCTCATTAATTCATTATTTTATGATGTTCATATTTTTTAAACATTTTCACAATTGGACGGCTGAATGAATGCAGATTGCAGAAGGACCCAGACCGTTCCATTTCTGCAGAACGAACCCAACTGCTATGGATTTCCTATGTAGTTGATTAGCTTCTGCAAAAAAAGAAAAGTTGGTTTCCTTCTGTTTAAAGCCTACCAATTTGATGATTAATGTGCCTATTTCTTTTCTTTCCTGTTCTCAAGTTTTACAGTAAGTTCTGAGTTTCAATCTATCCTGAGGTGCGATAAATTAGTAAAAAATATCCCATGTGCCAGTTGCAAATTAAATACAAAAGTTCTTGAATGGCAAATATTGGAAAGTCAATAGACAAATCGAACGACGATCGTATTTATGTAATAATAGTCTCACCTGTTCTGCCGTTTATAGCGGATGTTAAAAAAAAAATCTATAGATTTTATATACATCTTGAGAGTGAACAAACTGGATTTTTTTAAATTAAAATTTTATTCCTTATTTTTTCATTTTTTTTCTTAAATGACTTGAAAAACTAGTTTGTTTTGGCTGCAGTTTCATCTAGATTCTCAATCAAATCTATATATTTTGGCATTTTATGTTAGACAACTTTGCTCATCTGTTTAAGATAAGGAATTTTGTTTTTTGTTTTTTTCAATGAGCTCTTCAGGTGCAAAACTGCTTGAGTTAATTATACGTGTACTCAAAGTTAAAAAAAAAAAACTCAACTATCCAGAAGAGCAGTTTAAGTAAACGAACATTTTTTAAAAAAAAGGATATTATTTCTTATAAGGTCCCTTATTCGGTTACATGTTTAGATCTGCATACATTTATCAATTGTTATACACGATAATGATACTTAAGATATGCTAAACACAAAAATAAAAACTGAACAAAATTTGAAAGAAAGGAGAAAAATCCCTTGAATTTTTTTTTACATCCTGATAACTTGAGAGAGAGGGTGAGAGTGAGAGTGAGAGAGAGAGAGGGGGGAGAGAGATAGATAGAGAGAGAGAGAGAGAGGGGGGAGAGAGAGAGAGAGCGATTTTGGAGCGTGTCACTTTGTCCAGCAAAACCCACTTAAAAAGTTAAATTGGAGGGTAGTCAAGTCACAGCTCACCCAATAGTTCGATTCTTTTCATGAGTTTGAATGGATACGAGATTGATGCCAACATTTTTCGCCACAGTGTGTGGCCAATATTAGTTCGAAAACTGCTGTGCGACAAGAGCTTTAAAACATGCATTGCCCTGTTAACACGAGTTAATGTTTCCTTGTATTTTATTTTCACATCTATAAATTTTACAAATCTAGAATCAAGAATTCATTTTTCAGACGTTGACACTCTTGGCACCTGTGTATGTTCGCACCGAGTCCGCCGCCCTCGAGAACAGAGGATTTATTCCGAGCTTCATACGTAAGGACTGTACATAGTACATACAAGAGTACAATGTATGGTATGTATGTATGTACAATGTATATGTAACGCACCTTTTCGAACGTTTTACATTGTAGTTAGTGGGAAATAAACCGCGGGTTTCCTGTACATTCGTTGGTGTTGAAGGAGCGAGATTAGAAAATGAGTTCGGTTGCACTGCGTTGGTGGTGAAAACTTATTAATCGATTTACTCTGGGTTAATTTTTTTCTCCCCCCCCCTCACCCGTTTATGTGTACAACATACGCCTCTACGGCCACGCGCACAACGATGAAACAGAGAAGAAGAAAGAAAATTGAAAGAGAGAAGAGTCACATCCAATATCCATGTTTTTCCGAGGTGAGATAAAATACTTACTGAAAGTCTGCACAATAAGTGCTTAAAATGTCAGCAGTTTAAAAATTCGCAACTGTGCTCGCAAATGCAGCAGAACAAGTATTTAGAGAAACAAAACGATCCGAAAATATATGGAATAAAGTAATAAATAAATGAATGTACAAAAATAAATATAAAAAACTGAGTATTTTGGCGCAAACCGTAGGTCGATATCGTGTTTAGTTGTCGATGTAGTATGGGAATTTGAGAACGGGTGAAAATACAACTTTGCCATTCGATATATCGAAAACTGAAAACGACACTGACCTGCAGTTTGCGCCAAATGGCTCGGATTTGAGAGACCTCTCGAGCGATGCACCCTTAGATAGGAGTTGTGCCTCAGAATTTTTGAGATAGCTCCCTCGAGGGGCAATTTTTTTAAAACCTGTTGGGGGCTCTAAAACCAAAGTTTTAATTAATTTTGGTCAAAACTGTATTTTTTCTGAAAAGGACTTGCTTACTTCAATATTTTAGACTCCTACAGTTTTTTAATTTCCGACTTTTTAAATAGAAGATCTGATTTGTTGAAAATGGGTTGAAATGCGAACTTTGACTTTCAAGAAATCGAAAACGAAAAATGAAATCAACTTCCGGTTTGCGCTAGTCATAGAATTTTACGTCCTTTTAAACAATTTATCACATGATATAGGAGTTACCATTTGAAAATTTCGAGTTGAGGGGCAAAACTCCCCTTTAGATGCCCCTTGGAAATTTCAGGATGCGCCAAAACGTAGATCACATTGACTTAGGGGGATCCTGAAAGTTTCGTTTTTATGGTGGAAACCGGTCAAAAATGGCCCCGATGCGGGACTTTTGGATACCCCTGTACCCCTGTATGTTCATCATGAAAACCTGTGGAAAAGAATCTGTTCTTTGAGGATTTAATTGAGCCACCGAATAATATACTTCTACATTGACTCAAATGAGACTATAATAAAGATAAAAGGGATAGACTATACTTTAGTGAATACCTGATTTACGCAATGTTTTCATGAAAGAATACTGTTACCGTAATTCACTAACATATGGATTAAAGACCTATGTTGCGCCGGTAATTCAACCGTGCGCAACTTGTGATGCCCCCTATTAATTACCACTGGCGCCGCTAGGTGCGCCCGCTTCAGTGCTCGTCAATGCCGGGAAAACGTCATCCACGCGGAGTGATAACCTTTCCGTCTAACCGCATACACTTCTTCTGTCTTGATCTATGACAATTGTGTGTGTCGTTTTGTTGGAATTTCGCTGTTCTACAGGGTGTCTGTAACTACTCTCAAGGTACAAACATATACTTCACGTATTTTTGAGGTCAAGATAATATTTATTTTCTTGTTAATAATGCCCCTCTTTTGAGCTGCAGTCCTCCCTCCCCCAAAGTTTTAAAGAATGTATGTTTTTTTTTTTTTTTTTTTTTTTTTTTTTTTTTTTTTTTTTTTTTTTTGGAATTGAGACCACGATTTATCATGAACCAAAAGTCAAGAAAATTGGTTTCCCAATTGATGGTTTGATGGTTATCGCAGTTTGGCACCTCAGGAGATGGTCTACCACGATGACCACCAAATGCCGGAACTTGCCATCGAAGACATTTGGAAATAGCTGTTTAAACGACTGAAAAGCACAGAGGTCCAAAACAGAATCAAAGTGAGCACATTTTGAGCGTGCCAACAGAACTGAAATATGAAAGAATATACTTACATAAAAAATAATCAAATTCGCCATATCGATGGCAAAGCAAAATGCGGTTTGTTTAGATACGATCCATTTATGTGCCGCATTTGGTATCGATGTAGCTCTATGATAAGTCATTCTAGAAACCACCCTGTATCATAGACTGCTTTTTGGGCAGCCCGAGAGGAGTGCTTAATATACTATCCTTCATCTCTGTTTTGAATTTCGCCTTAAATGCAAACTTCTTGGTTGTCGCGCTCGTATGACATACGCATGTATATTACATGGCTGAAATATGCAGAGACGAGACACCTGTCCACTTTTTCAGCCGCCTGGCGAAGGCACGGAGGCGAAGGGCGGGGCGGGCGTCCGTTCCGTGATATGCGGGATGTGGTGGCGTATAGTGCATTCTGCATACTGTGAGATACTTGTACACAAATCAAAAGTGCATGTGTATGTGTGTGCAATGTGCATGTATATACAGTGTGTACATACTGGATCTGATTAAATGCTTCGAATAATATCCGCTAATTAAAAGCTCACCGTGTCTCGCCATCCGCGGCGTGCTTTGAATGCTTTCGAAATAGCCGCGAGTCTTGACATCGTTATCTTGTTAATGCTGTCGTCGTGTCAAACTTTACACCCCTTGCGGACCTCCAATAACCCAAAACTTGCTCTTCAACTTTCTATCCGCCTCTCTCTTCCGCCTTCCCTCCCGCCCCCCTCAGTCTTTCTCTCTCTTTCCCCCTCTCTTACTCCCACTCTCTCTCTCCCTCCCTCTCTCCCTCTCTCTCTCTCTCTCTCCCTCTCTCATTCTCTCTCTCTCGCTCTCTTTCGCTCTCTCTCTGATTATGGATCATACTTTTGTTATACTTCTTTAAATTTTTATTCTTTTCCAGTTGTTTTTTATTGAATAAAATCGTCCCATATTCCCCAGCCCACACCCTATCTTTCTGTCTCACTATTCCACACACGAGTCCATTTTAGAGACTAGAGAGACCCTTGCCAGAATTTGCGAGTGTTAAGCCGAGGAAGTAAAAGAAATAAAGGAGCAGACAAAAACTAGCTGGATCATGATGTCCAAGGTACACATTCACTCCGTAGACATGTGCGTTTGGGGGGAGGGGGCGACGAGAATTATGTCCATGTCTGTATCAGTACACTGAAGTCATTAAATTGCTGACACAAAACAGACAGCAATGCATCAGGAACGGACATTTTTGGTCGCCAAACTCACATTTTGCCACAATTTTTTTTATTTATGATACATATTTATATCCAATCTCAATAAAATCTCTCAAATTCTAATTATTTTTTTTTGAGTGTTCAATCCCGCTACTAGTCCTATTAGTCCCCGTGCAAAATATCCCTCATTATTTTGTAAAAAATAAAAATGAACTGGATGTACGCCTTGAATGCGGAAACAGCTCATAATTTTCGATTTCTTGTACCAAAAAACTGTATGAGGGAGCAAAATCTGCTGAAGGAGCAATACTCGATCGATTTTTTGGACCTTTTCTGATCTATTTATTTGTGAGACTCATTTTTTATCTAAATTTCGAGTATTTCAACCATCCAGGAGGAGACAGAGGGAGAACCGAGAACCCCCTCCCCTTTTAGAACTTCATCGAGCCTCAAACCAACTTACTCTAGCCTCAAACTAACTTACTCTCGCCTCAAACCAATTTACACTAGTCTCAAACCAAACAGAGTTGGTTGTTAAAATGTTCAACCTTCATTGGCACCAATCATAGCAACTTTTAGAAGCTCGTTGGATTACATTTTAGTTGACCACCACGACCCGACGCCCGCCCTGCAGTGTGCAAAGATGCGATAGTACATCACATCTATATACAGGGTGTCTCAGACCACCTGGCAAGCTTTTATTGTGGCCAAACTAAGGCAAATATGAAAATTCGGTTACACACGTGTAACGTATATCGACCCCAAAGAATTCGGGGAAAATATTTTCAGCCCCCCAAAACCACCCCTTGGGGGTTATTTAGGGGGGTGGGTACCCGTATCTCGAAAAAATCAAATGGAAAGGGTATGTTTTGACATTCGAATCTAATAAGGCATAAAAAATTAAAACTTTTTTATCCTTAAGTTTTTTTTCTAAAAGCACCCTTTTTTGAGTTAGGGGTGGTTTTCTAAAAAATTAGGGGTAATCTTTGATTGGCCGCTGTGACCCTCCAAATCATTGGATTTGAGAAAACTAAGAAGTTTCTGAAAGGGCAAACCTAGGGCTTTCTTTTGATGTATCACATGCCTATTTTTTGTGAAAAGGGGTACAAGGCCCCCTCACCCCAAAATTTTGGGGCTTCGGGGGGCCCTACGTAAAAATTGTCAAATGCAAAGGTATGCCTTGTGATACATCATTTGAAAGGTCTCTCAGAGACGAAAAAAGTGATGCCCCCAAAAATCGTAAAAACCACCCCCTTCCAAAATGGCGGCCGTTTTAAGGTTAGGGGGCTCAAGGGGGGACCTTCAGAAAAATTATCCAAAATTGAACGATACAAGGCTAAAAGGGTCTTGAAGAGAGAAAAATAATGGTTCAAACCGCGAGTCAAACCGACTTTTCAATCCAAAGTTACGGGCGATTGAAATTTAGGGGTAGTTGGGTTTCCCAAAAAGGCACCCCTAAATTTCAATCGGCCGTAACTTTGGATTGAAAAGTCGGTTTGACTCGTGGTTTGAACCATTATTTTTCTCTTTTTAGGACCTTTTTAGCTGTGTATCGCTCAATTTTGGGTCATTTTTCTGAAGGTCCCCCCTTGAGCCCCCAAATCTTAAAACGGCCGCCATTTTGAAACGGGGTAATTTTTTCGAATTTTGGTTGCATCATTTTGTCCGTCTCTAAAAGACCTTTCAAATGATGTATCACAAGGCATACTTTTACATTTGACAATTTTTACGTAGGGCCCCCCAAAGCCCCAAAATTTTGGGGTGAGGGGGCCTTGTACCCCTTTTCACAAAAAATAGGCATGTGATACATCAAAAGAAAGCCCTTGGTCTGCTCTTTCAGAAACTTCTTAGTTTTCTCAAATCCAATGATTTGGAGGGTCACAGCGGTCAATCAAAGATTACCCCTAATTTTTTAGAAAACCACCCCTAACTCAAAAAAGGGTGGTTTTTAGAAAAAAAACTCAAGTATAAAAAAGTTTTTTTTTTTTATGCCGGATTAGATTCCAGTGTTAAAACATACCCTTTCCATTTGATTTTTTCGAGATACGGGTACCCACCCCCCTAAATAACCCCCAAGGGGTGGTTTTGGGGGGCTGAAAATATTTTCCCCAAATTCTTTGGGGTCGATATACGTTACACGTGTTTAACCGAATTTTCATATTTGCCTTAGTTTGGCCACAATAAAAGCTTGCCAGGTGGTCTGAGACACCCTGTATAGGCTAAATCTATGTTTGACTCTAATTTTGGCGATGAATGAGAGAACGAGAGGCGAGAGGTCATCCTATAGGTACACACAGAGTCAAATCGATCTCAGCGGCTCAAGTCAAACTTAATTCGCAACTCCATTCGGCCCCAAGAGGTCGCCGTAATAATCTTTGTTTGGGATCAAATACAAAACGGTGGCGACGTTTATCGGCAACAACGGTCAACAATGATCCGATCTATGTACGGTATTAAAGTCAAGAAAGGCGATTAGACCTGAAGCCAGTCGTCTTGACATGACACCGACGACTGCTGAGACGGTGGCTCGGGGACTGGTGAGCGGAGCGGTGAGGTGAGCGGTGGCATGGTGCGGTGTGGTGGCGAGATAGCGGTCGCACAGTGGATTTCCCATTGATTTTCCGCAGACATACGTGAAATGTTTGCTTTCAACCCTAGAACAGCAAATTTTCTCGCCACGGACGTCATATGTAAGTGTAACCGTATGACTGTTTACTGATGCAAATCAACCATTTTAATTTCACAAAAAATAGGCATGTGATACATCAAACGAAAGTCCTTGGTCTGCCATTTCAGAAACTTTTTAGTTTTTTGAAATCCAATGATTTGGAGGGTCACAGCGGTTAATCAAAGATTACCCCTGATTTTTTTGAAAACCACCCCTAACTCAAAAAAGGGTGGTTTTTAGAAAAAAAAAACTTGGCGATGAAAAAGTTTTATTTTTTATGCCGTATTAGACTCCAATGTCAAAACATACCCTTTCCATTTGATTTTTTCGAGATACGGGTACCCACCCCCTTAAATAACCCCTAAGGAGTGGTTTTGGGGGGCTGAAAATATTTTCCCCGAATTCTTTGGGGTCGATATACGTTACACGTGTTTCACCGAATTTTCATATTTGCCTTAGTTTGGCCACAATAAAAGCTGGCCAGGTGGTCTGAAACACCCTGTATATTCACCATAGTTTCACTATGCATCATGGGCGCCCGCAGCGGGGGTTAAGGGGGCCCTTCCTCCCTTCCCCTAGAATTCAGAACAGTCAAAATTTCACGATAAAATATAAAAGGAGCCAAAGCCAAAGAAGATAAACTATTAATTAGAGGAGTACAAATTGTACCTTCATTCATAATACCATGCAAACACGTAAAAAGTATTTTAATTGGTTCAGACAACTTCGATAGCTTAAGATTGTACCATTTGAAAGATTTCGGTGGGGGGAGGGGTACCCTAGTCTTGCCTATCACTGGGTGGTGTCTCCTAAACCTTCCATTATAAGGTTCAAAAAGGTTTGCTCCTCCCTGGAAATTTTTTTGCGGGCGCCCAATGTATGCAGTGGAGGGGAAAAAAGGGAGAGAAAAAAAAAACAAAACAAAACAGAAAACAAAAGGCAAAATCAACAACAACAAAAAATACGTAGGAAGTTAGGGCCTAGTAGCATCTTTGTGTCTCCTAAATATTAATAAAGAACCCCCAGTTTCATTTGCGAGAATCGGAGGCTTTGGAAAAAACAGGTAGCATTGACGTTATCCTCACTCGGTAAAGTCCGTCAAAGATGCTTTCTTCTATTGTTTCGAAATTGATTTAGACTCTTCTTTGTCAATACTTTGGGAAAACATAGACGCAACGAGGTCCTCTGTTCGTGTCTAGCGTATTTTTTTTTTTTTTTTTAAACAAATAAAGCTGTTTTATTGCATAGTTCTTACATTGTGGTGACACTCAAGAGTGATCTGTGGGGGGGGGGGAGCTCAACCCCCCCCCCACACACACTCAGAAGGGCTCAAAAAAAGGAAAAATAAATGATGTATACCATATCAAGTCCCCTCCCCTTATTTCCGCTTATGAGTACTCTAGCCATTTATTGTGGATAATCTTGATTTTTGTTCAGGGGCGTCATTTCGGGCTCGGCTTGGGGGGGGGGGGCAAAATATGTGATTTTTTTTTTTTTTTTTTTTTTTTTTTTTTTTTTTTTTTTTTCTCATCAATATTTTTTTGACACTCTACAGCCCTGCATATTTACGGCCCTAAATTCCAACAAAACTCGTTAATGATCACCAAATTTTAGTTCAAAACTTTTTTCTTCTCCTAAAAAAAAAAAAAAAAAGGTCATCACTTTTTCACTTTTGGCCGACCCTTGGGGGGGGGAGAGTTGTCCCCCTGCCCCCCCGCAAATGATGCTACTGTTTTTGTTCAATTTACGATTTCCGGGAAATCCTGTACTTGGATGCACTGTGGGGTGGGCGGCGATGGCGGCTCCTTCTCAGGTAAGTACACTCGGTAGTAATCCGGCCACGGCTAGCCGCGCTATGTCAATACGAATGACGCAACTCAAATTCGATGCGCAAACAAAAGCTGAAGCAGAAGGCGCGCACGATGGCAAATGCGATGTTTGAACAGAGAAGGCAAACGTAAAGCATGCCTGCCCACCGCCACTTTCAGTACCAACTACCACCACCATCCACCACTCAACGGTCGCGGAGCGGTTCGCGGTGCGGCCATATAACATTGCACCGGAGTGACTTTTATTCCATATACATACATACACATACATGTGCACAGCCGTGGCCAGGATATTGTCCTTCTCCCTCTTAGCTCATTTAAACTCATATGTTAGAAAATGATGGATGTAGGGGCTGTCACGTGACTTCAACTCCTGTTTCTGTCCTTTTCTAACACATGCAGTCAGATGGGTGGGCAAAGAGAAAGAAAGACAAATTCCTGGCTACGGCGATCTACTTACATGTGTAGAGTACGTATGTCGTATATAGGGTCATTCGGTGAAGTCGACGTTTTGTGGTGCAAGGAGGGGAAGGTAGATAAGCACAAATCTTGAGATTTTTAAGAAGAGCAAAGAAAATAATTCGCCGAGACATAGCGTATAGAGATTACTTCGTAATTAAAGCGTTTCACTGCCTCAAAAGGATCTGTATATAAAATCCTTCCGGTGACCTTGATCAATTAAACCTGGCCCGCGAAAATTCAAAATGAGCTAACTATATGGAAACTAACAGAACAGAGCTGCCGTTTAGTGTATGCGGGTGACGGTAAAAAAAAAAATCCCACCCAGAGGTTAGGGTTGTTGCCGATCGAATTGAAGGAGCTTCTCTTATTTACAGTGCGGTTGCAACGCAAAACTGACGATTTAAAATTACTACTTCATTTGGCGGTACTTTTATTTTCGAGTCAACTTCATCGCAGGTTTGTGTTGAAACTGTTCCTCAAATAATAAAAAAGCCCCTTCAATCACTCGGGCGGCAACCGTCACAACTTCTGAGTTGGGACTTTTTTATATAGTCATTCAGTAATTGACCGGATGGAGGAGTTGGGAAAATTGAAATTCCCTTGGCATTTCATGAATGATAAATTCTGTGGGTCGACCCCTATTGAGTGATACATTGATCGAAAGGGCATAACAAATTGAGAATTTTGGCGCAAACCAGAGTTTGGTATCGTTTTTGTATTCGAGGTATTGAATGTTGAAGGTTGCTTCGAAAAAATGAAAAACTGGCTTGGGTGAAAATTTGTGCATATCCCTCTCCCTTGTGCACAGAAGGGTTAATGGGCATTTATTGATGGTTACTCTTGCAACATTAAATTTTTTCAATTCTCAATCAATGGCGTCACTCACAGAAAGTCATCCTAACAATCGGTTTGACGAAAAAGTCAATTACGTGGCCCACGCACTGATTGCATAAATGCTGGAGCCGTAGTCGATGGATATCAAATTTGATGACCACAGAAGTTGACGCGTACCCGCGAGCAACGTATGAAGATAAGTGAAACAGAAAGTAAAGTATAAAGTGAAGCAGAAAGTTTTTTAGTACATAACGAAAAAAGAATCTCTCAGTCATACTCTGGAGAAAAACGAGTTTCACGGATGTCGAGTGATTCGATTCAAAAGAATTGGCTGAAGCTTCAATCTATCCAACTCTGACTGTAGATTAACCCTATATGGTGCCTCCAATATATCTAAAAGCCGAAACATGCCTATATAGGCTTTCGTTCGGAAGCCTTGAAAACGCCATTCGTTCGGGATGTGAATTTTCCATGTGATTTTTCATTTCGAAATCTCAAATTTTCCCAACATTTTTCATCCACAGTGCAGTGCGTCCGATAATTTAATTTTAATAATCTAAATAGCGTTTTACCGAGATTCAAGAGCTTCCTTTTTATGCGCTCTAATCATGTTTGATCTGGTTTTTTAAGTTTCTGGTAAAAAAGATGCTTTGGAAATGGACGAAATTATCTGTTTTGGTTGCCTATGACTAGCTCCACCGTGTCCTAAAATTTATTTTGTGGTTCGAAACTCAATATTTACTCAGAAAAGTGCCTGATATCAGTGGAAAAGTTCATGCATCTTGCCATATCAGGTTTATTTACTTTTTTCAATAAGTCACGTTGATATAACAATACATTTTGAAGGGGCCAGTGGTTTTTCTGTAATACAGGGTGGGGCGTAGAGATCTGACGATTTTCAAAAGGCTATAAATAAAGAACTATTTGACTTAGAGAAAAAAACTTTTTTTTATTGAATTCAGAACAGAATGCCGTTTTCTTACATTAAGTTTTATAAATTACATCTCGTAGATGTTGACCGTCAGCGTCAATACACTCTTGAAGTCGATTTCGAAAGGAATTCACCGCTCTTTCGCACATTTGTATGGGTATATTATCGATTTCCTCTCTGATTCGCACTTTAAATTCCTCTAAAGTATGGGGGCGACTCCTAAAAACCCTTTCCTTAAGGTAGCCCCATAAAAAAAAAGTCACAAATGCTCAAATCGGGAGATCGCGGAGGCCACTGTAAATCTTCTCTGAGAGAGACCAACCGATTTGGAAACATTTCCCGCATAGCGGCAAGGGAAATGCAAGCAGTATGAGCTGTTGCTCCATCCTGTTGGAACCAGACGTCTCCTAAATCATTTTCTTCCGCTAAATTTTCCAACATGGGCTGCACATAGTCTTCCAACATATCGGTTCGAATTAACAGTGACAGTTACGTTGTCTTCCCATACCCATACAAATGTGCGAAAGAGCGGTGAATTCCTTTCGAAATCGACTTCAAGAGTGTATTGACGCTGACGGTCAACATCTACGAGATGTAATTTATAAAACTTAATGTAAGAAAACGGCATTCTGTTCTGAATTCAATAAAAAAAAGTTTTTTTCTCTAAGTCAAATAGTTCTTTATTTATAGCCTTTTGAAAATCGTCAGATCTCTACGCCCCACCCTGTATTATCAATGCAATGACGTATTTTTCACCAATTCCACTGCCAATCACATTATTATTAAAATTGTTTAAATCTTAATTTTATTTGTACTCCATATGACAAAACTGCATCATATTAATGGAGTATTTTCGATTTAGATGTTATGGCCTTTAGAACCATGAAGGCATCGCCCTTTACCCATCGCGACGATCAGAAGTCCCCTGACCCTCAGCCAAGGTTGGATATTAGAGTGAGCTTGGAAGCTGTGATACGTCGAGTGTGCCCCTCGAAGACTTTCGAGTATTCGTTGATTGTAAATAACTCTCCGTGGTTTGCGGGCTGTAAATCTGTTCCAGTGTTCAGTGCATGCTCGCTTCAATCCGATGCGACGGTATGTAACATTTCAAAGGCAACGACCTTGAAAACAGTTGGCTTCGTCTAAGCTGACTTTGAATGAGCTATATAGGAGAACTTCTGACTCCACAATCCAAAAAAACATGAAGTTGCATACACGATCAAGAAATTTGAAAAGAGATTACTACAATGCAACTAATCCTAACTAGCGCCATCTTTTAAACAGAAGTGAGAGACTAAAAAGGGTAGGATTCTCAGCCGTTTTTTAAACTCAAGATTTCTCGAGTAAAGACTGACCATAGTTTCATTGCATTATCGAGGTTTTAAGTAGGAATGTATTTTTGATGAACCCATTCTTAAGGAATAAGGAATCCACAGCTCAAGAAACGTCTATAAATTGCATCCTCAGTGTACAAAGAGTCCAAATGCACAAAATTGACTTCGAGATAATCAGTGTCAAAGCTTTTGGAGTTGCTCTGATTTACAAGTTGAATTTCCACTTCAAAATTATGTTGCACGGCAAATAAGGGGCAGATTTCTTCAAGCTTTGCCACGGTCACCTACAATTTTTTATTAGAAATTTGCTCAAGATGACTTCTACTTATTACCTATACAGGGTGTCCCAAAATTGATAGTAAATATTTTTACCACGTATTTTTGGGGTCAAAATAAGACTTTTTTTCCCTATAAACATGGGTCCGAAATTGTAGTCTTTTCGAGTTACAGTGTTGCAAAGTTTCCGAAAAACAAATTGAAAAATTGTCATAACTCCCTCGTGAATTGTTCTGAATGCTCGTAAATAGGTACTCTAATGTAATTTTAGGCGCTCTTGCCGATTTTGGCCGTGAAAATGCTGTATGCAAAACTTTAAGGGGGGTTTCGGGGGTTTTTCTTGATTTTTTTCACTTTTTTTGGCCAAATTATGTAAAAACATGCTTTCGGTTTCATTAAACCCAAAAACGATTAGCATTATTCAAAAGTTCGTAAAAAATATGCATTTTTGGTCCTACAAGTTTTCCCATTCCGCAAACCATTTCCGAGAAAATCGTCCCTAAAGTTGGAGAAGTCGGCCAAGAATTGACAAAATCAAAGAAAAGGCGTTTATCGGCCGACTTCTCCACCTTCAGGGACGATTTTCTCGGAAATGGTTCGCGGAATGGAAAAACTTGTAGGACCAAAAATGCATATTTTTTACGAACTTTTGAATAATGCTAATCGTTTTTGGGTTTAATGAAACCGAAAGCATGTTTTTACATAATTTGGCCAAAAAAAGTGAAAAAAATCAAGAAAAACCCCCGAAACCCCCCTTAAAGTTTTGCATACAGCATTTTCACGGCCAAAATCGGCAAGAGCGCCTAAAATTACATTAGAGTACCTATTTACGAGCATTCAGAACAATTCACGAGGGAGTTATGACAATTTTTCAATTTGTTTTTCGGAAACTTTGCAACACTGTAACTCGAAAAGACTACAATTTCGGACCCATGTTTATAGAAAAAAAAAGTCTTATTTTGACCCCAAAAATACGTGGTAAAAATATTTACTATCAATTTTGGGACACCCTGTATACTTTGAATCATTGATATAAAAATTTTCAAGTAGGAAGTACATATCTTTCTTTCTCTCTTTTTTGTAAGTGTTTGACCCAAGTTAGAGTCGCAAGGTGTCATTAAGAGGTTATACTAATATACACTAGACTTACTTCTGTTGCACAAAAAAGGCAGAGCTACTGCTTTTGTGTTTATGCCACGTCATGGAGAAGCGTCTGGAGAGTATCATAAATCCGACTCTGGCTTTGCAATATTTTTAACTCCTTTAGTTCAAAAGTAATGACGATTTGAACTTTAGTAATTTTTTCGCATTTTCGAGCGGAACGATCCAGCGCGCCAGGTGCGCCGGTTTCTTTGCGGGGCAGTGTATCTTTGCCATACACATCACACGGCCACACAATTTGACAACATAGGACACGATGGAAATCGAGAAGCGAATGAATACAAATATATACGTACACATAAAGACAATACACGCAAAGTTGTGGGCATGAGGTAACTCAACGCGCAAATCCGGGCAGCATGACTGACTGTAGTGACTGCATGACCAATGAAGATGACGCTGATGATACAGGGTTGCCAAATTAAGTTTTAAAATCCTCTCATCCCCATACAGCTCTTGAGGGAAAAACAAACAAACAAAAAATATATACGTATTTTCTAGCATATATGTGTGTATCTGTACAACATCCGCGTGATGACAGGATGTACTCAAACGTAACTCGTGACGAGTAGAAGGAAAACAAAACAAAACGAATAGAAGAAAAAAGAAGGAGGAGAAGGGATGTGTAATGTGATGGAGGAAGGGAAGGGGGAAGGAGAAAATAGTATAAAAGTATGTGCACAACTTCAAGTGAAGGTTACTTGAATGCGAGGAAGAGAGGGGGGGAGGTGAGACGGTGGAGGCGAGAGGGAGGCTGCAAAAGAAGAAGAATCCTTTCAGCGACATGCTTGCTCACACATACTCACTCAGCTCACCGCTTACCACCGATGGGTATGAGAGGAGCTTCTTTACTCTCGTCATGGATCTTGGTGAGGCATCCTCATGAAAATCATGTTATATTGGGTAGTAACGAACGAGACGAGGTATAGCAATGGAGAGGCTAAAATAAATGTTTTAAGTCCTATCCCACAGTTAGCCAGTATGGGCGAGCTGATTTTCGTTTGTTTGCCTCATATTTTTAACATGCAGTAAGTACTGCATGTTTTTGTTTTTGTTTTTGTTTTTTGTTTGTTTTGTTTTTTTTTTTTTAAACATTTAATCAAAATTTGAAATTGAATCAGTGGAAATTGGTTTTGAACGTAATTGCAAGTATTTTAGAGTGGCTATCTGAACAAAGAATTCCATTACAACCATCCAGATGAGACAACTTGACTGGTTTCTGTCATGTGTCAGTTTTTTCTTCGTGTAAATCCTTCAAGAAGAAACAGTTATGTCGTTTTCTGTGTCCAGATAGCCACCTTCAAACACTTGCACTTTCTTTCAAGACCAATTTCAAGTGGATTTGTAACGACTTTCTTTTTAAGGTTAAAAAAAAAAAAAAAAAAAAAAATTGAGGCAAACAAATCGAGCTTGAGTAAAATGTCTGTAAAAGATTTCCATCATGGCTGCCTTCTTGAAGTTTCAAAATCACGTTCCATAAATCCTCTCTATTGCTATATAACTCGTTGGCACTAACAGAAAAAACACCATCTATAAGAATGATCCTTTGACGTTATAGGGTTACTTTGATTGTGGATGCTACTTGAGTAGTTTGTGTTACATATACAAAGAGGTCCGCACATTTTTGCAGGAAGTGAGCGCTGATTGATGGTCCTCAAAGCAAATCTGAGCAGGAAATTGAACTTGCGATGTGGATGCGAACCAATTAGCGCTCACTTTCTGCAAATGGAGCTGTTGCAAACTTTTGCTACAGGCTTATTAATAGTTGCTTATGGGGTAAAACCCTGTAAAAATAACGATTCGCGCACTAAAAAATCACGAAATCCACTCCTAAACTCACAAAATGCTTTTAAACCCGAGACCGTAATGGCGGCCGGGGCCGCGGTTTGCATTGAGTTTCCCTATCTTCAATCAGCACTATCTACACGAGGTGTTCTCGCAACACCACACAAGAAGAAGAAGAAGCATACAATTTCCATAAGAAAACCGCGGCCTCGGCCGCCATTACGGTCTCGCATTTAAAAGCATTTTGTGAGTTTAGGAGTGGATTTCGTGATTTTTTAGTGCGCTAATCGTTATTTTTACAGGGTATTACCCCATATTCAACTATTAATAAGCCTGTAGCAAAAGTTTGCAACAGCTCCATTGTTGCGAACCACTTTGTACCCGTGACACACACTCTAGGCTATACAAGTATAATTACATAACTGATTATAAACAATTATTATTGTAATCCGATAACGTCAGAGGATCATTATTTTGGATGGTATGTTTCCTTTGTTACTATACCCAACGTAGAAAACCATCCGTATTAACCGTATTATAATTATAATAAAAACAACGTTTTTGTAGAGATAAAATCAGTAAAATTGAAGCATCGCAAAGTCGGGTTTTTTTTAAAGACAAATACGATTGCAATCTCCATCCTTTAGTGGATTCGATCAAACAGGCACGCCCTATGAGATGTTGACAGTAGGGTTGTAGGGTGAGTGTAGTGCAGATGCACGATGAATTTTGAGCATCATAAGTCCCACTTTTGTGACAAATAAGTTTGTCAGACCGCCAAAATTTGAAGCTCTATAGTTTAGTGCCTGCAGGTTTGTATCCACCAGATCAGTGGATCGGTTCCGTGCAACGAGCTATAGCAATAGAGAGGATTTATGGGACGTGATTTTGAAAATTCAAGGCGGCAGCCATGATGAAAATCTCTCAAGGACACTTTACACAGGCTCGGGATGTTAACCTAATTTGTAACCCTGAAAAGAAAGTTGTGACAAATCCGCTTGAAATTGGTTTTAAATAAAAGAGCTTGTGTTTGAGAGTGGCTATCTGGACACAGACATCGATAAAACTGCTTCTTTTGGAAGGATTTGCACTATAAAAAAGGACACATGACAGAAACAAAGCAAAATTCTCTCACCTGGATAGTTGTATTCGAATGCAGTGTCTGAATAGCAACTCTTAAGCACTTGCACTTTCATTTAAAACCAATTTACAGTGAATCAATCACAATTTTTGATTTAAGGTTAAAAAATATGAGTAAAATAAACCAGAATCAGATCGCCCATGCTGCCTCTATTTGTGATAGGCTTAAAACATTATATCAGCCTCTCTATTGCTATACTTCGTTGGTTCACTGACTTACCTGCTCCTCCTTGGATTTATGCATCTGCCTGTATTAATTATCTTGTGCCTCCCGCTATCATTTTCTCATCGTTGTAAAATAAGCATGTATTCGAGAAAAGTTGGTGGAAGAGGAATACAGATTCCTGAGGTTATGATCCTGTAAATCAGGGAGTTTTGATTGTTGTCCGCGGCAACTCTGCAGTTACACCATTGACAGATCCCTAGATCCCACATTAATCCTAATGTGCGATTGTTGATTTTTATCCACTAACCGGCAACACCGCTTTAGAATCTTCAAAGAATCTAATTTCTCGAGCTTCGATGCGGCGCGAAGAATACGAATCCGTACGCGAATACAAGCCGTTCCAGGGAGTGTGATTAAGTTTCGCGCGATCTTTGAGGTCAGGAGTCAGGACTCCCAGCGCAGCGTAGCGATCAGCGAGCCGTACGCATGATGAGCTGTGCCTCCAGCGTACGCGGTTGCAATAGTACAGGGTGACTCAGCAAGGAAACGACGCCGGCTGCAGGTATACACTGCTATACAGGGTGAGCATTAGACCTTCCATAAATGCCTTTACAGTTTACATACTGGCAAAATACAATGATGCCAGATTTCACACTGCGGCGCTACACCACCCTTGCGTTGCTTATCATTAAAAGGAGACGATACACAGCTACCGGCCGACGCGACGCGCCGCGAAAATGTACCTGATGGTTGGAGAATATCTCCAACTCTAAGGGCCGATCATTTACTTTATCGTTAAACCGCGCCGATCGACGAAACTGTCTACGAGTGATGCTATTGGTAGAATATTGTAAAACTTGGCTGTTGCTAAGGTAACCATCGTTATAGTGTCCATTTTTTAAAGGTTACTCATGAATAGCCTTTATAAAACGAGACTCTTAACGATGTTGTTGATTTTTATCCACTAACCGGCAACACCGCTTTAGAATCTTCAAAGAATCTAATTTCTCGAGCTTCGATGCGGCGCGAAGAATACGAATCCGTACGTGTTACCATAGCAACAGCCAAGTTTTACAATTTTCGACCTATAGCATCACTCGTAGACAGTTTTATCGATCGGTTTAACGATAAAGTAAATGATCGGCCCTCTGGATTGGACCAGTAAAATAAACAATGCTTCGAAATGAGCCGAAGTGTCCATTCTGGATTGTATTTATAGTATTCTGTGCCATTATACAGTAGACTTTGCAACACTGCCAGATCCTGTAGATTGCCCTTCTCTCTCTCTCTCTCTCTCTCTCTCTCTCTCTCTCTCTCTCTCTCTCTCTCTCTCTCCACCTTCCTTTCTCTCTCTCCATTTGAACTCGTGTGTTCGAAAAGAATAGAAGATGGGGCGAAGGTCACGTGACGGCCTCTAATCCGTCGTTTTCTAACACACCCAATCAAATGGGTATAGAGAGAGATGGAAAAGTTCCTGGATCCGCTATAGAGTCTAGCAGCGCTGCTGGCTGCCGCGATGTAAGAGTCGGGATGACCGTAGCTAGGCTCGAAACGTCAGCGATGACGTCATCTGTCACGATCATGATCACGGGTGAGAATAGATCGCAAATAATTCCCTATCACGATCTTCGTCGTCCGTCGAATGGATCCCAAGATTCAGAATGAGCAGAAAGCACCGTTGAACCTGTACCAAACCGATATCGCTCGACGTTCATCGTTCGCCCATCGCTGCACACTAGTCTGAGGTCTTCAAAAAGTGGACAGAAATCAGAAAATGAATCTGTCATTAAGTAATTTATCATTCATACAAGTCCAAGACTAATTTTTATCACAGAGAACACTCTAAGCGAGTAATTGTAACCTATAGAAATGTCACTATAAAGTTTAAAAGTAAAAGGTCGAAAATTATGATTTTTTATGCTGATTTCTGGTCACTGATTTTTGGCCAATTTTTTCCACCTCAGACTACAGTGCGCTGAAGAGGATCCAAGAACCGCGACTTACAACCGTTTATAGGGCTAGGGCTAGGGAACGTTTCAAGGTGCTGTTGAATGTTGCTGTTCATGATGGAAACGAGCGTCTAGCGCAGGTAACTTGCAAATAATTCATTGATGTCAGACTTTCAGGAGACTTTCGCCGTTCGACACGTCTGATAGCTGAGTTAGATGATCCAAGGACATCGCATCGATGGACTCTTAACATCGCGACTTACTTCAGAAAATTCCAGAGACAATATGTACGACAGTGAAAAAAGTGGAAATGGAAATACAGACAGGGGTGGACTGGCAGGCGGGACTACTGGGATTTTTCCCGGTGGGCCGGTCAGTCAAAAGGGCCGGTCTGCCCTGCGGCTGTCGAGCCAAAAATTAACAACATTGGCTACTGAGGGCCGCATAAAATCTGAGCACGGAGTACTTCTATTTCACAACTCAACATTTTCAACGCTTTTTGGGAAAAATCAAGCAGCTCCGGTCGTTTCCGCTTGAAAATTGGGCCGCATCGTAACCCAACAGGCCTGGGCCTCAATGAATATGTTACAGGAAAAATCCGATTTTAGGCCAAACTAGTTTAGCCTAGGACAAACTCGTTTGGCCAGAAATTCTCTAGGCCAATCCGGTTGGGCCTAGGACAAACTAGTTTGGCCTAAAATTCTCCAGGCCAAACTGATGATGTGCAAAATGTTCTGGCGAAACTGATTATGTGCAGGACAAACTCAGAGGCGGACTGGCCCCCAAATTCGGACCGGGAAACCAACTTTGGACCGGCCCATATGGGGGGTGTGGGGGGACACCCCCCACCTAGGGGGAGTTTGGGGGGTCTGCCTCCCCCCCCCCGAGAAAATGTTGGTATTTTCACAGTCAAAAACAACAATCTGAAGCATATATGTTTGGGTCATCAATTTCATTATTACATGATCAATGACTCTGCGTTTTTGCAGGGTAGAGACTGCCATTTTTATCTTAGTGACGATAGAAAATCTAACCTAACCTAACCTAGGGGGGGGTTTGGGGCGGTTTGCCCCCCCCCCCCCCCGAGAAAATTTTGGTATTTTCACAGTCAAAAACAACAATCTGAAGCATGTTTGGGTCATCAATTTCATTATTATATGATCGCTGACTCTTTGCGTTTTTGCAGGGTAGAGACTGCCATTTTATCTTAATATATTAAATATAAAAAAGTAAAAAAAAAGAAAAGCCCTTTTCAGGGCTACCTAAACATTCTGAAATATTTCCTCTCTGCTTTCGTTCCAGCTCTAATGAAGCGAATGATCGGACCGGCCCGGTCAGACCCACATAAGACGAATGAATATAGCCCGCCCTGGCCCGACCCGAATTTATCGAATGACAGGCCTGGCCCGGCCCGGCCCGTCCGAAACGTATTGAGTAACCGGCCCGGCCCTGACGTATCGAATGATCGGCCCAGCCCGGCCCTGAAGTATCGAATGATCGGATCGGCCCTAAAAAATCGAATGAATGATCGGCCCGGTCCGGCCCTATTCGAATGATCGGCCCGGCCCGGCCCTAAAAAATCGGATGACTGGCCCGTAGCCCAAATTTACCAAGTATAATTACATGCGCGGCCTCACTTTTATCTTTGTCTCTGGTGTTGTCCTTCTTTTTTCTTCCTTTCTCTCTTCTTTCCTTTTTTCTTCCTTCCTTCCTTTTTTTCTTCCTTTCTTTCTTCCTTTTTTTCTCTCTTTTTTTCTTATTTTTTTCCCTCTCACGATCCAACCGGCCCTAAGTGGCCGCGGCCCACCGGGAAATTTCCCGGTGTCCCGGTGGGCCAGTCCGCCTCTGGACAAACTATGTAGTTCAGCCGGAAGTGGCCGCGAAGGACAAACTAGTTCGGCCTAGGACAAAGTAGTTTCGTATAAAATTCGCATGTTCTTATGACAAAAAATAAAGAAAAATCCATTCTGACTAAGATTAAGAATTAACGAATGAAAAGAAAAGCAATAATGTTTTTACTTCTTGGACCATTTTTACTTTCTCATTCTAATGAAATTAGAAAAATTGAGAAAGTATTGCGATGGCGCAGAGATTTTCAAGGTATTTTGTTTCGATAGTTGGCCTCTCACGACAAAGTCAATCATGATTTAGTCAAAGTAATGGCCTCTCATCATGTCTAATACTATCCATAAGAACATCCTTCCATCATATTTTCATATTTCTTAACCCTTTCTGACTTAGAGAGATTTATGCAAAAAAAATCTGTGGTGTCTGTCCGTCTGTCCGTCAGTCCGTCAGTCCGTCAGTCCGTCAGTCCGTCAGTCCGTCAGTGCGTCAGTCCGTCAGTCCGTCAGTCCGTCAGTCCGTCAGTCCGTACCTAGGCATAACTTTTGAACCATTGATCCTTATGCATCCAGATTTTGCACAGTTGTTGCTTTTTAGATTCCCCAGAGGCGCTTTTTTTGTGTTTTTGAAATTTTGACTTTTAGGGTAGTTGTGGGGAAAAAATGATTTTCATTAAAATCAATGGTAAAATGGATAAAAATGAATAAAAATTGAATAATTCAAGTTTGGCTTAATCAATTTTGATGAAAGTTAGCAAAAAATCTATTTTCAGCCAACTATAGAATAAACCACTTATAGTTCCTATATTCATTCCTTAAAACTGTTTAAAATATCAAAATAAGTGCGCTCGAGCCAAAAAATAGAATTATCGTGAGAAATCAATCTTAAAACTTGAAGTCAATCAATAATGGCTCCATGAATTTTGATAAAACTTTGTACACACAATCTGCTATCAATAAACTTAAATATTTTCCTCTCTGTGTCACCAAAAACAACCGATAAAACCATGTCAAGAGGTAATATAGGTGCGATTGAGCAAAAAAATTGGGAATATGAGCAAATAAAAATATAATCCTATAATTTGGGATAGTTCAGGTTTGGTTCAATCAATTTTGATGAGGTTAGCAAAAAAAATCTACATCTAGCCTACTATAAAATAAACCACTTATAGTTACAATATTCAACCCTCAAAACCGTTTAAAAAATTGAAATAGGTGCGCTCAAGCCAAAAAATGGAATTATCGTGAGAACGTAAGTAATCTTAAACTTGGAGTCAATCAATAATGGCTGAATGAATTTTCACGAAACTTTTTGCGCACAATCTACTATCAAAGTACTAACATATTTTCCTCTCTTTATCACCATACACATCCGATTAGACTTTTCAAGAGGCAATATAGGTGCGATTGAGAAAAAAATATGGGTATATAAGCAAATAAAAACATAATCTTATTATTTCGGATAATTCAGGTTTGGTCCAATGAATTTTGACAAAATCTGGCAAATAAAATCTACAATTAGTTTACAAAAGAAATTAGCCCTTGCAGTTACAATATACAACCTTTAAGAGAGTTTAAAAAATCAAAATAGCATGTTCGACCAAAAAAAAAAGAATTAAAGTGAGGAATTAATTTTAAACTTGGAGTCCATCATTAATGGGATGAATTTTGACAAAACTTTGCACAAACATAAAGTGTTAAAAAAACACACTAATCACTGTACTGTGTTCACTAAAATATTTTTCTGGTACAGTCCTCATAAAAACCTTAAGACCGTTTCGAGGGGCAATATACGTACGATCGAGCAAAAATCTTTTGAAAGTAATTGTAAGCAAATATTAAGACAAACATAATATTTGGAATAAGTAATTCAAGTATGACTCAATTAAGTTCGATGAAAAGTGCATAGTTTGCAACTAGCCTAGGCAGAAATTTCCTTCGAATAAAAATTAAGGCTCTCAATTAGCCTTCAAATAACAAAATAGGCAACTATTCCTACAGCTTCTCCACAATATTGCAAACTCTTCGAATTGAAGGCAGAATTATGTCCGGAGGTGAAAATATTTGAGCTTTGAGGGGGGTTTGGGGGTCTCCCCCAGCATTCGAAAGGGGGGTCTGGGGGCCGCCCCCAGTATTTTAAAAGGGGGTTTGGGGGTCTCTCCTAGAATTCTAAAGGGGGTCTGGGGGTCTCCCCCAGAATTTTTTAGGGGGGTCTGGGGGTCCCCCAGATAAAAATGGTGTGAGAAAGTATTCGTATAGGGTATTCCCTACAGTTTATTTTAAAATTTAAAAATGAGAACAGATTCAATTGGAAACAAGAAAGAGCCTTTTCATAAAATAAGTCAAGACATTTCTGAATGGAGAAACCATTCTAGAGTTTGAAATTCAACTGTCAGTTATTTTTGTTTGTGTTTTAATTTAAAATCATAGATGAACAAAATATAAGAGTCCCGCGCCTCCATGGATGCCTTTGCTGTGTAGCTTAGATAGCGAGTTGCAAGCTGGAAGCATGAGTGATTAGTGGATTGAGTCGCAATGTAAATAATAACAACAAAACTACTCAAGTATCTCGGAAATTGAATATGAAAGAGAATAAAACAGGATCAAAGCTAATCAATTAAAATAAAATAATAAAATGATTGTGGGACGTTTCGAGGCTCAAACGGAATTCTATCTCAGCCACTCAGCTGGCTGAGATAGAGTGCCGTTTGAGCCTCGAAACGTCCCAAAATCATTTTATTATTTTATTTTAATTGATTTTTAGCTTTGATCCTGTTTTTTTTCTCTTTCATATCAAATGTAATTAATGCGACTTCACTTTTTTCATTCATTTTTACTCTTTTTACTCTTTAGCTTATATTACCTAAAATTTAAAATTTATCGCAAGTAAAGTTTCCCTTCTTCTGAAATTAGTTCAATCATTCGCCTTATTTATTCATCTGCAGCAGCAAAATATAATTCAATTGGTCTAACCGACCGATTTTTAGGCTGAAACAGTTTGTCCGAGGCCCAACCAGTTCGGCCTAAAAATGTTTAGGCTAAAATGATTATGTGCAGGCCAAACTAGTTCCGCCTAAAATTCTCTGGGCCAAACCGGTTGGGCCTAGGACAAACTAGTTTGGCCTAAAATTCTCCAGGCTAAACTGATTCTTCTTAAAAAAAAAAAAAAATGCCTCCCGGCAGGCCGGTAAGACGAAGTAGATTCCATGCTTGGTTAAACCATTTTTTCACAAATTTAAATATAAGTTTTAATTTTCGTTGAATTTTTCTCTGAATTTTTCTTTTTTATTATATCAGCTGCTCAAAATCCAAATATAATTGTGAAAAAGATTATATTACCAACAGAGAAATGTGTAATCTTTACAATGCAAGTGAGAAATAAAAGCTAGGTTATATAAGTTTTTCACAAATTTCAATAAATAGGTTCTGTTATGATTTTCTTTGAATTATTCAATTTTCTTTTTTTTTATCAGCTGTTCAACATTTAAATAAAAATGACCATGAGAAAAAGATTATAGTACAAAGATTGAAAAATGTGTAATCTTTGTAACGGTAATGAGGAATACATCTGAATAAGAGCAGCTGATAAAACAAGAAAATAAATAAATAACGTACCTAAGCAACAGTGTACGTGTAAAACAAAGAAAGAGCAATTATACCAATACACCATCCTTGTCTTTCACTTGTAAAATCCCATAAGAAACTAAATAGCTCGTAAAACACGTAAAACACAAGGAAAATTCAAGGCAAAGAGCATATGAACTAAAAACATGCTCCACGATATATACTAAAATTTTTGAAACAAAAAAACAATTTCTTCATATAAAAACACTGCCAAAAAACCCGAAAAACACATCGCTATAACTCGCTTACAACGCAAAAAACGAAAAAATGACTCGAGTAAAAAAGCTGCGTAACAAAACGGCTAACATAAATTTTCCCAAAAAAATACTCAAAACAAACACTCCTAAAAATAAACCTCAAAAACACATTTTACGACTCAAACACGGCCCATAACGCGAAAACTAACTGTCGGATTTACACCATCTTCGAACTCATCCAAGAATTAAACCCAACGAATAGTTGAGACAAATTTCAAAAATAAAAACCAAAAATTACGAACAGGATCGTGGGACATAAAAACGGTAAAACTGGCTGAAACATACATATAAACACACATATATATATATATATATATATATATATATATATATATATATATATATATATATAAAATTTTCAACGAGTGGTATTTTCTCACTCAGGGGACCATGAAACGTGCTCATTTGATAAAATTTCCCGAAAAATCCAACATCGCACCCTCTGCAATAAGTAGATTCTTGGAATCTACTTAAAAAAAAAAAAAAAAAAACAGTTCGGCCTAGGCTAACTAGTTCGGCCTAAAATCGGGTTTGTCCTGTAACAAATATAAGTAAGTGTATCCTGTTATACGGTCCTGTGTTTTGGGGCATCAGGGCCGCGGCCCGCAACCCTGACCTTGACACCTAAGGCCGAATGAAGAGTAAGCAAGTTTGATTTTTCTCAAAAAAGCGCTAAAAATGTTAATTTGTAAACGAGAATTACTGTGTGGTCTATACTCGCCGCTCGCAGTTAATCTGATCAACTAAGAACAGGCCACAGAGTACTTCTATACAAATAGGCATTATTCAACCAAAAAATGCGTTGGATTTAACGTTAAAAAGTGCATCCTAAGGACTCTAAATTACCACAATTTTCTCGGAAGAGAGCCCCCGTACCCCATTCGGTTGGGGGTGTCTCCCCACACCCCCCATTGGGAATACAAGTTGAGGGACGGTCCCGCCGAAATTTTCCCGGTAACTTTTCTGACCCCAGTCCACCTCTAAATACAGAGATAGTTCCTATATTGTGTAGCAACTTGAATGATTCAAAATTCAAATAAATATCTAATCGTGAACATTAATTACTTGAGTGACAGCAAATATTAACCACATGACTGTAACGAATACCAAAGAGTCTGTATTATTTAACCACGAGGCCGTAAGTATTAGCGATCCAAATATCTGCAAAATATAAACACCATCTAAGGGTAAATTCAATAAATTGCCACACGTTTCCTCGACTCCTATTTCCACTTACAGACTACTTAATGTGGAGCCTTCGATGTCTTCGACTCTGTTTTGCCTCCGTGGAACTCGTAAAACGCTCGTGTCCGGGGTTATCCCAACAGAATTATCCATCGAGGGACTCTCATCACTCAAAGGAAGAAAATTATGGCGGGTGGATTTTTCATAATAATTTTATCGCATCTAAAAACTGGTCAGAGGTTTGCTTGGGGGTGGGGAATGACGAACAACCCCCCCCCCCCCCCCCTCTTGGTGCTCAGAGGGTTAAATTAATTTAATGCGGCTTTTCTGTTTCAAGTGTTCGAATCCGATTGAGAACTTTGATGATGCTCTAGGAGATACGGTCATCCCATTTAAGTATTGTAATCGCATTAATTACTCTCTCGACTCCCTCTTCATTTAAGCTACCACTCCCCCCTCGCTTTCTCTCTCTCTCTCTCTCTCTCTCTCTCTCTCTCTCTCTCTTTCTCTCCAGCTCTCTCTTTCCCGCTCTCGCTCTCTCTCTTATCCCCCAACCCGATACTTTCATCCCCACTTTCTCTTCCTGTTCGATCAATGTCAAGCTGATCCGCCGCGAGTCGAATCAAAAGGTGCGTTTGTTGCTGTATTGCAGTGTTGCCAAATTTGGCGTAAAAATTGAAAATTTTACATTAAGTTAAATGGGAAACATTGGAGGAAACTCCATAAAAAGGCAACACTGCTGCACGGATATATCCGAACTATCTGAGCCCTCATCCTATAAAGGCCTCGACTCACAGTTCATTCCCTCGACCTCTGACCCAAGGCTCTGACCCCTCTCGCTTTCCATCAGTCAGCGAATGGAGAGTTGGGTCTCGTTATGTTTCCTTTCCCCCCTTTCCACCCCACCACAACTTTATTTCGCTCGTTTCTACTTTTACGGATCGATTTATGACTGTTTTTATCATGATATACTAGCTATTTATAGAAGTTGTGTCACAAGAGTTGTTGAATGACAGTCATGTAAGGTGTCTTTGTTTGTGCCTTTTTTCGAAACGACACTTTTTCATGTTTTCATTGTTAAGTTGAATAGAACATGTTATTGTTCTATTCAAAGCAATATCTGGTCAAGTTTACCATCTTTTTCGCAGGTGCAGAAATCACTCATCATGATGGTAAATCTTACCAACTATTTTTTTCCGAGAACGATTGTTTTTACAGCCTTTAAAGTCCAACCAATCTTATTCATTATTTAACAATACCTAGGTGACTTGATTGTTGGTTCGATGGTCTCAAAAAAAATGTCTGCAACCAGCCTACCGTAAAATCAACCCCTTCAAGGAGGCAGGGGGTCTCCCCCAGAATATTATAGGGGGTCTGCGGGTCTCCCCCAGAATATCAAAGGTTGATTGGGGATTCTCCCGAGTAACAAAGGGGAATCTTGGGGGTTTCCCCCAAAAGTATAAGGGGTCTGGTGGGTCCCCCAGATTAAGGTTGATGTAAGAAAGTGTCCGAGAGGGGTATTCCCTATATTTCATTTTTTCCGTCCGATTCCGAAGCGTGAATTGATGCAACCGAAGCTCTCGTCAAGTTGGCAACTCTGACCCTTATTCCCTCCGTTTCTGCCGTCGCCCGTATTCTACGCGGTATCACCGGTGGAGTGTAAATGAAATATAGGCAACATGCCAAACGTGGACAAAAAGAGCCGCCACCGCGCCGGTCATGATGCGCGTTGCCGCCGCGACACCCCGAAATCGCGACAGGAAGGCTGATGCGGCCGGTAGGGCCTGCGGTGTCTCCTCTTTGTTTTTCCGTCGATGAGAGGGAGGCAAGGCAAGGGTGAGACAAGTGCTCGTGGTGGGCCAAGGGGGAGGAGCCTCAACCGCCCGCACCGCGAACGAAAGAGCTATTTCAGCCTCTTATGCCTCCTTACATGCATTATTTTTTTGGCCACAACAAGTGCTTCTGAGAGCATCGGGCGCTCTGTGCCTGCCTGTGGGACTGGAAGGGGGGGGGCAGGGGGAGGTGTATGTGAAATGTGTATGTTGAGTTTAGCTCATTTAGCAGTGTGGCTCTTTGCCCGAGGGGCGAAGCGTCGCATCGTCCGACGCCCCACGATCATATCCACGTCCCGACGCTCTATACACCACGCCATGCCGTCACGCGTTGCACGCCTTACGAGCGTCTGCGCTTCCCAGCGCTCACACTTCGCATTTCACGCTTGACTCATCGCTTGTGAGGTCTTCCTCCCTGTATCTCTTTCTCTCTCTTTCTCTGCCTTTCTGTCTTTCTGTCTGTCTTTCTGTCTGTCTCTGTCTCTGTCTCTGTCTCTGTCTCTCTCTCTCTCTCTCTCTCTCTCTCTCTCTCTCTCTCTCTCTCTCTCTCTCTCTCTCTCTCTCTCTCTCTCTCTCTCTCCCGATCTCCCTCTCTCCCTCTCTCCCTCTCTCCCTCTCCCTCTCTCCCTCTCTCTCTCCCGACTTCTTTTTTTCCCTCTAACCCCGATTCTTATCTCAGTCGCATCATTTGATTCATGCGAAAAAGAAATTAAAGCAAATAAAAAGTTGAACCGGCGACAAAAATGTGTGATCTTATATACCCAGTAATTGCTTGCTTTATGGAAATAGTCTCGAGGCACGAAATTGGGTCCGTACTTACATTATTGTGACTTGTGAGACGCCCTCTGTTACGTGCTTTTGTTACTCCGGCGATGACATTGTTTCAACACGTCAGAGTTCAGAGAATCAAATGCGTAACACATGCCTTTAGGCTGTCGTTTAACTTGTTTGATATCCACGAGAAGCGAGGGTACCGGAGAGACAGTGAGGGTATAACGACACCTATAAATGTTTTTCAACGATGGCGCACCGTGAGATATTCACTATCCTTATATCTCTCTTAATATCTCTGAAATAGCCATATTAGTAGAAGTGTCGCGTCGCATTCAATCTGGCAACACTGCATTCTATCCACTTAAACGAATGAGAAAGGTTGAGCTATTGGAGGTGCACTGCTTCAAATCGTAATTTCGCTTGTTTTTTTGGTTCCGCCGCGGCGCTTTTTGATAAAACTTGTTGAATAAAAGCTGATGACGTGCATGTATCAGCAAAATAATTTTGAGTATCGGGTTTTGAGGAGTATATAGTGGTGCCTGCTTTCGAACTGCATCAAAGTGCATCGGTGAGCGGTTAATTATCATTGAGTCAAAACTCTGCTCACTGATGTGTTTTAACCCCTTATGGGTTTAAAGACTACATAGTCTGAAATTGTAATACAAATACTTTAATTTGTGTATTGTAATAAATAAAAAAAAAAAAAAAAAACCCTTATGGGCCAAGCCCGAGTTTATTCGTTTTTCTCCTCTTGTCTATTTCATATTGTCTTCATTCCGGATAAATGCAAATATAGATGAAAAAAACTACAATAGATGAGATCTCGTTGGGCGCCTTCACTACGTCGAATAGGCAATTCCAACTCCACCGAGTACGAACAGTTAACTACCTTCCCTCTAGAAACTGAGGAGTGGTGTTCTCTTGAACTAACCTGGTCCTTAAAGGGTTAATGCAGTTCGGAAGCAGGCATCGCTATACTTGTCAGAATCCGACACTCAAAATGGTCCTGCTCACCAGGCAGTGCCATTATATTCAGCCTTCTTTAAACGTTCAAATTGGACCCTTAAACGAGCTAAAATTTGAAGGTTTGCTGATCGGTGCTCTCCGTATACCATCAAATACAAGCAGCCCACAGATTTTTGACAGCCATCAATGACGTCAGCAGGATTATCGACAAGCATAGTACAAACTCAAACTCTGCGGATTTTGAAAGATCTATGACGTTGAAGGTCCAAATCTAAGACTTCAAACTACTGAGGAAGGCGGACGTTTAGGGAGAGGGGCCTGGCCCATCAATGAGGAACTCTGATGCCCCTAATGGTTTACAAGTGAGGTTTCTAGCGGTATGATGAGGAATATATTCTAGTGTTAACGCTTTCGGAACCACGCCCGAGTATATTCGGTCTCATTACTAGATCTGTCTCACAAGATGTCAATCTTTTATCGCCATGTAAAAGCGTCCAAATCATCACCGACTCCAAAACAATGTATCGTTAAGCGCCTTCAATTGGATGGCTAGGCAAAATAAACACCGCAAAGCCGGAATGTTTAAAACCATACCTTGCATTTCTTTAAACGACGAAAACTTGAAACGTTTTCTAACCTAACCTATAATATTATTTTTGGCATTAACCCATATATACCCAACATTATTTGAGTTTTAGGGTGTTTTTATCAAAACACACCATCTTGGAGTTAAAAAAATGTAAAAGTGTGAAATTTTTTGGTCCAGCAAAATGATACATGCTAAAAAAAAATCCCAAAATTGGTTTTCGTGTAAAATTAGCCTAACTCAATTTACTGCAATTTGGTCTAAAGAAAACACAACAAGTGGGTTAACGACCCAATGGGCACATATAAACATTCTTGATGTGTACCATGATTAAAATTAACCAATTCATCGACAGTTAACTATTTCATCCGTAGAATACCGTGGGACCTCTTCGTTTGTAAACAAATGTGCAAAAAAGCATGCAACGGCGGCGCCCGTAGAGCCTAAAATTCATGACCAATCAGAGGTTGACTACACCCTTATCTTAACTCTTTACATATACAGGGACTCTAGACCACCCCCCCCCCCCCCCCGAGCGTGCCGCATGTGCATTCAGCTTCGCGCAATCGATGCATCTTTTTTGAAACACCCTGTGGAGCGACAAGTGTGAGCGTAGCGTGAGCGTGAGTGGCCACTTGATTTGCGATGAGCGTCCGGTCATTACCTTGCAAGTGCGCTACTCTCCTCTACCTCCTCCATCGACCCCCCCCCCCCCCCCCCATTCCACTAGTCATTCTTCCGAACGGATATCCGGAATTGGCGGAATATTCGTGCCTGTTGCGTGAACTGGTGATAAAAAATGATGATCGTGGTGTTGCACGCCGCCCGCACTATAAATGAATCAAAAGACTATCTCGCGTGTTTCTCTCGCGGCTGACAAAAGTTTTCCTGCGCGCACTCAGGTTGCACGAGCCGAACCTTTCAAGACAAGAAAGAGTGAGAGAGTGAGTGTGAGAGAGAGTGAGAGAGAGAGTGAGAGAGAGAAAGAGAGAGAGAGAGAGAGAGAGAGAGAGAGAGAGAGAGAGAGAGAGAGAGAGAGAGAGAGAGAGAGAGAGAGAGAGAGAGAGAGAGAGAGAGAGAGAGAGAGAGAGAGAGAGAGAGAGAGAGAGAGAGAGAGAGAGAGAGAGAGATATGAGGCGAGAGAAAGGAATGGTGATATAGAGATAAAGAGAAATTAGATAGGAATCTCTTATGACACCTGCATAGCTCCGCCATCTTTGCTCCTAAAATGGGAGTTATTATGAAGGATTTTTGTTTTTGTCACTCTCTGTATAGAAACACATCAAAGGAAAGTCTCAAATTAGATAGAAATCGACCATAATACCTGCGTACCTGCGTAGCTCCACCATTACGTGTTGAACTTGAAAGCCAAAGTCATTTTGTGAGTCCATGAGTGAACTTCGCACTTATTTTAACCCTTCAACGACAAGGTTAATTTAAAATAATGCCACCGATCCCTTTAATTAGGGAAGGTAGTTAACTGTTCGTACTCGGGGGAGATGAAATTGCCTATACGACGAATTGAAGGCGCCCAAAAAGACCTTATCTTGCAAAAGTCTTCATCGATAATCGCGCTTTTATCCGGAATGAAGACCCACAATATGAAATAGACTTGAGAGAGAGAGAAAAAAAAAAAGATAATATTCGGGCTTGGCCCATAAGGGGTTAATGTCCTCATCTGCATTTGTATTGGTTTTTACGCAAGAATCAGCTATTCACTCGCTTATAGCAAAAGCCCTTTTGAGTAAGTCGGTTTGAAGTAATTATTCATTTAAAATGAGAATGATGCGTTGAATCGCTGCTTTAAATTATCAAATCAAAATAAGTTTCTTCTCTTTTGATCCATGATTTTTGTCTTTTTTTCTTCTACTCTCAACATCAAAGTGTATGTAGTGCTTCAAGAAAGCAGCACGAAAGAGAAAAATACTTAAACCCAAACTTGGAAGCAGCGTGTTTCAAAATTAAGGAAGATCTTTGAAGATTTTGAGAATTGGGCTCTGACAAGTAGCGGTTTCCAAAATGTGCAACAAAACGCATCGGTGAGTGGTTGATTTTATTGCTTAGCGACAAGTCGAAACTTTGTGCTGCCAAACCACTTATAACTTCTGCACAGGCTCTAACAGTTTATGATCAAATAGAACAATCAATAAGCGGCTCATCATAAGCCAAAATTCACGAATAAACGTCAATAGTCAACTGTCGCATGTTAAGCCTGCATCGGCATTCATCTACAAGTAGTAATAGTTGATTAATGCATCTATTTGATGGACCATCAACAAGGTCACCAACCAAGTCACAAATAGTAATCAAATAACGACTTTAGTCAAGTTTCTATTCGAACTTTGGAGTGTCAAGTTGACAGATAGCTCTCTGCAGTTTGATCAAACACCTTTGAACGTGTTCATCAGAACCTTCACCTAAGCATTTTGATGCATTTCAGAAGCAGGCAATTCACCACTTGTCAGAATATATGGTACTCAAAATGCACGAGTTCTAATCGTCCACAAATAGTTTGAGTTCGAGTGAAATTACCACACGCGACGACCCCCGTTTTTGCATAAGTTTTTCAATGTGTGAATCGGTGCCTGCAAAGATTAAAGTTCTCAACGAAATGTTACACTACACAGTCTCGGGTGATGACACCGTAGCGGAGTTCAAGCGAGGTTTGAATTTTACGGTGACATAACTTTCCTTCGGACAGTTACTAATGATGACGTCTTTGGGGCTCACCGACCAACCAACAGAGGATGAGCTTTACATACCACATCCAGATTCAGCGACTTTGCAGTCTGAACTGCACCTCAGCCAAAATCAAATTCTTAGACGGAGCCGTAGACGCCACCACCTCTCCTTTTCCCTCTACCTTTCTATCCCCCCACCACACACACACACACACACACAAGCCCAGCACTATTTTCAACGGGACGGGATGAAGATGGGAGGGTTTCCACACTCCGGTAGCAGCTTAGCTCAGAAGAAAAATACGATGCATTGCATCGCTGCATCATTTATCTCGACGGCATGCATGGTAACATTGCAAATGCATTTTTGTTTTAACTACCTGCCATCACTCTCAAAATTTTCTATTTTTTTTCTCTCATACCCTCCTTCTCCGCTGCCCTCAAAGCCTGACTACACGGTTGGTGCAATTCGAGCGTAACATGTTATCGTTACCAAAAGCAACAAATGTAAAGAGTAAAACGGTTGGCGCACGATGAGAAAATTTTCGGAATAAGCTGGACAACGACAGTGCAAAGTCACATTGGTTTGGTTATAGAGCTTTGATAGACCTGCTCGGTGATGACGTCACGATTAAAATTGGATTAAAAAAAATGCTCTATTTATCATACTCACTCTCATGGATTTACCCATAGAATGTCAGATCCAAATTTTCGAATGCAAATTCATGCTACAGTAATCAACCAGATTTCTGAAACTTCATTGCACCGTTAGATTGCACGTACCTTAAAGGACCTTTTCACTCCAACATAATTCATGAAATACGACGAGTGAATTTATAATCTAAATTATATCAAAAGATGTCCTATATTTAGTCCACGGTCTCTTTCAGGCGTATTGCAGCCATGACAGTTATTCATTCTAACCTATCCTTATCCACGCATCGAAACCTTCTCGAGGTATAACACATGGTGTGCCGGTGCCGATAAGCCCGTATCCTAGAATTTCGTGCCTACAAGAAACTGTGAGTGAGACAAGGATAAAACTTCCTTCGATTTAACTGTGATTGTAAATGAATGCGTGATATGTCGAAAATGTTGTTGAAACGTGATTATCCTTTAAGGCACGAAAAATGCATTGGTGTAATAAAATCTGAGAGAAATTATTATTTGTTAGCAGGAATTTCCGTTTTGAAAATTTGGATCCGATTTCTGACGGGAAACTGCGTAAGAGCGAGTGAGCCAGAACATTTGGTTGGATCTAATGGGTCTGTTGCAAACTTTTACTACAGCGCTGTAGAGTGTTCAATCTCATGTAAAATTGCGTGAAAAAAGTTCATTGGCGGCATCAGAAAGTCATAAAATGCAGTATAAAACTCACGAGAGGCGTTTAATGAGATCCAAGATGCCGGTAAAATATTGAGCAACCTGTATGCATGCACCACGAACATCCAAGGATAGCCAACCTCACAATATCGATCACACCCAATCATAAACACATAACCTCTGAAGCTGTGAGGTTGCCAACGTTGGCAATCCTTGGATGTTAAAGCTGCATGCATACAGATTGCTCAATATTTTACCGCCATCTTGGATTTCATTAAACGTCTCTTGTGAGTTTATTATCGCATTTCATGACTTTCTGATGCCACCAATGGACTTTTCGGGCGATTTTACATATAATGAAACACTCTTTATCGTTGTAGAAAAAGTTTGCAACAGACCCATTAAGCTTTGTGCTGGGTCTCTGTATTTGTCCTGAGCAGAGAGGACCGTGCTTGGGAAACTGCGCTTAAGAAAATCTCGAAAAAGATGAAGGTTGAGTATATGAGCTACTGTGCGTTCCTTGGTCCGCGCGGCTCATTTAAGATGGAAATGCAGTGAGACTTCCTGCTTTGCGTGACGAGTGAGAGACGATGGGAACGGTGAGCGGTGATGAGCGGTGCGGTGTCGTGCAAGCGCCGCGCCGGCCGCTCGTGATGATGCTCCGAAAACGTTTTTCTTCTCTCCGCGAGCGTCGCGCGACGATATTGCAACCGCCGCGCCGCACTGCACTGCGCGCAAGGGGCAAGGGAGTGATGAACTGAGCCTCCCGATGCATCGTACGATTTATTGCGTCATCGTCTTCACACACCGGACACATCCCGCATTCATCACCTGTAATTTACGTCACCGAGAAGAAAATTCGAGTTTTTTGGTTCACCTCACATGCGATACATGCGATACCTGCATTAGGAATGAACCTTCTGGAACGTAATTTTGAAGACTCCGAGGATAAGGCAGCCTTACACTAGTGGAGCAGCCAGAACTTGACGCTAAGGAGGGTTTATGAGTGATGCTCCCTCTTTTCATACACCTCATGGGGGATTGGGGGTATAGAATCCCCCACCGGATATAACGGGGAAGGGAGGTCAAAGGTCCTCCTCCATAAACTGTTGAAATTTTGACCCCTTGAAAATCCCATTTTAATGGATATTCTAGGTTATATTTTAGCGAGAACCTGAAAAATATTTATGAATTTGCAGAGATAACTTACAGTCAATATGTTTTCATTTTCCTTCCTCCTTCATTTTCTGTTCCTTTTCCGCCTCCTCCTATATTTCTTTCTTTTTATTTCTCTTCTTTTCTTTTCTTTACTTTTCCACTCGTTCTCTCTCTTTATCGTTAGGGGGCTCTTTTTAGTGACGCCACTGGTTCTCTTGCAGCACTCAAGCCCCTCATGGCAGATTGTGATCTTCTTCGTATTTGACCTTTGACCGGGAAATCTTGCTCTCGAAACCTGAGACAACAGCTCTATTTTCTTGGTACCGCTAGCCGTCCTTCAGGAAACACTAGGACTTAATTCAATTCACCCGGAAGGAAGGAGGAAAGTTCGAGAAAATCTGAACGAAAAAAAAAAAAACAAGAAGTAATCGCCGAAAGAAAATAGAAAAAGTCCGCGCGGTAGAAGAGTGAAAGGGGGGGGGGGTTGAGGAGACGGAACGCTTCAACAAGTGAGCGATGAAAAAAGTAATTATTATCGCGCGGCACAGCGGAGGGCGGGCGTATAGCATACCGGGGGGAGGGGGGGGGGGTCGGAGGTTTCGCTACACCTGTTACATCCACTCAGCGCATCGCGCGGCTATAGGACTCGCAAGTTGGATTATTTTCAAGGAAAAAAAAAAGTTCAGAAAAAAAAATCATAGTTGGCAACAGTGGTCGCTACTCTACACACAGCACACACTCTTCACTACACACTCACGACTTGCCGGTCGGCCGGAAGAGGAGGTGTAGGGCAGGGAGAGGGGGAGGCAAATTATACTATTCTGAAGGGGGGGGGGGTAGCGGCGAAGAAGATGGGGGAACGCGCGGAGTGGTAAGGCAGGCGGGGAGAGCGAGAGTGGTGGCGGGGGCCAAGCAAGCACCGAGGCAAGCGGTGAGCGTCTACGAGACTCCGACTCCACCAACCTAACCAAGAGTAAATCAGTTATGTTAGCTTAACATTCTTCTTAAGCTCTCTGTATACTGTGTACGCTGTACGCCGGGTATACGCGCCCTATCTGTCCGTCTGTTCGTTCGTCTGTGTCCATCCTCCGTGTGTCTTCGTCTATAACGTCCATCCGAAAGACAAGTCCACCGTTCGCGTCGCGTCCTCTTCAAAGCGCTCTCCGAAGCCGAAGACGTCCGGCCTGTGTTTGTGTGTTTCCATCTCAGTCTCAGTCTCAGTGTGTGCTTCGTGTCCGCAAAAAGAATTGCACTTCCATGGTCGGAATTTCTTGCAAATCCTCGCTTTTCTCCTCTCCGCTTTTCTATAGTTCGGAATTTCAAGTGGATTAACCCCCAAGTGTCGCGTTCCTTACGTGTAGCCGTTTACTCTCCTCCCCCCTCTTTCTCGACGGTTAGTGGGTGTTTTCATTCATCGGAAGCCTGTCGTGGTTATCTTTTTTTCTTTTTTCGCCGGCTGTGCGGTGTTTGATAAGTGATTTTTGTTTGTTTTTGGTCTATTAAGTGACCGGATATCTTTTTCTCACTTTTGACCGTCCGTTCGAAAGTTTGTTTTGACTTTAAAAGTACGTGGCAAGGCGAAAGGTAACTTACTGTGACCAGCTTTGTTTTGCACCGTGACATCAATAATGCCGATGTTTTTTGCTGTTTTGTTGAAGTACCGATCAATAGATGGAAATGATTGTGTTTTACCGTAATAATGTCGCTACCTCGATGATTATAAGTCAATACAAGACGGAAAATGGCTTTAATAGCTACTGCTATAAAAGCTTTTAGGCTTTTAAATGGCTTTTTCAAACATACTCAATATCACTAAAAGTCATCTGGTGTCGTTCTTGGGCGCCAAGCTCCAGAGTTTGGGGTTAAAAGATGATACCAGACAATCTGACAACTCTTGGTGACAACAGAGAAAGAAAAAAATAAAAAATAAAAATAGCGACAAAATCCGTTTCATCACTTTTTAATCATTAAGGAATCGCAATTTTAAAGTTTAAATCATTTCAATCGATTAATAATCAACGAGCATAAAATCGGTATCACTGATGCCATAAGAATTACTGGTAGACATCTCACAAACGTATTTGATGCCCCTTATATTACGACGCACCAACAAGAGAAAGTTATCGGAAAACCATGAAAATCTAGGTCCTTTCAGCCTGAAAATTTTGCTGAGGGAGATCAACAAGCATGCTCTTAGATATCAAGTTCAAACCCAAATCATACAAACTTGGCTTGTCACAATTATTAACTAATTAATTAATTTTGGTTCTATTATTGTGTTTTATCTCAAGAGCTTCATGTTAAAGCAACAAATCTATAAGTAATATAAACACTAAACGTGTAAAAATTTTCCATGTTCAAAGTGAGGAGGTTAGAATCGAATAGTATGTATTCCCGCCATCTTTGGATCAACAAATTTTCAAAGGAATACCTACTTATGATTATAGATTTACTTAGTGTTGCATTTGTAGAGTCGCTTAGCGCCAGTTTTGACACCATTCCGGTTCCCTGCCCATAAGGCGCACTTGTTTCGCAAGCCCCTTCCACGAAGGAAGGGAGAAAGATTGGTGAATTTCTTGATGCAACTCCAGGGGGCCAATCATCGATAAACCGATCGTTAAGACTGTCTTTGAGTGATGCTATTGGTCGAAAACTGTATAGCTTGGCGGTTGCAATGGTAATCGGCGTTAAAATGCCCGCTTTTCAGAACCACTGATGAATATAGCCTTTAAATAACGGGCGTTTTAACGATGGTTACCATAGCAACAGTCAAGTTTTACAAAGTTCGACCACTTAAAGTCAGTCTTAACGATCGGTCTATCGATGAAGTAATGATCGACCCCTAGGCCGCCCCAGGGCCCAAATAATGTTTGGCACGGATGGATGATGCCCTTGCGTTGCGTGTAAAAAGTCGCAGGTCCTCGTCTTTGGATTGATCAGTGAAGCAGCTTCAAACCAAACGGTCACAACTAGATTTGTCCGATGTCCAAACTAAACATTATATTCACGCCCATCAGGGCAGAACCCTTACTAGATTTGGATCACACGAGATGGAGTTCAATGTGGCAGTTGCAAGGGTCTGAAATGTTGTGTTTTTTTGTGAAGGAAATGAAAGTACTTTATGAGCTAAGAAGAACAAGGATGCCGTTGGTATCTAATTAAGTCCCATTGTTTCGGAGATGAGATTTTGACCCAAAATTCGTTGTTGTAAATGGGAACTCAGCGTAGTGACGTCACTATACCCACACGGGATTTTACAACTTTAGACGTGTGTACCTCCAAAACCGAAACCAAACCCTTGCAGCATAGATTGCAATTCATCGCAAAATAGTCGTCAAATGTTGGCAATTTTATCATCTGACCATAAAGTTCCAAATATATGGCGTAAAAGTTGTAACGAAATGGCAAAAAAATTGAAACTTTTCGGAGCTTGCTTTTTTTCTGCCCTACTTTTTGCGTATGTGTCACTTCCACCTACGTCTATGCGTCTATGTTTCGAAAGTTGAAACTTTATTGCAACTTGAGGGTGGAAAATTGTCTATTTGTTGTTAAAAAATTGCTATTTCATTGCAACTTTGTTGCCATAAATTGCAACATTTAGATTGAAAAATGCTACATGGGAAGGGGTGCTCTCAGCTCACCAATTACTATCATTTTCTTTTTATAAAACACAATTTCAGACCCTTGCCACTACCCCATTGGACGGATCTCCTGCAGAAGAGAACCAACTTTTCCATTTCAGCAGAAGGGAAGCATTCACTATAGGCCTCCCATGTATTTGATTTGCTTCTGATACAGACACGGAAAAGTTGGTTCCTGCAGCAGAAAGCCGTCCAATTGATTGTTCGTAGAAACTTTAATTGATTTCATTACGGTTTTTTTTCTAATGGTTATTACTTTTGGCGTGTCCCCTTCCTACTCTTTTGAAAGCAATCGTGCATTCTCTTCCATTTTAACTTGGAGATAATTTTTTTTTTTTTTATTTCTGAGTAATACAAATTTGAACTCACAATTCCCGCGCATCATTTTATCTCGCATTTGAATTAGTGTAACTTATAAGTATGGATTATAAGTAAACAAGTTAGCAACCAGAGTTGTCAAATTTGGCTGGAAATTCAATAATTTTACGTTGATGTAGATGAAGAAAATGCTTGTAAATAAATGCTGAACGACAGCAATGATTTAATCCCAAAATTTGGCAACAGCCTAACTGTAGAAAGTCATAGCATGTATATAGATATACATATAGATTTGTACACTACAGTTTTCTTTTATTATGCGTGTATGCACACGGGAAACAAAAAGATCGGTAAAAATTAACGTTATCATAGTAGTTGGGAATGGACTGCTTTTCGAAAAAGAAGCACCAGAACCAGCTGCCATTGATGTTTCTTGCAGTTGGCTCTTTCCTGCATAAAGCCATGCAAACTGCCGCTGCTGTAGAAAGGCATAGTGCATTTTACATGAGGTGTGAGAGAATATGTTTTTTATTGTCCCCCCCCCCCCCCCCCCCCTCCCACCAAGGAGAGAAAGTGTCATCATGAAAAATTTGGAAGTTGAGGTTATTTCATGTCTTGTTTCTTTAATCTGTCACATGGCAGAAACTTTATCTTCTTTTTTAACTATGGTATTATGGACACCCATTTCCACAGTTGATATCATTATCCAGAAGTGGTACCAAGAATGTTTCTCTTTCTCTCCAGCTTCTCCACCCATCTGAGCACATGTGTTAGAAAAAGAAAGAATAAGAGTCTGGGCCACCATGTTACTTTGGCTTTTATCGCCGCCTTTTCCTTTCTAACCCATGTGGTAACCCTTAGGCAGCCAGGTTACGATTACAAATCAATTTGCGCTCACTCAAATTGAGTGGGTAGTTAAATACTCGTACACCGTAGTGCTGATTTTGTACACACAGTGAATTGAAGGCGCTTTATGAGACATTATTTTTCAAATCAGAAGAATTTCGAGCCGGAATTATTGTGAATACAAAACTGACATTGTGTAAGGCAGATCTAGTCTCAGAAACGAATATACACGAGCATGGTATACTAAAAAGGTTAAAACAGGCCGAGACTCAAGAGATAGCAAAACGAATTCCTGGATTCACCTTTGCCATTTCCCGCCATCATTTCGCAATGCCAGTGTATTGGTATTCGCATAATGGAAATCTGAAGGGTTCTTTAAAATTCTCGGACTACCTTAACTTATTCTAACCCGATGAAAGATTGAGCTTGAATATATGAAATACGTCACATTTTGCACGGTCATTCTGCTCGCCATGAATTTAATTTAAAGTTCTCTTTTTAAATTTATTGTGTCAACTTACGCAGTATTTAAAAGCCTCTTGAAAGCACTACAATTTTTTCTTTGATTGCTTGCGGACCGACCGGCGCGACCGTGCCGCGACGTCATGTCAAGCGCAGTCGACGTTCTTCTTCGGCGAGTTCATTAGCTCTATATGAAACCTCGCGTGCTTTCACTATATTGCCAAATCTTACGGTTTCCTCCGTAAGAACACGTAAGAAAAATCATAACATCTGGCAACAATGGGGTGCTTACTAAGGTACCACAGAGTAAGCACACGGAACACGTGAGAGAGGACCGCGGCGCGCCGGCCGTGCGTTTTTCCACCCCTCTACTGCACCTTTCCCAAACCCCGACATGCACCCCCTCCCCTCTCCGCCACCCTGATGCAAACTGTATTATTTTAAATCATCGGAGTTGAAAATTTTTGACGTAAATTTCTTTGCCAAAAGTCTCGAGCCTTGAGAATGGCACGAAGCCAGTCAAAGATTTATGCACGGCCTGATGAATGATGAAAAGGAGGGGAATATGAGATGGAAGATGTATATAATTAGGACTCTCTAGAGGAAGACATATTTAGTTGCAAATTTATTAGTGTCACTCGGTGTCACCCACAAAAGCGCATTAGAAAAGGGAAAAACGAAAAACGAAAAAAAAAAAAATGATCTTTGAAAGAGGCAAAAAATTGGAACCTTTTATGCATCCGGAGAAAAAAATCATGTCACATGTGTGCCTTGAGTCTTGATGTAGATATAGATGATAATCGCAGAAAATTAGTGAAGATGTGCTTTTCTCATTTCTTTCCACGAGTTTTTATTTTTCAAGCACCGAAAATGATAAGTTTATAGATATATATTTACTTTCTCACTCTAATGAAATTAGAAAAATTAAGGAAGTATTGCGATGGCGCAGAGATTTTCAAGGTATTTTGTTTGGCCTCTCACGACTAAGTCAATCATGATTTATACAAAAAGTAATGGCCTCTCATCACTAATACCATCCAAAAGAACATCCTTCCAGCCTTTAAATTCCATTCTTCAAAAATTAAATTTCAGGAAATTTGAAATTTGAGGGGCTCTAGGGGCCACTCCCAGAATTCTGAAACGGGTTTCGGGGACTCCCCCAGACTTTTAAAGGGGATCTAAGGGTCTCCCCTAGAATTTCAAAGAAGGTCTGGGGGTCTCCCCTATAAATTCTAAAGGGGAATCTGGGAGTCTCCCCCAGAAAAATAATGGTGTGAGAAAGTGTTCGTAGGGTATTCCCTACAGTTTATTTTTTTAAAGAAATATCACCTAGCGTTCAAAACTATGTCTCTCACTCTCTCGTGCCTCTTATGCAGTCATCTCTTCCTAGAGTAGAAATCCGTCTACAGGGCCTGGTTTTACGACATTGCACTATCAAAATTACATTAAAATGACTCGATAAATTCATTGCTGCCGAACAAATTTTACAAAAAATGTCTATTTGTATGATTTTTGCGAAGAGAAGGAGATGGGAGTTCAGTGAGAGTGAGAGAGATCAATCGAAGCGCTCAAAGAACTTTTTCACCGGATAACGTCATCACTGAAACCGTCTATTCTCTTTTTTCAGGAAGTTATATTCTGATGTAATAAAATTACAACTTTATTATTCGTGCACTTTCTGTAATACAGGCTGTAACTATTCGGTTTGATTGTGTTATTGTGACAATTGCTTTACATCCATATTTCTTCAAACATCTCTTACATTAGTTCATTGTGAACGGGTGATATTTATTGGTTATCTGTGTGTGCGAAATATCTATTGCGGAAAATAACATTTCCTTCCTAATAACCTGGAATAGTGGTGCATTTAATTCCATTTTAAATTAAATATATATATTAACCGCGAGTATTCCTTCGTTCATTTTATTTTCATTCTTCCAGTGTATCGTATGTCTGGTAAAATTGTGCAACTTTCAGCGGTGATTTTTCTGTCAATATAATTTTTCATCCGAAGTTTTTGTGCCCTTCCAAATTACTGTTCCGCTTTTCTTCTTTTTTTAAAAAAAAAATAAAAAAAAAAAAAATAAAAAATAAATAAATAAATATTAATTTAAGATTTATTTAATTAAATTAAATCGTTTTTAAATTCTATTGAAGTAGACTAATAATGTGTGTTTGAAACTCAAACAAACGCGCTCACTTGAAATAAACTCGCTTTGTGTGTTTCACCGGTGTTGAAAGTTCAGTGTCTCGCTCCAATCAAAGTGCCCGTGCAGCAATAGTTTATTTGTTCGCTTTGTGCTCAAACAATTTGGATTACTTCACCCTCTAATTTTCTGCCCAGCTTGGTCGGATTACGCCTGGTTTCCGTTCTTTCGGTAAGTCATTTCTATTTTTGCTGGGGCGTTTCTTCCCTCTCTATGTTCTAAACGTCACTTAAAGCTAATTTTTTTATGTATGAACCACGATGGAACGCAACGGAACGAGCTAATCTCGGTTGAGTGAGGTTCTTCTAGCGTTCCGATTCACAACAAAATTAAAACAAACAAAAAAACGATTTACAACAAAATTAAAAAACAAAAACAAAAAACAATAAAAAGAGGCTTCATCCAAATTTCACCTTCGTGTCTTTGTTTATCTTATTGAACTGCGCTATTTATTTATTTATGAGCTGTGCCATCTTTTGAGGATAGGCTCTTTTAATTCGACCTCCGAATCGAAAATTGTATCGTTGACAAGTGCACCGAAAAAATAGGTATCGTAAGGTTCACGATGAGTCATAACTTCGTTTAAATTATCGACAATCCAAGAAAATTGTAAATTTTACGTTTTCCATGGTGTGAGTTCAAGATGTCTCGGTCAAAATTTAACCAATACATGGTTAAACTTTAACAATTATACATCTTGAACTCAAACTATGGAAAACGCGAAATTTACATTTTTCTTGGACTGTCGAAAATTCAAACCAAGTTGTGGTAAATCTTACGATAGCTGTTTTTTCAGTGTGATGTAGGTCGAGCAAATATCCAAATAAATGGGTATTTACCCGAACGAAAATCGGGTAAATGCCCAAAAAATGGGTATATTTAATTTCTCATTTTTTTCGGCTTTTAAAATGATAAAATAAGATTTAAATATGCTTGATTATTTTTTAAATTAAACTAAATGCTTTTTTACGGAGTTTTGGGTTCGGAAATCAGAAATGGGTGTCATTGGAGTTCAGGAAAAAGGCTTTAAATAGCATGTATATTGCATAAATATACCCCTCACGATAGAAATAAATACCCGTGTATTCTACATCGATCCTATTTTGCGGAGCCCATCCCTAGTAAAAATGTTCCATGAACTCTGTTCCAATTTTCCATGTGGACATGGAAATCACCTTGATTTCCATGTAAATTAGGTTGATTTCCGTGTGAATTTACACGGAAATCACAGTGATTTCCATGTCCACATGGAAAATTGGAACAGAGTTCATGGAACATTTTTACCAGGGTAAAATCGGGTCAACTATTTTTTTTTAGAGTCTCGACAAAATAACCGTCCAACTGGATCATACACGTTACTAGTAATGATCTAGATCATATATTACGAGATCATACGAGTTCCCGGGAAATAAAACAAAAAAGCAAAAAACACAACTATGAGGAGTTATGTTATTTTTACCTGACATTCCTGTGTTTCTTTTTTCTTTTTATTAGGTACACGAAAACAAACACAGGAAATCAGGTAAAAATAATATATCTCCTCATATTGAAGTGCAGCCTGATCATAAAATTCGCACCAAATTAAAAAAATTAGCCACCGCGATTGGCTATAGTGAGTGGTCTCAAGAATATAAGTGTCTCTGCGGTACAAGTACAGAGGACGCTATTTGTATGTTAGGATGACGCTCTTAGATGTTTGTTGTTGTTGTGTTTTTTTTTTTTTTTTTTTTTTTTTTTATTTTATTTTATTTTTTAAAGGCAACGCGTGCGTCCAAATTTTGTGAACAAATATTAGTCTCACTATCGGCATCGTTAAAATTAGGAAAAGATTTGTCTGGTGTCCCTCATTTTATTTTTAAAATTGAACCGCGAAAGTGTTTGGATAAGTCATTGTCAGCCGCGTTTACTTGCCCGCCTTCTTCGCTCCCTTCTTGTTACTCAACGTTGACACGTTCCAAAATAATCATTTTATTTCCGACAAGACCCGAACAGCGAACATGTAGTTGAAAATTGTATCACGTTGATTCTTCGCGGTAACAGAACTTTTTTCGACGCCGTTAAATTTTATAAAACTTGTACATTTCACATATATAGTTAGAACTTTTATAAAGCAACAAAACAAATCAACGGTTTAAACGCATTGATGGTTTCGGCCGATTACAACAACAGCGCGGTAGATGTTATTGTTGAAATTGACCATATATGTACTTGTGGTTGATTTTGACCTGAACCGAACGGTGAAGTTAACTCCTTCAGACATCTGATTAAAGTCTTAGAACGATCGAATGAATTCGACCTAACCTATGAGAAATGGGGCTACTGCGCACTTTTGCTACAAGCGATTTAACATAGTCGACTCTGCTGTGAAAACCTCGAAAAATAACATTGGCAGCTCTAAAAACTTCCAAAATCCACTCTTAAACTCAATAAATGCTTTTATTTGGGAGTGCGTAATGGTGGCCGAGGGCAGTAACAATGGGAGATTCCTATCTTAATTTCGTCACTCTCTCTATGCTGACAAGGATGATTCACAGAGTGATTATAATCATCCGAGTGATGATCCACATCCGATGAATGGTGCCGCAACACCTAGTGACACCGGTGTCAAATGAAAATCGTCTTTTATTGGTCACTTCTTGATGGAGTTACAGCTTATCGTTAGATGGGAATCTCCCATTGTTACTACCCTCAGCCACCATTACGCCCGCGCAAATAAAAGCGTTCAATAAGTTTAGGAGAAGATTTCGGAAGTTTTTAGAGCTGCCATCGTTATTTTTGGGGGTTTTTACCTCAGAATCAACTATTAAATCGCTCATAGCAAAACTGTGCAACATCCCCATTCACTAGGCGTCTAGGCATCCCCGAATGGGGGGAGGGGTTGCTTTTGAATAACCCTGTATATATTGGGAATGATCGCTATCCATAATCTTATCTGTACCGGTGCAATACTCAAGCGAATTCTAGAACTCTACCATGCTGGGGACCATTTTTCGAAGATCGGTAAATGATAAGAATGAGTTTGATTACCGATTCCGGCTAACGTACTCCACCGCGCGCCGCTTGAGTTCGCCGATGTCATTTTCATGCTTTTTTTATACGCTCGCTTTCAAACTTGAAATGCGTACAACTCAGAGAAATATGAGCAAAAGATTTTTTCAGGAGATGCAATAACTACATAGCATGAGCTTTCATTTCTAACTAAAGTTTCAAATCGGAGGCTCGCGGAGCTCACTTCCAAAAGTCTCAAGGAAACTTTAAATTTTGACATGTGGACCTCTCACTTATAAACTTAAGTAAAATGGGTGTGCTTCGTTATTTTTTTATTATTTACTTTTTTTTTTTTAAAAAACAGGCTTCAAAAGGTAGCTCATCAGAGTTTGTAGTTTAAGCTCTAGAAATTCTGTGTATCAAAACATTTTTTCTAAACGCTTGAGGTTTTGAGTATAGGTGAAAGTTGAAAACGCACTTTTTTCAAGCCTTTCACAATGAGAAATTTTAAAGGCCAGTAAACCGATATCTTCCAAGTAAGGTCCTTATTAAATTTGGCCTAAAATATTTTAATTTCGGAAAAATAAACCGTTTTAGAGTGATATTCTACGTATATACTCTGAGGATTATTTTTATGTAAATTTGTTTCCTTGAAAGCGGGAATTTCATGTTAGGGGTTTTTTTTTCCACGTGCAGGTGAAAACACTATAGCCCCCTCTGCTATCATTTTCTAACTCACGGGTAGTCAAATCAGAGGAGAGAGAGACAGACGTAATCTTGTAACCACCCACGCGAAAAGGTGTTACCGTGGAATTTCCCGTGAACACCTCTGCTCACATTTTAAACTCTAACCATTCTGCTTTTCAAGATTCAATCAAACGATTGTTTCAAAACCACAAAACTTTACTTTTTCTTGAAACTGGATCTCTGATGAAATATGTGTAGACTCCATTCTTTCTTTGTTTCGAAGAAATCGCAATTTCACGAGAAAAGTTCCAACAAATTTGATGGGCACGCGGTATTTGAAACGTTCTGTTTGGTTATAATAGTAGAAAAAATAGAAATATCGGCAACGGAATGAAAGTGAAAGAGGTTTATAATGGAGGAAAACGAGACAACTGATAAATCGGTGAATTAAAACAAAGAGCATGTACAGAGAGCGAAGCGAAGGAGCTGCAAAGCTTATTGCGCAAGAAGTTATATGCGAACTGCTTACATTTAGGAAATGGTGCGGCGGAAATTTAATTTCAGTTTGTTTCTAATGCTTACCCTCCAGACAAAATGATTTTGTTTTTGTTTGGAGTTCTCTTCTCATTTTTTCATTTTTTGTTATTTTTTATTTTTGTACCACACGCGCGCGAAGTGTGAAGACACAGATTGAAAAGAATAAGTGAAATTTTCTCAAATGTTCGTATATTCAGTGTAATGTAGTGCTGTCATATTTAGCTTTATGACGTTTTTCATCGGTCGAAACGACATGCACTCGCTGGGAAGGGGTGGAGGAGGGGTGGTGATGTGAGGCGCAGATGCTTCTTTGGAAATATGTTAAGTAGGTATGCTGAGCACGCCTTAGCACACGGCAACAATTCAATCAGCTACTGAAAATCTCGTACTCTCGCGACAGAAACGACGACAGTCACTCTCCGCGATCTTCACCTCTGTATGGTGTCAAAGTTTTACCTTTGTTGACAGATTGTAGCACCAATATTGTGAGTCATCATATAGAGGCCAAATAATAATGTAATACAGTCAGCTAATTAAATAATAGCAGTCGACATCTTAGATTTTGGCTCAGATAGGCCACCTGCAATTATGAAGCTCTCGCGCAAACTTTTGGGACAAGCGAATGAATATATAAATCTGATGTAAAAATCATCAATAACCATGAAAATCACACGAAAAAGGTCTAAAATTCAGTAATAAACTCAGAAATCAGCTGTTACTGCAATATCGTAATGGCGGAGCCACGCATAGGTTACTATCATTGGACATTCCTGTTCAAGTCACTTTCTCTTCGGAAATACAGATTATGTCTCAAATTAGATCGGAATCTCTCATGATACATACGTAGCTTCGTCACTAAGCCCGATTCTGAGAGGAAATTTTGTGACATGTCAGTGATGTGTAGTCATCGGCATTTTTACAGGTTTTACGCAAGAATCAACTCTTCAATCGCCCTGTAGCAAAAGTTTGCAAAAGCCCCATTATCACAATGACTTGAAGCATTATTTAAACCCATATATATATATATATATATATATATATATATATATATATATATATATATATATATATATATATATATATATATATATATATATATATATATATATATATATAAGGTCGAATGCAAAGGTGTTCTCCAAACACCCAGAGGTCCGTTCTTTTTCATGAGTTCAAATGGACAAATTGCGCGACTTCTCCGAATTACTGGCTTACAATTTATGGCAATTCTGCAGTTTTGTGCGTATTCATTAGCATTCTGCAATAAATCGGTGATTCAAACGGTCGAAGCATAGGTTGATGATCAGCATTAGAGCGATCCATTATTAATAATTGTGAGACCTTTTCAGACGATCAAATTGGATCTTGAAAATAACCTCCAAGCAAACATTTGGTGATTGATGCGCATCTTCCACCATCATAGTTTGGATGGCCCTCAAACCGTTGACGATCATCGATGATGTCGGGGATCATCATCACTCATAGAACATATTCATTTCCCGTCAATATACACAACATTTTGAAAGTTTACACATCAATAACGTCCGTTTAAGTTACAAATAATGTTTGGAAAATTATGTTTTTTTTATGAACTAATCACCAAATGTTCTCTCGGAAGCTCCTATGAGGATCCAATAATTCGGCTTTACATACGTAGGTATCACGGAAAAAAAGAATGTTTTAATTTACCATTCGCATAGATGATTTTGGCCCCTACCAGAGTTAATATAAACTTGACCAGAGTTAAGGAACATTTGACCAGGAATCAGGTCAATTTCACCTGATACCTGGTCAAACGTTCCGTAACTCTGGTCAAGTTTATCTTAACTCTGGTAGGGGCCAAAATCAGCTATGCGAATGGTAAATTACACCATTCTTTTTTTTCCGTGTGTACATAGACAACATACTTTTCAACATACTTTTCAAATGGTTTACTTGCTGCAACCGATATAACCACCGATGGATTATGGAATATCATTAAATATACGCAAAACAGTTGACCATTCTTTCATGGTGTTGTAATTTTCCCGGCAATAATAAATAATAATAATAATTCACATGATATTCATAATGCTTGATTTTTCTTTGCCCTTGACGTGCCGTTTCAATTGGCAGAAAAACCGCGTGCTTTCTCTAATCTCTCCCACCGGTCAGATATCTACCACGCTCCGCTGGGCTACAGTTTATTGTTATTTAAATTAAGTAAATTGCGAATGCAGCCGTCAAGCATAATTACAATTCAGTATCCTATGCACGCAGTTTGACACTTCCAGCCGGGTAATTTAGATTCAAGAGATAGGAATCATATGAAAAAATCAAACAGGTGAAAACAGAAAGTAATGATTCAACTTATCGAGATTTTGAGACAAGTAAATGCAAATTATTATCAGAAATAATTACGTGGAGCGACAAGAATTGACCAAGCGCTTTTTCCATAAAAAGAAAGGAAAATAAAATTTTGATTTTTAACTGAAATGTCCTCACTTTCACTTTCTGATTTCCAAAAAAAAATGTCTAAAAACAAACAGATAAGAAACTTAACCATAATATTTTGGTAATAGGTCTATTTTCAAGCGTTTGCTGCAGCTAGAAGCTAATGAAAGGGACAAATTAGACAAGAATCTCCCATGATACCTGCGTAGCTCCGCCATTACGATATTGCCAATACAGCTGTTTTCTGAGTTTATTACTGAATTTTATACTTTTTTTACAGTGATTTTCGTGATTTTCGCTGGTTTTAAAATTAGATTTAACAATTAATTTGCCTATAGCTAAAGTCTGCAAAGCCCCATCGCGGATCCAAATTGTTAATATTACAAATATAATGTTTCCTCGAGCGCCTTCAATAAATTTTGTTAGCAAAATCAGCACCACAGTGTAGGCATATTAAAGTAGCCTGTAGCCACGTAATGCGAGCGAGCGAACATAACTGCTTTGTCCTCCTAACTTGGTAGTGAAAGGGTTAGGTAATAAAAGAAGGAATTTATCTGATGAGGTATCGGACAGTCTTGAGCCTCTAATGACCAATGAGAGGCATTCCGTACTTTTATTAGACTTTGGAAACCACGTGACTCGTCTCCTGCAAGAATCACCGTTTTCCATTATTCTTATAAGATATCTATTAAAAAAAGGGAATTTAATGCGGATAGGTCTCCTGTCGCAAGCTTTACGCTGGGTCTCTATTTGGCTCCATATAGGCAACTATGCATAACAAAATCAGACAACTAGGCACTACATATCTGATACCACCCCATATCGGCGATGTAATTTTAAGGTAAATCTGACTCGGAGCTTGGAAGTTCGCATGAATCTGTGATTAAAGAGCAATTTGCTTGGCCGATGAATATTTTTTTTTCTTTCCCCCGCACGTTTTCTTTCCCTGCTCAGCATTCAATATTCATTTCGGTCGGTTAATGGCACTCGCCTTTTAACAATAGGTCAATCTATGGGAGCATGATTTTCATCCCTCTATGGATCCACGGATTATCGCTCCGCCGCCCTTACTTCCTGCGCGCTTCAAAAAAAAAGACCCTTGCATGGAAACATCTTCGTGTTCTCGATCAATCCTATCATCAGGAAATAGATATTATGGGGCCTCAATTCATGCAGAACCATTGTGGAATATAAAAATCCCTTCATACGTAATGTGCGCCCTTCATCTAAAAAGTGTGCATCTAATCTAATGCTAATTTCAAGTAACGAGCATACCCCGCATTCTACGGCCTCAATTTATTCAACGAGTTGACGTGCATCGGATACTGGATTATATGCGATGAGCACGTTTTCATTTTCTCTCTCTCTCTCTCTCTCTCTCTCTCTCTCTCTTTCTCTCTCTCTTTCTCTCTCTTTTATTTTGTCGGGCCTGCCTGCTCCGTCATGGAACAGGGCACGGTATCCGGAAAATTGCAGTATGGAGACAAAGTTTAGTTACTTTTTTTTTCGGAAAGAATTATGAATTATGTATTCTCATTTTCGCATCCGTGGGTTGCGTGAAAAAAGAGGAGGTTGAAGTATTGGCATTCAAGTAGTGATTCATGACTGTATGCTTATAGCTTATACAATCAGGGTCTCTTTAGAAGGTCTGGTGCAGGGGGTGTTTCCGGACTGAAACACAAGAAGAGCGGAACTTACTTCGGGACTGTTTTAGGTTTTTAGAACCTAAGTTTTTTTTATTTATTATTTTACTACATGACAGTTAAAAAAACCGTCTTGGTTTGTTTTAAGGATGATTCGATTTTATCTGTCCATATTAGTACGGTTTTATGAGGGGAAAAGGACTAAATCGTATGAATTATCTAAACTCTTCACTGTATGAAATGTATTTTCTCAACCAAACACGAATTTTTTAATTCACTCGGTGGTCGAATAAATGGGGAAAACAATCAAAAAATATTTGGACGGTTTTTCGGCCACAATTCACATTTGCCTATTTTTTTACTAGTTTTGTCACACGTGCCATAACACCATAAGCAGTGGCGTAGCCAAGGGGGGTCCAGGGGGCCTGTACAGTGTACCCCCCTCCCTTGACACCAAAATTTGTTCTAAAAATAGGTCATTTTTTGCGTTTTCAGACAAATACCAAATTAGTATCTTTGGACCCCCCCCCCTTGACCATTTTCGGACCTCGGACCCCCCCCCCCCCCTTAAAAAAATTCCTGGCTTCGCCAGTGACCATAAGAAATAGCAGGCAAATGACAAAAAACATTTTTAAAACTTCCATTTTTTTTTACTTTAATTTGATTTTTCAAAAAGCAAATGCCAAAAGCTTGGTAAAAATGATACAGCTTGGGATCTTCAGAATCTTATTACAGCCATATGAGGAATCACCGTAAACATAGGCGTGCTGTAGTGGCGGGCCACATAAATGTCAGAAATATCACGATATTGGGTCTTGTTGAACTAAACAAAAATATGCGTTGCATCATTGATGTGGCTTAAAAAAAAAAAAAAAAAAAAAAAAATATAGCTCAAGTTTGTTGTCTGATAGATGATTCATGCATGGTTCACTTCACATACAGTTTCAAGGTTTTATTATATTCAACATTCAATTGTTTCATTCGATAAATTGGTCAAATGCAATGGATCGATAAAAACAATTTTAAATGCAATAAATTTAAATAACTATATATAAATAATGTCAGAATTAATAAATAATTTATTTGCAAAGAGCAATTGCACGAAGAGATACCAATAAAAAATTTTAGCGTTGCGTTTCAACCGGCGTGACAATGGTCAATGATGTCATGCAGCATCCAGCATCTAGCATCCACCATCCATTCTCCATCCACCATCCACCTTACTTTGTTTACTTACTCCATGAATGTGCTTAGGTTGCATCACTACAAATACCAAGAGGCGCAACTGCCTGCAATATAAACCGAGTGCATGCGCACATACAACGAACGGTGTCAACGGCGGCCTGATGATGACACGGGGTCATTAAACCAGAATTTAGATGCCATTTTCTCAGTTTGTTTCGCAACGTAGAACTTTATTGCAGCCGCCATCAACGTTTTCCTCCTTGATAAGGGTAACACTCGCACTTTTACAATATCCCTTCCAGTGACGTAGCTATCAAACGTAGCATTTTGTCCATTTAAACTCACACAGTAGGTCAAATTACAGGCAGTGGCGTAGCGTGCAATTTAGCAACGTTGTATTATATCCATTTAAACCCATGTAAAAGGTCGAATGCGAAGGTGTTCACCGAACACCCGATAGTTCGATCTTATCCATGGGTTTAAATGGACGATCTGCAACGTTGCCAACATGCACGCTACGCCACTGATTACAGGGTACATTCACAGCACACGTAAGACTTCGATCTTTTTCGTGGGTTCGAATGGACACGGTGCGATGGTAACCAATTGCTCTCTATAAGTCTGTAAGCCACGCTTTTTTCCAAATCTATAATTTTTAATCTTCTTTTAGATCATATTTCGATCGAAACTCGAGTGGGTTGCGAGATCAGGAGTTAGGCACTGCACTGTGGAGATACACTTATCAGATGGATAAAATGCAACCCTGAAGATTACTCCTTCCCAGAGTTAAACGGGACAGATATTGTTGCGAACTTTTGTCTCACCAAAGAGCATTGATTTTGGTGTGACGAAAGATGTTGTAAAAATAACGATGAGTGCGCTTGAAATGAAACTCACTGATAGAAGGGAGGAACACACACAAAGAGAGTCACTTTCTAATGCCACCGCTAGATAGTTACTACATTACTAGCCGTTTTGGAAACACATATTTGTAAAATAGCGGTAGTTTCAAGATTACAGTTTTAGTAGATTCATAAAAATTTAAGACAGTGCGGTGAGGCTGTTGTAAGCTTTCTCTTCACACAGCTAATTTATGTATTAAACGTAAAGAAAAATTTAGCCATGAAATCGCAATGATGGCTCAGAAATTCTCTGAAATCCACCCATTAATTCAATTAAAGCTCGCAAACTTGCGACCGCAATTGCGAATAAAAATACTGACTTGCACCAATCAACAACTCCCCTGATTTCCTGTAAAATGGTCTTGTTGACTCCAGTGTTCAATGTCCCCCCTCCTTCCCCGAAAAGTTATGATCCTCAAATCTTCACTCGGACCGAATAATAAAATATGCTCATAAAATATTGTTAAAAAGTTTTCCTAAAAAGTTTATTTTTCTCGGATGCTTTGAATAGAAACAAAGTTACTCTGCATAAGCGCCTTTGCGCATTTTCTGAAAAAAAAAAAAAAAAATATCAATCATTTTAATCATTGGAATAGCGGTTGCGAATTAAAGTCGTAATAAAAGAACCCATGGGAGGCAGTTTCGGCCGTATTTGAAATGAGGGTGCGCGAGTGAGAAACGAGTGGGTACTGTTGCTTTCATGAAAAGTCGGTAGTTTTAAGACAAGCTGTTTCAACTTTTAGTCACTTGCAGTCCGCTCACAATTTCCACCGCAAAAGCTCATAATCAAGTCTTAGAAACACCAAGATTTTTAAATTTCATTGAAAGGATCCTTATCGCACACAGTGGGATTTAAAAGCGCCGTTCGTTTGATCGCCTCGATGTGAATCGATGCCTTTTTTCCCCCCTTCACGGGAGCTTGACCACGACACAGCAGCGTACCGGGACCGGGTCAAAAAACGCATTACTCGGTGAGCGTAACATACACGACTTTTTTTCATGTCTTTGATTTCATAAACCCCGCTCGCCAACTTCTTGTCCTGTGGTGAGACTCTTCCTCTCTCACTCGCGCGTCTTGGTCAAAGGAAACGTAGCCAGATTTCATCGTTTCATTATTAAAAAAAAAAAACATCATACTTCGCTTCACAGCTATTATACTTCTAAATTATGTATCCAAAACACTAATTTTCAAGCTTTATAACTTTGTAATATCTTCGACGTTCCTTGAGAAGTTGATGATACGGTTTTTTATTCAATAATTAGACTAAAAAAAGCGAATTTAAAACTAAAGGAAGACAAAGTTAGGGCTCAAGACCCTTTCTTACACTTAACTAGTGGCGTAGCGTGCACTTTGACAACGTTGTACTACATGCTTTTAAACCCATGTAAAAGGCCGAATGCGAAGGTTTTTTTCACCGAACACCCAATAGTTCGATCTTTTTCATGGGTTTAATTGGACAAATGGAATGTTGCCGAATTGCACGCTACACCATGCACTTAACCAGCCATAAATTGGAGAGCCATAAGTCGGAGAGCCATAAATATTAAACATGAAGGGCATTTGGAACCACTTCACAACAAAAATTTGCGAAAATATTCATAGAATTTTGGATTTATCATCTGAAAACAGGCGTTACGGATATAACTCGACCCTGGTAAAAATGACGACTATACGACTATTCCAAAAAGGACTATAAACATAGTTGCCGACTATAATCTATAGTTGGCCAACTATAATCTATAGTTGGCCAACTATGTTTATAGTCGTTTTTGGAACGGTTATAGTCGTCATTTTTACCAGGGTCATTTTCGTATTTTGTCGTTCTCTCTATTCTCCGCCTGCAACTTGCTTGAAAGTCTATTGTGATGCTTGACGTTTTGAGGAATAACAGAACGCTGCTCATAATTTTAGACTAAATATTTTTCCTATAGTTCAGGTTCAATCATACTTAAATATTTTCTGCAAAAGTACTCCAGAAAAATGTTCTGTTCTGAGGTCATACAGCCTTCTTTTCAAATGATGGCTGATTAGTTGAAATGAGCAATCGTCGAAATTTGTTTCTGTCAATTTATGGTGGCGTGGGGCTTGCGGGGGATGAGAAAAGGAGAAGATATAGTATAATAAGAAGCTTTGAAGGTCATAGTCAGGGTATTTATGGTATTTTTTTCAAAATTGCGCAAACGCACTCAGTTTTAATTTTAAAGTTTAGGATATTAAAAATATCGAAAAACAAAACAATATAAGCAGAGATGACAGAGTCACGTATGATCACACTTTTGCTTCATAATTCCATGCAGAGTTGGTTAAATAGAGGGGTGTTAATCGATTACACGATTACCGAGTAATCGTAATCGTCGTTTTTCCGGAGGGTGATTTCGTGGTAATCGGGACTGACTTTTTACAAGCCACCTATCATATTAATTGCGGAATCATTAGATCTAATCGATAGTACCTCAAAGTTTACTATTTGTCTAAGAAGAATACATTTAACCGTTAACCCTGGACGTGGCAAAAACTTACGCCTAGTCGGACTAGCTGTCTGTCAGACTCCCACCATTATTTTCGATGAAAGACGGATTGTCTCCTAGATTTTTCACTACGTTCCGTTTGAAAATTATAAACCTCTGCTCTGTCTTAGGAACATTTTTAAGGGATTTTGGGTTGAATAGAGGAGAGACAGGGCCTCTAAAGTCTCCAACGACGCGGCGCACGGTGGATCGAGTCAATGGGAGGGGTCGGACATCGCGCATCACGCACTTCGTTTCCTCTAAGTATGGACCTTTTTCGAGCATGTAATTCCCCAGAAATTTGTTACCTTATGTATTTTTCGTCGTAGAATCCGTTATTGATGATATTTTTTGCAATTTATGAGTTTTAAAATGTATTTTGACACATTTTCTCGTCATTAGTGGACACGGTTTGCTCAAAACACACATTGCACGCGTCTAATGCGGTACTGAACGGCTGAAAGAAGCAGATAATAAGATAGTAGGCGGTTTTTGTTGATTCGTGGCGTATTTATTCGAGGGGGGGGGGGTTACAAGTAGGCGGTTTTTGTAGATTCGTGGCGTATTTATACGAGGGGGGGGGGTCACAATTTCCTCACTACTAATGTCACATTATTCCTTTGCTAAACAATTCTTAACTTAATTTTTCGTAACTCCCCCCCCCGCCATTTTTTCGTTATACGCCCACATACGTGGGACAATATAACGATGATTTTTTTTTTTTCCAGTGAAACTAAGAATTTTTACTTCCTCGTTTTTCTTTCTGTCCGTGTGGATCTTTTGAAACTCTTTAACTTCAATTTTTCTTGTTACATTATAAATAAAAACACGGAAAAAGGGGAGAAAACTTAGGTGCATCTTTTTATTACGACAGATTTTCAAAATCAACAAATAAATTCAATCAGTCTTCTCCATCATCGTCTCTTTCATTGTGTCTTGAGGTCAAACCTTCAGAAGTGCAAGTGCCTCTGGGAGATATTCCTTGGCTTTCTTCTTCTTCTGTTCACAATTCTGAATTCATCAATTTCAAACAAAACATGTGGCACTCATCAGTCAAAGTTTGTTCGTCGAACGGAGTTTTATAGTTTTTTATAATGAACGTGACCAGATGATCACAATCATCCAACTACTTTTTATTATTGTAGAGTTCAACAAATAAATTCGATCAGTCTTCTCCATCATCGTCTCTTTCATTGTGTCTTGAGGGTATCATTGAACAATTGCAAATACGTAAATAACATTATGAAATACATTAAAATTGTCAAAAAAAAAAAAAAAACGGCAAATATAACATATAAATTAAATAAACCAAACACTGAACTTGTAACACCAATTCACCTATTAACTATGGCTGAATGCACGTAGGGAACTGAATTCTTGTTCATTTTCCACCAAGAAATCAAAAAATTAGTGAAAATTAGTTATCAATTGAAGACTTATCGAGATTGGAAGATATCTTGTGATGCGCGATCTTTGTGATAGGAGGAAAGCGAGATAAGCTTCAAAACGCGTACGACTTGCTCTCATTCAAACGAGTCGTTTGCTCAAATTAGCGGATATTAGCGGCCAATTTTTGTTGGAATACATTCCTGAGGAGGTGTAGAAAACAACCCAGAAAAGCATTTAGGGGACATATGGGGACATTTTTTTGTAGAGCTTTTCCCCCCTTTTTTTCACAATTTTTTTTTAGCGAGTTTTCAAAGTATTTTTTCTCCCCTTATAATAATGCCAAAAAATATCAACGACATGTGAAAATGTTCATCAGAGGGAGGAAAATAAGCCAGTGAAATCGAAATTTTGATTTACATTTTCAAAATCTGATGCGAAAGCAAAAGAAAAACTTAAAAATCAAACGGTAAATTTCATATTGCCTACCTTCTCAAGTTTAGGCAACCCGCACGTCAAATGAGGGGGGTGAAATGACTTATGAGCCATGGATATAGTCCCTGTAGATGTTTAACTACTAGAAAACCGTAAAAAGTTATTGGAAATGTGACCTTTTTTTTTCCTGCCTATGTCCGACCCTCCCCATTGACTCGATCCACCGTGCGGCGGGCGCGTCAATGTTGCAGTATGTTTTGATTTCGTAGCTCAGTATTATTTCTGTTCGTGGTATTGATTAAAGAATTTGTTGTGATCTACGTTATTTTTTTATATTTTGCTTTAATGTTTCGCGCTATTTGGAAGCTATTCGGACAATTATTCTGCAAAATGAGTCGTCACAAACTCAGTATGCGAGACCAATTGACGCCTAAGAAACTACCCATGAGTCATTGATAATGACCCTTAGGGAAAGAGCCATTCCGCACTCCAGCTCCGCAGTCATATAAGTATTAGGCCCCTGAGCTGTTTGTCTTTGCGAATTATTTTTCATTTTTCTGTTAAGTATTATGATCATAGGAGAAATACCATTGTAAGAATTATTTCGATAAGAATTAAGAAAGAAAATAAATACACTTTTACGAGACGAGACGAGAGAGATGTTGCTATGAAGTGAAGTTTTTGGATATTTACTCAACAAACGAAACCACAGAACTTTTGGGTCACACGAAAGTCTAGGTAGCCTACAAATTTAGCCACCAGGCAAAATGACAACCCCCCCCCCCCCTTTATAACTTTTGCAAAATAAGAACACCTGGCGGTGACTTAACGTTTGCTGTTCCCAAACTTACGAATGAATTTGAGTAAACTCAAGACATACTTGTTTGCTTGACCTTGAAAAACGAAAAAAAAAAAAAAAAAAAAGTCGCACTATCTTAATCGCAGTTTCTCATTTTGCACTATAGCTTGGCGAGGATCACGATTTTCTCCCCCCCCTTCCCCTCACCCTTGTTTGAATCTGCCTGCGAACAAAAGAGAGGAACTCCTGTTATTAATAAAAATATATCGTCGAACAATAGAAAATAAGAAGAAAAAAATTGATTGCGGGTAACGCGCTAAAAATATATGCACACTAGGATGCATACAATAGCTGTGTAGCAGCATAACAACAGTTAGGTTTATGCATATACTTTTATACTCCACTTGCACGCTGCGCCGCGCCGCCGCACAGTAGAGCGAGTCAATGGGAAAGGCCGGACACGCCGTGGGGACTTTAAATGATTGCATCTTTGTTAATACGCAACATAAAAAGTCGAAAGTGTTTTCATTGATTTTATTGTAAAATTTTCCACCAGATTCTTTTTGTAAAGTTTGTTTTTTGACTGTATAAACATTCAAATCAGCATTTTTAGTCATTCTGTATATTCTTAACGAGCTATACACTGGAAAAACAGCTACCGCATAAAAGATTTACCATAACGTGGTTTAAATTTTCAAAAATCCGAGAAAATTGTAAATTTCACGTTTTGCATGCGGTTTGAGTTCAAGAATTCTTGGTTTAAATTTAACCATTGCATATGTGATTAAACTTTAACCAATACGTCTTGAACTCAAATCACGGGAAACGTAAAATTTACAATTTTCTTGGATTTTCGAAAATTTAAATCAACTTATGGTAAATCTTACGATAGCTGTTTTTTCAGTGCACATTTATTTAAAGTGACAGTCTAGATTTGTTCGCCTTAACGACATAGTGTGTCCAGCTGTTATGGACTTAAAAAACCATATGTTTTCTCATCATAAGATACCTCTTTCTCACCCCTCTCGCGAGATTTCCCATGCAATTTGACCCGTTTGTTTCAAATTTGGCCTTAGTATTTACTCAAAACTCATACGTTTTCCAGAATTTCGAATTTTTTGCTAAGAAGACATAATTTCCAATTTACACAAAATCTAGGCCAATGTAATAAAAACCGATAGCATTTTTGAAATTAGCGTCTCAAAATACGTAAGGTAGCGATGCTGAAGTGCAAATTGTAGGCGGAGAATTATTCTAAAACACTAAAAATTAGTAAAATTAACACTAACGGATAGTGAATGTCGCGGACACATTATGTCGTTTTGGATGCTTACTTGATAGTCTAGTGGGTAAACTGCGTAGTGCGTAACCACCATTGGGAGATTTTTAGGTTATGTTTAAGCGAGTAATTTTATCCATTTATTCCCGTGTATTTTGATGCAACGAACAGAGGCGGGAACATATTTTGATTCCGCGTACGCCGCATCAAAATATATGGACATAAATGAACAAAATTACTCGCTCCAACCTAACCTTAAAAATCCCCCATGGTGGTTATGCAGGTTACCCAATACCCATTAGACTGCCACTCTAGATAAATGTATAGCTCGTTGTGTATTTCTATGTCCGATCCCTCTCATTGACTCGCATCACTGTGAGCCACCGTGCTTGTATGTACGCATAGACTGTTTTACACATTCGTTATCTTGTTACGTGTAATGAATGAATAGTTGTAGGTAACGGTGAAGAGGGTGGTGGTGGGGGGGTCTCCGTAATGACTCCGCTCCATAATTAGCCGATAACCTCTCGCTCTCCTGCATGTGCTTTGTCTTTTTCGGCGAGCCTTAAAATTGCACCCTCCTCGCTGCAATTAAGTAATTAACTTTTCACGACCGCCTTAATCATCGTATCGCCGACCTGCAGCACCTGTTGTGCGCAAATTTATCAAAGAGGAGAAAAGACTCGTCGGGATAAAAGATGAGGAGCGAGCGAAACTAGATCAGATGAAGAATGATAATCTATCTTATAGGTGTGAATTACTTGCTGCGGTTGGTTCTGCGAATATAAAGGGATATAATATCCTACACGCCTGATACAATGCACAACGGACTAATGCAACGGCGGACATAGGCGGTCCGCATCAGGGGCTAAACCGGGCTACAGCTCCCCCACTTTCTTTGGGTGGTGGGGCTAAAAATTGGGAAAAAGTCATGATGACTAGACTTGAGAAGCAAAAAAAGACAAAAGTTATCACTTTTTACCCCCCCCCCCCCAATTTATTTTTGGTTGCGGTCCGCCTATGACGGTGGAGCGTTATTTTTTGCAAAACAACATTTCAAAAAGACCTGCCCTATTAAGGGCCATTTTCTGCCCTCTTTTTGGTCAAAAATTTAAAATCTGATAAAAGGAAAAAAAAGCTATGGATTACGTGTGCTTTGAGGTCTTATCTAACAGAAAATTATAATGAAAGGGGTATTTATAATTGGTTTGTACACCCACTTCATGTATTATTATGGCTAGATATACGATTTTTCGAAAAAAACAAAAACAAAAAAATACGGTGACTTCAGCCGTTATTATCACTATTAAATTAAGTTTTAGGTATGAGAACACTCGAGTGACGGCTTCTTCGGGAGAAGAAAGACTTATCTCAATGCAGGTAACAACATTTTTTAAAGCAGAAGCTGTCACTCTATTGTGCTCATACATAAATATCCACTTTTACAGTGAAAAATAGCCGTTTTTCCCCGACAAATCACAAAACCGCAGCTACATTCTTACACAAACTGGGTCTACAAACCAATTATTACTACCCTCTTCATTGATTCTTTTCTGTTCGATTAGACCTCCATAAGCACTCGTAATCACAAAATGAATTTACGTTTATTAGGATAGAATGTCGGAGCTACGCATATAGGTACCATGGGAGATTCTTATCTATAATTTGAGACTTTCCTCTGCGTGTCTTCATAGAGTCAGAAACAAATCAGATAGGATTATGATAGGAATCTCCTATGATACTTGCAAAGCTACGCCATCTTTGCTCTTAAATGGCGGAGCTACAGGTGTCTTGGGGGATTCTTCTTTAATTTGTCACTATCTTTCCGTTAGGAGACACTTATTGTTAGGGAAGTCTCAAATTAGCTAGAAAGCCCTCATGGCGCCTGCGTCCTGGGTTGCTTCGCCATTATAGCTTTAACTTTAAAGTCATTTTGTAAGTCTGCGTTAGTGAATTAAGTAATTTGTCCATGTATGCTCAATGTAATTTTCGTTGGATTTTCCTATAGAATTAACTCTTTAATCGCATATAGCAAAGTTTAGTAAGAGCCCCATTGTTCATGAAACTGCTTTGCTCCCTTCTTTTTGAATGCAGGAATGTTGAATGTTCTCTAGTCCAATTTAAAAATTAGACGCCCGCACTTCACGTGAACTCGAACAAAGCAACAGTCTCACTATAATTTTGGCAACAGTCTTTGACAGCTCAATTATTCGTCTCTACATTTTATTCTTTTCGTCGAGTCGTGCCTGGCCGCAAAATTGCAACGACGTCAAATTCGAATATCAACGCTAACTCGCTTTAGTCCATCAGTCGCTCGCGCTCGCTTGCTCACATTCTGTGTTTTACCGAAGACAATAAGATCGCTTCACTTTTAATGGTCAATATAAGCTCCTTCTGAGCGGAAAACACGCCATAAAATCTTAAATCTGCCGAAGAATTTCCGTCGATACGGTCATTCATATAGTTTTCATTGAGGATGTCAACTCTTGTGTCGAAATAAGCCCATCCACCGGCAGCGATATTGTTTTCACGATACTGGAATCCACCCGCGGTCTCCTTTAGATACCATCATTTTATGTTTTGTCTTTCAATTTTATTGGTCTTTGATGAAGGGATTGGGATAAGCGTCCGTTTATAATAATGAAAATACATAGTAAATTGAACTTTTTCATCTTTGGTATAAAAATAGCGCTGTCTTGTGGTGCAATTGAGCATGCTCACCCTCTTCTGTACGATCAGACTGGCCATCAATTGAACGCGCATGCAGCATCATATTTTCCAAAGACTCGACGAATAGAGACTCAGCGCAAAGCATTGAAACAGTTGCTAGATTTTCTGGCTCAGATTTTGTCGAGATCGACTCATTCATTAAAACAACAGCACATAATCGCCTACTCTTATTGAACGGGAATCTTGTAAACTTTTGCTTCAGGGAATTGAAGAGTTGGTTCTTGAATTGACACCTGGTAAAAATGACTGTGAGTACACTATAAAATCACGAAATAAAAGAATTCCAAAGAAAAGGAAAATAATAAGTAATGAATAAACTGATAATACATAAAACGGTAAGATAAATAAATGAATAAAAAAAAAAAAACAAAAACAAAAAAAAACAAAAAACAAAAAACAAAAAACAAAACAAACATAAATAAGTAAATTAATAATTCGATACTATTGACAAAGAATTTTGTAGTGGATTCTCTTTTGAGCTGTCTAAATAAATCGATCGAACTCTACGGAAGAGGCCAAAAATTATCATAATGTTGCGAACGTGGAGTAAAGTGCGCGGAATCATGAAAACACATGGCCTTAAAATCATCTCACGTTTCCGATTTGGCTATGTCATATTCTCTGTTTGCCTCCTCGTTAGTTTTTACTCGGATTACTCCGAACCACGGAAGGGTTTGCCCGTTTGATCCTGCACTTGAATACCTTTATTTTTGGTCTCTTCTGAAGTCACTCCGTCATAAGCCTTGTGTATGTTGAGAAGAATGCTGCGTTATTCAAATGATGGCACATAAAATGATGTCATACTTATGCTTAGCGTATGCAGCTGCGTCGGTTTAAGTATACATAAGGATGCACTATTTGCGGAAACATAATGTCCGTCACTCGTGTCCGGTTTATGCGGAATGTTCCGGAATATTTTTCAATAAATCGTGAGAATCCGCCTTTCTTTGGAGGATACTTATCCTACTTATCCGTGGGTGGAGAAAGACTGGATTAGGGGGGAGGAAGGGGGGGGGGGTTGGAGTGGGGGCTTAACCTCAGATCGTGAAAATGTACCGGACGAAATCGAAGTCAGACGTGGTGGCATTGTTTCCAAGCGTTGTGAAAACATTGAGCGAAGATTCAAAGATAAACACCGTTCCGAACGCCCACGCCTTTCATCCCAACGTTGCCAAATTATATGCTATTTTTGTCGATGGTGGATCGATGTACTCAAAGTCTTCTTCATATGAAAGTGTGGAAAAATATTAATTTTTTGCAGAGAGGCCAGGCCGGACTCGGAGGGGTGAGAGAAGTTCAATATAACCTACAAATAAATCAATATGTTTGTATTGGTTTATACCAAAGACACTATATCGTACAGACGGAGTGCATAACAAGATTCTTGAGGCAAACCTGCGGTACTTCGCATGCTCAGATTATCAAACAGTCATTAACTCACTCAATTATTGCATCAAAACTTAAATTAGTAACCTTTTTATGGTAATCTTTGGTAAAACTGGTGACAGACAAACCGACACTATCTTGTGGATGAATGAAAGCTGCACTCTACCTTCAACTTTGTGAGTAATTTGCTGCTTTTTTGATGTAGTATTATACTATGGTTAAAACGATGACCATTAAAAAGTACTTCATAACCTTTGATCTCGATTCCTCTAAAGTAGCAAGCTTATGTAAAGAGGTTATGTTCGTTTGTTTGTCACCAGTTAAACGTTCCACCCCCTTTTTCGAACAATTGACTCGCCTGTTTACTTACTTTAGTTTGCCTCACCCAGCTCAATGTCACGGTAAAGGATGCATTCCATCTATATATCTATATGATATAATGTCTTTCGTTCACTCAGGAGTGAATTACGATGATATTATGTTCACGAGCCGCTTTTGGATTTTTCATGTAAAAGTTGGCAACGCTGCCTCTCTTGAACTTCGGCTCTTCGACTCCCGAGACGGGAATAAAGAATTCAGGAGAAAGAAAAAAGCCACTGGAGCTGCATGATGGTCAGGGCAGTTCCCATTAAATCCCTCCTGAGAAAGAAAACTGGCGGTTATGAATTTTGAGCATCCTGACTTACCACTGTTGTCAGATCTATGTCATCCCATTCGCATAATTCCCATTAGACTCTTTTAGTTAAACGTTAAATCTTGTAGCTTGGCGTCCGAGGACCTCTGGTTCCAAACATATTCATGTCCAATGTAATCCCAAAAGCGCGCGTTTCTGACCGGATATTTTGGCTATGAAACCAGGCAATCAATTTGACGTTTTTCCGATTATGAATTCTAAGTCTACAAAAATGTTCAATCATGCCAAGTTTCATGACAAAAACTGCCGAAATGAACAAGACATGACGGATGAATCTATATGCATTTGGACTATTTGGAGGTTAGAAGCATCCAGATGTCATTCTTGTTGTTGTTGTGGAATTGACGGGATTGGGGCGATTCTAGTATATTATCTTCTTAATATTAGCAGTTTAGGTCGTGGAACCAGGCAGCTAAATAAGAGAGAGAGAGAGAGAGAGAGAGAGAGAGAGAGAGAGAGAGAGAGAGAGAGAGAGAGAGAGAGAGAGAGAGAGAGAGAGAGAGGGACTGTATTCTTTAATCCCTGAATTCTCCTCCGGCAATCAACTTACAGGCTCCAAATCATAATGTTCCCAAAACTTTATTTTGCCCTCATGCAATATAGGTATATTGTGATCAAATAGAGATACGGACGAAATATTGGTTATGTTGCTGATCTCAGTGCGCGCAACAGTGCATCATAATTATTAGTTTCGCTATAAGGGAGTCGGTCTAGCGAAAGAAACTAGATCCTCCAACGAGGACAAAGCGATTGATTGCGGGTTGTAAAGGAACAGCGACCATAGGACATAGGTCACCCAAATTCGCGTCGCCTTGTCTACCGGTTGGCAATCTTACACTCCTACACTATGGTGATGGCGGCTGAGTAATTGCGGAAAGCTGCCAGCGTAACTCGTTTATCTAGAGCGGTAGTCTGATGGGTAACGAGCGTAACCGACGCGACATGGAGGGTTTTTAGATCAAGGATAAAGTGTATGTATAGTTTCCTTCGTCTTTTCCATTCATATGTTTTGGAGTCATCTTGCCACAACGATGCATACCAATAGCAAAGAAGTTGCGTCTTTCTTTCTCTTTGCCCATCTGAATGCATGCGTTAAAAAAGAACGGAGAGAGGGGCTGTCACCTGACTTTAAGCCCCTATTTTGGTCTTTTTCTAACACATGCAGTCAAATGGGCGAAGAAAGAGAAATATAAATTCCTGGCTAAGGAAAAGTAACGATGAGCAACGACGGAGGCACACGACGACACCCAGCGTACTTAACTACGAGAAAATATAAATGAAAAATTATAACCCTCGACCTTCTACGAAAAATTCTCCTCGTCGGATACGCTGCGGGTTTCCCTTAAACCTACTCAGTCGCACAATTTATTTTGGATAATTTTCACCGCTCTAAGACCTACATATTGATGAATCGAGTGACTATTTTCTCAAATAAATTCATATGTGCTTGTCAATTTTTTCAAAATTTCATAAGAGTCCATGGTCCATGCGAAACATGAACCTAATATATAGGCATTGGTTATCGAAAGGGTTAAAGCAGACTGATACTTTAGATTATTGTGACTGCTGGTCGACCAAAATCAAGTGTACCTCGAGCCACTTTTGGTAATTGGTGTTATGTGACGCTAATTTTATTACCTGACTCTATTTTGACCGAAACTTTGCTGCGATTTCCATATACATTCCAATTTGTGTCAATGTACTATCGAAAAATGAAGATAAACGCAAAAATTACACCAGTACACAATTACGAAGACAATTACCGTCATTAGGATATGAGCAGCACAAATTACATGTTTTATCCAGTGTAACTTTCATAAAACATTCGATTTCAAACTTTAAATCACAATTTACTTGAAATTTAGTGTCACCAGATTGTTTTTTGTTTGTTTTTTTGTTTTTTTGTTTTTTCTTCTCGGAATATCACTTTATTTTACATATACATATAATCAAATACACGGATAGTGATAGCAATTGGTGACCGTTTGTGATTGCTGAAATGCTCATTGGATTCTCCTACGATTATAAACGCGACTCACGGTCTTTGCAGTTGGTTCGCGTTCGCCATGCATTGCACTCAGATCGAGACGACCCCCCCCCCCCCCACAAACCACCAATCGGGCACCGGCCCCCCTTTTATCTTGCCTCGATACCTTTCTTAGCATCGAACGACTTGCTGCCCTCTGCTTGCTCTGTAGCTCGTTTGCCGTACCGCACCGCACCGCCTCGCTCGCCGGCCGGCCGGTCGACCGACTGTCGATATATAGCTAACCTTGGTCGGTGCACGGTGCAGCCTAACAACGCGAACAGTGCAGTGTGACATCAGGACGAGTTAATGACGAACGAGGTCCTGAATTGTCTTTGACTCTCACGCGCATGGTTGCCACTGCCGGATAAAAGCGAGAAAATAGTAGCTGATGCCATTTAACCCAATGTAATGTAAGCGAGTTCTGTAATGCAATCTGGCAACTCTGCTCACCATGTTGCCTGCTCGTGTCTGCAGATATTTCCCTAAATTTCATCAGTACTTGCGGAAGAATTTCTGTGCAATATAATATTAAAGGGTACTATGACTTTCAAAAGAAAGTATCATGATAGACATTTTCATTCTTCACTGATTGTGAGAGAAAATCACTTCTTTAAAAACTAGGAAACACGTTTACTTACGACAGTTTTCCTTGCGCGAAGTAAAGTTCTGATTGGATGAAAGAGAATCACTGTCACAACAAAGGAACCTTTTACCTGTAGCAGCAGACATTTTTCATGGGTTAAAGGAATGTCTCCTTAGCCAATATTTCACTGTGCAGTTTCTTTAACACAACCTAAATACACCTTGGATTAAAAAAAGAGTTCTCTCAGTGTGCCTTTCCTCGACCTGTTTTAATTTTTTTTTTTTGCAGTTTTCAGGTAATTCAGACTCTACAGCATTGCCACTTTTTCGTTCATGTAAATGGACCAAATTCAGCGTTGCCAGACTGTAAGCGACGTCACTGACAGCGATGAACAGTGATAATCTCTATCATTCACTCGTTGGGGGAAAAAGCGTGCCCATAAAGTCTGAAAGTTCAGAGACGAGCGCCAATTTATGCCGTGAGGAAAATGAATATTTCCTGTCGCTTTTTGTTTTGTTTTTTTTTGTTTTGTTTCGCGTTGAATTGATGGAAAGAGAACTTTCGTCGATTTAGACTTGCCTAGACAAGACACAATGGGAATTGTGTCCGCGTGTAAACTCACGGAGAAGGAGGCTCCGCCTCCGAGGCCCCCCCCTCCTCCCACACGACGGGCCTTCCCGTCTGTCGGCCGCGGAGACGAGCTCCCTCTCACCCCTCCTGTTTTGCCATCTCTTGCGGTATTCCAAAGCTTGTAAGCACTGAGCTCCAACCTCTGATGCCAAGCCGGACTGAAACAACGAGCTATAGCGAGAGAGAGGCCAATTGTTGTTCAAAGTCCTATTCCAAAGTGTGACAGCATGAACGATCTGATTCTGGTTTGTTTGCTATTTTATTTTTTTTATTGTATTTTTTTTCAAACCCTCAAATCAAAAATTGAACTCATTTCAGTGGAAATTGGTTTTGAACGAAAGTGCGAGTGTTTGAGAGTCGCTATCAGGACACAGAGTTCTAATACAGCTATCCAAGTGAGAACATTTGGCAGGGCATGCCGAGGTTTCCAGGGGGGGGGGGGGGGGGGGGCAAGAATGCAATCTTGCCGCCCCCCACGAATTCGCGCCCCTCAAAATTATAAACTTGATTACTTTGTATTGTTGCTTGTTATACACTGATTTTGCCACTCTGTGATTCATTTTGAATCGATGAAAATGGTTCGCAGTTTAGTTATAAAACACGAGCGATGGCACATGTAAAAAACTTGCAAATGCTCCATTGTTTCATAACCGACGAGATATAGCAATAGAGAGGATTTACAGGACGTGATTTTGAAATCTTCAACGAGGCAGCCATGATGGAAATATCTTATGAGCATTTTCCATGGGCTCGCTTTGTTTGCCTCATTTTTCTTTAACATATGTTGCCAATATTTGCATAAGGACAAAACCCTCTAAGGACTAAAACGTGTGTTAGACCTTAAGCTTACGTCGGACATTTTTATACTGTGGACGATAACTGCTTGGACTAGATACATTGGATCAAAGTAAATGTGGTCAAAATATTTAGGACGAACTGTCTTGCCAGTTGCCACCTTCGCGTAGCAGTGGCATAGCGTGCATTTTGGCAACGTCGCATGGTGTCCATTTAAACTCATGATAAAGATCGAACTATCGGGTGTTTGGTGAACACCTTCGCATTCGACCTTTTACATGCATTTAAATGGACACGATGCAACGTTGCCAAAATGCACGCTACGCCATTGTCGCGTAGTAAGTTCTATTTCGTTCGGTTATGACACTTAAACATCGTTATATGTATGTATGTTGGCTCCAAGAGGTTTGAGCTTCAGACAGATTTTATAAATTTTGTTTCTCGTCGTATTTCGAGTCATTCAAATGCGGCAACAGTGAAATTGAATCTGCTTTCCTCCTCAGACTAATCGTTGTTCGCCTCTCAACTGAGAGTGAGGAGAGAGAGAGATAGTCATTAGAAAATACGGCTCAAAATGCTGATGGGGCCAGGGCCAGGACCGGGCGGGATTGGCGGGGGCGCGGGGGGGGGGGGGTCCGTAAGGAATGGTTTGAGATGGGACTCTAACCGTGAGTCACGGGTAGGGTAGGGATGTATATTGTATATTGTATACGCTGTAGTGCTGTGCAAGTATAAGTACGCCGAGAGGATGAACTCTGGTCGGGTCGCATAGTCAGTCGGGCACAGTTTCATCTCTCGCTCTCATCATTCCATATTACTCCCATACCATGGACTATAGACTATAGACCATACGACCATCATGGTCGCATCTACTATCGAATCCTCCTGGTACCGCCACGCTATGCCATTGCGGCTGCGGTGCGCGCGCTCTTGCGGGTTTGCGGGTCGCGACTCCAACTCGCGCTCTCTTGCTATCGGGCTCAGAAAGTTCTCAATTATTCCCATAGTTCACTACTCACTTCCTCCTCCTCTTACCTCTCCTCTTCGCCTTCCCCTCCTCCCCCTCCACCCTCCTCCTCCGCATCCAGGCACCCGAATACCAAAGTGCACCACATCTGCCGCCGCCGCGCTAAGTTGACCTTCACAAGCAATGCCGTGTTGCCATTGGCATTGCCTCTGCGCTCTTGAAGGATTTCAGACTCCTGTCTTATCTATATGTGAGATGTTGGAGGAATAAGGAACTGAATTTAAGGGGAACGCACCTGTAACCGAATCTTTTCTTATTTTCATCCAGGAATAACGAGGAATCGGAGCTCATTTTGTCTGAGGAGTTATTTTTATTCCAATAATTGTCTACAATTTTGACTTGCTTCTTTCACATTGTAAACACCACCAGTGCCATGGAATAAAAAAACATAAAACAAGATCAAACATTTTCCAAAAGTCTCCCAGAACTCAGTGTAATGCTTAGCTTAGCACATTCAGTGTATTGACGTTATAGCAGAGACAAACGAGGTGGCATGTGTCCATACTATCGTTACCAAAGTACAGAATGATTGAGTATACCTTGCATTTTTCCTGATACTTTCTGGAGAGCGTTCTGTCATTTTCTAAGGAACTAATGAGGCCTCTATATGGTTCAACGCATGTATACGGAAAAGTGGAAAACGTCTTATCTCTAATAAGCCGCTATTATTAAGCTGTGTTTGTTCGCTCGAAGTTATCTCGCGCGTTTTCAGTGAGATTATGCGTGTCGACTGCACGCTTTTCCTTATTTTAGATCGGAATTCCGCTGACCTGTTTTGGTGGAACATCGTTTAGTACCGTCAAAGGACCAACCCAGGATATCTTCCATCTCTTTCATTTCCCCTTTTAATTGTATCAGTTGAAGAAGGAGAAAAGAGGGGGTTTTATCACCTTGTCGCTATCCTTGTCTAACATTCGTGTTTCAATGGAACCAAGAAAGAAAGAGAGAGATAGAGACAGAGAGAGAGAGAGAGAGAGAGAGAGAGAGAGAGAGAGAGAGAGAGAGAGAGCTTTCTCGTTTAGGCTACTGGTGTCGTGATCCACAATCGACAATGGTTACAAAAGCGCGCTTTCTTGGAGTTATCGGCTATTGTCGCGAGGGTAACTATCCGTGAATTCGAGTATTCGAGTTTGATGCTATTGCAACAGACACTGGATGGGGGGGGGCGGAGGATGTGTAGTTTGAGAGAAAACCGGAAATTGGGACAGGGCAGACGAAACGGTGAAAATCCAATCTAATCGCCGCGTGGCACTTGTGGAGGAGATATCTCGCCCCACGGACGGACGTAGCGCGCCCGCGCCGTCAAATCATGTCACCTTCTTCGGGACCTCCGCAGAGCTCCAAGCTCCAAGAACTTCGGTTCGGCGGCAAAGTCGCAAAAGTATGGACAAATGGCAAAAGTTCTGTTTAGTGATGACGTCAAGATCAAAATTGGATTCAAACCAAACTAATACTCTATCTTCCTCACCATACACCTCTAATATTAAATATTAAGTAAATACTTTACCCATAAAAGAAATCAGATCCTAAGTTTCGAATGCAAATTCATGCTAGTAAACAACCAGTTTTCTGAAATGTTATTGCGCCAATGCACCATTAGATTACACGTGCCTTATTGTACCTTTTTACCCCGACAAAATTCATGAAAGATCACAGGTGAATCACAATCACAATTATATCGAAATATGTCCTATATGTTTGGTCTTCGTCTTACTCACGGTCTCTTTTAGACGGATCACCGTCATCTTAATGACAATCAGTCATCCTGAGCTCTCTTCGTATCAATAAAGCTTGATCGAGGTACAACATGGTGTGTGATTGTGCTGATGAGCCCATATCCAAAAATTGTACGCCCGTAAGAAACTGTGAGTGAGACAAGCCACATATGGTTAAATAATATTAAAACTTCATGGATGGAAGTTCTTAAGGATAGTATTAGGCATGATGAGAGCCAGTTATTTTGTAATTATCATGATAGTCGTAGTGGGCCAAGTATCGAACCAAAATACCTTGAAAATCTCTGCGCCATCGCAATCCTTTCTCAATTTTTCTAATTTCATTAGAGTGAAAAATTAAAAAGAAAGAAAGAAAGAAATTAAAAAAAAGGTGCCCAACAAACCCATTGAAACAAACGCGTACTTAATTTCGTCGGTGCGAGACCGATCATTTTAACAAGAATCGACCGATTTAATTTGACTCCATGCACGACTCTTGTAACTTTTACGACATCAAAAAGTACGTTTAACGCGCGGTATTTGCTTTATTGTGCCGCTGCCGCGGCAGCACCTAGAAATACGGGCATAGTCATAGTTTGCTCTTTGTCTTTCACTCACAAGGCACAATGAAACTCTGTAGCCAGAGTGAGGTGTGTGGCGTGGTGCGGTATAGCACCTGCAACCCAAGATCGTGAATGGAATTCGGAACATTTTTAGGTCGTCTCCAATAGTGCAACGTTAATTACTAATTTACGACACCTTACATTTTTTATTACGTGATAGCTGAGATTGAGGCGAGGCGAGGCGCAAAGCATCTTCCGAGCAATTAAAGCTCTTTTCTCTCTTTCTCTTCCTATGCTCCTCTTCTATTCTCTCTTTTTCTTCTTCTGCTCATATTTTTTTCTCTCTTTCTCTTCCTCTGCTCCTCTTCTTTTCTCTCTTTCTCTTCCTCTGTTCCTCTTCTTTTCTCTTTCTCTCTTCCTCTGCTCCTCTTCTTTTCTCTCTGTCTCTTCCTCTGCTCCTCTTCTTTTCTCTCTTTCTCTTCCTCTGCTCATCTTCTTTTCTCTCTTTCTCTTCCTCTGCTCATCTTCTTTTCTCTCTTTCTCTTCCTCTGTTCCTCTTCTTTTCTCTTTCTCTCTTCCTCTGCTCATCTTCTTTTCTCTCTTTCTCTTCCTCTGCTCCTCTTCTTTTCTCTCTTTCTCTTCCTCTGTTCCTCTTCTTTTCTCTTTCTCTCTTCCTCTGCTCATCTTCTTTTCTCTCTTTCTCTTCCTCTGCTCCTCTGCTCCTCTTCTTTTCTCTCTTTCTCTTCCTCTGTTCCTCTTCTTTTCTCTTTCTCTCTTCCTCTGCTCCTCTTCTTTTCTCTCTGTCTCTTCCTCTGCTCCTCTTCTTTTCTCTCTTTCTCTTCCTCTGCTCATCTTCTTTTCTCTCTTTCTCTTCCTCTGCTCATCTTCTTTTCTCTCTTTCTCTTCCTCTGTTCCTCTTCTTTTCTCTTTCTCTCTTCCTCTGCTCATCTTCTTTTCTCTCTTTCTCTTCCTCTGCTCCTCTTCTTTTCTCTCTTTCTCTTCCTCTGTTCCTCTTTTTTCTCTTTCTCTCTTCCTCTGCTCATCTTCTTTTCTCTCTTTCTCTTCCTCTGCTCCTCTGCTCCTCTTCTTTTCTCTCTTTCTCTTCCTCTGTTCCTCTTCTTTTCTCTTTCTCTCTTCCTCTGCTCCTCTTCTTTTCTCTCTGTCTCTTCCTTTGCTCCTAATCTTTTCTCGCTGTTTCTTCCTCCTATCTTCATCACCACTCTCTTTCCCCCTCCACTATCCCTATACTCTGATCTTTTCAAGTCACCGCTCGCTGTCCCGCTGTTTTTTTACAGTGGCAATCTGGCAACGTTGCAATTTGTTCATTTACATTTTAAATCCACGAGGAAGATGGAAAATTATATATATATAAAGCTGACGCCCCTCAAAATTGTTTTTTCTATTTCCCGATAATTGGCCGAAGCGATTTCCCTCAAATTTGGCATGATGATTCCTTAGAGTATTTCTAAGAGATCCCTGGAAAAAAAATAAAAAAAGTCGTCTGTGAGCGCCGCAAATCGAATTTTAAAATAAGAGGGGAAGAATCTTCAAGAAAATATTTCAATTTTTTAATTTCTAACTCTAATATAGTGTTTTTTGAGAAAACACCTCAAAATTTCAAATTATGTGAGGCAAGTATATATAAGAGGGGAATGGGAGAAGGGAATGTTATGTTACGTTTCTAGATCTCAATCTAGCGTAATCGGTAGGCAGTTCAATGTACGCAGTTTATGTAGATAATAATTTTAATGAGTTATTGTTAATAACTTGATTAATTTTTCGTTGCAGGTAAGTAATGCTGCTTATTGTTTGGTGCTACTCAAAACTTTCGCTATTCGTAAGTAATATCTTTGTTTTTGATAAATTTACAAGTTATCCCATTTAAAATACCCGGAGAAGACCACGTTTTGGTAGGTGATGGGTAACGCCCGGCTATTATAGGATTGAAAGATCCTGTTTGGAATCACCTTAACCCTGTCGCTCCTTTGTCTCATACAGAAGACGTTTTATTATAACGTTGACTCGCATGAAGTTAAAAAAAAAAAAAATTGACTTGCACAAGAAACTGTCTAAAAAAGTAATTCGCTTTACCAGGAAAGGTCCAAGACTCCAAGATTTCCGGAACCACTCTTTCATTAATTCTGCTATGGAAAGGACCAATTGAGATTGATATCATTTAGTGCGGAAACTACTGGCGGCGTCAGTCCGTCCAAAGATTACCCATTCTCCAGATATGGCACTAGCTAACATCTTGTTGAGCTCATTCATTACTAAAAGACATACACTGGCCCACGGTCTGCTTACTTTCTGGAGTACAAAATTCGCATGGGCCAGCGGACTGGACGGGACCCACCGGCCTGCAAGTTTCTCGCTCACCGAAACGTAAACAAACCGTGGGCCAGTGCACGACTTTTAGCAATGAAGGCGCTCAACAAAATGTCACATTGGCGAGATAGCTAGTGCCATATCTGGAGTATAGGTAATCTTTTCGCCCGTCTCTCATAGTTAATAGTACACTAGAGGACCGCTTAGACCCCTGATATTGTAACATTTCAACTTCCAAATTTTTAAGTCACTCTCCGCTTTACATTTGATTTTCAAATCAGAGGGAAACTTTGACTATGGCAAAAACTCCAAACTCTGACTTCGCGGTGAGATATAGTGAAGATTAAGTATGAGATTCAATGACCTCGGACAATGAAAGGATGAGAAGAGAAGAGGCGATTAAGGAGATTGACGGAGCATAAACATTAAACAACGAGAGGGAGAGAAACAGGGCATAAACAGTTTTCCACCTTCCTCGCTCGCTCGCCGGTCGGTCGCCGGTCATCGCCTCGTTGCATGGAGGAGTGGACTTGCATCAGGACACTCCAAGTCCCATCAACCAACAACCGTCAGGCCATGCACTGCGGTCAAAGATGGACAGTGTCTTGGTCCATGCATGCATCAAGTATGCTAATCATCAGTATGCAACGCAACCTATTTTACATACAGGGTTATTCAAGAGGAATCCCTCCCTCACACCCTTGTGAGCCCAATCTGCATGACTAACGTAAGATACCGCGCGTATAAGACCCCGCAAACGCTTTTCCACTGTAGCAGAGCTGCCGATTTGCGTAGATTTAATGACATTTTGAAATTCACCGAAGATTCCACCGGTTGAGAAAAGATTACAGAGTTTTGTTCAGTGTATGACTGTAATGCTCGAAAATACTCTGATCTATGTAAGTGTTATCTTCCATCAATCGGTGGTAACACCGTTAGTTAATTAAAATACCGGTTGAGAAAATATGAAAGACGCCAGTATTTTCATGCATTACAGTCATACACTGAACTAAACTCTGTAATATTTTCTCAACCAATGGAATCTTCGGTGAATTTCAAAATGTCATTAAATCTACGCAAATCGGCAGCCCTACTGTAGAGAACAAGTTTCCGTTGTTTCACTTCAAGAACTGGGCTTGATTGAGTATTCATCCCACAAAATATTTAAAGACCATTTTTCTCCCATCATATTTTACCTGTTCTTGCATGTTTATTGAGATTTTTCGGGGAAAAAAATACTACAATAATTATGGGTCAGTTGCCTACTTTTAAGCTTCAAGATACGACACATTGATTTTAACGTAAAAGTCTGTGAAAATAACGATGTGCGCATTAAAAACATTCAAAATCCATCCATTAACTCAGTAAAATCACTTTCATTTTAAACAACCCGCGCTCACGCAATACATATAAACTACTATCACAGACAAACAACTGCATAGACGGAACCACCGCGTTCATGTTAACATCAATAGAACTTGCAAACATTTTGTACGTTTCATTTAGATGCATGCAATTCTTGTATTATTTTGTAATCTTTAATTAGCCAGAAAATATTAGACAACAAATGTATAATATGAAACGTATGTGTAATCTACGCATTTTATTGTGCATGATAAAACGCCCCTTAATTCAGAACCTGATATTTTGCCAAAACGCGGTGCTTGATTTCTCTGTAAATCTGGGACCAATATATTATTGTTGAAAGGCTTAAAAAATTGAGCAAAAAACTACGCAGTTCTAGTGGGGACGCCCTTTTCGATTAATGCTTTTATAAAAACATCATGAGCCCTCAAAGTCGATTTCTCAATTAAAGAGAAGTGCAACGCTATCTTTTGAGCTAGAATCTCACTTCAGACAGGTGAGAAATAACCTTAAATGAAATAATTGCACGGTTGGCAAATCGCACGAGCCATCACCGTATCCACTAATCCGCATGCCTGCACAACCACATTGTAACGAGCAAAGTATTCGTTTTTGAGTGAGTGGGTTTCAAATTCAACCGGCTTTAATTTTCGAGCGTATGCTTTTCTTCAAGTGCACGTGCGGTGATGTATTAATACAGTTTATGCGCGCAAACGGGGGATTATTTTTAATCTTTGGAAGATATCCGCAAGGAAATTAAGTGTAATTGAAGAAACGTTTTCGTTTCAGCCAAGTCTGAATTGCAGCCTCTTCCCTTCCTCCCTCACCTCCCTCTTCTGGCCCTTCCGCCTCCATTCACCCTCACACTCCACAGTCCCATATTTAACACCCGCGTTTTGCCCTTTCGGTATATGTATGGCTGTTGATCGTTTAATAGAAGATTGAAGATGACATCTCGGAAAACAAACGTCCTACATTAGCGAATCTACTGCGTGTTATATATCACAGACGCTTTGATGTTGGTTTTTGTAGGGAGACTGATTACAGCGTTAGCACTGATTTCAGATGTGGAGACCGGATTGACTCGTAATGTTTGACGACATTTTATTCCTTAGAAGGACGTACAGTTTTACACAATGAAGAGTTACAAGTCATTTAAGAATTCATACAATTCGAGACGAACTATTGCGAATGTACGATATAGAAATCGAAACATAAAAATGACATTTACCGAACCGCCGGCAAGAGCATAAATAGGAATTTGTCTGTCTCTCTCTCCTCTTATTGCAATGAGAGGAGAGAGAGGGAGAGAGAGAGAAAGAGAGCGAGAGAGAGAGAGAGACTGAGAGAGACTGAGAGAGAGAGAGAGGGAGAGAGAGGGAGAGGGAGGGAGAGAGAGAGAGAGAGTGAGAGAGAGAGGGGGGAGAGAGAGAGTGAGTGAGAGAGAGAGAAGAGTGAGAGAGAGAGAGAGAGAGAGAGAGAGAGAGAAAGGGGAGATGGAGAGAGAGGGTGGGTGGGGGAAGGAGAGAGAGAGAGGGGAAGAAAGAGAGAGGGGGAGGGGGAGAGTGATAGAGAGAGAGAGACATTCCATGGAATACGATGGGTTAAAAAAGGACGAAGATAGGGGCAACAGTCACGTTATGGCCCCCTCTGCTATACTTTTCAAACGGCTGTATACTGAGAGAAAGAAAAATTCCTGTATCCGCCCATGACGACCGTTCATCATCACAGTAAATTCCAGAGCTGCCGTTTTGCGTATAATTAGTGGCATTTTTGAATTCACCGATGATTCCACAGGTTGACAAAAATTACACAGTCCAGTTCAGTTTATGACTGTACACTGCCCGAAAATGATCGCATCTGTAATATTTTCTCAGCCGCGCGGTGAAGTCATCGAAGACTCTTTAAAAAATAGCGGATATTTTAATAAATTAACGGCGCCTCCACCAATGGGGCAGTTGCAAGGATCTGAAGGTTTGTGTTTCTTATAAAGAAAATGATAGTACATGATGAGCTGAGCATAATGGTGCCTTTGCACTGAGAAAAAGCTTTGGGCAGGGGAACCAAAGTCTGTGGTGAATTATAGTTGCTGGGCGTCCTTTGGGCAGGGGGACTAAAATCTTTGGACAGAGCAACCAAAGTCTTTGGGCGAGGGAACCAACGTCCAGAGACTTTGGTTGGTCTGTCCAAAGATTTTAGTCCCTCTGCCCATAGGACGCCCAACAACTATGATTAACCGCAGATTTTGGTTCCCATGCCCAAAGCTGTTTCTCAATGTGGGGTTTTCCCAGGTGTCCCGCTTTTGGAGATACATACGTGTAAAGTTGTGAAAAATCGTGTGCGTATAGTGACGTCTCTACGCAGAATCCCATTTAAAACGATGTATTTTGGGCCAAAATCTCATCTCCAGAACGATGGGACTTAATTAGAAAGCAAAGGCATCTTTGTTCTCAGCTCATCGAGTACTTTCATTTTCTTTATAAAAAATACAACATTTCAGACCCTTGCAACTGCCCCATTTAAAAAAATGTTACAGATCAGAGTATTTTCGTGCAGTATAGTCTTACAGTGAACTGAAGAGTGTAACATTTACCCAACTGGTGGAATCATTGGTGAATTGAAAAATTTCATTTATTATATGCAAACCGGCAGCTCTGGTAAATTCAATCAAATATTGTAAATGAAGTTTGTAGCGCAATAGCGGATGGCAAATTACATCGTAAAATCCACCGGACGGTGCGGTGGGTGGGTGGCAGATGGATATTGAGTTGGATTGTACAAAGAAAGGAAAGGGTACAAAAGTTCGGAATTTCCTCAACCCATAATATGGCCACGTTGATGGTTAACTCAACCCAGGATTATCAGTTTATTCCACAAATATTAAACTCTTGATTCCCTTGTGAGTTTTAAAAGATGAAGAGCGACTTTTTCATCACCACCCTTAATCTCACCCTCCTCGATTCTCTATATCCATATATCTCTATTTCTTTTGCTTTTAATCTTCCAAATACGAATTGGAACAATCTTGATAGTCCAGTTTGTAGGGTATATGTTCTTTTGTTTGGAGTGCAAATCGTACTTAGTGCATGCATGCATACATAAACGGGCGCCGGGCGGTCCATATATGAACTTTGAGTCAATTTTCCACCATGAGGAGTGAGTTTTAAAATTTTTTTTTAGAAGTCTCATCGTTATTTTTGCAGTGATTTACTTCAGAATTATCTCTTAGTCCATCTGCCTACTGTAAAACCTTGCAAGAGCTTCATTCGACCGTTGTGATTTTGTCGGCATAAACGTGTCTAGTGCGCAACATCACGAAAAAAAAATTGGATCCAAACAAATAATGCTCAATCTCAGTTTACGGTTTTCTCCTTACGGTTTTTTCCCGTAAGAAACAGGATCCACATTTTCAAATGCAAAGTCGTGCTAGTAAGCAACAAGTTCTAACAGACGACACCATTGGATTCCACTCACCTTTAAAGCGTAATCAGTTAATCACGCTTCAACAAAATTTTCGAAACATCGCACACATTGATTTAAAATCACAGTTATATCGAAGAAAGTCCCATGTTTTGTCATTGTCTCACTTACAGTTTCTTATGGGCACACAACTTTAGGATGAGCCTATCGACACCATCACACCACGTGCTGAGCGCAAGTTTCAATACACAGGGAGGTTAGTTTGATTGAGTGTCATGGCGGTGTTACGCTCATAAGAGACCGCGAGTTAGACTATCACAAATTCACAACTCATAGGACATCTTTCGATGTAATTGTTATTGTAAATTCATTTGTGATCTTTCATAAATTATGTTGGAAAGAAAAGATACTTCAAGGTAAGTTTAATCTACAATGGTGCAATAAAATTAGAGAAAACTGGTCGTTTACTCGCGTGAATTTGCATTCGAATAATTGGATCTGCTTTCTCATGGGTCCAACCCATAAAAACTCTGCCAAACTTTGCTTGGATCCAATTTTGATCGTGAAGTCATCGGTAAACAGGTCTATTTTAACATCAAACGAGGAACTTTTACCATAGTAAAACAGGCCCACAATAAGCACAAAGGATGTTATACGTCGGCACGTTTCTTGGAATCTTTGACGATTATTAAATGATAGTCTTTGCGGTCTTCCTAACTTTTGGAAATGAGACGTTTCAGCAATCTCAACGCGATGCTCACTACTCAGGGACGAGTTTCCATGCAACAGATTTCTATTTTGACCGCATTTGGACTCGAAGAGTCAATTTAAAATTATTTTAATTAAAAGCGCTCACTCCTCGGCACCATCCACCATTGTAACAACTCTTCCAACGAGAAAGCAGTCGCCTCTGTCTCGGGCGGCGGCAAGAAAACTTTCGACCCTGCAATGCCTTACCTATGGTTCAGTCTAAGCGGTGACGCACCCGATGGTGAATATTCGGAGGAAAGAGAAGGATAAAAGAGAAGGATGTAAGAAAGAGGGGGAGGAAAGGATTAAGTAAATTAAAGCAATCCAGAGTCGAGCCCCCTTTGCACCCTTCATATTCAAGGATAAACGCAAAGAACACAGTGATCTACACCGATGCCCCTCAAACTTCAATCAGTTTTATATTTTAAATCTTTTAAGAAGCTCTACCAGACTAATGCCTTTCCCTCGCTCCAACGTCATACAGTTCAAAAGTGAGACTTCTCAGACTTACTCCGATCAAAAGAGTGAATATTTTAGCTTTAGAGCACCCTCTCAAAATTAAGCTTGAAACTTAAGTATCATCACCCTCAGAAAAGTTTGTCGTGGAACTCAACCACCTAGTGGAGACTTAACGCAAAGTAATAGGATGTGCTAGAAGTTTTACAGCACGGGCGATTTATCTTTACACTCTCGCTCTTATATAACAAAGTTTAAAAATGAGAAAATATTGCGACGACCGAGAGATTTTCAAGGTATTTTGGTTACGTCCGTCCTCTGAAATCACTTTTGAAAACATCAGTTTAGAGGTGTTTTAAAATGACATTTCCAACACCTCTTTTAATCATCAGCTATTGAAAACGTGCAATTAAAAGTTGTAGATGACGAATATGTTTATTGGTTGCTTAAAGCGTATCTGTGCCCGTCTCATACTTGAATCAAATATAAAATGGTTACAGTAATTAAATTATTATGTAAGAGATTTCTGATAAAAGTTCGTTCTTAATAATAAATGATAAACTGTTTGGAGGTCCTTGAAAACAAGTTGTATTGAAATACTATAATCATATTATTACTACAAGATTCCTTTAAAACCAAATTTTGACGTTTTAAGATAAATATTAATGGCTGGGTTTTTATATTAATGGAATGTTTCCGACTTGAGCACTTTTAAATTTTTTTATATTGTTTTAGTCAACGAGCGGACCTCGGAAGTTCTGAACAATGCTCATTTGGGGCTCCCAATCTTATTCGTGCGAATAAAACTCTCATATAGGTGGAACTTCCATTGGCGGATGAAGGAATTTATCTATCTCTTATTTCCTCCCATATTTAAACGTGTCCGTTAGAAAAATATGGAGGTAGGGGCTAAAGTCACGGGATGACCCCCTCGACTAAAGTCACGGGATGACCCCCCTCTGCTATATTCTTTTCTAACACACGTTTTCAAATCGGAGGAGAGAGAAACAGGTATATCCCTGTGCGTCCGCGACCTATGGTAGCAAAGAAGCATCAAGAATGTCTTTCAGAGCATTGACGAGCTTTAAATCTTGTTTAGAGTCAATCTTTCATTTATGTCGTTTTCCATATGCAGGAGCATGGCGCATGGGCAATGGCATGGCCTGTCGCCGAGTCGGGTCGCAACTCGGGAATGCGTCAAAATCACACTCATGGAGTTTGGCTTGGACCGAGGCCAATTTTCCATCTCCTCGGTGCCCCCAACGCAAGCCTTCCATAGTAGCCAGATTAGGCCAATAAATCACCGGATTCTCTATAGACTGTAGTGGGAAATATACGGTGTTTTGTGGCCAAATCTGGCAATTGTGAAGCCATGGCCGTGGCCACTTCAAACGCCTTGCCCTCGCCTCTTGCGCGTTTATTGCAGCTATCATTTCCTGGACGTGTGTGGCTTGTTACTTGTTACACACTCCATCTCACATTGCACGCAGCTCTGCGCCAGTAAAGAGCCAGAGTTGTGCCCTTGCCTTGCCGGCACTCACTTGTCACTCTTTGTTGTGATATGATAAAATGAGGCGCTCACTATCACAAATAAGCAGCCTATAGATTACATTTTTGAGAAAATTGAGCTTAGCCCTATGGACATTAAGTACTTTTGAGTGCGCGTGTATGCAGATTTTGAGCATCGGACTCTGAGAAGTGTCATTGAGCTACCAATAACTCACCGCAATGTATTGCATACGAGAGCGGTTGGTTAGTAAAGAGATTCGACGGTTTGCTAACCAATAGATCATCGATGCTTTTTGATGTCCTAGGGTGATTTCAGGTCTTTCCTCTGACGACGGGAAATCTCATGAAACTGGAATCATTGGAACATAATTAAAGCCACCAACCGAACCAGAAACGAACAAAAAAAATCAAGACATTGTTTTCAGCAAAGATGATTCATGACGGTTTGTCGGCCTCCACGGTCGGGTGGTTAGTGCAACTGACCACTGATATCAAAGGTCCACAGTTCGGATTCCGGTCGGAGCGACAAGACTTGAAGGACTCAGATCTTGTCAAATGGACCTAGATGTGATTCTTCCCTCTTTCATCTTTCCTTCTTTTTCGCTTCCATCCATGGGGCCTTGATGGCGTGTGACTGACACTTAAACTGATTTAAAAAAAAAAAAAAAAAAAAAAAAAAAATCATGACGGATCGTACATTTAATGAAACGCTCGAGTGATATGAAAAGATTTCCAAGAGATAGCTGGTCGAGAAATTCAGAGCCTTTTTCAGAATGATCCAAAAGAAAGATCAGAATCCCACATTTATGCGGTAGGTAAATATACTATTCTTTACTCACCTGCGTATAAGGTAGCCATGAAAATCCTACTTGTCGGAACGATACTGCTACTCTACCAACATTATATTATCTGGTTTTTACGTATATGTAGACACTAATTCATTTGTTGGAAGCTTACAACAACTCTATTCAGACAATGGGTCTGTTGCAAAATTTTGCTACAGCGCTATAGAGTGATGATCAATCTCTTGTAAAATTGCGTGAAGTCCATAGGTGGCAGTAGAAAGTCATCAAATATAATAACAAACTCGCAAGAGGCATTTAGCTGAAATTCAAGATGGCGGTAACATATCGAGTAACCTGTATGCAAGCATACCATGAACATCCAATATGGCCAACCTCACAACATTGATCACAAACAATCACAACGCAAACAAACTCATATCCTCTGATGCTGTGAGGTTGTTAACATTGGCCATCATAGATGTTCACGCGGTGCGTGCACTGGACACAGGTTGCTCGATATTTTACCGCCATCTTGGGTTTTAGTTAAACGCCTCTTGTGAGTTTAATACCTCATTTTATGACTTTCTGATACCACCAATTTACTTTTCACGTGATTTTACTTAAGATTTAACGCTCTATATCGCTGTAGCAAAAGTTTGCAACGGATCCATTATTGCAAAAACGAAATTTATTTTATTTAGAATGCACCGGAGAGGTGCCGTTATTACAGGAGGTTACCTCATTTATGTTCTATTTTGATTTGGCAGTATGGGGAGGGGGAGCATTGCGAGAGGAGGTTGACCGCGTCGTTTTTTTTTTTTTTTTTTTTTTTTTTTTAACTCAGTGACGAGTGAAATGAACCTAGAGAGGAATAGATCCCGTGGAGATGTCAATCGTCGATTCGTCGCCCTTTGAAATCCACATCTAGCGGAACGGGAACGGGAACGAGAACGAAGGGACAGAGGACACCGAACACCGGACGGACGGACAGTTCGGAAGACTGATGAGAGTTACGGGCAATGAAACTCAATGCCTGTTCCTAGCTCTAATTATTTTGCAACCTACTCCTGCTTTTCCAATTGTTTTAATACACCGGTTCATTTGTCCCACATTTTTTTTTTTTTTTTTTTTTTTTTTTTTTTTTAAATACCGAATGTATCCTAAAAAGTGAATTCAAACTGAGCTAATAGAAATAGATGAATTGCACTCGATGGTTATCCAACTTTGTATCAACCATACAACTTAATTTACCTGGCAACAGAGACGTCCGGTAGCAAGCAAAACAGAGACGTCCGGTAGAAAGCAAACCAGAGACGTCCGGTAGCAAGCAAAACAGGCACTGCTTGTTCCATGATTTTAGTTTTAATAAGAATTATTCAAAATTGCCGCATATAAACCTCCTAATTTTCAAAAATGTCTCTGGCATTCGACTTTCTTCTGTGTGTAGGAAATAGAACATAAAGGTTTTTCAAATAGGTTCCTCTGAATACTCATCCTTGCAATGCGTATTGCCTGCCTGCCTGAATTTATATTCATGATTTCCGGATCAGCTGAGTCGGTGATAAAGATTTGTAACTTTCATGATATAGTGATGTCAGAGGAAAGCCGTCTCTTATTGGTCATTTCTTGATGAAGTTACAGTATTAGTAGATGGGGTGAGTCTCCTATTAATATAGCCCAACGCCGCGCCGCGCCGCCATGCCACCACGCTCACACATCTACAAGCATTTTCTGAGTTTAGGAGTGGATTTTGTGAGTGTTTAGGGTTACCATCGTTATTTTTGCAGGTTTTATTTCTGAATCAACCCTCCAATATCTTACATCAAGAGAGTGCAACAGCTCATTTTTTTCTTTTTCTCCGTGTTTGGAAAAGAAAGTCAATCAGATAAGCATGAAAATATATGAGAGGAATTGAGTTATGTGTTCAATTGAACCAAAAAAGTCAGAATAAAATGCGGGAGTTGAGCTCAGCCAATGGTATGCATCAGCGTAGCGGCAACCCTGCAATTACTGGATTTGGTCGCTGATCAATCACTGCCCATCCTTCTGTTCAGGAATCACAGAGGAGTGATAGAACCAGAGGAAGGAGGGGAGGATTGTTATCGGTCAAGCATCACCACATCCTGCCTCATTATGTTACTCGTAGCGCGCTCTATCAATTAGCCAGGCAGCGCGGCAATAAGCGATCGTGGTGTTTCGCGAGTTGCCTACCCCGTCCAGTGCGCGGCACAGCGGATCGACCCCTCGCACATTAGTAGTATTGGAAATATCACAGCGTTAAAAGGTCTATTAATTAGGGATAGTGCCGGTTGATGGAGGATGGGAGACACCACTCGCCTGCACCACTCTCCGACTTCCTCCAGCCCATTCCCGGACCCCGGACCCCTGACACACTCCTCACCATAGTCTCCTATTCCTCTCGCCTCGATCCGAACTCCAATCCGAAATATTACCCATTCCGGCGAACATTTCCGATGTGATTTGGCGTCTCCATTTTCCGTTAGAGTCGTACAGGGGCACGGTTGAAAAATTACCCAGTCGTCATGATGTTGACTTGTGACGCACCGAACTTTTCCAACTAATGAGCGATTCCATTTCTCAACGACTTCGAGGTAATTGATAAAAATTAATCTATCTCAGCTAGTTTTAGCCAAAGTCATCTTGAAAAAAGGGACGATGCAGATGTGGTCTGTTCACGGAGCTTTCGTCTGAATGAAGGCCTCTAAATTGGATCCTCCAAGTAGCCTCTGCGTCTGCATTCTATCCACAGACAGGTTGAGTGTAACTTTGGATAGGTTTACAATACTATAAACATTAACCCGTAACAACCTGAATTTAGTACCCCCCCCCCCCCCCCCCCCCCCAAATCAACAACCCTAATAGAGTAAGGTAGGTTTAATCCTCTGCCTCAGAAAAAAAAAAAAAATAAAATAAATAAAATATGAACAACTAGAATTCTCGGAAAAGGCTGATTAAATCACATCGCTGGGATGTTCCGGGGTCGACATGATTTGTTAATCTAATTTAAATACACCCGAAAAATGGAAACTATCCTTTGTGGCTATATGGTCACTCCAGGGTGTTTTGGGTTTAGAGTGTTCCAGAAGAATGATAACTGAAAATTGTTGATAGGACTCTCGACTAAAGCTTATGGAAGAGATCCAAAGGCTACTCAAACACATTCGCTTAATTTGAAGAAAGTGAACTGTGTATTCACGTATAAATGCGCTTAAAATACACATACAAATAAGAACACACACCACGAACGAACTTCATCAGCGACTCTGGGTCCCCCCCCCCCCCCCCCCCGAGCTAGGAATTCGCATCTGTCACTTCAAATGCTACTTTCTTTAGACTTATAAACAACATAGACTTGAAAAAGGACATGTGCAATGATAGAAAATGTAAAATACACTTGAAAAAACTCAATTTTATCCCACATCAAAGATTCTCAGCTTCGTATTGGCCCCGCAGTTTTCTCGAATTGAAAAGCGCTTACTGCACTTTACCCACAAAGAGAAGGTGCAGACAGAGAGACTTACCGGAGCCGGAGCTAGAAATCCGTTAATCTTTCTTACATCAACATTTCTTGTGGTTGGAGGATACACAGAGGAGAATAAGTCCCAGGTTTGTCCTTTTCTTACTCATAGGTTAGGAGAGGGAGAGGGATAGAGATGTAGTGATGAAAAGCGGGAGTGAGGGGGGTTGGGGAGAGAGAGAGAGGGAGAGAGAGAGAGAGAGAGAGAGAGAGAGAGAGAGAGAGAGAGAGAGGAGAGAGAGAGAGGAGATGGAGAGAGAGGGTGGGTGAGGGAAGAAGAGAGAGAGGGGAAGAAAGAGAGAGAGAGAGAGAGAGAGAGAGAGAGAGAGAGAGAGAGAGAGAATAGTGCACTTCTGGCTGCTCCACATCCCACAGGACGAGTATAATAATCCTCACAAGTCCACTCCACAGGAACGAACGGTCGAACACAAGCTTTTTTGATCCTTAGCCGTAAACATTCATGGGAACACACAGGGTGTGTGGGTGAAAGGTGCGGATGAAGGGAGAGGAGAGACGCAGTCAAGGAATCCTTCGAAGAGAAAGGAAATGGCGACGGATGAGAGATGAATATAGAAGGAAGGATCGAGTCCGTGAAGAGCGAGAAGAAAATAACTATTATAAAAAGAGATGTACGAGAGGAGGGACTGTGAGGTATATTTATGCAACTGGTGAAAAGACTAATTTATGCGTGAAAGATATATACCTAGAGGGTGGGTGGTGAGGGAGAAAAAATTGAGAAGTAGGAAATGTTGAGGGATTTAGTTTCTTCGCTGATGCGGAAATGGGGCCGCGGGAAGGGACAAGGGTATCGGCGGCTGACCAAGATCACGGCAACGGACGGAACGGGAAGTAAAGAAAAAAGCATGGAAAGAGTGCGCCAACGCCGGAAAAAAGGTAACATCAAAATAGCTCTGAATAATAAAAGTCAAGTTTCCGTTGAATAAAAGATGTTTTAGGAAATTAAAAAGTTTCCCAGGTTCGGAATCTACCACCGCACATGGGAATAGTTTGTCATATGCTGAGTAAAAGAATGCAAGCTTATTTTCCAAGAAAATTTATTCGAGTATACACTATCCCACCAAAAAACGCCTTGTGGCGTGCTAAGTTTAACAGAAAGTCTGCCACACCCCATCTTGTTCGGTCCAATGGCCAACTCCTTCCTCACCCCAAAAAGATTCTGAAAATATTTCGCATCTCAAAAACTTGACTTTGTTCCGATTCGATCCCTACAGGTACACTGATATCAGGAACCAAAAGTCCCTGGGACCCTCTTCTTCCTCTCTCTCTCCCCCTCTCTCTCTCTCTCTTTCTCTCTCTCTCTCTTTCTTTCTCTCTCTCTCTCTCTCTCTCTCTCTCTCTCTCTCTCTTTCTCACGTTAACACCTCTCCCTCTTTCTAACAAATACAATTGATGATAAAATCGCCTTCAATTCTACAGATATGCTTTTACATTAACATCCATTTTTTTAAGACGATGTCACCTGGAGACAAATCAGTTTTCATCGAAGGTTGATTCGAAAAGAGAAGAGGGAGGAAAATGAAGAGAAAAGGGGGAAAGGGAGGGATACTTGCCGTGACCTTTGTGGGTTGTGAGTATGTATGTAAGTGCAGAACCTTTATATCCTGTGTTAATTGAGTAATTACATACAGAGAAAGCAGGGGGGGGGGGGTGCAGAACACAGTTTTGGGTGAGGTTATAAGCGTTTGGGGGTGGAGGGTATTTCCTAGAATTGAATTGTTGTCACCTGCATCTAATAGGTATTTCGAACCTACATAATGAGGTGCAAGAACAAGGTTTTAATTTGCATAGTCGTTTGCCAATTCGTCATGGCAAGTATCCCTCCCTTTCCCCATATTTTCTTCATTTTCCCCTTCCTCTCCTTTTGAATCAACCTTTTATGAAAACTGATTTTTCTTCGGGTAACATCGCTTTAAAGAAATGGGTGTGCATGGTAGAGCATAACTGTCGAATTGAAGGCGATTTTATCATCAATTGTACTTGTTAGAAAGAGGGAGAGCTGTTAGTGAGATAGAGGAAGAGGAGGGTTACAGGGACTTTTCGTTCCTGATATCACTGTACCTGTAGGGATCGAGTCGGAACAAAGTCAAGTTTTTGAGATGCGAAATAATTTCAGAATCGTTTTAGGGGTGATGAAGGAGTTGGCCATTGGACCGAACAGGATGGGGTGTGGCAGACTTTTCGTTCAACTTAGCACGCCGCCAGGCGTTTTTTGGTGGGATTTCATGACTGTTTTTTACTGACATGGTACCGTCCATTAAGGTCGTGTAGACTGATCCCACATCGGCATGCACAGCTGTTCCTACTGCGAAGATCCCATAATAATTAATTTTTTTGTTGAAATGAATGGATTCGCGAATTCTTGAGGTGTCAATCAGGGCTGAATAAGAGAGTCTCTTTCGATGCCCAGTAGTTTTTGGTAATTAAATGAGAACTATGAGTACTCTTGAGTATTGAGGTAATGAAAGTTCAGAGTCCTCAGACTTTTTATCGAAAGATAATAACACCACAAGCACAGAATAGTATTAAATGTCCTCCTGATTCCAGAAACCGTTCGCCGATGTATTCGGCCAAATTCGGTGGTTGATGCGATTGGTAGCATTGATTAATTTGTGAACCGCACTGTCCGTTACATATTTTGTTTTTCATAGGTTGCTATCACTTATTTTGAGGCAGATTATTTGAAATTCCCAAAATTTGGAAACGAGGTTTCTCGCTTGCGAGAGAAAATTAAAAGTAGAAAAGTATCAAAACGAACTCAAATGGAGTCGATTGGTATACGGTGATATAGGGTTTCGTTCAGCCGTTAATTCGGTAGAGAGTCATATTGGAACAAAACGGTCCAAACGAAATGATTCTTGTAATTATAGTGTCTAGTCTCTTTTTCGTGCTGTTGGGACTTTCCGTTTTGCGTGTGACCAAACGCTATAATCAGTAGGGTGGAATGAGCAAGTTGAGGTCGATTTTGATCACAAAATAACCAAAGAGGCATGTAAGGGGCGCATTATAGAGCAAGGAAGTTGTCAAGTTATGGAATCGTTGTCGCTGCGCTATCGTAATCGAATCAAACGCTTTAAATTAAATTAACTTGCTGATGCGCAACTCGATCGCGCAGGTAACCAGTCGTAACCACTTCCTCACCTCTTCATACTTCAGTCAACTGAGATTCCGACCGGTCTCAGCTCATCGGCTCTGATCGTTCGATTTCATCGGAATGGAGAGCTCAAAACGATTAGATCAGTGAAGCCACCCATAAGGTTATAAAATTTATTCAATCCGATTACGATAACGACCTTGATTCGATCCTTCGTGATCACTGATCATCCCCAGGGTTTGATCAACTAGATTTGGCATCTGACAGACAGCCACTTTTTGCCGGTTAACGATTTACAGCAATACAATACTACCTACAGTAGCGATTTTCGAAATCCAGCCCCGTAGCAGGAATGTGATATATCTACTCTCACCAAGGATTCAAGCATTCTGATTTTTGCTAGGTAACTATGCGGTGGACTCTTTTAAACATTTCTGCAAGAAAATAATGCGGCATGGTAATTCCGGTTCATTTTGCGATTTTTACGAGAAATTAATGTTCGAGTCGGAAACCACGACACTGCTAATTGTTTGCGTCATAAAATAGGAGGTGCGCTCTTTATTCTAAGACATAGCCCTTGCAGTATAATTAGAATTACCGCTGGAGTTCTCTCCACCGCTGGTTTTCAAACCCTCTGATGTTTTAAGACCCCTCCTTCACAGAAAAAACTGTGAAAAACACTTTTGTAGCGCTGACAAAACCTTTGGTAGAAAAATGACCCAGCAAAAGACTTAAGTTGAGTCAAGCAACTCTTTGGTTCTCCTGGCAAATTCTCTTAGCTAGGCGTATACATACAACCTTTGGTTGGCTTTGGTTGCTAGTTCATTTCTCTACCAAAGGTTTTGTCAACGCTATCAAAGTATTTTTGTTTTGTTTTTCCTGTGTTCTAGACACTGCTTCAAATCTCAGAGTTTACGTCGTATAATAGCACTCGAAATAGGTCTGTTGGAAACTTTTTCTACATAGTAAGTTGATTCCTATGTGTAATCACTTGAAAATAACATTGAGAGCAACATAGTGTTCCAAAAGCCACTCACAAACTCGATGAATGCGTCTAACCTTGATTTCAATGTCAGCTCTCTTTTCTAAACTTATTGATCATCTCAAAATATTAGGTTCAAAAACTTTTAGCGATAAAAAATACAGCCCTATTTTTGTTACTTTAATCTACTATCAGCTTCCAAATGGTTTTGATTTTTGTCGCTGCAAGCAATGATTTTGTAATTCAAATTCGTATTACTTTCTTTTGCCGAAGTTGAATCGAAGAAAGTAAAAACAGCGTGGAGAATAATGACCCGATGACGTCATCTTGTCACCATTTATTTTGGTGCCACTCGTATACATGCACTATGGTTAACAGTTTAAAGTCTTTACTTGCAACCTCCTGAGTGTCCGCACAGTGGCTCACTTCTTGAGCACTCTCATGGACATGACATGGACATGACACCAAAGCTGAATCCTGCAGCAATCAAATAAGAAATGATGATGATGCCAATTGCAGAGACAGGGCTCTAGACATTGCTGAGTCAGGCGCTTCACACAATAGTATAAACATTTTAAATAAGCAAATTCTCGTGCCGTGTAACCGTAGGTCAGGCCTCGTTATAGCAGCCTGGAATGCAAATGGCATTGCCAATAAAAAAAAACTGAACGAACTTAAAGTGTACCTAGCTCAGCACCAGGTAGACATATGTTTAATATCTGAGTCTCATCTTAATAGAGAAGGATACATCAATATTCAGGGTTATATTTCAATTACTGGCAATCATCCATCCGATAGACCAAGGGGTGGGGTACTACTGTTGATTAAAAAAGATATAACGCATTACATTGAATTCATTCAATCAGATGATAATATCCAAGCAGTATGTGTTAGGATAAAAACCGAGTTAGGAGCAATTAACGTTGCTGGGATATATTGCCCACCAAATGCAAAAATAGAAAAAGGAGACTTTGTCGATTTTTTCCAAAAGCTTGGAGACAAATTCATTATTGGCGGTGACTGGAACGCGAAGCACACAGAATGGGGTTCTAGATCGCTGACCGCAAGAGGGAGAGAACTTGAGGCTGCAGGTAGGCTTATTCATTGTAATTTTCTTTCCTCCGGTGAACCTACGCACTGGCCTTCTAACCAAGAATTTATACCTGATGTGATAGATTTTTTTGCAGTGAAAGGTATTTCAAGAGATAATATGCTCCCCGGAATGGATTTGGAGCTATCCTCGGACCATACCCCCATACGTCTAAGCACTGAGACAAAAACAGTGATACTTGATAAACCACCGGGATTAGCAAGCAGTAAAACGAATTGGAAAAAGTTTAGAAAAGATCTAAGTGAGATTTTGGAACCAACGCAAATCGATTCAGTCGAGGAATTAGATAAAGAGTACATTAAACTTACTGATGCAATCTCACAAACGGTCAAAAATTGCACACCTCCACGTAAAATGGTTAGATATAAAAATTCTGTGCCGGTAGGTATAATCGAAATGATCAAAAATAAGAGGAAAGCGAGGCAAAAATGGATAACTAGCAGGTCTCCGGAGGATAGAACCCATTATAACAACCTCAGTAGGCAAGTCACAAACCAATTAAATGAGCACAAAAATGAGAAAACGGAACAATTCTTGAAAAACCTCTCATACACTAAAGATACCGAATATTCCCTATGGAAAGCAACCAAATATATTAAAAAACCTGTGATTAGATCTCACCCCATAAGAAACAACGCATTAGCGTCAGGCTGGGCTAAATCTAATCAAGAGAAAGCAGAGGCTTTTGCTGACCATCTCGGAAAAGTTTTTGAACCATACCCTTCAGAATTGGAACCAGACGCGGAAGAAGTAGATTTGACACTTCCATGCTCCATTGAAGAAATATCATTTGACATGATTACGGAGTTGGAAGTGAGAGATACGATTCGATACAAAACTAAAACAAAAAAAGCCCCGGGATTAGATTTAATCACAGGCCAAATACTAAAAGAATTGCCAGCACTAGCCATTAAAAAACTAACTCAAATCTTTAATGCAGTACTTAAATTTAAATATTTCCCGAGAAGCTGGAAAAAAGCTGAAATAATTATGATTCTGAAAGCCGGTAAAGAACCTGAGGAAGTAGCGTCCTACAGGCCCATCTCACTACTCCCTGTAATATCTAAACTTTTTGAGAGAATATATCTTAAAAGACTGATGCAAATCATCTCCCAAAATAATACTATCCCAAACCATCAATTTGGTTTTAGAGCGAAACACTCCACAATACAGCAAGTCCATAGGCTAGTAGACCAAATAGAGCGATCGTTAGAAGACAAAAAAGTTGTCTCGGCAGTATTTCTCGATGTATCGCAAGCGTTTGATAAAGTCTGGCACCAAGGACTGTTAGCTAAATTGAGGGGTGTTTTGCCCTCAAACCATTGTAAATTGTTAGAAAGTTATCTAGAGGATAGGACGTTTAGAGTAAGAATAGAGGGTGAACTCTCAAGCTTTAGACCGATCAGAGCTGGCGTCCCACAAGGAAGCGTGCTGGGACCTATCCTGTACCTGCTATTTACGAGTGATACCCCTGAAAGTAATGACACACTAACAGCTACTTTCGCAGACGGCACTGCAAAAATGACAATAGGCAATACACTGCAAGAGGCCAATAGTAAACTCCAACGAGAATTAGACGATTTATCGAAATGGAGAAAAAAATGGAGGATAAGATTCAATGCCCTCAAATCTATCCACACTGTGTTTACTTATAAGAAAGACGGTCATGAGCCTATCTTCCTAGAGGGTGTGGCGGTACCCTACTCGAGTACAGCCAAATACCTCGGCATGACTCTGGACTGTAAACTCAAATGGAAAGAGCACGTATAAAAGAAAAGAAAAGAATTAAATCTAAAATTGCATAAAATGTATTGGCTCCTTGGCAGGAAGTCCAAACTTTCCTTAAGTAATAAAATACTATTATACAAAGCAATACTACGGCCAGTATGGAGCTACGGATGCCAGCTCTGGGGGTGCACAGCTGAAAGCAACCTGAGGCCAATTCAAACGTTCCAAAATAAAGTACTAAGAATCATAACAGATGCACCTAGGTATACAAGAAACGCTGATATACATAGGGACCTGGAGATAGATACTGTCAAGCAAGTTATCATGAAAATGGCGGGCAATCATGAAATGGCCCTTGAAATGCATCCTAATACACTAGTTGATGACTTGCTTCAGAGGCGGACTGGCCCCCAAATTCGGACCGGGAAACCAACTTTGGACCGGCCCATATGGGGGGTGTGGGGGACACCCCCCACCTAGGGGGGTTTGGGGGGTCTGCCACCCCCTCCGAGAAAATGTTGGTATTTTCAAGTCAAAAACAACCATCTGAAGCATGTTTGGGTCATCAATTTCATTATTATATGATCGCTGACTCTCTGCGTATTTGCAGGGTAGAGACTGCCATTTTGAGTCACGCACGATGCGTGAGTCACGCTCGAGCGTGAGCCACGCACAAGCGAAAGTCACGCAAAGCGTAAGTCGCGCACGAGCGTGAGTCGCGCACGAGCGTGAGCCGCGCACGAGCGTGAGCCGCGCACGAGCGTGAGCCGCGCACGAGCTTGAGTCACGCACGATGCGTGAGTCGCGCTCGAGCGTGAGTCACGCAAAAGCGAAAGTCACGCAAAGCGGAAGTCACGCACGATGCGTAAGTCGTGCACGATTCGTAAGTCGCGCACGAGCTTGAGCCACGCACGAGCTTGAGTCACGCACGAGCGTGAGTCACGCACGAGCGAAAGTCACGCGCAAAGCGTAAGTCACGCACGATGCGTAAGTCGCGCACGAGCGTGAGCCGCGCACGAGCTTGAGTCACGCACGATGCGTGAGTCGCGCTCGAGCGTGAGTCACGCAAAAGCGAATGTCACGCAAAGCGGAAGTCACGCACGATTCGTAAGTCGCGCACGAGCTTGAGTCACGCACGAGCGAAAGTCACGCGCAAAGCGTAAGTCACGCACGATGCGTAAGTCGCGCACGAGCGTGAGCCGCGCACGAGCGTGAGTCGCGCACAGAGGCTGATTGGCCCCCAAATTCGGACCGGGAAACCAACTTTGGACCGGCCCATATGGTGGGTGTGGGGGACACCCCCCATCTAGGGGGGTTTGGGGGGTCTGCCCCCCCTCCGAGAAAATGTTGGTATTTTCAAGTCAAAAACAACCATCGGAAGCATGTTTGGGTCATCAATTTCATTATTATATGATCGCTGACTCTCTGCGTTCTTGCAGGGTAGAGACTGCCATTTTATCTTAAATATATTAAATATAAAAAAAGTAAAAAAAAAAGAAAAGCCCTCTTCAGGGCTACCTAAACATTCTGAAATATTTCCTCTCTGCTTTCGTTCCAGCCCCAATGAAGCGAATGATCGGCCCGGCCTGGTCAGATCCACACAAAACCAGCCCTAATGAAGCGAATGATCGGCCCGGCCCGGTCAGACCCACATAAAACGAATGGATAAAGCCCGCCCCACCCCGGCCCGACCCGAATTTATGGAATGACAGGTCTGGCCCAGCCCGGCCCGTCCAAAACGTATTGAGTAACCGGCCCGGCCCTGACGTATCGAATGATCGGCCCAGCCCGGCCCTGAAGTATAGAATGATCAGATCGGCCCTAAAAAATCGAATGGATGATCGGCCCGGTCCGGCCCTATTCGAATGATCGGCCCGGCCCGGCCCTAAAAAATCGAATGACTGGCCCGCAGCCCAAATTTACCAAGTATAAATACATGCACGGCCTCACTTTTATCTTCGTCTCTGGTGTTTTCCTTCTTTTTTCTTCCTCTCTCTCTTCTTTTTTCCTTTTTTCTTCCTTTCTTCCTTTTTTTCTTCCTTTCTTTCTTCCTTTTTTTCTCTTTTTTTCTTATTTTTTTCCCTCTCACGATCCAACCGGCCCTAAGTGGCCGCGGCCCACCGGGAAATTTCCCGGCGTCCCGGTGGGCCAGTCCGCCTCTGACTTGCTTGACAATGAAACAATGACTAGAAGACTCAAACGAAGGAAGACGTTTGAATTGGCTTCAGGTCGCTTTCTTAAAGGATGAGACCTTTAATCTCATACCAAATAAATGTACTATATGATGTAAATATTTAGGACCTAGTCAAATAGAAATTAACTGCCGAAAGCAGTATGCAATAGTTCAAATTATTATAGGAAAAAAATTGTAAGATAGTGTGTAAGCATTAGTGTCAATATGTAGCCCGTGTAAACATGTGCAAATAATAAAAAAAAAAAAAAAAAAAAAAAAAAAAAAAAAAAAAAAACTCATGGACATGACAGCATAAAATATATGATGTACGACGTTGCGTCATTGATCCGATTTCATTAACATTTGTCTTTATTTTTGGTTAGTATCAAAGATATTATATCATGTAGACGGAGTGAATCTCATGTCGTACATTGAGTCGGGTGAGGCAAACTTAACGCACAACAGTTCAACGGGCGAGTCTATTGTTCGAAAACGGGGCTGAAACGTTCAACTGGTTACAAACAAAAGAACAGTAACTTCTTAATCCAAACTAACTATTTTTTTTTTGGAAGAATTGGGATCAAAGATTGATGAAATACTATTCAATGACCATTATTTTGACAATAGCACAATATTAGATCCAAACAAATTCAAATAACTTACAAAATTGGAAATATCGTGAAACTTTCATTCAACCTCAACATTTGGCGTCCGTTTGTCACCAGTTTTACCAAAGATTACTTACCTTAAAAAGATTTCGAATTTAAGTTTTGATGCAACTGCTAAGCGAACTGATGACTCTGTTGAGCATATTTGGTGAACATACGAAGCACAGCAAGTTCGCCTAACTCAAGAATCTTGTTATATGCACTCCGTCTGTATAATATAGTCTTTCGTAGCGATCTACAATTTGATCCAGATTTGAATGAAACCTTTCCTATGTGTGTTGCGGGGCTGCCATCAAGCGAATAAATCAATTCGTTGCCGCTGCGCGCATTAAAAGTTTGATACATTTCCCTTCCGCAGGTTAGGCGGTGTACACTGCTACGCATCGCCTCGTGTAAATAATATAAATATGTATTTTTATTATTCTTCTGCCCTTTTCTTTGCCTCGCCTTACCCTCCTCCTCCCCGCCACGCTTCGCCATGCCCCCTCCCCCGAACCGTTTTCCCATTCATTTTTCGTGAAGTTTATGCAGGTAACACCAAGAGGGGAAGTTTGAGGAGTTACGATAACTTTTCTGGGCTAAAAGCAGCCTTAAAATTAGAGGACGCAGGTGCTTTCGGAAACTTCCCCGAGTGGATTTTTCATCAATTAAAAAGTAGAGAGAGTGAGAGAAAGAGTGGAAAGGGGGGGGGGGAGAAAGAGAGAGAGAGAGAGTGAGTGGGGAAGATAGTGAGAGGAGGATATTGGGGGGGGGGAGAGAAAAAAAAACCAGAGGTGGTATCAGAGAGTACTTTGTACCAGTGTCGAGCACGCGTATTCGTGATGCGAGGGTGGTGGCGCATACTGAGCAAAGCAGGAGGGCTGAGATGACTTCATAGCTTACTAACTTTGACAGGTTAATCTGGAGATCACAATGTGTTTGAAACCGCGCTCTCCTTGTATCGCGGTTGATTGAAAATGTGAAGCCTGGTTCTATTGAACGTGCTTAATGTGTTTACGAAACTCATAAATGAATATAATCGATCTCATTTTCGCCGGGTCTCTCGAAACAATACAAAAGCTCCGCTGGATTTTAATTTGTTTTATAAATTATTGATTATGTTAAGTGTATGACTAAGCACATGAATTCTTGGTTGCTTTCTTCTGTGTCAATAACAACGAGTTATAGCTATGTATGAAAGCAAGCGGTTCGTGTTATGTGGGAACAATAGATTATCTCCATTAGAATGTGTGTAAAACAATCAATCTTCAGGAGTTTCAATTGCACCTCCAAGAAATTGGTACTCTTGCATAGGTTTAAATGGTGATAAAGCATGGTTGCTATAAATTGCACGAGCCGCCACTGGTATGAAGCTATACGCGGAACGCAAGTTGCAAGTCCCAGCCGAAAGTGAAGCGAGAAATGACGCAGCTTTACGCAGTTTCCGCTTTCAAACCTCAAATTACAAATCGGAATTAATTTAACTGAAACTGGTTTTGAATATGAGTATTTGTGTTCTAGAGCGGCTTTTTGGGATTTCACAGAATTTCAAGCTTTAACCATGGGCGGCACGAGGGGTCGAACAATGGGGGGCTAAAAAAATTGGTGACTTCTTTATTTTTGCTTTTCAATTAAATTCATTTTTTTTTATTTTCCAAAACTGTTCGCCATCACAAGCAAGTGGGGAGGGAGAGCTATAGCCCCCATAGCCCCATTCACGTGCCGCCTCGCGCCTGCCTCGTGGCTTTTACCTGCATCGGAGTGTAATTTTCTCACGCTCACGCTGTATTTCGTCCTTTTACACCCACGCAAAATATCGATTCAAGAATGTGCTTCAAAGGACTGTGCAGTGTCGTGTGCACCTTCAATAGTTCGATCTTTGTCATGCGTTTAAGCTGACAAAATAAAGACATAATACTTTAAGTATACGTAATACTTTAAGTACGTATCTATCTTAAATATAATACGATATATAAATATAATATACCATCGAATTTATTGAGTTGGTCTGTCTATTTGGAAACTTTTAAATGCTTCCAACGTTATATTTTCAAGTAATTTTACACCAGAAGTGACCCTCTCTACAGTTGAAATAAAAGTTTGCAAAAGGACCCGGCTATTGTTTTCTAACCTTTAACTTTCAATGAACTTATTGTTTAGTGCTCTGCTCGGAGCTATTGAAAGTCTGGAACATTCTCAATTTGTGCTCACGTTGTGTTCGTGTTTGTGTTGTGTGTGTCCGTAGACCATGCATTAGTTTCTCAGAAACATAACTGCGATGTATTTATGTTCGGTCTTGAATGGGACCCATGCAGAGAGAACTCTTGCCGTTCTGGAAAAAAGCAAAGTGTCAGTTTGTGGGACGACGTTAAATCGTCCACGTTGACAAAGAGTAGGAAATTCAATTACCAGTGCATTAAATTCGAGGCTGGGTTAAAAATAAACAGTAAGAAAGGAGGAAAGTTTTTAACACTCGCATATTTTTAATTATTACATCGTCTCCTCGGTGCGTATTTAACTCTCTTTTGGTAAAGAGGGGGGGGGGTGCTGATGCTCCATATTTTCTTAAGCCTTTTGTTAAGACAGGGGACGCGGAAAACGTAGGAGGGGTGATCGCGCGTATTTAAACTCTCAACCCTTTTTTCCCGTAACGTCCTGGGAAAGGAGAAAATGACATAGATGAGAGAGAGAGAGAGGGAGAGAGAGAGAGAGAGAGAGAGAGAGAGAGAGAGAGAGAGAGAGAGAGAGAGAGAGAGAGAGAGAGAGAGAGAGAGAGAGAGGGAGAGAGAGCGAGAGAGAGAGAGAGAGAGAGAGAGAGAGAGAGAGAGAGAGAGAGAGAGAGAGAGAGAGAGAGAGAGAGAGAGAGAGAGAGTGATAAAAAGAGGGAAAGTAAAAAGGACAAAAAAAGATGGGGAGAAGGAAAAAAAAAAAAACTTTTTTAATTATCTATGAATGTGGATATAATAACCCCATCTTCATGTTTTTTTCGAACAAAAGAGACTCGTGCTGTTTTCACTGCTGGTTTCTTGCGCCACTTATACTTTCCGAGGTTCAATCAGGGCTCTCATTTTGCAGATCTTAAGTGGATTTTTTTTTTTTTTAAATTCACCAATGATATTATTCCACTATGCTTGAGACAAAAAAAAAATGTAACGGACGAAAATACTCAGAACTGCAATATTTTTTTAACCGATTGAGTCATCGGTAATTATCATAATTCCATCTAATTTCAACGTGATAAGGGTTCCCATTGGTGATCAGAAAGATTACAGATCCGAGTTTTTTTATGCTGGTGAAAATCACTCTGTTCTGAACTGGATTGTTTACCTAATATTTTTGTTAACTAAAGGAATCACCATGCGTTGAATTAAAAAAGCTCATGACGCATCTGGTGCGCTCTTTTCTGCGCACTTAACCATTTAATGACCGGGTTAGTTCAAGAGAACACTTCTCCTCCGTTTATATAGGGAAGGTAGTTAACTCTTCGTACTCGGGGAAGTTAGAATTGCCTATACGATGAATTGAAAGCTCCCGACGAGACCTTATCTTGTAGTGTTTTCAACTGCATATAATTGCTTTTATTCGGAATGAAAACTGAAACAATGAGTAATAGACTAGAGGACGAAAGCGAGTATACTCGAGCTTGGCCCATAAGGGGTTAAAATGTTTGGGGGCTCTAAAACCAAGTTATAACTAAATGTTTTTTGATGTAGTGCTTTTTTATGAAAAGAAATTGCGTTTAAAAGTATTTTAGACTCCTAGTTTTCTAAATTCCGTCTTTTTAAAGTGGAGTTATGCTTTTTTGAAAAAGGGTCCAAATCAAAATTTGACCTTTGATTTATCGAAAACGAAAATCGATATTGAAATGCAGCTGTTACTCGGAAATCCTTAGAATTTTATGTTCCTTCAAACGATTTATATTCAACGAATTAAATAATGTAAGTTAACTCCTTTGATTTTGCATTTGGTAGGCAACCTGCAATACTTAACACAATGATGAATTAGAACATTGCAGAATGCAGGTGGCCTACCTCGCCAAAATTTAAGGAGTCAACTGACATTATTTAATTCGCCGACGGTTACACAAGATAAGGAGTGCCACAGGAGAAAATGAAGTTGACCCTAGCCTCCCCCCCACAGGGTAGAGGGGCCATAGAAAATGTCCCCTTCAGATATAGCTTATGATATAATAATTGATATAAATAATAATATGGTTTAAACCGCATCCTTTCATCTCAATTAGGAAAAAAAATGTTAAAGGAGGTGATGAGCGTTACTTTTGAATAAACCTTTGTAATATATTCAACAGCGCACTAGTAAAACACCCCTGGTGAGCTCTAGAACAATACCAATGTTGCGAGGTTTCTATCGTGAAGCATCTTATTTGATGTGTTTCAAAATAGTTCAACAATTTAGGGGTAGAGTCGTGAGATATTTGTTCAGAAATTTTTCTGTCTCACTCTCTCATTGCCCGTTTAAGCGCGGGAAGTGTTAGTAAAGGATGGAGGGAGGGGATATCACTTTATTTTAGTCACTATCTTTGTTCTTTTCTAACACACGAAGACTACACGGAAAGCGTATGATGAGTCTCTTGCCATGTTGCACTTATATTGCAACCAATAGGTACTTCATTCTTTCCTACAGTAAAATTGAACGAAATTGTTAAAATTCACTGAAATTTTATGTCAAACTTTGTCAAATTAGAGATAAAGAAAATGCTTTCACATCAATTTTTTTGAAGTAAGTAAGGAAATTGCATAATTAGAGTGATTGATTTATGAACTACTTTCCTTGTGTTCTTTACATGTTTAAAATGGACTGAGAGAGTGGGAGAGTGTATGGGAGAGAGGGAGAGAGGGAGAGAGGGAGAGAGAGAGGGAGAGAGGGAGGGAGAGAGGGGGAGATGGATAGAGAGATACAAATTCATTCCTGACTAAGGTTCTTGCGGAGCCCTCTCGTTTTATTTTTCCGTGAGAGGTATGTAATAAGAAGGACGCCAAGAGTGATTTAACGTATTCTTGTGAAAAGTGCCAAAAAGGAAGCTGTTTGGGAAGTAAAGCTCGATAAACCTCACGAGATATAGGGGCGGAGGGAGATGGTAACAAGCAATTACCAGGGATAAATTATTAATTATCGTTCATGTTCAGAGCGTATGGAGTGCAATCGCTTGAGATGCGAAATTTCAGCGCGCGCACGGTTACACAGCTCAGCGCCTGGTTTAATTTTGCAAAGCTCACGTGCGCTTTGACAAAGTTCCCTTTTTCCGGCCTTTGTTTTATTTAAGTGTATTTTGATAATATTGAGGGTTTTCAACACGAGAGATGGCTACTATTCCGCGTACATGACACTGTCACCAAAATACGCAAAAAGCCCAAGGTAGATTAAAGAAGGTATGTGCAACACTCGCTCGCGCCGCTAGCAGCTGCTTCAAACTATGTTCACATTTTTTCATGACGTCATGCGGGTGAAATCACTGTGATTGGCTGGCGATTATATGCCAACCAATTAGGGTACGTTTCCTCACCGGCCAGCCAATCAGAGTGGTTTCTCATTTCACCCGCATGACGTCATTTTTTTGAAAAGTTGTTAGCGCTTCTAGCGGCTACGGGCGGCGCGAGCGAGTTATGCACATATACCTTCTTTAATCTACCTTGCAAAAAGCCGCTATGAGTAGTTGTAATATTCGTATATTAATGAAATACAAGTTCACGTTTAAAATATTAGAATACAAATAAAACGTGTATCGCAATGAACTAGAAATCATGATAATATAGCAATTTTTTCTTGCGTGGCTGGTTATAATAATGAAGATAACTATGTGGTATTGATTCCTTCGTCGTACATCTAGACGAAAGCATACGACAGTATATATACATACTAGCCGTTCCAAGCACCCTACGGGCGCCCTCCACGGCCAGCATTCTAGGGTTACGGGCTAGTTGGTACCTAGTTGGTAAAAAATGATAAAATGAAACGGAGTATTGGTGCTGAGAATTAAAGAGATGAAAATGTAAGAATGTGAGCGCAAAGCGCTTGTACTTTCTTGTATTAAATAAATAAATAAAAAAAAAGATATTGCCGGGCAATGTGTAAAAAGAACTAATAAGACGCGGAGGATACCAAAATAAAAGCGTTGAAAATCGAAGAGGAATTATAAAAGAGAAGCGAGTGCTTAAAGGTTACATATAACGGTGACAATCTACGGACAAAATAAATTCACAATGCGCTAAGAATGTTTTCTTTAAAAAAAAAAAAAAAAAAAAAAAAAAAAAAAAAAAAAAAAAAAAAAAAAAATAATTAAATCAAGACCATACTGCAAAATATTAGGAACGTTATTCAACGATCCCGAGTGATATAAGGCGAAATGATAAAAATTTAAAGAATAAAATGAAAAGAGAGGAAAGAAGAAGAAAGGCAAACGAATGGTTAATACGAAGAATGGGAGTGCGTTAGTCGAGAGAGATGAGCGTCCGTAAGGAGTGAGAGAGAAGGTTGCGGGTGCGGGCGAGGCGAGCGACAGAAAAATTTTGGAGAAAGAACGAAGTAATCAGTGCGCAAGAGATGAGCGACGAACGAACCTCCCCCCTCCACCGCTCTCGCTGCACTGACTCCAAGGTATATGGAAGAACAGGTATGGACAGGAGGCGGAGCTTATCTCAGTAGGTGACGGCTACGTCACAGATGTTCTAGACGGTCGCGATAAAATTCGCCTACCGTTTCAAACTATCTCACTCACTCTCCCATGATCCCCATCTGTCGCTACTGCAGTAGGTGACGGCTACGTCATCGCCAAAGCAAGCGTGTCGTCATCATTTGGCGGGAAAACTCGAGAGCCCCTTAAACCCCGCCTCCTGTCCATACCTGTTCTTCCATATACCTTGCACTGACTCGTCAACTGATAAGGTGAGACTCTGCCGAGCGTAGAGTGGAGGGGAGGGGCAGATCAGAGAATCCAGCTCAGGCGATGGCGCGGAGCTGCGGAGCATCTCGTCACCTCGCTGTCCGTGCGTCGTGCGAAAATGAGTTTTCACTCTTATTTTAAAATTCATTTTGCGGCGCTCACAGACGACTTTTTCAAAAACTGTTCGGACAGATTTTTTCTAAATACCCTAAGGAATCATCGTGTCAAATTTGAGGGAAATCGCTTCGGCCAATTTTCGGGAAATAGAAAAAACATTTAGGAGGGACGACAGCTTTATATATATAATGATATTTATATGACAGTATTTGTATATGAAAGTATATGTCATTTTTCTTCAACGAAAAATTACAAGATTATCAAAATTAACGTGTTCATGCTCCATATTTTAGATTTAAATTTCTGCTGAAAAATGCTTGATTTTCTCAGTTCCATTTCAAATGGCGTGGAAGCTCTTTAAAGAAGTTCCCTGTTGACACAGAATAATACAATCAGAACGGAAACTCTGTCGGATTTTGAAGAAAATTCATTCCACGTCCGCCACGTTGGGGTATAGGATGTTTACATCTGGATTCGCGCGCGAAAAAAAAAAAATATAGAACATGGTCCGCGAAATTTTTGCCAGTAGAATAAAAGTGTGGCCGGAAACTAAGATTTCTTTCCAGAATCGACAAAGATAAATGAGTTTCATCACAAATCACACATGTCCGCCATGTTGGGATATAAGACCACAGCGTTGCCTTTATTGGTGACGTTAAATTCCAAACTTGCTTCCATTGGCTCTTAAGTGAGTTTCCGTTCTGATTGTATTATTCTGTGCTGCTAGTTTCCAGGAAGTTTGAATGGATTCCCTTGCTTGAAACTTTTTTAATTGAAAAATAACAAAATAAAAAAAAAAAACATGTGGTCATGCTTTCGCATTTTGATTTCAATAATTCTTGATTTTCTCAGTCCCATTTCAAACGGCCTGAATGCCCTTCTAAGCATCTTTTAAAAGAGGCTCACTGCTAGTTCCCACGAAATTGAACAGAATCCCTTCGGCAAAATTTTTTGAATTGGAAAATAAAATTTTAAAAAATGTACATATGCTCCGAAATATCGATTTTAATGATTCTTGACTTACTCAGCCTCACTTCAAACGGCTTCGATGCTGGTCTGTTGATCGTTTTAAAAGAGCTTCCTGCACTTTTCCACAAAGATTAAATGAAATCGCTCGGGTGACATTTTTTAAATCGAAAAATATTAAAATTAATAGAAAAAAATTGTTCATGCTACAGGATTTCGTTTTTACAGAGTTTTGAGTTTCTTATAGTCCCACATTTCATACGACCTCAATTCTCATCAGAAGATCGCTTTAAAGAGGTTTTCTGCTAGTTCCCGCCAAGTTTGAATGGAATCACTTGGGTGACATTTTTTCAATCGAAAAATAATAAAATTAAAAAAGAACGTTGTGGTGCGCCAGCATTTTGGCATTTTTTTCTCTGGCCATCCATTCAAGAAAGGTGCGGTCACTGATTCTTCAGGATCGAACCCACCTTACGGTACCACCTGGAGCTGGTTCATTGGATGTGCAATGTGCATGCATCACGAACGGGTTGGGATGGGGTGGGTGATTAATGCACTCATCTCGGTGCACTTCAGATTGCACTCTGCTGCCATCGTGTGACAGGTGCACTACAGGCAACACCAGAAGCAGCGCGGCCGCGGGCACGAAGGAACTAAACAACCCGAAGCGGCCGTAGAAATAGTAGCTTATTACAGTCAGTGGCGAAGCGTGGAATTTGGCAACAATGTATTTTCTCCATTTAAATTCACCGAAAAATTCGAACTAGAGCAGTCATCGGCGATGACCAAGCATTTTGACCTTTCTAATGTGTTTAAATGGGGGAAAAGGAACGTTGCCGAAGCGCACGCTTCACCACTGATTACAGTGGTAACATTTAGTAGGAATGCACCCGCACCATGGGCGGCTACAGGAAGTTTTGTTTCTCTCTTTCTTTCCATTTGAACACGCATGTGTTAGAAAAGGATAGCGATGTGGGCCATCACGTGACTTTAGCCCCTCTTCCCATTAATTTCCAACGCTTGCGTTTAAATGACTTATACACAAATCTGAGGAGGAATGGACTGCAAATCCCTGTGTCCGCCCATGCCATTCATTCACCACCGTGCTTGCAATCGCCGGATGTTGATGCCGCATGCACGCAGTTGCGTTGCGTGCCTAAAAATCTTGTTTTTCTCATTTAAACCCTTGAAAAAGGTCGAACTATGAAGCTTCACAATGAACTTGCTTGGAGAATATTTTTTCTAAAGCTCCGATGGACAAAATGAAACATTTCTAGATTGCACGTGACCTCTCTGCAACTGCAGCTCCTCGCTTCGTAACTCAAAAGATTATAATTGAGTAAGGATCTTATAGAAATGCCACTGGTGATTTTTTCCAAGATCCTTTAAGACGAGAAAAAATTACTTAGGTCTTTAGAGACTCGGCATTTGCAAATTCAGAAATACACCTTGAATCAAAACCTTGAGATTTTTCGAGGAAGTTCAAGGGAATTTCATGCAAGGATTGGAACGAATTGACAGTTCAGAGACGCTTCAAAAACACACGAAAATACACGGATATCCACTCAAATATACATCTGACGGAGATAATTTCAAGGTAGCTAAACCTTGAACTTAACTCCAGATTTCTCAAAAATTGTCGATTCAAGATGAGCGTCTCTGAATTGCAATTTTTTTCACTCGACTTGACTTGAGGATTTCTCAAGCCAAGTTAAGTAGATCTCATAAGTGAAAGTCTTTGAATCTCACTCTTTGTAAGTCTCTATGGTGTCCTCTATGCCCCAAAATTATTTCAGCCAACGGACACCGCACCGCCGCGCCGCGTCATGCCACGGCGACTGATTCAACGGTGTATGTATACTATGTCCGAAACCCTGCGGTTGTCCCATAGATTGTCTTAATCCTTGCAGCAGTGTTGATATATATATTCATCAAATTTACCCTGTGAATCGTTCCATACTTTAATTTTTAGTGCATCATGATTCAAAACCATGCAAATCGTTGAGGCAGGGAAAAATAATCTGTTCCCATTTCGAGTTGAGAATGGTTCTTAGAAAAAGAAAGTGAAAAAATGCGACTTAAATCTGGCCACCATGGCCATATACCTCAGAAACATCCTCACATCATAATACAATTGTACAAACTGCCGACGACATGCAACCAACTCTAACCTTCTTATTTAATTTTTTTCTCTTTATTCCTCTCTTTCGTTAGTTTTTCCCTTTCATTTCCCGTATCATGTTTCTACCCCCAGGCGTCATCCAGAGATGGTCGGTCTCTCTCATGTTTCACGAGCAAGAGAGCAAATGGATCGTAGGAGCATATGTCAAACCGCCTCTTTCTTTAGCTTCAGACACAGATATTTCTTCTCTTCAATTCATTTTTTACAACTTTTCGACTGTTTATTCCGAAGGAAGCTACATCGCTCGGTAGGAGGGGACTAGTAGAATTTCAGGAATAATTTTGCAGTGGTGGAGAAAACTTGGTATCGTGCAAAAAGGAAACTTACATCTTCTGTTTGCGTAGAAGAGTTCCGATTTCAACAACGTAGCGAAACGGCTTTTATTTAATCCTTAGATCAACCTACTTTTTAAACTAAATGAATAAAGGCCGCTTTTAAGACATAAGTGAAATACGGTTCTTAAACTGACTATCGCATCTTTACCCGTTAAACGCGGCTTAGCAAGCAGTTTTCTCTTGCGACCGTCAGTCCACCTTCTGTTAACACTGTTCAGTTTATTTTAGTCGAACTATGTATAGTTCTGGCGATTCAGCTTTATTCATTCAGTGAACCAAATCCAACTATCCAACGCGAACTGCTGACATGAGATTTGGCAAATCCTTGGGTATAGCCTAAAAGTTGCGTCAGAGGCGCGTGGCCGAATCGGGACTTATTCGGAAGTAGTCGGCAATCAACGACATTCGTCGTCCGCTTTAAATTTCTGATTCGTCAGTGGTGAGTCCGAATGTCAAAACATCCACCCTCTGAATTTTTAACTGACGAAAAATCTACCCTCTTTTTCAACTGGCAGCTATCCGAAGAGCTGCGAGTCTTAATATCACAATCCGCACCCGGTGTAAAATTAACAGACGGTTTTAAAAATGACCCTAAATTAGAGCAATCAAGTCTTTACCAAATGTGATGAACCGCAAATTGTTTGGCTAACTGGACGGATTGTTTGCCACAATGCATCCAAAATAAATGAACCTTTAAACATGTTAAATATTAAATAGAGTTAAAGACCGCGTGAATTGAACCGAATGGAAGTAAACATGTACCAGCAATATGGTACACACTCCACCATGTGACAAGGGCTCTTTTTTCAGCAGGTTGATTATGATCGTGCGCATAATGCTCACGATAATCGAGGCTGAAGGAAAAGAATGAGAGAAAAAAAATGAAAACGGAGAACCAACTGAGGAAAAATACAGAGAGGGACTGCTCAGAAAAGACGTTAATAATAAATGGAAACGTATATACGAAGGTAGACGAAAAAAGATTAAAAAAAAGAAAGATAGGGGGAGGTTAAGCATAATAGGTCGGAATCATAATAAAACTGAGATCGCTAAGGGGGGGACCTAATTCTCGATCTTACACAGACCTTCCCCTTCTCGTTTCCCTAGCCATTTCATTGTACAATATTCACGCAAAGAAGAGGGACTGTATACGCTTTGGCGGGAGATTGGATTGCACGATGGAGGAAAAATTGTAGGGGGGCAATTATTATTTTTATCACCCGGAGATAAATAAATCTGCATATTATATTGTTTTACAACAGAGCTATATATTATACATAAAACAATACATTTCATGGGCCTCGCGTTGGTGCGTCGGTGGTGTCGTGTCCTCCTTTTTTACACTGTTCCTATAGAATAACTAAGGCAAATTTAGCGTAAATTAGCATGTGAACTTTTTTAGTATTTATACTTTTCTCTTTTTATGAGTGTGAAAGCTTTCAATATTTCTGAAACTTGACTATGCGTTCTCAAAAATTCTAAAAAAAAAAGTCTGGCACAAAATTAACAATACTCACATGAGATGTTGATACCTACCAAAAAGTATGGTAATTTACGCCAAAGTATGACATCAATACTTGACCATAGATATTTGGTCAGGCACAACAGTCAATTATTCTAATTTTACTTAAAGTTATAAGTTTAGTTTCACCGTGCTCTGGTGAAGTTTACCATGCTTTATGGCAGACTCCATAAATTCTATGAGTCTTCTTAATTGTACCGTACATTTTTTCCGTGATTTTGGCTAGGGTTACTTCGTAAACTCCTAGTTTGCATGTGGAAAAAGTCAAATTAAATGACCGTTCATGGTTCATGACTCGCGTAGTGCGTATTGGCGCGGACGTGCCTTTATCACTTCATTTTTCAACAGCTTTCATCAAGTTCATGGATGGATTTTGAAACTTTTAAGTGACATCATCATCCTGCTGTAATTTACACGAAAACTGCGACGTAACACGACAAATCCTCTTGATCCGCTTAATCTTCGGCAAAAGTTTTCAAAAGCCCAGTGCCGTCCCCTGTACAAGGGAAAAAATAATTACCAAATTCTTGTATAATATTATTGCAGAAGCACAGCGATATGTGGACCACGAAGAGTCTATAGTGCTTTTACCAGAAAATTCTGGTGTTACGATCAGGGAATCCGGCGAGGAATATGGGTGATTCCAACCTCACCTTCAAATGCATCGTTTAGTCTGTAAAACCTTGTTAATTTATGCAGTTTTAGTCGTGGAACCAGGCATTATAAAGCATTTGTGAGGACGTACAATTCATAATCGCAAATAGGTCCCATTAATTATATTTGATCTATAATAGCCTTTTCCGTTCAAAAATGCGCTTTTGGGAAAAATACGTCATAAAATGTTTGGAACCAGAGGGCCGATCATTTACTTCATCGTTAAATCGATCGATAAGACTGTCTATGAGTGATGCTGCTGGTCGAAAATTGTAAAACTTCTCTGTTGCTATGGTAACCATCGTTAAGAGTCTCGTTTACTCATGAGCTACTCATGGGCTACTCATGAGTAACCTTTAAAAAACGGACACTATAACGATGGTTACCATAGCAACAGCCAAGTTTTACAATTTTCGACCAATAGCATCACTCATAGACAGTCTTATCGATCGGTTTAACGATGAAGTAAATGATCGGCCCTCAGAGGTCCTCGGATGGCGATCGATGCGATATATCGCTCTACGAAAACAGTCTATAGATAACCCACCAGAACTGAAAAAGCATTAAAAACAATAAAAAAAGCATTTAACCTCGAGGACACGAGAGGAAAACTCAAAACACTTTGGCGTGTCGTCATTTTAAAATCATTTGATTAATTAAAACGATAGGGAGCCTTTTATTCCTTGCTTCATCCCTCATAAATCTCGTTAAGTTGCCTTCTTTAAACGGATAATTTTGAAAGACAGCTATTTCAGTACTGGCGGGAAGAGGAGAGGGGGGATTGAGCGAGAAAAGGGGAAGGGGGTGTATTTTCGACGTTAATTTCATTAAGTTAATCAGCTAGCTGGCTTCTTGTAAACAAGGACTCTTTGCTCTTCATTTGACCCGAGAATAAAACATTTTTGAATGAGCGACCGATATGATGTTTAATTGGAACTTCTCTCACCCTCCCCCCTTTTACAGCCCTTCCGCCCCTATTGCCTTTTCCTTTTATCATCTGCTTTTCTCTCCCTACTCTGCCCCGCTCGTTTCTTTTTTTATAGGTTTTTCATTGAAGAAGAAAATGAGGTGACGAGGGAAGGTGCATCATTATCATCTTTGGGTGTTGCCAAAATTACGGTACCTATACATATAAATATGAAAGAAACAGGTGTAAACGGGAGAATGCTGGAAACACGCGAACTTAATTTCGATGAGGACGTTTCGGTTCAAATCGCAGTCATTTTCAACTTGACAAATTTAAAAAAATAAAATAAAATAATTAAAAAAATAATTAAAAAAAAAACTTCACAATGTGGAGAGAGCTACTACTTCATATACACTGTAAACACGGGAATAATGAACTGTTCCTGCTGTCTGAAACTGTTTTTTTTTATTCCTGTGCATGTTTACAGTGTGGGAGTAGTGCGACTTTCTTCACATTTTAAAATTATTTTTCAATTATTTTTTTATTTTTTTAAATTTTTGAGTTGAAGATGGCTGCGATTTGAGCCGAAATGTCCTCACCAAAATTATGTTTGCGTATTTCCAGGATTTTCCCGTTTACACCTGTTTATTTCATGTCAAGTCATAGCTGGTTCATTTTCTATCTTGTTTTTTTTTTTTTTTTTTTTTTTTTGTAATTTTGTTCTTTTGTTTTTTGTTTCTTTTAAATAAATATCTACGTTAACTAAATTGTTAAAACTCGAGTACCCGTTTTTAATCTGATACATGGAGAAAAAAGACGTGTTTGCAAAAGCGTATTAGAAGTGTGTCTAGTTTGTATGTATTGCATCCACAACAATACTCCGGATAATTTTTCCGTGTATTTTTAATTAGAGTTATGAGAGTGATAAAATCGGTAGTAAAAACATTAATAAAAAGAAGCTTACGTGAGCTTTTTATCTCAAACTTAACATAATTAAACGAAGGTCAGATGAATACAACTCAACTTCAGTCAATAATTCATGATTTTTGAAAATAAAAATAGAACAATAAAAAAAAAAAAAAAAAAAAAAAAAAAAAATGTAGTCAAAACTATATGTACGATATCGATGGAACTGCATCTTTAATGTCACAATTCTTTGATTTTGATCCGGAATAATCTTAAATTTTAAAAACCTGAAGAAAACGTCATTACATGTTTCACAACTAAGTATCGTTTACATTTTTATTTCTTAATGAATTTTGGCTGAATGCCACTTTTTAGTTTTATTCAATTGCAGAAAGGTTGGATAATTTTTGGATGTGAAGTGTAGTAAAGTGGACTCTTATTATTCCAATAATGGATGTTGAATGTTGGTTGCTAACTGCTAATCAGTTTGAGTTTTCGAGTACAATTTATTGTACGACATATCTAATAATTATGGAAGCACCACCCAAACGACTTTGAGATGGCTTAATTTTATTCAACGTCTGAGCTTCAGCCAAATTTTGAGCGCATATAAAGGCAGCGAGGAAAACTGAGAGAGATGAGAGAGAGAGGGAGGGAGAGAGATAGAGAGAGAGAAAGTAAGATAAAAAAAAAAAAAAAACAGATGGTTTGACAACTGTGTTTCCGTCACTGTTGGCGGATCGGTAGCAAATTTTCCAGCACGGATATAAGAGGAGAGCCTAAATTGTTCGCTCACAAAAAGAGGTGGAAATATAAAACTTTAAAAAATTGAAGGATGAGGGCTGGGCGGGAGAAAAAAAATATGGAGAAAAGGGGGATTTTCTCGGCTTGTTTATTTACGAGCGCAGGAGTGATCGTTAAAAGTTGCCTTTCGGTCGTCGGTTGTCTGCGTTGTTCTGTGAGAAAGGGGGGGGGGGGAAAAAAAAAAATATAGAGAAGAGAAGAGAAGGTAAGCTTTACATCCATCCCGCGGTTCATAATCGTTAATCTTTAATTGCGATCCGTTGACTGGCTGTGTGACTAAATTGTCAGCGGTGACGTTGACTACCGCGAGTCGTGAAAAGCGCGTTGACTTTTCCGACGCATAGAGTGGTTGGTTTCGCGGAAAAACCAAGAACTGTCAACGCCACACCGATTGAGGATATGGGATTATAGGGTAAGGTCGATGCAAGAAAGATACTTCCCACCTCCCATAGAGGTGGATCAAATTACTGATCGATCACAGAACTAAGCTGATGTCTTCCTCGGGGGCTGTTTCCTCCCCCCCCCATTTTCTTCCCCCTCCTCTTCCCATTTTTCTTCTTCTTTCCGCAGCATTCTTAATATTTTCTTCGTCGTGGTTCTTCTTGATATTATTTATTTTTCATACTTTCCTCGGGTCTTTGCAACATGATGAATCGAGACCCGTCGCATTTTTTTTTTTTTTTACCTTGTACTCGGTCCCTTTCCTGGAAACAAGGACCCACATTAATGATGCAAGTTGTAAGTTCAACTGTTGGCTTTCATGAGGATGTCTCGGGAAGAGGGAGAAAAAAAACCTTGAGTTTTGAACACTGTTGCTTAAACAGGTCAACCCGGTTCCAAGATTTGCTGAACCTTTGTTTTTGTTTTCATGTCCGCCCGCGACAACACATTTTGTGGAAGAGACTTCAAGTCTCGGTTCTGAGGACCGACCTCCACGGAGAGCATATATCTCAATACTCGCGGACATTTTCAACAATATATAGGAAATGCAGCTCTCGAATCTGTTTATCACCCGATGACGTGGGTTAGGCAAAGACATGGCATTGTATACGACGGTACAAGTGCTATAGTGTACATATACGTTTCACGATGAAAGGAGTGGGCAGCCTGCCACACGGCGCACATCGGTGCATTGAGAGTAGACGAATGTGCAAGGCACTGTGTGTGGGGGATTGCGGGACGCCACGGCGCAGGAGCAGCGTGACCAAGTTGAGTGAATAATCGAGAGTTCCATCCCCTGAGGATATTAAATCTTCATTATGATATCGCAGCACCGACAACAAATATTCCTCTCACCCCCATTCCACCACCCAACACCCCCCTGTACCCCACAGGCACGCCACGCCAGGCCACGCCATTCCTGTCCTCCTCATTATTTTATGGATGTCCCTTTCGTTGCTCTTGTCTCTCTTGGTCTAGTTCTATAGCCCCGGGTGAGGTTTTCAGTTCGATCCCTCGCAAACGGAGGTCTAAGAGTTACGTAAATAGGGTGGTGGCGGGGGAGGCCGGAGGGGGACCTTGTGAACGGAAGAGTTGCGGTCTCAAAAATAAAATTCAGAGCATCATACTCATATTTAAACTAAATATCAATTCATTGCCGCGATCTTTGATTTAAATCTATAGATTTGTTGATAGTCATCTGCTCCTGTAGTTACTTTCAGATTGCTGTTAACATACCTGAACTCATTTTTTCTCCATTTTTGTTGATCTCTGCGCAATGTGTGTGTATTTCGTTATATGTTTCTTTCAAATCTTAAAACATCAAAATCACTTTGAGTGAGCAGTGGTGCTTGTTAAAATATTTTTGCTCAATAGGTGACGCGTAACCCACAAACAACTTACGCAAAATTCTTATCAATCTGGTCAGTAAATCTTTCCTTAATAAAAAGAGGAATATCAAATATTTAGCTAAATATTCAAAACATTTCAAAAATGTTTTTAAAATCCTATTTGAGTACTGTTTAACACCATTCCTTGTTTTTTTTTTTTTTTTTTTTTTTTTTTTTTTTTTTTTTTTTTTTTTAATATTTATGAAATGTGTGAATGCTCATGACACTTGATTGCCAAAGTAATATTTCAAAAAATCTTAAAAAAAATTTGATTAAAAAAAAAAAAAAAAAAAAAAAAAAAAAAAAACCATTTTTGCAAATATTTATAAAATGTTTCCGAAAGATTCTCTGAAAAATCTAGTTTCTTTTAAATTTCTTCAAATATTCCACAGCAAATTTTCCAGAGAAACTTTGTTCGGGTATTTTTTGAAGATTTCGCAGACAAGGTGGAGGGTGAGCAAGGTTTTGGTAATATCAGACATATTTTTAAAATGTTGCCAAAGTCTTGCTCCAGATTATGGCAACCTCTTTCAGACCATGAAAGCTTATTGCCTAGTTGCTTAAGGTGATTCTTCACCTGTATCTGAAGTGAGATTCAGGCTCAATAGATAGCGTCAATAGTCACTTATCGGGAAATCGACTTTAAAGGTTTTTACTTTTTTTTTTTTCTGGAAGAATTTATCAAAAGGGGTGGACGCCACTTGAGCAGCATAGTTCGTTAGTTCGTTTTTTACTCAATTTTTTAAGCCAATAAATTTCAATAATTTTGTTCCTAGATTGACGGAGAAATCAAGAACCGAAATGTTGGCAAAACATATTATGTCGGCTCTGTACAGTGTACAGGGGCGCTTTCGCCCTTGGCCTTGGAGGGCCTTCTTTTGCCCCTACGCAGCCTCATATCTTGCCAAAATGTCGGACGACGTCGCGACGCGTCGGTGATTGGTTTCTCCGTCAATCTAGGACCAATATTATTGAAATTTGGCTTAAAAAATTAAGTAAAAAATCACGCAAGTTCTGTGCCGTCTACCCCTTTTGATTAAAGCTTTCAGGAAGAAAAACAATTATAAGCCTTTCAATAATTAACCAGTGATGCTATCTATTGAGCTAGAATCTTACTTCAGACAGGTGAGGAATCACCTTCATTCTCTAGTTTTGAAATGATGACTCTGTTCAGCCCCAAGGTTATAGATTAAAGAGGTATGCTCATCTGACTTCGCGCCACGAAATCAGTAGCGCGCAGTTCAAAATCCAGATCCAAGATGGCCGGAAAAAGCAGAAAACATTGTATACTCTTTCCAGAAAACATCGGGCTCCCTCTCTAGAAAAGCAGAAAATAGCCCGATGTTTTCTGGAAAGAGTATACAATGTTTTCTGCTTTTTCCGGCCATCTTGGATCTGGATTTTGAACTGCGCGCTACTGATTTCGTGGCGCGAAGTTAGATGAGCATACCTCTTCAAACTATAACCTTGGTTCAGCCCATGCCGTCAAATTTCACGATCCTTCTAAATCTGATAGTCTTTAAAACCGTCTATTTAAAATTTTGAACTCGGCGCGGCCGTGTGAGAGCCCTAGGGGCTTCGATCTCAGAGCCGCCTCACATCAGTTTCGGCTGTAGATGTAGATCAAGGCGGCTCGACTTTTGACTCGCAAACGCAGACTCTTCTCCACGTCTTTCATCCTTCGCGTTTGAATGAGGCCTGTTCGCTCCCGCGGAGCGTATACTTATACTTATCGATGAAGACTCTTTTTTAAGATTGGATTCTTTTCAAACGGGAAACGTTCATGTTTTGCGAAACGACGGCGACGACTTTCCAATATAATTACCTTAGCTCCGCTTTTACGCATTACCTCCAGTAAGTAGCTATTTAAGCTCCCCTTTCAACCCCCTTCCTCCTTTAGCAACCTTCTTCCGTCTCTTGATCATCCCTATCTCGGCGATTCCCATCCTCATTTCTTACCCTCGGTGATGCGTGCTAGAGCTCGCACATGATCTCTCTCCACTTCCCCCCCCCCTTCCATAAAGAAAAAAAAACACATTTTTATCTAATAAGAAGAACTTTTAGTTCAAGGATGGATCGATCCATCCATACCAGCTTCTGGCTAAAGACGAAAGCCCAAAAGCGGCTTTAGTACGGTACAGTGTTTCTTAACTATTGAAACACGGGATCGGAGAGGGTCCCTTTATACAGGGTGCGTTCGAAAAATAACGTACCTCTTCGCAGTGCGTTGCTCTACGCAACTTACGCAGGTATCCAAAACCGACCAGGCATGATGCGTGTCAAATGTAATAACTGGGTGAGTAGGAGGTAATAGGCATGTGCACATTCGTTCAATGACTTTCATCCACGTAAGGATAGGTCCAAAATATCGTGTCCAATAATTATAACATCCAGCATATTTTAAACCAAATTGTTAGGCCCCATTACACGCTTGTGAAAAAAAATAATTGTATACTCTCTTAAATTTTTGGTCCAAAGACAAAATTTGAAAAATATTCGCAGCAACTATTAAGGTGAGAAACTATAGAGAAAACACTATAACACGTTTTTTTACTCCTTTTGAAAATTATCACAATTTTTGTTTGGACCTTATGTTTAGCTGAGCTTTGGCTGCTTGACAACCAAGTTTCATTAGTGAAACTAATTCAGATTGAACAATTTATTTAAAATTTATTGAAAAACTATGAAAAATTGGTTAATCATTCGCTAATACTAGCAATAAAGATTGTAAACATTGATTAATCATATGACCCTCTTATCAATCGGACTGAAATGCAAAACGGACATTTAATGCAATTTTGATCAAAAATATAGGATGGGCAAAATTATTAAATGATTATATTGTATTCTTAACGAATATTAAAGAAAGTTAACGTTCAACGTTAACGTTATATTGTATTCTAATTGTATTAGGAAAACGTAAATTGGACGAAAGTCTTTGAACAAACATTTCTGAAACCGAGGGAGGCACATTTTCACAGATTTATTCGGTGCGGGTGCTTTTTCCTAAAATATTATTTTAGACACGCTCTCGGCCATTTTCCGATATTTTCAGCCGTTGCTGAAAAGAATAGCACACATTTCATGCACACTTTGTTCTATGCGCACATTTGCGCCGTATACGGTTCTTCTTCATCAGAACAAGAGGACAATTGGGTGTCTTGCTGCCTTTGGAGCGATAAGGAGGTAAACTTAATCCCACCTTTTGGATAAGACCGACTATAATCACTATAGCTCTTTGATAGTTTTCGATTTCTTGTTCGTTTTTGGCTTGCTTATAAAAATAGACCGAACAATAGTGCTTCTATCAGGCAAAATGAAGAGTAAGTTTTTAAACCAGTATTTTTACGGTGTAGGTATCGATAATATACATATAACTGTTCCATCATGCACGGAGAAAAAAAAACTTCGGTTCATGTGGAACACCGACGGTGTTTGGTTCCAGTAACCAAAGTTTTCAGTTGTGAGTACCGAACTTTAGTTAGGAGTACCGAAGTGGTTCAGTAGGAACGAAATGTGAGTCATAGTATTAGTCACACTCACCAAAACCTTCGGTACTCCTAAGTAAAGTTCGTTACTCACAAATGAAAACTTTGGTTACTGTAACCGAACACCTCGGTGTTCCATATGAGCCATACTAGTTCAGTTCTTACAACCGATTTTTTTTTTTCTCCGTGTGTATCGTCTAAATCACCCACATGTCTAAAATGCATCTGTCGTCTGTATGCGGACCGCAGCTTTACTCACATTTACATCTTTGTTGATTGTTTCAGACATAAAGTTTGACTCCAAAAGTTGAAAATGTTGACCGTCGCTCCTCTCCTGATGCCCACGAACAATACTTCAACTCTTGCAGCTTTCGCCACTGGAATACCTCTCGCAACAAAGGTATGGACTATTTTCCTAACCTCAATTCTCTAAATTCGATCTAAACGATAAATATAGGTTATGCTATTAATCGCTGGAGCAAACTAAAAGGTATACTTAAGGCGACTTTGGTACGTAGATTTTTTTTCTTTCTGTCAATAGAAGTTTGGAAAAAGGAATTCATAGAAAGAATAGAAATACCAGTTTCAGTTTCATAGAATTTTTTAGACACGTGTTCTTTCCTGCTCTTAATTTATCGTCGTGTACAAATTGATTTATTTTATGTATATTTATTATTTATTTATTTATTTATTTATTTATTTATATTGTAGAGTTCAGCGTGCCACTCAATTATTTTCCGTTATAAACTGAAAAATTAGGTTATCCATTAATGACTTTATTGGTCGAGCATTGTAAGATTTGGCTGTTTTCAGTATGACCATCGGTAAAGGGCCTGTCATGAGATCTATTTAATTGGTGACTTTTAGTTGACGGAAAACTCAAGGATGTTTCTACCACGGCAACGACTAAGTATGACCATGCTTGACCAATTATGTTACTACATGGAAAATAATATTTCTTAGATATAGTCTTGGACGTTGACTCGTTTGCTTTTCTTGATGCGGTTATTTATTCACTACATTCTAATGCATCCTTTTGTATTAATCTAAACCAAAGATAAATTGCCTCTTGCTTAAAACTTTTCTCTGAATCTTGCATTCTGATAGATTAAGGAAGCTGCCACTGTAGAATGACATCCAGAGCGGTAACTTATCTGTCAGTTTGTTATATTGAAACCCATTTACAATATGCCTTTCCGCCGTCGGATTCTTTGAGAGCGTTTGTTCTACCTTTCCATTGCAAGCTCCGTTGCGTTGTCTCTTGGGATTTATGGGATTTTGTATCGTTACGGGTCACTTTTGAGTGGAAAGTGCGGCGGTTAAAAATTATAACGTGATGGTCAACGTGAGCGGGTTAACTTTCGGACCTCAAATTAGAAACTTAACTCGTGACTTTCGGGCTGAGGGGGCAAAGTAGCTTTATCGTGAAGGAAGATTAGCGCGAAAAGTCCCCAAAAGGAGGGCACCGACGAATGGATGAAGGCGAAAGTACAAAGAAGAGCTATTAGCAACAAGTTCACTGTAAAACGGCAAAACCTGGAACTTGTTTTAAATTTAAAGTGCTGAGAGGATTGTAAGGTAAGGAGTTTGTCGGGCGGAGGAGGAGGGGGGGGCGGCTGGAGTGGGACGAGTGTCAGAGGAAGAAGTGGGGGTCAGCGGGGGCGGGGAGGCAGAATAAGAAGCCGGGTACTGTTTTCAAGGGGGTGAGATGTAAGGGGTTACGGGAGGGGGCGGCATTAATGCGGTTTAAATGGGTTTCTCATCGACAGGGTTGTAACCCCGCCTTCACCGCGCAGTTCAGGAACAAGCAGGGATAGGTATGAAGTGAAATACCACTTAGGAACATATGTTCCACCGTAGTCTAATGATACCCCCTGCCCCCTTTCTTCAATCCCCCGTATCACCTCTCTCTCCCGGACGTTGTTTCTGTACAGCTCACCTGATTGCCTTGTGGTAGACGTTCGGTGTACCATCGGAGCCGTGCTATTTACCAAATAGGATTGCCCTCTCTCCTCCTCCCCTCTTCTCTACCGCTCTCTTACTTTCCTTGGGCAACTCTATGTTATACTTTAAATGTATGTTGCTGTTTCTCGCCCCTAGCAATAGGTTTGCAGGGTATACATATAGTAAAAGAGGAGGGTGGGTGGGAAGGGCGAATGGTGAAGGGAGAAGTTGGAGAGAGCTTGTTGATCCATACTTTGAAACATTGAGTGAGCCACTGAGCGTGTGCTCCATGGATTTCCAACCTAGGTTTGGCAATACTCCAAGCATGAAGCAAATAGCAACCACGAAACCTTTTCCAGCCTCTAGGGTGCCAAGTGTTCAGTTTTTGGATTTTCAATGGGCCTCGTAGATGCTATACCAAGGTCGAAGGGTGTAATTTAAAAACTTAGCTTGAGATCTACGAGCACTCGAATTAGCATTGGCTTGAGAAGAAATACTCAAGCCGAGTCGAGTGATAAAAATTGGAATTATTCAGAGACGCTGAAATAATTGAGAAATCTTGAATCTATGAAGAGCAATCATATCTCTTTGAGATTTGTCTTCAATACTACTCTATTATGTTTCTTCGTCAACTCTCTGAATTGCAAAGTGTCTCAATCTTGCTTCAAAATCCCTTGAAACTTCCTCGAGAAATCTGAAGGTGGCTCAAGTTGTGTTTCTGAATTGCAAACTTAATCAGTGAATCTGAAGGACAGCTCAAGTTCAAGCCAAGCCAAGGAAATCTCAGGTAAAGTCTCTGCTATTTTGAACAATTATTTTAGCCTTGATTTTAACTTTTTGTCTTGCGCAGGCCACGAGGAACCAAGTTCTAGCTCTCGCTGTTGAGTCAATAACTGTCAAGACAAGATATCTTAAAAAGGGAAATTTCGAATACAGACGCCATCATTTCCTCCTCCGCCTTTCCATCATTCTTCAGTGACGTTACCTTATTCGAAGGAGTTTTGTAAGGGTCGGTGTTTTCGGGAACTCCATTCTTGTTGTTTTCGTTGTTGATGAGTAGTGATAATGTTGACTATGATGTTAAGTATGCTTACGTCTCATCATGTGCTCCCATCACTGAGTAGCCAGATTATGCTGTTAAATTCGACTTCTTCTCCCTTTGATGTTATAACGTGGAGTAGTCAGATTTTTCCTTGGCAGCGTCATGGCAGCATTGCCATCACTCGCGAGTATCGTCCGCCCACCCGCGCCCGCTGGGGGAAAATGCGTGCAAAACTTTTCCGCATCACCAAAGATCGCTCGGGAGAGATACTCGGTATACGAGCGACGGAATCGCACCGAAAATCGGGCTGCCGCGGATGGATGGTGGATGGTGTAGATCGTCGTCGTTGGCGGGTGCATGTCACCACGCTCAACCGGAGGAGAGGAGAGGTAGCAGCTCTCAACTCTCACCGCTTTTTTGCGGCTTCGACTTCTCATCGTTCAACGTCTCGCCCCCCCCCCCCCCCCCCTCCTCCCCCGTCCTTTCACTCCCACCCCCGGTCCGCCTACCCCGCCCCCTTCACTTCACGTCAACAACTTTCCACTTACCCCGATTAATCTTTCAAGCACGCGTACCCAATAAAGATCACCGGGCGAGAGGAGCTTATCAATATATTAAGTTTGTGATACATGTTCGTTAAAACACACACGCTCTCGTACGTACGCGGAAACTGGTAGCGGCATGTGATAAGACCTAGGACACGCAAAACATCGGGTTCGTTCTTCAGGTGGAGTTGACTATCGAGACGGCTTTGACATCTCTGGAATATAGCACATCCCAAGTTTCACAAGCTCTTATTCTCAAGATATCGCCCCAAAAATGCGAATCCCTCGCTTAATCGGAGGAGGGGACGGACTCTGAGGGAGGATGCGTCAGACTTTCGTGTGAAAGCGCACTCACACTGTTACATTGATGCAGGAGTGAAGGGAAACCGCTAAATTATCTCGTCCTCGCAGAAGCACCGTATCTAGGAATTCGTCCTCCTATCTCTTAGCCCATCTGAACGCATGTGTAAAGGAAGGACAGAGATGGAGGCTAAGGTCACGTGATGGCCCCTCCTGTCGTTCTTTTCTGACACATCTGTTTTGAACGAGCGAATAGAGACAGTGAGAGAAAGAGAGGGCCAGGGGTAATCAGTCGCCCGGATATGCTTCTGCGTCGAGCGAGTCACATCCGAAATATGAGTTGCAAGGCGCAAAAGAGGACCCCTAAGAAGTTTCAGAAAGCGGCCACCGAGACATGAGGTGGGAGCAGGGGAGGGGAAGGATGGGGATGAGGTTGAAGATGAAGATTGGTGCATGGATGGGTCGGATCTCTCTCCTGGTGAGAATTTAAAACATATTTCTCAACTCCCCCTCACTCCCCCTCAAGCCCCCCCCCCCACCGCTTGTTGGCCGCATTCGCTTTCGTCGTCATATTTTGCATTCGTTCCCCAAGCTTTTTTGCGGAAGCTGGCGCACAGTCGGGAAACAAATTCAATCTGTGAGACCAGCCGGCCAATTAATCGCCCTTCCTCCAGACCTCTATAGTTAAAACTGTCTATGAGTATACTCTCTTCCAGAAAAAAAATATCAATTGTACTTGCAAATGGTTCAATTTTAAGCTTTATTATCGATATATCAATCAACATTAATGTAATTTTGACGCATTTGATATTATAAATCAATCGGCAATAAATGATAATGATAGTGATAAAATGCTTACTACAACTATACCTGGAAAACAAAAATGAATTAAAATAAATTGTAAAATAAAATAATCGAAGAATAAAGTTTTTAACTCCTACTCATTCAATTATAATATTTATCTTATTCTGTTTATTTTATTTTTTATCGTAAAGTTTTGATTGTTCAGAATTTAAGTGGAGGGCACTTGCTCCCCTTGCCAACCACTACGGGTACCCATGGACCGATCTCTGAGTTTTGAAGATAACAAAAATTATCTATAAGTGCGACATGCGGCAGTACGGCCCAGCCCATTGTGAGCTGTCATCAACTTCTTCAGCTAAACCAGCAGTGCATCTTGGTCGATGAAGAAGAATCGGCAAGAACATTTTCTCCGACTTCTGCCACAGCCGTGCATGCCGTCCGTAAAACAACATTTTCCGGCAAAGTTTTCGCGAACGGGTACAAAACTTAGCGCTCAACTTCAAGGATTGGTTGGTGGGTTACCTTTACTCTTCCTCACTCTCCACTTCGTTTATGCATATATATACAAAATATACAAAAGCTTCTTCAAGAGGATAGATAAGTACCGATAAAGTAACTGTGGACTCGACTGTTTAGTTCCGTTCAGTTCCAAGCAAACCATAACTCACGTTCTCTTGCAGGTTTTTTTTTTCTCTTCCCCGCCCCCGTTATACCTCTCTGTTGATATATGTATGTATATCAGAGACTTGGCGAAAAGTTCGAACTTTCGTGCCTCGTGCCCGGCTACGTGACTTTTGATTTGTGAGGGAAATTTCAAGCAGCTGCAGAGGTGTAGCGACACGACATTTGCCATGTAAGTGCACCACGTAAGTTATGAACTGCAAACTCGCCGATTCTGAATTATACTCGCATACTTATTAGAAATGCAAGGTGATTGCCTTTGCGGTTGAACTATTTAGACTGGAACTGATGAACTAGCTATTTTGAATCCATGCACCACCGCATCACCGCACCGAGGCTCCTAAGTACTAAGAAAAGCTAGGTCCTTATAGATGAGAGCTGGTCAAAATTAAAATGTGCGCCTCTTGGCAGAAACGATGAATGAAATTTCCTGACCTGAAATTTCCTATATTCAAGAACTGATTCTAAGGTGTTTTGGCGCGAACGAAAATTACTCTCCATGATTGAAGTTTGATTCATTGCAATCTGAGCTCTGAAGATCAGGCCCGTCTCATGGGGGGGGGGGGCAAGGGACCCACAGGTCCAGGGCCCGGGCGTCAGAGGGGCCCGGCGCGGCAGCCGGGCAACCTACCCAGGACTCACCAAAAGGGGGCCCGAAAGCCCAGTTTGTACCAGGGCCCGGGAGTTAGATGTGACGGGCCTGCTGAAGATGGAGCTGTTTCTGTTCGAAGCTTCGACCGAAAAACTGCAGTCAATGCAGCCTCAGTTGGCGCTAAAACATCTTAACTCAGTTCTTTATTGGAACAAAAAATGGACTAGACATCATACTACGGCGACGAAGGAGAGATCACGTATTTACCTTACCTGCTTCAACAAACAACACAACCTAACTTCCTCATTTGTAAACATGTGAAACGTGCCACTTAGAGTGGGAGGTGAAGTTTAATCTCGAATAAAATTCATGACTTTTGGTAATTTTAGGAGCTATCAACAGTAGGTATTAAAACGGTTAAAGCTTGATGCGCATGTTTTTTTTTTTTTTTTTTATGCATGGGAAATATATTGACCCGGCCTTCATTCATTTATATCTTCGAGCTTCAAAAAATTTGAAATATTTCATGAAATATTTTATGAAAAATGTCATGTCTTTAAATTCTATGACAGTTTCAAACACTTACATGAGAAAATCATCACTTGTAACAGAAAGAGCTTCGAGCGTACTGGGAGTAAATAATGTCGACGCATTTATACAATACATATTTCTCGAAACAAATCATCAACACTACCATGTCCGTTTAGCGGACCTGCTGATCCAAGATCCGTGAATTATTCAGAAGGGCCATTAGCATCTCGTGCCGCATCCTGTGTCTGCTCTTCCGTTTCCACTGAGGTTGCATCGTTTCCATTTGCATCCACGCATCGCTTTAGTGAAAATGTGCAGCTATGCACACGTCACGGCTGCGGGCTGCCATCATGCGGATCTTAATGGACAAGTTATTAAATCATCAATAATTCCACCGAGTGACGAGAAGATTGCAAAGTTCTGTTTAGCGCTGAATTAAAAAAAAAAAAAAAAAAAAAAAATGCTGATTTAACATTTAAAATGTTAAAAAAACGTCCGGCAAGTTGTAAATGCTGATTTTACATTATGAAAATGCTGATTTTACATTATGAAAATGCTGATTCAACATTTAACAATGCTTCTTTAACTGCTCCTTGAGTCAGCATTTTCATAATGTAAACTCAGCATTTAGAACCTGTCGGACATTTTTTTAACATTTTAAATGTTAAAGCAGCATTTTTTTTTCAGTGAGCAGTGAGAAAAAACCCACCGAAAACACGCTGATATGTATAATCTTCTCGGTCACCGATGGAAACATCACCATCGATTTTAAAATTTGATGCAAAGTTGGATATTCATTGATGATACCATCGGATGAAAATATAGACTTCAGGGCCCATATTTTGTATGGGACTGACGGTCTTACTGACTGATGAATGTTGAGGACTTAGGTATTACGTTTTACTGCTAAATTCTCAACAGTCAACAATAGGTGAGGACCGTCTGTCCCATATAAAATGTTGGCTCAGGTCAAAGTGTTTTGGTGCATTACAGCCATTTTGCTGATCTGAAGTTAGTGCTTTTTTCTGTCAATCCGTAGAATAATCGTTGTATTAAAAACCTTAAGATCCGCTGATTGTGAGTGGCAGCTAAAGTACCCGTTCGCCAATTGCTATTGTATCTTGAAAGATAAAATATGGTGATTATTATAGGCCAATTAGTCCAAGTTTTGCCTCCAAAGTAATTCTGTCAAATTTGGTTTTATAAATTCGTGTAATCAATAAATTTTGTCCAAAAATGTTTGACCAGTTGGTTTTTGATCCTTAGTTCTAATATTGAGCGTATTAATACATGATGTCCTATGCTTAGAAACGTCTAGTCATCTACTCCTGTAGTGTTCAAACGCCATATCTTATGATTTTTGAAAGGTTCGTCTAATTCCATTGCCCTATCCCCCTAAAAAATTAAAATTTCCCCCTTTTCTTTTCTGCTCTCTCAATTTGTTGATGGAAGATGGGACCTGCGTGGCTATGCAGGATCTTGTGCATCAAAAACGTTTGTTTTGATCGGATGTTTTTCCGATTGAACGCTCATGTCTGTTTGTTTACAATGCATCAAGGCATTCCAAACAGAATGGTAATTACTTTCTGGACGAAGAAGGGCCACGCTAATTTTTTTTTGTTTTGACCCATCCCAGTGGCGTCGCGTGCCAACTGGCAACAATGTGACTCATCCATTTAAAAGCATTCAATATATCGAATATACTGTGTGCACCGTGCACCCCCTGAATTCGACATTTTACATGAGTTTAAATGGGTAGAATACAGTGTTGCCAGATTGCACGCGACGCCACTGACCCATCCTCTTTTTAGAATGTACCCGATAAGCTTTCTGTGCATTGAATTTAAATTGACAAATACGGTAAGACGCCAATAACTGTTTGAACTCTTCATCATTTGTGTACTGAACAAATTGGACAAAATGTCTACAAACCATGGTGACAAAATCTTCCGTGCAGTGCACATCATCCAATTCAAGGAGAGAGTACATTTATCTTGGAACTTCTTTGAGAAAATTATTTTTTAATCCAAGGCGTATTTCGTTTATGTTCAAGAAAATGCACAATTGGCTAAGGGTAAATTTCTTCAACCCAAGAGAAATGTCTGCTGCTACAAAAAGTAAAAGATTCCTTGTTGTGAAAGTGGTCTATAGTTCATGCAATCAGAACTTACTTACTTTTCATTTAGAAAACTGTCTCAAGTAAACGTGTTTCCTTGTTTTTAAAGAAGTGATTCCTCTCTGTGTAAGATTTCTTCTAAGTACCTACACCTTTACAGCTGTAATTCCAGTATCTTATCCACTGTGCTCATTAACCTGTTATAGACTAGCTTAGTTTAACAAAACGCCACTTTTCTGTTATTATAGGGAAGGTAGTTAACTATTCGTCCTTGGGGGAGTTGGAATTGCCTATACGATGAACTGAAGGCGCCCGACATAAACCTTATGTTGTAAGTGTCAATATCGATAATCGCGTTTATTCGGAATCACGAGACTGAAGCAATGTTTCATAGCCTAGGAGAGCAGAACGATTAATAAACTCGGGCTTGGTCCATGAAGGGTTAAGTATCTTGTGCGCATAAATGTTCTGCGTTACAAATTTCAAAACAGTGGCGGCTCATGCAATTCGACAACAATGTTTTTACTCCGTTCGAGTAAAACAATCGTTCGATAGTCGCACGGACAATCGATTATTTTAAATATTTCAAATGGAGGGAAAACATTGTAGCTAAATAGCACGAGCCGTTACTGGAATGCAAACCTGGAGTAACTTCTGTTTTAGTATACGCATATATACAATTAATTATCATTAACAAACAATAAGTCCGCTCAGCTGTATCTAGAGTCCAGCAAAGGAAAAGCCGTATGCATATATTATGTATGGTGCATTCATATCGCTCAATGTAATGTAACTCTATAATGGAGGCTACAAATTATATTTACCATCATACAGCACTTTGCCCCCATGAAAGCTTAAGATATAGCGCGGTCTCCGGTCACCTTAAAGCAGTGCCGTGCCAACACCATTTCAGCAGTCGGAAAGCTCATAACATAATTTCCTCAAATAGCGTTTTCTTCAGCTCTCTTAGCTGTACATAATAATCTCCGCGCTATGTACCCCAATTAAGACTCTTTGATTTAGTCCCCCCCCTCCTAAGTATAACCTAGGAGCCCTTTTGTATCGGGTGCGTTGCGTATTGCCTACCAAAAAATTGTTCTCGTGTTTTGTCTTCTCCACATTACCTGTTTGGTTAAGCACATTAAGCATTACGTTCTATCCCAAAGCAACTATGCGCTCAAAAAGTTTTTGAAATTTTTCAGAGTAGCAATCGTTTGTTTTGAAAATGTCTCAACTCAAGAACGTTGAATTGTTTCAGAATGTTTTGGAAAATATTTCGGGAATGTTTGAGTGTCGGTGATTCCCTTTGTTTCGTTATTTGTGGCTTTTCAAAATGTTTCAAATAGGGCAGTTGCAAGGTCTGAAATTTTGTGTTCTTTATGAAGAAACTGTAGATAGTACTGGATGAGCTGAGAACAACGGTGCCTTTTGCTTTTTCACGAGTGTCCCGGTTTTGGAGATACACAGGTGTAAAGTTGTAAAGAAAAGTGTGCGTAGTGACGTCACTACGCGGAATTCCCATTTAAAACAATGCATTTTGGGCCAAAATCCCATCTCCGGAACAACGGGACTTTGTTCGAGACGAAAGGCATCTTTGTTCTCAGCTGATCAAGTACTTTCATTTTCTTTATAAAAAACACCACATTTAAGACCCTTGCAACTGTCCCATTGCAGATGTTTTCAGCATGTTTTTGCATTGTTTTCCCAACATTTTTCAAAGGAGGCAAAACATATATTTCTTACGATTCGGTAAAATACATTTAATTTGCTTTGAAAATGTTTTATTCGAGTATCAACAACGATGCAGATGTAAAACGAGTTTTCTACTGCTCATAGGTTTTTTTTTATTGGTTTTTTAAAATTACATTCTAAAACACAAATAGAATGTTCCGAAACAAGTAATCGGGCCCAAATACCTAGTAGAGGTAAATGGGTGAACAGAAACAGTTCATGATATATGAAAATGGGGAATGGGGATATGTTATTGACTCCCTCTTCAACAATTTCCCGCAAGTAATACAGAAATTTCCGAAGCAATAGCCAGAGAAAATATTTATGAAAGCTGGAGCAGTATATAGCTTTGGCGAGCCTCTTTAATCTGCAAACTCAATTAAAAAATAAACTGTATAGGGAATAAATATCCTACGAACACTTTCTCACATCAAAAATCAGGCGGAGACACTTAGACCCCCTTTTAATATTCTGGGACAGACCCCCATACCCCCCTTTGATATTTTGGGAGAGACCCCCAGATCCCACTTTGATACTTTTATCCAAACCCAAAGATCCATTTTTGAAGTATTTAAAATTTTCCTTTTTTTGACCCATTTTTCTATTGATTTTAATGGAAACCATTTTTCATCTAAAACTAAACATAGAAATTAAAATTTAAAAAAAAAAAAAACAAAACAAAAAAAAAGTTCCGCTGGGGAATGTTAAAAAGCAACATCTCTGCAAAATTTGGATGCATATGGATCAATAGTGAAAAATTTATGCTGGGTTTCATGTTTTATGGCTAGACAGACGCCTGAGACGCCACAGAAAGTTTGTGCAAGTTCACCTCCAAGCCACATATGGTTAAATAATATTCAAACTTAATGGAAGAATCTTCTTTCGGATAGTATTAGGCATGATGAGAGCCAATTATGTTGTAATCATCATGATTTAATTACTTAGCCGTAGTCGGCAAAGTATTGAAACAAAACGCGTACAAAACATTGCAAATTTTTCGCTAATTCTAACTTTGTTACTAGTGAAAAAGTAAAAAGAGAGAGGGAAAAAATCTTGAGTTATTCTTGGAAAATTATATTTTTTTACAAGTGTACAAATTAAAACCAAAATCATATTGACTAAAGTAATCGATACAATCTTTTTTCAAAAATAAAATATTTTTTTTTTTTTTTTTTTTTTTTTTTTTTTTTAAATATTTTTTTGGAGTTTATACCTTTTTTACTGCAAGGAGTCATCAAGTTTTTATTTCGTTCGCTAAGTCTAACCCGTTTAAGACAACCTTGGGTTTTTAAATAAAAAATAACAATGATCCCATCTCACATGTTAAAAGCACTGTACTAGCAAACACTAACATTTTGTCAGAAAAGTGAAGAGTGCACGAGGAGCGCAGAAGATTGCTTTGATTGCAGCAGAATTTGCAACTTATCTTGAATTCTTGGCTGTCAAAACTTTTGCGTTTGACAGTGCACTACGGGTTATACGTAAAATTACAATTCTTCCACGTATGTTTATTTATTGTTTAAAAGTATAGAATTGTATACAGGAAATAAGTTTCAGTGTGGATTACACTGAAAAAAAAATCAGCTAAATTTAACTAATTTCAACTTAAAAGTATGGACACCACTTAAAACTGTTAGTTTGACTATTTGAATTAGTAAAATTAAGTCCGTGCCGTCTTAATTAACACGGCGGCACGGTGTTAATTTTACTAATTCAAATATTCAAACTAACAGTTTTAAGTGGTGTCCATACTTTTAAGTTGAAATTAGTTAAATTTAGCTGATTTTTTTTTCAGTGTAGAATATTTCACTGAAAGTAACCCGAACAATTTTGCAACCATGCTTTTTGCAATTTAAAGCAATGTAAAAACCGATTCCGGAAAGGCAGCTTGCGTCACTAAAAATAAATTATGTATCATTCATTTGTTTAAATCAAGAAAATCCGAAGTTGCCAAATTTCGCGAGCTTTTAACAGAACAGTTTGTAATATTTATGTTAAGATCATCAAGGACAGACACTTCATTCATTTCCTTCGTTGGTTTGGTTCTAACTTTTAACCTATCATCTGACTCACTCTTAAATCTTATGATACTGTCATAACATCATTCTATCTATCTTTTAAGTTTTTTGACGTAGATCTAAACAGTTTTACCCTCGTTTTTAATCATAAAAGAATACTAAAAATAATTCCCTCCCGGTCCGGAACTGCATTCCAAGTTCTGAATTAAAAGAGACAAATGCGATAAACGGGACCTATGGCAATATGTCATACATGTGTTTTTCTATTTAAATCTTTATGAATTTACCATCTGAATAGCTGATTTTTGAGTCTGCTGCATTTACCATAATATGGTGAAACCATACTTGCTGTAGCAGACTCCAAAATCAGCTGTGCAGATGGTAAGTTCTACCAATCTTTTTTCCGCGTGTACTGTTAGCTGGCTTTACTATATTCTTAACGAATCTGAGTGTTGTTACGCGTGAGAGTTCAAAAAAGCAATAACTATGGCTTTTGAATCAGACATAACCTAGGAAGCTGCCACAGCGTCATCACTAATAAACCAGTCTTAGTGATAAACGCAGAAAAAAATATCAGATTTTTGTTCCGAAGAAAAAAAAGGAAGAATAATTAATTTTGCGTGAGTGAAATATACAAAATGCCCACGAGCCTTTGAACGAACGGTCCAAAGCAGTCCTTCCGCTGAAATACGAATGAGGAACTAGTCGCAAGATGTTCCGGAAATTAGTTTTCCCTCTTTTATTTTTTAATTCCGCTTAAGCTACAAGTTAACTTGATTGCTCTGCCCGTCTGCGCTGCGTATGAAAATGCCGACTCACAGTATGCTCGCGCAAGGATCGCGCTTAATTTCACTTAAGTTTTAAGGAAAAAGTCAATTAAAAGAAGCAGGTATTCTGGAAAAAAGAGAGAGTATAATTTTTCCTTCCAGAGAAATAAAATAATGAGAACTAGCATGCCGGCTCCATATTTTATTTTCTCCACCGCGACCTTTAGTCTTTGTGACGCTAGGCTCAAAAGAAAAAAATAAACATCAAAGATCACAGCACTAATGTCAAAAGAGAATTAAGAACTTTGTTTTTTTTCTCTTCCTTCTACAACCTGCCTGCCTTCGGCACAATAATTTTTATATGCGCGCCTTCGAAGCTAAGTTTAAAATTCGTGGTGGGGAAATACAGAAAGAATAGACACTACAGTAAAGTCAAATTGCGGCTGAAACAGACTGGACACCTTTCCTTGTAAATCCCTCCCTAGAGAATATCGTGCATTCGTTTCTTAGTGACGCGTGTATTCCGCGAATTGGAAATGGGATGAGAGATCCGCTTATTCAAGGGATGCGTTTGGCGAGTTGCGTGTTGCATAATCCGGGCTGATCTATTATTCTCCTGCAAATCACATGGTTGTATCGCATCGTTTATTTTTTTAACCATGTAATGGGTCTATTGCAAACTTTCGCTACATCGTTATAGAGGGCTGCTTCCTTTTTCAAATCAAATAAAAACTTTATTGAAACCATCGAAAAAGTATCATCATCCACTCATGACTCTGAGACAAATAGAGACGTAGCACACATGCTATGCTTCCGGTGTTATGAAAGCGAGGCAAGTAAAATGGATTCATTTTTGTTCGGGGGCTCAACAACACAACAGCCTATTGTCACCCCCTACTATTGAGTGGTGAACATTCCTCCAATCAAAAATACACCTGAATCTTTGCTTTGAAGTTAAAATTTAAATTAATAATTAAGACATAAGATATAGAAATTATTCGTCTGAAACGGATGTTATTCCGTCAAAATAAAGCCAATTTAAATCATAGTACCATTTAACCTACGATATCACTCAATAGTATAGGCGACTGTCGGTCGGCTGTTGTTCTGGAGAATCCTGACCAAAAAGCTGGAAAATTGGGCACCCGTCGCAAAGCTTTGTGCTGAGTCTCTCTTTGTCTCTGAATAAACTCAATAAATATGTGAAACAAAATATAAGCTGACGGATTACTATGGGGGACTTCGTTTTGAATGTAGATTTCTCTATATTAAATCACTTTTCTCAGCAATGTAAGTTGCGATTAGATTAGTCTCCCTCATATTGTGACCTGCTCATTTGACCGCCATAAATGTTTTTAAATACATTCATTGAGTTATAATGATGAGCAGTAGCGTACGCAGGAATATGTCTCTCTTTCTCTTCTCCCGTTTGAATGTATGTGCTGGAAAAAGAGAGAAATAGTGGCTGAAGTCAAGTTTTAACCCCTGTTCTTGTCCTTTCCTAACACACGTGCTCTAATGGGGCAAGAGAGAGAAAGACAAATTCCTGAGTACGCTACTGATGATGAGAGTGGATTCTAAGACTTATTGATGCTTTCAATTTGATTTTCAGGCGATTTTACACATAGAAATCGACCCTCCATAACGCTAGAGCAAAAGTTTGCAACAGACCCACCGCGGATCCTGCTCCTTTCGGACAATTTTCGAACATTATTAATTAATTTTCGATCGCTAACTTGAGTAACTGGTCATCTCGGTGATTTAAACATTCATAAATTGTCGATCGTCAGCATTGAAAATCTCGAAGGGCACGGGCCACCGCAGGTGTAAACATAGGGGGACAGCCGTGATGAAAAACAAAACGCAAATGAGGGGAAAATCGTAAACATTTATGCATTTTAGGGTCTCGCTGTCTCACTCTCTCACCCTTTACCGCCGCTAACCCCCCCCCCTCCGATAAATCCCGGTCGCGATTTCAAGAGGCAAGAGATGTTGCGGGAGACAACTCATTTTTATTATGAGTCGACCATAAAATAATAACACAGTAACGTCCCCGCGTCCATCCGTCGCTGTTGTAATCGTATTACCACCGGGTACGCTCATAACCAAAAACCATCTCTGATTTGAGCTCTGATTCATAAGTATGGAGCATACCGGATGTACCTTGGGTCTTTTATTATCTTTTATAATCCATGGATACCGCGCGGCTGTCGTGATACTCTGTGTGCATCTCCATTGCACCTACCTACCTACACAATGTATAAGTGATGACGGTCGCCCTCTCTCGCTCACCAAGATGATAATGATGATGATGTTTCATGTAAAACTGCCTTAGTTACGTTACGCGCCATTTAATTCCTTCAATGATGTTTTTAAATAATTACGAGGCGGCGCGGAGAGGGCGGGCGGATGACGAGACCGACTACAGATCGTAAAATCGCAGAGTCTGAGCTTGATGCTCAACATTATTAAAGCCCAATTACAATCCCCAAACATGGTTGCCGGATTGCTAAATCAAAAGGAGTGTGTTATTGCATGTGTCAACCAACGAGCTACACCAATAGAGAGGATTTGTGCAGGGGCGTGATTTTGAGGCAGCATGGAGGCAACCATGATTGACATCTCTTATGGACATTGTCACGCAGGCAGGCTCGGTTTGATTGCCTCATATTTTTATTTTTTTTTTATTTTTTATTTATTTTTTTTTTTTAGAAAAAAAAAAAAATGTGACAAACCCATCTGAAATTGGTTTTAAAAGAAAGTTCAAGTGTTTTTCACGCAGGCTCGGTTTGATTGCCTCATATTTTTATTTTTTTTTTATTTTTTATTTATTTTTTTTTTTTAGAAAAAAAAAAAAATGTGACAAACCATTTGAAATTGGTTTCAAAAGAAAGTTCAAGTGTTTTGGAATAGCTATCTGGACCCAGAGCTCGATATAATTGTTTCTTTTGGAAGGATTTGCACAATAAAGAAACGAACGCATGACAGAAACATGATTTTTCACGGATAGTTGTATTGAAATCCTTTGTCCCGATAGCCCCTCACAAACACTTGCACATTCGTTTAAAACCAATTTCCTTTGGCTTAATTTCAATTTTTGATTTAAGGTTATAAAATACGAGGAAAACAACCCAGAATCAGATCGTCCATGCTGCCTCTTTTTGGAATATGACTTAACATGTATTAATTAGCACCTCTACATTTACAGCTATAGTTGCGGTGTCTACAGATCGTAGACTTACATAATTATGTGTACGCTCGCAGTGTCGGAGGGTGCATCTGACAACGCTACATTTTGCCAATTTAAACCCGTGTAAAACATCGATTTGAGGGGGTGCAGAATGCACCGTATCACCCTTTTTACGGGTTTAATCGGACTAAATGCAACGTTGCCACATTCTACACTCCGCCTCTGTCTACCCTGGTAAAAGTGCAGTGAAGGAAGACCCAAGCCCAAGCCGTTATGCAGCTACGCCACTGCACTCTCACATACGCATATTATTTGCACACACTGAACCAGTGGCGTCGCGTGCAAGTTGGCAACAATGTATTCTATCCATTTAAACTCATGTAAAAGATCGAATTCAGGGGGTTCACAGTGCACAAGGAAAATTCGATGTATTTAATGAGTTTAAATGGAGCATTTGCATTGTTGCCAGATGGCACGCGACGCCACTGCACTGAACTGAACCGATCTCGACCACAGCTTGTGATCATTTCTCCAGGTCACATAAAGACTTCTTTTTCTCCTAGAATGGCCTGGCCCTGGCCGCGGTGCGGTGGCCTGTCTCATGTGCGTATACCCGTACTCGTACCAGCTACCAAGTGCGTAGAACCGGTTACCTCACCAATCGCACCATACTGCACTACAGAGCGAACATTGCGCTCTATCGCATCTTATCCAACGACTTGGAGCCGTATCCAACGAGCAATGAGTTTATCTACAGTGTTCTATTCCAATGGGTGATGCGTAACCGACCGAGGAGGATTTTTAGGTTAGGGTTAAGGTCTAATTTCTCCAACGAGCTACACCAATAGAGATGATTTATGGGACAGCCATGACAAAAATATTTTATGGACATTTTCACACAGGCTTGGTTTGTTTGCCTCATACTTGTTAAACTTAGAATTAAAAAAAAAAAAAAAAAAAAAAAAAAAAAAAAAAAAAAAAAAATCCATTTGAAATTTGTTTTAATCGAAAGTGCAAATGTTTTGGATTCGCTATCTGGACACAGAAATCGACTCAATTGTTTCTTTTGGAAGGATTTGCGCACGTTAAATAAACGGACACACGACAGAAACCAGCAAATCGTTCTCACCTGGATAGTTGTATTTAACTTATGTGTCCAGACAGTCACTCTAAAACACTTGCACTTTCATTTAAAACCAATCTCCACTGAATCAATTACAAGTTTTGATTTAAGGGTAAGAAAATGCGGGAAAAAACCAGAATTAGATCGCCTTTGCTTCTTCACATTGGGATAGGACTAATAATATGTATTAGCTCCTTTACGGGTATAGCATGTTGGGCCTATCCAAAGTCGAGTCGTAAAGCCAATTCTACCTTTGCGTTCAAGTCTCGCCGTAGAACGAGACTGCTAGTGAAAGATCCACAAGCGGAAACGTTGCGATATCATCCAATCAGACATTTTTTCGCGGCTTAATCAGGCAGGATTAATACATCCTTGCTTTTCAATGAATTTGAGGAAGAGAGTCTCAAGTCCCTTTCCGCAGCTAACAAGAGTAAGACTAGTCTTTGAGTAACCTCCATCCACAAATACCAAGCGAACCTTTCCTTCGCCTTCCGCTGTTTGCACGGAAATTTCTCGTACTCGTCAGTGAATAATTGAAATGTAACGTGAGTACGAAAGTTAAAGGGTCGTCGGCGAGAGGGAGAGAGAGAGAGAGAGAGAGAGAGAGAGAGAGAGAGAGAGAGAGATAGAGTGAGAGAGAGAGGAATAGAGGCAGTGAAGATTGTGTGAGGGGGGGAGAAGTCAGAATATTACGAACCAACTGGATTTAAGGCTTTAAAAGGTGCTCCAGAGCTGTGTGCTTTGTCATAGCGCTCCAAAGGCTCACCGAGGGATGCCGGATTGTGCGAGCCCTGAAATTTAGTACACTCTGCTAAATTAAGATGGAAGGTCTCATATACTTTATACTGTTTAAATAGAGCAATATGTCGTATCGATTGCCGTCCAAGAGCCTCTGCATGGCTCCAAAGAAACTCTGACTCAATGTATTTTCTCCATAAGATCATTTTATTTGAACGAAAATTCAGGCAAAGAAATCAAAGAGCTAATGCAGCGTTTTTGAGAGTATGAATTCTACGTCTTGGAAAACGCTTCGTTATGCCCACGGTTTCACGACGAAAACCGCCGAAATCATAACAAGATAACACAGACGAAGCAATGTATTCGGAGACTGAAAATCACCAACATGTTATTGTTGCTGAGTTGTGGAGTGGGCAGAAATCTAGCGAGAATGCGGGTGATTCCAACCACCACATGCATCGTTCAATTTGCGTAATTTCTTGTTGATTTTGGCAGTTAGTTTTAGTACGCATGACTAAGCGTTTTCGAGGACATTGAATGATCATAATCGGAAAAAGGTTGCATTCATAGTTTGATTTAATAGCCAAAATTTCCGTTCAAAAATGCGCTTACGGGGAAAATACTTTGAATCAGAGTTTGTTTCGAATCATAGGTCCTCAAACGGCAATCGACACGATACATCGCTCTGCTAACACAGTATATTGGTGGTAACGGTATAATGAAGTGAGTGTGTGAGTGTGTGCGTGTTGGAGAGGGGGGTGGTGATTAGCGTTCAATTTACCTCGCAGGCTGGGAGGGCGCTCATCGCATTTCTACGCTGCCCCTTGCCGAAAAACTCGACTCAAATTGAAACGAAGCTTCCGAGTTGAGTCGTAAGAATCAAGGAAGTGCTGAAAGGGTGAAGGGAAGGGACTGGAGTAAAAGAGCGAGGGGAAGGGGGAAAAGGGCGCACGCTAATTAGACCTGTAACGTATTAAGGTAACGTCGAGTCACCGTCGCGTCGGCTCTCACGTTAGTTTCGCGTTGCGTGTCGTTTTGGTGACGTGATTTTTTATCCGGCGAGAGGTGTTGTATATATTTTCCTCCTCGCTTGTTGGTCCTCGATCTTGGCTCCCTTTAGTAGAGTTTCCCAGTTCAGGGAGGATGGAAACACTCTCGAAAAATCGGGAGTGAGCTGCTAAAACTCTGGTCGCTGGGTCTTGCTATGAACGAGTCTGTCCTTTATTTATAAAGAATCACACTTTGACCAGATTGACAAGGTCAATCTAGATTTTTATTTATTTTTACTTTTCTTATGTAACATTTCATGAGCACGACTATACCAATTGTATGTGCAAAAAGTCCTTTCTTCTTAAGGTTAACCTCTTATGGGCCAAACTCGTTTTATTTTTTTTATTTATTTATTTTTTTTTTTTCATTTTTGGTACATAGTTAGCCAGAAAAACTGACTGGGCACAGGTCATATAAGAAACGATACATTTGTTTTCTTATAGCTAGAGATAATTAAGAACATATATTTTAATTTTTAAAGTTTACTTATAGCTTAACAGTTCATCCAGGCTGTAAAAAGCATGGGATAGTAGAAACAGCTCTAATGCATGAAAAAAACTACTAATTTCTCCGTTTTTATAAGGATTTAGGCAGAGCGTTAAATACTTGGATTGCAGAAAAAGATGCATTGCTTTTTGATGATTCTAATCTGATCTTAGTATTTTTTATAAAAAGATGGCGGCTATTATAATTATGAGATGGGCTAAGATTAGATGGAGTTATAATGGCATTTTTGACAGCATATTTTAAAAGAACCAGACAGTATAAACAGGGCAACTTGAGAAGTTTGTTCTCGATAAAAATTTCTTTACATGGATGATTGTAGGGTAACTTAAAAATTAGTCTAATGAATTTCTTTTGTTCAATGAAAAGGCTTTTTACTTCATTACTCCTCCCCCACAGTATGATACTTACCATACCGTAGGCGGGAAACAATGTGAGCATGATAGAAGATTAATACACAGTTTAGGGTGGTAATTTTGGCTAGATTCCTAGTTGCCCATGAGTAACTACGCATTTTGCTGATTACGGTGTTTACATGCATTTTCCAGTCTAGATGTGAATCTATGTGCAATCCAAGGAATTTTAGGTAATTAACCAGATTTATACAACATGCATCATTTACTTCAATTATATTATGCTGGATGATAGCTGAGTTTTGATTAGTCGGAGAAAACGCAATAGCTTTAGTTGTAGATTGATTAACCAACATTCCATTTATCTTAAACCAGTTGCAGGTTTGTAGATAGGCCAATACTGTTTCATTTATCAGATTTTGATTTGCTATTAATGTGGAAGTGTCATCCGCAAACAGATAAGAGAGGTGATCCAGATACGATGATAGATCATTCATAAAGATTATAAATAACAAGAGCTCAAGGATGCAACCTGTGGGACATCTAATGACAGTGGACACTTTTCAGAGAAAATGGAACCGTTTGTGGAATCAAGCTTTACGTATTGAAATCGGCTGTTTAAGTAAGATGTTATCAGCTTCAGAGCTATAGTATCAAGGCCATAAAACTTAAGTTTAGATAAGAAAAGGTTATGATCAATCAGATCAAAAGCCTTGGTAAGATCAAAGTGAAGGCTTAGAACTGGTAGTCGGTTTTCCAAATCTTTATGTATCTGGTCAACTAGTCTCTAGACAGCTTGAACCGTTGATCTCTTTTTACGGAATCCAAATTGGTTGTTGCAGAAGAAATGATTTGATTCAAAATAATAATACAATTGACTATAGGACCTTCTCAAAGATTTTGGAGAAGGTAGGTAATGTAGAAATAGGCCTGTCGTTGCTTATAAGCTTCTTGTCACCGTTTTTAAAGATTGGAATGACTTTCGCTATTTTTTGAAAATCTGGAAAATCCCCTGCATGAATACATTCATTACTTAGTTTAAGCAGAGTAGGACCAACACAGTGAAAATACTCAATAAATAAATAAGTCGGCAAATCACCATTTTAATCTGCTTTGTTAGGTTTAAGTCCTTTTACAACATCAAATAGATTTACTCTTTTAGTTTCAGCCTCCTACTGCATCGTTTAATTTGTAATATCTTCTTGATTTCGGCAGTTTTCGTCGTTGAATTAAACACCAACTAAGCATTTTTGAAGACGTAGAATTTATAATGGCAAAAAGGCGGAATTAGTTTTTAAATTTCTTAGCCTGAATCTCCCTTCAGAAATGCTCTTATGGAGAAAATACATTGAGTCAGAGTTTCTTTGGAGTCAGAGGTTCTCAAACGGCGCGGCAATCGATACGATTTATCACTCTACTAATTCAGCCAATTCTATCAAATCGAGTTTTGTTACGAACGAACAGTTTTGAGTGAATCAAATGACCGAGTCGTAGCCTTGATTGAATCGAACGAATTGAGTCTTACTAATGAACGATTTAATTTGACTCTAAGCAGGGATAAAAGGGAGTCAAGGGTAAACTAGGGAAGAAACAACAATTACCTAAGATGTTGTTGCACGGTCACGTTCCCCGGACTTTAGACCCTCCACCCCCCCTATTTATCCTTCAAAACCTTAACCCTCCCCTCTGATATTTACCGCGCGTCCCACAATAACTTATTCAATGTAAAACGGTGGCTGAATCTAATTAAGCTCTAATCGCCCCCTCCGTCCCCTCGCACGTGCCTTTTTATCCCCCCTTTCCTGCGTGAGCTACCGTTTGCTCTAGCCGCACACACCAAAGCCCAGCCCCGAAATCCTTAGATTCCCTTTCGACCCCCCACCATCCCTCTTTCCATTTTTCAACGTAGCCTCTTTATTATCCTTTTGAAGACAAACACAAACCTTCCTAGCTGAAATCTTCATCGACCAGCTCCACGAAGTAAAACTCTGACTTTTCCAACTTGATCTTTCAGAAATTATGCGGTTGATCCTTTTTCCCTTTTGTTTCCATCAGCTTTGTGGGTCTTTCATTCTCAGTCAAACTGCAAAAATTAATTCAAATGAGTGCCAGCGACGGCTCTTGAATTGCATGATGCATCTAAATCTCCTCCATTAGAACCTATGGGAAATGATCAATCCTAAGGGAAATCAAGTCATCGATACTTTCGCATAGCTGCAAATGGTATATTGTATAGTAAAATGACTCTATCGATATTGTTCACGAGCTTGTCACGGTCGCCACTACTGAGCAGAGATGTCTAATTTGTCAAAGAATACAACTTTTCTGCTTGATTTTACATTCTCTGCACATTTCGTGTAAACTTCTATCCGTTCCATAAGGTTTCAATTCGTTGTATCGAAAATGGACGGCGAATATAAAATACTGAACTTTTCAAGAGTATGCATTGTCAAGCGCCTTCAATTGATGATGTAGGCAAAATCAAGAACAACGAAGTATGAATATTTATCTACTTGCTTCATTTAAATGAGTGCGCGCGCAGTGAGTCTGCTTTTTAATTTAATTGGTACAAAAAGGGTTAATCTAAATTGTGGATTTTTTTGTGGCGTTGTCAAATCTAGAAGTATAGTCGAGGACAAAAAGAAATTAAAGCAAATTGGTACTAAAAACTTGGCTCAAAACTCGAGTTTTAATATAAAGGCAAATTAAGTCTGAGGCACCTTCATTTGCAGTATACTCTTAATGTGTAATATTTTTAACCTGTGTTTTGTACCGTTTGTATCCGGATTTCATACAGAATTTGAACCTGTCGTCTTACCTGGCGCAACCGGAGCTGATGTGTGGCCAGTGGTTGCGCGTGCAATCTGCCAACATTGCATTTGACTCATTGAGACCCAAGAAAAATATCAAACTATCTAGGGCTCTGCGATGACCGACGAATTCTATCTTTTCTATAGGTTCAAATGGGCACAACGCTATGATGAGAGCTAGTATATGCTTCGCTACTGTTTGGCATTCCAATCATCTTTGGTTTTAATTTTTATACAGTCGTCGATTTTCTATCGAGTTAGCTGTGATCTCACTATGAGCAATGATTCAAAATAATTAGCCCCTTTCTACTTTTTCACTAAAACGAAGTTACAAAAGTTGAGAAAGTATTGCGATGGCGCAAAGGTTTTCAAGGTATACTCCGTTTTGATACTTGAGCTAACACAACTAAGTCAATCATGATTTATACAAAATAATGGCCTCGTATCATTTCTATTACTATTAAAAAGAACATCCTTCCATGAAATTTCAATATTTCTCAATCCCTTTAAATGTGCAGGGTTTTATGCAGACAAAACAATTCTATTGTGTCTGTTCGTCTGTCAGTGTATCAGTCTATCAATCCGTCAGTCCGTATATACTCACATAATTTTTGAGCCATTGATCCATATGCATCCAGATTTTGACTACTGCTGTTGCTTTCTAAATTCCCCAGAGGGTTTTTATTTTTGCTTTTTTTTTGCTTTGGGTTTGAAATTGAAATTTTTGAATCAAATATGGAAACTTTTAAGTTGGTTATAAAACGGGGTCCGGCATGTCTGGGGGTGTGCCCCAGATTAAGGTGCGTGAGAGAGTATTCGTGGGGTATTCCAGTTTATCTCGAATTGAAAACCAGGAGCTCTTTTAGTGTGTTCCCGTTCCCCTCTGCATGGATTTTTGCTACTACATAATGGACGGAACGCTATAGAGGGAATGTATTGTGTTCTCTCTAATTGATAATTAGTGGATGGCGGCGCGGTGGTGTACCACGGCGCGGATGCGAGGGGGTGCGGGGCCCTTGAGAGAGGGGAAGAGGGGGGATAAGACACAAGAGATGGGAAAGGGAGATAGTGAAGAAAAGGGGGAAAGGAGGCCTCGGGAAATCGCGTCCATCTTCCGCAGAATGGGATGAGCAGCAACGGAGGTTAGTGGGGATGAAATGGGGTGACAAGGGGGGGAGGTGTAAAATGGTCATTCGGCCAACATATTTTCGAAGCTGAGTTCGTTGTCATGGCGCTCAGTGGACCGGCGCAGCGGCACACACAGATATTAAAAAGTACAAATACGATTTTTAAAATTAAAAATATAGAAAGAATGGAAATCCCAAGAATGTCAGCACCAGCGAGTTAATTTATGGTTTTTTTGAGCTCAAAACTTGCAAAACAATTGGTTAAGAATTAAAGCCGTAAATTATTAATTTCATTTTTCCGTAAGATCAGAGAGTGACAATTATAATAACAGGTATATCTGCCTCACTCACATCCTCATTGAAGTTTATGAGACATTTCGTATTTTAACTTTGTTTTAGTTTATAAAAAAAAAAAAAAAAAAAAAAAAAAAAAAAAAATCTACGTAGGGAAATAGCATGCTGGCCGCTATTCGCCAAGGATATCGATTTGTTTTCGACATAAGCGCATACTTTCGGATATCTAAAAAAGTATTCTATTGTTGTGTTTATTCCTTTAGTTAAGTAAAAACTGCAGATCGGTCAAAGTTTTTCAATTTACATTTCAATATGACGAAAATATCAAAAAAGAGGCAAAATGCGAGTAATGTAACGTAAACTCCATGTGAGCGAGTGGAAATAGAGTGACGGCGAAACAGATCGTATAAATCACACGAATCACACGATCTCATACGAGACTTTCAGTAAACGACCCCGGAGACTTCTCGGAGCCTTAAATTGGCTCAATTATCTCGTTAGAACGCATTTCTTACCGGGCTCATTAAAACCGAAAATTCTTCGCCGATTCCACGCCGCTGAGCCGCGCGCCGCACTCGAGGGCGATTCTTGCCGTGATATTCGGCCAGATATTGAACCATGCGTTGGTCCTTCTCTCTCTCTCTCTCTCTCTCTCTCTCTCTCTCTCTCTCTCTCTCTCTCTCTCTCTCTCTCTCTCCCTTTCTCTTTCTTTTTGACGATATCTAAAACCACAGAGCACTGGTCACAGAGGTCAGAACCCACACGTTTATATTCCAGCGCTTTTTTGCTGACAAACGTCGCACAGTCAGTGGGATGTTTTTCCCGTAAAGTTGGCAGCACTAGAATATGTTGCTTCCCTTTGAGGGAATCGTCGCTGATGGTTTAAAAAGAAGAAAAAGGCTCTCAACAAAAAGTGCGCCACGTAATTAACGTACTTAATCTGCGGGACGTTATCGTAAATGATTACAAGGAATAGGCGGGGGAAGGCATAGGAGGGGCTTCCCGGCTCCAGTCGAGAAATCGCGACTAAGAGCGAACTATGGAGTGGTTCAGGTGCGAGGGTGAAGGGGGAGGGGTAGAGAAAAACATTTGGAAAACAACAAGTATAACGAAATTAACAGAATTGTGTTGCTTTCAGAGTGAGAAAGAAAGAGAAAAAATAAGAGGTAGTGAGGGCGAGATTGAGGGGAGACGGAGAGGTAGTGAGAAAGGGAGAGAGAGAGAGAGAGAGAGAGAGAGAGAGAGAGAGAGAGAGAGAGAGAGAGAGAGAGAGAGAGAGAGAGAGAGAGAGAGAGAGAGAGAGAGAGGAAGAGAGGGACGGAGAAACAAAGCGTTTATACAATATGTTTGGTCCCTCGAATGTTGTGTGTGGATGTATTCGCTTATTTCAATGCCACTTTGTGTGGGTGTTATTATTTTTGCCAAAGCGCATACCGAATGAATACGATACACCGCACACTACAAGGCATCTTTGTTTTTAATGGAAGAAAAAATAGCTTTTCTTTCCTCTCCTTTCTTTTACTCTTCCTTTCTTCCTTTCGTCGAATGTTTAAAAGATGCTCATGTGACTGACCCTGCAAAACAGATATCGTTCCATCAACAATTCGGTTTAAAATGGAATATTTTCAGTTCAAGGTATCTTCGGAGCTTTTCCAGAAACGTAATTTAGCGGAGCGATTTTTTTTTAATGAAGCTGAATGTTAAATTTAAGGAAAAACAATGGTATTTTTCCTATTCCTTTTCCTTGTTCATATTTTCCCAATGAGCTATTCCTGTAGAGGAGCAAATACATGTTGTAAGTCCTATCTCAAAGTGTGACAGCATGGACGATCTAATTCTGGTTTCCGTTTAGAAACCAAAACGATTGTATACAACATGATACTCATGCTCTAAAAAAACAGTGACATCGATTTCTGTGTCTACACGGAAAAAAACTACGGTGAAAATAACCATACGGATACCTGATTTTGGCACCTGCTAGATGTTATGGTAATGTTAACCAACTATGTTTTGACTAGGTACTGGGTGATGTTACCTGATTGCTTGTCGAATTTACTCAAAGTATCGGTAAATGTACCATACTTTTGGTCAAGTTTACCATAACATCTAGCAGGTGCCAAAATCAGGTATCCGTATGGTTATTTTCACTAATCTTTTTTTTCCGTGTTGATAGCCACTCTTAAACACTTATTGCACTTCCGTTTAAAACCAATTTCAAATGAATTTTCACAATTTTTTTAATTTTAAGGTTAAAAAATATAAGGCAAACAAACCGAGCCAGTGTGAAAATGTCCATAAGAGCTTTCCACCATGGCTGCCTCCGTACTGCTTCAATGGCATGACCCTTAAATTCTTTCTACAGATGTAACTCGCGTTGTACATATTACCTGGAAAAAAGAGAAAAAGCAATTGGTAAAAAGAAAAATTTTATTTTGGAAGGAAAATTATAAAAAGTAATCAAACCATTATGAGAATGATGAAAATAATGCGCACATAATATTAAATTCAAGCAAAGTGCTCAAATGAAAACCAAGCATAACTGCCCGGAAGGTGCGCGGCGGTGACATGCAACCCGCACGACCCGCGATCAAAAGAGTATCCATTCCGCACTGAAGTTCCTTAGAACGGTGAGTTAGGCAACTTTCAGTTCTTTCATCATCACTGCAACTCACAATACATATACTGTTTTGGTGGAGCGATATGTCGCATCGATTGCCATCCGAGGGTCTCTGGTTTTTAAAAAAAGCTCTTGTTCAATGTAATTTTCCCCAGAGCGTATTTTTGAACGGAAATTTAGGCGGTTAAATCCAATAATTAATGCGACCTTTTTAGCAATCACGAATTCAACGTCCTCGAAAATGCTTCATTGTGCGTTTCCATGTACTTATGTGGTTATGTTCACTGACTAAAACTGCCGAAATATTTATGATATAACAGAGATTAAACGTTACATTTGTTTTGTCGACAAGTTATGCTCGAAAAACCTCACTAAGCAAAGTTGGTCCCCCACCCCCGTTCACAACCATACCGAAGCCATCCATTAGACGCCATATGTAACAATTTTGAGAATCGCAAACGGATAAAAAATATGGCTCGTGAACTGAAAATACCGAACAGTGGAGATTTGGAGAACACTGTCAACGCACAATCGGACTTTAATTTGACATCCACAATAATGAATCATGAGAATATGTCTACGGTTTCGGTATTTTTAACCTTTGCAGCCCCCCCTTTCCCCCCTCTTAATTTTTCCAGTTCCACTTACTGTACAGCGAAATCAGGAAAAAATTCGCCCAGACTTTTTTCTCTTTTTTTCGGAACACTTCATTCCCTATACGCTTTTTCATCCTGTTTTCAAAGGACACTATGAAGTCATTACTGGACAACAAACCATCTCAATGTGTTTTTCGCCCACGCCACGTGAGAATAGGGAGAGAACTATATCGAGAAAGCAGCTTTCTCAACGGCGCGGCATCTTTGCGCCCTCTTCTGCATTTCGTTGCCCTACACCCTGTGTGTGATTTCAAATACCCTCTGCTGAATTGAAATAGATTAAGACTCTTTCCCAGCCCTTAATGTTACTTTTCGCCTTGAATAAGCAATCGTATATTTTTACGACTTACCTCGCAGCAAGGGGAGTTAACAGGGGATACTTGACTTATAATTCCAAATCAACCTATCTCAAATGACCTCTTCCTTCCAATGTGTATCGGGCAATTTCTCTCTCTCTCTCTCTCTCTCTCTCTCTCTCTCTCTCTCTCTCTCTCTCTCTCCCCTCTTTCTTTCTTTCTTTCTTTCTTTCTTTCTTTCTTCCCCCCCCCCTCTCTCTCTCTCTCTATCTCTATCTATCTATCTATCTATCTATCTATCTATCTATCTATCTATCTATCTATCTATCTATCTATCTATCTATCTATCTATCTATCTATCTATCTATCTATCTCCTCTCTCTATTTATCTCCTCTCTCTATCTCTCTCTCACTCTCTCTCTCTCTCTCTTTCTCTCTATCTCTCTCTTTCTCTCTCTCTCTTTCTCTCTCTCTCTTTCTTTCTCTCTCTCTCTCTCCGTCTCTCTCTCCGTCTCTCTCTCTCTCTATCTATCTATCTATCTATCTATCTATCTCCTCTCTCTATCTATCTCCTCTCTTTATCTCTCTCTCACTTTTTTTTCCCTCTCTTTCTTTCTTTATTGTCATAATTTTTATCCGTCGACCACATTCTTCTAGACTGTCACAAAAACCTACTTAAATGTATGTTGACGCAAAAAAGCCGACCTTCCAGAGACTCAGAACATTATATTCAACTTCCTAAAATAAATAGCCATAATGAGGCTCTTGCAAACTTTTGCTGCGAGCATATATGAATTGTCCAATGTGAAGTAAAAACCGGCTAAAATCACTCTGAGAAATTCTAAAACTCAGTAAATAAACTCACACAACTGCGCTGTAATGGCAAGTTTGTAAATGACGGTTCAACGCAGGTATCATGGGAGATTCTTTTCTATTATTTCACTGTCTCTACGGAAACACAGAGATATGTCTCAATTTTGATAGGTCTCATGATACCTGCGACCTGCGTCTCTCTGCCATTAAGCCCGATTCTGAGAGTGAATTTTGTGATTTGTTATGTATACGCATCGTCATTTTTACAGGTTTTTATGCAAGAATCAACTCTTTAATCCCCAACGGTAAAAGTTTGTAAGAGCCCCATTTCAAGGCTTTTTGGTTCAAGGTGTGTTTCTAAATTGCTATAGTTGAACCTGGAGGACTCGCCGAGATTTAGTGAAGTAGATCTCAAGTAAAGTCTCTAAAATCGTACCGTCGTTTCACTTATTAAAAGCGATGAGCGGATACCAGAGGCGGCGTAGTACTCGAGTACCAGCACTCTCGGGATTCGTACATTTTTTAAATCGTATATCAATGGCAATCAGAATGGTTTTTTAATGAATCAAGTATGATCCCACCTCTAGAATAATTAAATTGAAACAGTCTTGATCCTCGATTCGTTAATCTTTTTACGACCAGGTTACGAAGACAAATCAATGTTCTCTCGCTCAAATTAAGTGAGTAGGTAAATATTCCTACACCGCGGTGCTGATTTTGCATACACACCTGATTGAAGGCACTCAAGTAAACTTTCATTATTCAAATATTAAAAATTTGGAGCAGCAATTAAGATGAATATAATAATAATCCATAATGATACTTATTAATTATTATCACATTAATTATATTAATTTGGAGCCGCAATTATTAAACAGGGTGTTTCAGACTACCTGGCAAGCTTTTATTGTGGCCAAACTAAGGCAAATATGAAAATTCGGTGAAACATGTGTAACGTATATCGACCCCAAAGATTTCGGGGAAAATATTTTCAGCTCCCCAAAACCATCCCTTGGGGGTTATTTAGGGGGGTGAGTACCCGTATCTCAAAAAACTCAAATAGAAAGGGTATGTTTTGACATTGGAATCTAATACGGCATAAAAAAACAAAACTTTTTTATACTGAGTTTTTTTTTCTAAAAACCACCCTTTATTACTGAGTATGTTAGGGTGATTTTTGAAAAATTTTGGGGCAATGTTTGATTGACCACTGTGACCCTCCAAATCATTGGATTTGCAAAAAACTAAGAAGTTCCTGAAAGGGCAGACCGAGGGCTTTCTTTTGATGTATTACATGCCTGTTTTTTGTGAAAAAGGGTACAAGGCCCCCTCACCCCAAAATGTTGGGGCTTCGGGGGGCCCTACGTAAAAATTTTCAAACGTAAATGTATGGCTTGTGATACATCATTTGAAAGCTCTTTAAGAGACAAAAAAAATTATGCCCCCCAAAATTCTTAAAAACTATCCCCTTTCAAAGTGGTGGCCGTTTTAAGTATTGGGGGCTCAAGGGGGGACCCTCAGAAAAATGACCCAAAATTGAGCGATACATAGCTAAAAAGGTCTTGAATAGAGAAAAATAATCGTTCAAACCGCAAGTCAAACCGACTTTTTAAACCAAAGTTACGGCCGATTGAAATTTAGGGGCGCCTCTCTGGGAAACTCAACTATCCCTGATACTGCCTACTGTATTTAAAACTATAGAAAAGTATCGATCATCAGGGGGTGCAACCAACTGAACCTCAGAGAAATCGATACTTTTCTATTGTTTTAAATGGAGTGGACATCGATACATCGCATTTCACGAGCCGCCACTGGGTATAGGGAAAGGGTTTAAAAGCCAATCTGATTACCGTTGAAATACGTTTCAACAATTTATGAATCCCGAGTACTAGTGCACGTGAGAGACTCGAGTACTACCCCGTTTGCTCAAAGCTGTTGCACACATACACATATTTGGCACCAATGTGTGTTCGAATATTTGTCGACAAAACAAGCGCAGTGCTTTTTAAAATAACGAACGGACAATGTATATAAGTATACCTTTGGTTCCAAGAAAGGGGGCACGGGAAGGATGTGGGTGGGCGGGGTGTGGCTCTTCTACGGGGGTGGGGAGCGTGGGGGAGGGGGGGAGGTTGGATGAGACTTGGATACTCGCAAGTTTACTTTTAATTTGTTTTATGTACTTAAACTCTTTTCTCCTTGCAATAACATTTAGAGACTCCCGAGAGCCGATAGATAGCCGCGATGATTTAACCGCGCGCTTCGCGCATCAGAGAACGGAACGTGCTCGAGACGTGACGGAGACAAAAGGATGGAAAATTAAAACTGCTACACTGAAACCGTGACACGTGATGAGGTGTGAAAATGGTTGCGTTAAAATGTGTGTAGTGACTGCAGCTGGTTGAATTTCTTTCTTTAGTTCATATTGTGTCCTATTAGAGTTATTTCCGCCGTTTCTGAATCTGTATTTCTGATTGGCTCTCACGAGGGAAAAAATGTAGGGGTGTTTCCAACGACCTACACGGTTAGAGAAGATTTGTGGGACGTGCTGAGGACGTTTGAGGCAGCATGGAGGCAGCCATGATGGAAATCTCTTATGGACATTTTTCACACAGGCTCGGTTTCTTTGCCTCATATTTTATAACCTTCAAATTTTTGTCGAAAACGATATCGGCAAAATATGATGATGAGATGAAAATAGTAATCAAAAAAATATTGTTCAATAGGCCTATATTTGGTTAAAAGTGATCCCATCCTTCTCAATGGTACGCACGTATAGTTGCATAAACTACTGTTTGAAGGCGTTTATAGCACGTTTTTTTTTCTGAGCCGCATCGCATAGTTATAGATATATTTGGAGGGCATCAAATCAAGTGCTTTTCATCACACTATTCTCTTTTTCATGCATGTTTTATTGTAGTCCAGAGAAACTGCTACGTGAGGAATTGCCATGAATTGAATTATGATGCGGCCAATAAGCCGTTAAATTAGCATCTAACTGGTTTTATTTGTACGTTTTATTTAATCGCGGGAAAGTTAAATGAACGAATGAAAATATCTAACACGCGAGCTATTTGAACAATAAATAGCTCAATCATATGCTTCTCATTCAAATTCTGGTTTCATCAGCTGGTAACCTGATCCACTGGTGTAGAGAGCAATTTGGCAACGTTGTATATTATCCATTTAAATTCATGTGAAATGTCGAATGGGAATAGTTCGATCTTTTTCATGGATTGAAATGAACAAACTGCAACGTTGCCAAATTGAACGATACGCCACCTCCCGTGGTCCGATCAGTATTTGATGGAACAAGCTTTCGTTAGATATCCGGTACGCTCACTTCTATGCATCGAGCGTTACTGAAACCGGCTACTTTTATACTCCTAATTTAATCTCATCATTTTCTACAGTTTTTTGCCGTCTCGAGCTTCTTTAATCTCGACCGTGTACGATTTAAGAATGGATAATACGATGTGTATATGCACAAGTAAAGAGAAGAAGAAAATAAAAAATAAATATCAAAAATCTAAATTTTATAAAGTTACTGGAGAAATAGGAAAGACCGGGCAACGACGCACCGCGACAGTGAGTATAAAGAACAAACAAAGATAATCAAAGTTTAAAACATGGGGGATTCAGAATGTTGGAAGCGCTACAATATATTCCACGGCGGAGTTAATATTTTCTGAGGACTTCAGTCGCGCAAGCAGTGCGGGGCCGCGGGGCGTGGACGAAGGGGTGCGGTGTATGGCCCCAGCCCCGAGCCCCGGCCCCGGCCCCCAAACGACGGCCCATAAGCTCGAGCTAAATGATCTTTACACTTTTAATTTTATGAAAATATAACGGGTGTGAGTATGACTGAATTAACAGGTCCCGAGAAGAGAGAAAGATAGAGAGCGAGAAAGAGAGAGAGAGAGAGAGAGAGAGAGAGGGGGGGGGGTGAAAGAGTTAGGGGAGGGGGAGGGGGCGAAATGACGAAGAGGAACAGGGTACCCGGAGCGGAGCAGCAAACAGGTAGGGGTAGGTAAGCTAGATTGATACTTCGTTAAAAGTCTGCATCCAGTTCCAGCAGCGCGAAAAGTGCGCCGCAGAGATTTCTATTTCATTAAGGAAAACTCCGCCGCCTCGTCGCACAGGTGTCAATTATGACGATATATACTACCAAAAAAACAAAAACAAAAAAAGTTCTTGCATTTTCGTGTTGATAAAAATCGCCTGCTAAAGTATAATTGGAATTTCGACCATCGAATTATTTAAGAGAGAAACTGCAATTACAGCAACAGGAATTTCAATTTTTTTTAAACAGAAGCTCGTACTACATCAAAAGAAAGTCCTGTTTTTGCAATTCAATATTCCTGCGAGAATAAGTCGTTAGTTGGAATTTCACGGTAGCTATAGCTAAACGTTTTTTCTGAGTAATTCATCTTTTCGTATTGGAATAATTCCATATATTCCATGGAGAAAAGGTAGTATTTGTCGCCTTTTAGCGCGGTATACTTCAACTCCCAGGAAAAACTGGTCACCAATGATCACCAAAATTGATTTGGATCATTGTGATCCAAAGTCACAATTAAATTAAGTGTAGAAATTTCTGATAATATCATCTTATTAAGGTGACTTTTGGAACGATTTTATGTGATCTTTGGTGACCAGTTTTGCGAGGTTCAGAACGGAAACTCTCATAAGAGCCGTTTAAAACATGATTTTGAACTTGCCAACGATATTTTTCCATACATTCGCACTTGTAAAATTAGTAGATAACCCTCCAGATTTAATTTTAATTAACAACCCTCCAGGGCGCTATACCGTAACATTGAGCCGGGTGAGGCAAACTTAGCGTTCACTACAGTTGGCAGACAAGCGAGTCCATTGTTCAAAATCGGGGGTGGACTGTTCAACCGGTTACAAACATAACCCCCAGAGACAAAATTACTACTTAAGAAAAATTGGGAACCAATGAATGATGAAACACTATTTATAATGACCATACTAGTGATGTATATTAGATCACAAGAAGCTTAAAAAACTTACAAACTAGGATTTATGGTACAACTTTTATTCACTCTCAAGATGACGTCGGTCAAGTTATTTACCGATTAAGTTTTGATGCAACTGTTGAGCAAGCTGATGACACTGTTGAGCACTTTTGGTGAGCATGCGAAGAACCGCAAGTTTGCCTCAAGAATCTTGCTTTGAACTCTGTCTATATGATACATAGGTGCTGTCCCACTGTGTTCTCTGCCGACCGAACCAGGACACGAACGAGCGTCCTGATATCACGACAAGAGAGAAGAATACGGGGAAGAAAAACGCAGTTTGCAGAAGGGCGGAGGGAGTGGGCTCGGTGTGATGGGGAATGAAGGGGGTGGTGGTGGTGGTGTGAGAGGAGGTGGGGGCTGAAATACCTGTTGGGGTTCACGATGATGGAATGAGAAGAGAAAGGATATGCGCGCGGCGCGGGAGGGTGAGAGAGCCTGCAGGGGGGAGGGGAAGAGATGATTGCTCGCGAGAATCGCTGCCACCGAGGATTCTCCGCGGCACCACCTCGAACCATCTCGTTCAGAATAACTGCTAAACTTTCATTTTCTCAAAATTCAATTTTTATGCATTTTAGTTTACATGAATACTGAATCGATACCCCCCCCCCCCCCCCCACTACCTTCTCGCCCTCGCACTCGCTTCGTCTTCGTGTATGCACAAACTCACACATGCACAAACACTGAGATTACAACGTTTTCCATGCACTCACACACATAATTTGCTTACGTGAACACCTAATTTCACATTTTTAAGCTTAAACGTTTCCATTTCAACCTCGGAATAGGCAGTAAAGAAGGACGTTCAATGAAGTTACTCATTACCTTTTGCAGCGATCATAAAGCGAATTTGTATCGACACAAACGAAGGAGGAAGAGTTTTTTTTTTTTTTTTTTTTTAGATGCATGGGTTTTCACTTAATTTTTTCGGTCCTGATTTGTCTATGTTTATATGTATACCGAGAGAACGCTTCTTTTAATTCAAGGTGTATTTAGCTAGTGTTAAAGAAACTGCACAGGGAAAGATTGACTGAGGGGAAATTCCTTTAACCTAAGGAAAATGTCTGCTGCTACAAGTAAAAAGATTCCTTGTTGTGACAGTAATTCTTCTTCATGCAATTAACAGAACTTTACTTTTGGCAAGAAAAAGTGTCACAAGTAAATGAGTTTACTTGCTTTTAAAGAAGTGATTTCTCTCAGTGTAATAAGATTAGTCTAAGATCATTTTGAACCCCTGCGGGTGTCCATCTTCACTCTTCAGGGACCAATAAATGTTCGGTACAGACGGTCCTGAACCCAGATGATTGGTGAGCACCTAAGGCCATTTAAGACCACACGTAAACGCTCACCATCCAACGTCTTTTGGGGACCGTCTGTACCGAACATTCATTGGTCCCAGGTCACAAAGTAGAGGGATCCCGGACGTGACTTGAAACAGAAAATAAAAATAACGAAAATGAAATAACTACATAAAATAAAACCGAAAAAAAATAAAAAAAATAAAAGAGAACCGCAGGTAGAGGTAGTTTCAGAAGTGTAGGCGGACCTAGACCGATAATCTTTGAAATTTGTCAACATTATTTATGATATTACTCGATGAAAATTAATGAAAATGAAATTGAGTGTTCACTTTTCAACGAGGAACACTATAAACGCAAAAGAGCAAAGTCAGAAGCAAGTTTGGTTTTATTTTAAAGGAATTAAGTTTGAAAATTCGCCAAGATTATGATTTAGGTCCGCCTACACTTCTGAAACGAGCTCTAACAAGTTTGCGAAGACTAGGTAATCACCAGGTTTATTGTTACTGGTCTCCACGCACATGTTCTCTAGAATATAGTGGTGGTGCGAAATAGAAATAGTGTATAAGTAGCGCAAGTCCCCCCTCCCCAATAAATAAAACTGATTTTCTGAGTTATTTAGTGGATTTCTAAAGTCTTTAATGAGCGCATCGTTATTAATTCGGGATTTTACGTTCGAATCAAAGTGCCGCATTGCCGATTTAGCAAAAGTACGCAATGATAGACCCATTCAATTTTCGGCTTTTGATGAGAAAAAGTGAGATTATATATATAGACTATAGATATGTACAATTATTCGCATTGTTCATACTTTTCGAGCCAGATCTTATTTGGAGCTGAAACTTGATATCAATGCAATCCATAAAGGCCCAAGCACGTGAACTGCACTTCATCCAACTTGCACCGTCTACAATGTTTTTCCTCCATATGGTTATATTGGGAGCAATCGATTTGATAGTAAAGCAATGCTTCACCAACAATCGATTTTTTTTCATATAGATTCAAATGGAGGATGAACGTTTTCGACAAATTTCACGAGTCACCATCACTATTTGCAACCAGTGGCGTCGCGTGCCATCTGGCAACCATGCAATTGCTCCATTTAAACTCATTAAATATATCGAATTTTCCTTGTGCACTGTGAACCCCCCTAAATTCGATCTTTTACATGAGTTTAAATAGATAGAATACGTTGTTGCCAAATTGCACGTGACGCCACTGATTGCAACATTGGTCCATCAGTTTGATGAAATTTCATCAACGGAAAACTGATGCAATTTATCAATTCATTCTTGTCAGGAAGAAGGTTTAAAGATTTTTCGAGGAGGCTTAAGTATAGAGAATTCTGGTGCTTTTTCGAGGAATGTTCTGAAATACAAAATAGAATCAAGGGGGGGGGCTCTCGAAAAGACATGTCGAGGACGTTTTCAAGGACCTTTGAAACACTCCAGTACCCAAGTTTAGGGTCAATATTTGTTCCCCTTTGCGAGGAAGGAATCAGGGATAGAGTAGATGGACGTTGGGATAAGTGGGCACACGGTAGACGCATAGAGTACGTCGTCCAAGCACTGAAGATGTGTTGCACGAGGAAATTGCGTACGAATCAATGCTTCGACTCAACGCTCGCTGAGACGTAGCGTCGAAGAGACTATTGAAGATGTTACATTACTGACGTGATCTAGCGGAAAGCGCTTACGACAGTAATTGGAGATTCATATTAAGGGGCTGTTCAGTTTTCGGTCGACAAGGAAACAAAAGACAAACGAACGAAGAGGAGGGTGAATAGAGAAAAAGAAAGGAGAGAGGAAGAATCCTATCTGCCTTTACACGTAGGGCTTATACCGTAAAGGCAGGGCCGTATTTCCCGTAAGGCACCGTAGGCACGTGCCTACTACAGAAAATATTGGGGGGCGGACAATTTTGTCTTTTTTTCTCTTAAAAGTAAGTATCAACTGGTAAAACTATAGCAATATTAAAAGATTACTTCTCCTTCAAATTACTTTACTCAGTGTTTTTTCAATTATAGTAACAGTGTTTTCAAATCTACTTTTTAAATCCATTTTTTTTAAATCAGTGCGCTTAAAAAAAAAAAAAAAAAAAAAAAAAAAAAAAAATGTTGGCGGATAATTTCGAACGTTGTTTTGATGAGTTTTCGAACTAAAACTGCTTAAAATAACGTTGAAGAGGGGTTGATTTTTCAAACAAATTCAGGACCCCGGACAGCTGGCTGAATATTTAACGTGTAGTATTCAGTGATAGCATTACTAAATGGCTTTCTGTTTGCTGTTCATAAGTGTAGGAGTAAATTTGAGTATTTTTAAGAATTATCACGTTAGCATTATGTCACATTACAAACTGTTGCTCGAATTCACTGTAGCATAAAAATCAAAACCTGGACTCACTAACAAGGATCAGAATTCATTTTTAAAAAGTGACCATGAATAAAATTAAATAGTTACAAACATTCGAAATGGGACGAATAAATGTTCACCAATTTCCTCTGAAGCAGCTGCAACGGCCAAAATCAATGATAGGAGGTCGGTCTCGACACTATAATGGGTTCGGTACAACGTAAAATAGTATTAAAGTGCCTTCATTCTAAGTCAACGCAAAATGTCGTACAATGAGTGATCCACACGACGCGACAGAACTCAAGTCCTGTGACTGATCAGAAATGAGAACTTCTGTATTTATTCGAAATTTAATGTGCTGCAGAATCAGATCCTGGCATTCTCTCAGGAAAACATATTATTTGGGGCACAGTGATCTTATTCGCGGGTTGATTTTAAATAAATATTTTCTGCATGCGTTCTCTTAAACCATGCGTTTGATAACCTCGTAATTTTGACTTAATCATAAACTCATTGGTTACCAGTGCATTATTATAATAATTTTCATCCATATCAAGATCGGTGCAAAATAGCATGTCGATGTCGAATAATCAACGCCCAACGCAATTCAAACCTAATTGTTGGACCCAATTACATACTTGTCCAAAAAAAATGTTGGTCATACTCTCAATAAGTGGTCCAAAATTTTTAATGGCCAGTTTATGTCCAATCACTGAAATGGAAACATTTAGATGAGAAAGTACATAGAAACTTTTATTGCTGTTATTTTTCTTATTGAAAATTGTCACCATTTTTATTTGGACCGTAAGCTCAGCTAAGCATTGGATGATTGGCAACCAAGTGTCATTAAGACAATTATTCAAGATATTTAAAAATGTATTAAAAGGGGGGGGGGAATTGGTTCAACATCCGCAAACACTAGCAATAAAGGCTGTAAATACTGCTAATACATTATACAGGGTGTTTTTTTTATCTCCCCCCCTGGTTTTTTTTCTTGCTAATTGAGATAAAATGTTGCGGTTTGGACTATTCTTCATCATTTTGGCTGAATTTTCTTTTTTTGGGGTCGAAACCCCCCCAGCCCCCCTAGGGGGGCCCCCAGGGGGGCTATCTCAAAAATTTCAAATGGCAACCCCTATCTTGTGATACATCGTTCGAAAGGGCATAAAATTCTAAGACTTTTGGCGCAAACCGGAAGTTGATATCGTTTTTCGTTTTCGATATATCGAATTTCAAAGTTCGATTTGGACCCATTTTCAAAAAATCGTTACTCCACTTTGAAAAGTCGGAATTAAAAAAACTATGAGTCCAAAATACTCTAAATAGCAAGTCCTTTTCAGATAACGAAATGGTTTTGACATAAAATTTGATTTTAGAGCCCCAAATTTTTTTTAAAAATTTTGCCCCTAAAAGGGGCTATCTTGAAAATTCCCTTCCACGACCCTTATTAAATGATGCGTCAATCAAAAAAGCATAAAAAACTGAACATTTTGGCGCAATCCGGATATCGATATCGTTTTTTGTATTCGAGATATCGAATTTTGAAGATAGGCGAAAATTGAATTTTTAATATTCGATATCTCGAATACGAAAAACGATATCGATATCCGGATTGCGCCAAAATGTTCAGTTTTTTATGCTTTTTTGATCGACGCATCATTTAATAAGGGTCGTGGAAGGGAATTTTCAAGATAGCCCCTTTTAGGGGCAAAATTTTTAAAAAAAATTTGGGGCTCTAAAATCAAATTTTATGTCAAAACCATTTCGTTATCTGAAAAGTACTTGCTATTTAGAGTATTTTGGACCCATAGTTTTTTTAATTCCGACTTTCCAAAGTGGAGTAACGATTTTTTGAAAATGGGTCCAAATCGAACTTTGAAATTCGATATATCGAAAACGAAAAACGATATCAATTTCCGGTTTGCGCCAAAAGTCTTAGAATTTTATGCCCTTTCGAACGATGTATCACAAGATAGGGGTTGCCATTTGAAATTTTTGAGATAGCCCCCCTGGGGGCCCCCCTAGGGGGGCTGGGGGGGTTTCGACCCCCAAAAAAAGAAAATTCAGCCAAAATGATGAAGAATAGTCCAAACCGCAACATTTTATCTCAATTAGCAAGAAAAAAAACCAGGGGGGGGGAGATAAAAAAAACACCCTGTATTCCTCTCATCAATTGGACTAAAATACAAAATTGACATTTAATAACATTTTGGTCAAAAATATAGGATGGACTAAATCATTATATGTTCGTATTTTATTATTAGGCAAACGTTAATTGGACGGAAATCATCGGATAAACGTTTCTGAAAACAACTTTTTTGACACGTGTACTATGTATAGTATGGGAACGCGTTCTTCGAACGGTGAAGTCTTGAGCGTTGGGGTAATATTTTACCACCCCACCCAATCTCCTTCGCTCCCCCGGACTCCTTTCCGCTCATATCTCTCCGTCGCTCCTTCCTTTAGACCAAGTGAACTCGAGGCCTCCACGGCCGTGAGTTTTGTGCTCGGCACAGCACAGCGCAAGGAACGCGGAATCTGTTTTTAAACTTAATATCTGGAAGCTTTTAAGCTTAAATGACAGCGCCCGGGGCTCTTATTTGTTCTAACTCAAAAAGTTTATATTTCTTAGATAACTATATTAATTAAATATTAGTGAATACGTTGTTTGCCGAGGAAAAGACAGCGGCAACGCGAGCGGCGAGGGAGGGTCCTGCATGGCAACAAGAACGACACAAGGCCCGAAGTTGACGTCACGAAATTATTTAAATCCCCCCCCCCCTACTTGCAGCTTATGGAACAGAATGTAGGTAGGTAGGTAGAGTCAGCACTCAGAAAAGTGCCAAGGACGTGTACCTACTTGCCTACAATACGCTGAAGAAACTTAAAAGTTAACTTGTGGTTTTCGTAAGTCCTCACCACCACTGCGGAGCCGTCTCCAGGAATTAGTTTTCCTCCTTCTTAGCCCTCCTCCCAATGCATTTGAAACGCATGTTTTATAACGTGACTGAAGTCATTTATGTCGCAATTATTTTTATGGACAAACAGAGGGAAAGACTAGAGTCCCCCTGTATGTAGAGTTGAGTTAGGACAAGAGGGTCGTCAAACTCTGATTGGTCATGAGTTTTAGGCTCTACGGGAGCCGCCATATTGGATGCGTTTTTACACATTTGTTTACATACACTTGTTTACAAACGAAGGGGTCCAACGGTATTTTACGGATAAAAGAGTTATGTAAACGTCGATGAAGTAGTTAATTTTAATCACAATACATCCTAAGAAGGTCTACCTATAATGGGGCTCTTGCAAACTTTTGCTCTGAGAAAACGAATAGTTCAATTTTATGAAAAAACCAACTAAAATTCAGCAATAATTTCACACATCTGCTACAACGGCAAGTTCGTAATAGCGGTTCAACGTGCCAGGTTTCATAGGAGATTCCTGTCCATTATGTCATTTTCTCTGTGGAAACACAGAGAAACGTCAGAAAAGACAATCCATAACCAAACAAAAGAATAATAACCCTAAAAAAATTGAATTTTTTAGTCATGAACTCAAAAAATATGCATTATAGAACAGCTGACTCCAAAGTCAGCTGAAAAATCAAATAATGCATCCAAACTATAAAAAAATAAACGAAAGATATAGCCAACACACAACACACGCCAACGCAAGTCAATCGGCTGAAATGACGATTCTCAACTACAATAAACCCACGGACTCCTTCTATTGGCTACGAATGGGGCAGTTGCAAGGGCCTGAAATGTTGTGTTTTTTATGAAGAAAATAAAAGTACTTGATGATCTGAGAACGAAGATGCCTTTGGTTTCTAATGAAGTTCCATTGTTCCGGAGATGAGATTTTGGCCCAAAATACATTGTTTAAATGGGAATTTCGCGTTGTGACGTCACTACGCACACGAATTTTTACAACTTCACACGTGTGTATATCCGAAACCGGGACACTCATGAAAGAACCAAAGGCACCATTGTTCTCAGCTCATAAGGACTATCATTCTCTTCATAAAAAAACGCGACATTTCAGACCCTCGCAACAGTCCCATTTTGAGAACCCCGCTAAACAACAAAGAACTAACCACACAGTTAAGCAATAACTACCTCACCCTCTCACAAATGCACCCAGGAATTAACCTCAAAATCCCAAACTTTGAGAACCTCGGGCTTTTCTGTAGGGCAATTACATGGAAGAAAAAATATCAAAACAAGGTTGACAAAATTACAAAAACTACTCACGAGAACAACAAACAAATTAAACAAAAACAAGAAAATTCTAACAACAAATAAAAAAACAAACAGGGAAAAACAATAATAATAATAATAATAAAAAAAAAAAAAAAAAAAAAAAAAAAAAAAAAAAAAAAAACACAAAAAGGAAGAATATACCCTCGAGAGTCGAGGGATAAAAAAACTATAGAAACTAAAAAATTAAAACTCCAACAATGACGTCAAAAATCACACAAAACACGTAACACGGTGTGTTCCAAATCGATATTTTTCGATACTTTCTACGGAGTTAAATGAGGTAAGCTGATAACAATAAACTACGCAGTTACACTGCATGTTTAAAAAGCGATGATATAGCACTGGAAACTCACGGAATTCACTTTTGAAGTCATAAAATGATTTTCAACGCGCTTGCGTAATTTTGGCGTTGAGCACTAGTAATGGAAGATGTCCAATGTCCATCTAATAATACTGTAACTTCATCAAGAAGTGACCAATTAAGATATGAATTTCCTTTGACACCGGTGTCACCAGATGTTACGGTACCATTAATCGGATGTCGATCACAACTTACTCTGGTGTCTAATTTATATCATTAGTGCCCAATGCCGCCATTACGCTCGCACAGTTAAACACATTTCCTATATAAGGAGTGAAGTCCGTGAAATTTTAGTGCTCTCATTGCTATTTTTCGAGGTTTTCACCCTAAATCAACCCTCAAATTGCTTACAGCGAATGTGCAACTGTGTTGCAATGTGTAGCAGCAACTTTTGAATTTTCGTTTCTCGTATTTTCACCTGCTCATACTACTCTAAGGTAAAATTCTTCTCTCGTTGTTTGTTGCAGGTAATACATCGTGTTATCCATCCAACGCCGTTGGAAGTTTTCTCTCAAATCTTTTTTTAGGCCGTAAGTGTGTTTGATTACTTTTTCGCTTTTCTCTTGTTTTCTGTTTCCCTTATGATAATATTATTCTAAGCTAATTAAAACGCCGTTACCACCATGATAAGTGAATGAAACCGCCGAGCAAATACGTACTTTCAAAAGTTTGTCTTGTGTTCTTCTTGAGTTTCAATTTGCAAACACCGTGAAAAGTTTGATGGAGTCGAGCCGCTACGCTACGCTTTGCTGCCGGGCTTTAGATTTTAGGCTGTTTTGTCCTCGCCAATTTTTTTCCGGCGCATTTCTCTCTCGTTATAGGTACAGACTTGATTCCAAGTAGTAAACAGGAGTTTACATCCTTAGAATGAATAGTTTAAAAGGAAGAGCTGGAATTCTTTCTCGTTACAACACGAGAGCAATAAGAAATCAAAACACGAACGGAAGCACAAGAAAAACGTAAGTTTGTCAATCGGTGTTTATAAACTGAGTTACTGAGATCGAACTGCATTTCTCGATTGGTATTCTTTAATCTATCCCTGCGAGTCTGCGATGTGACGTATTGATGCCAATGGAGACGTCATGGCGGTTACGTCGTCATGTGATTTTTTTCACTTACATAGACGAATGTGTGCCGCCTCTAAGCAGAACGGTAACTTTAACACCTGAAATTCACCGGGGGAGGGGGAGGAGATAAAATTTTTACACAACTGGGTTTGTTTTGAACATCACTCTCGATTATTATTCTTGTGCGCTGAAAAAACGATACGGTCTTTGAAACCGTAAATTACGGACTATATATAGGTTTACCGAGCCACTCCGGTTGTGACGCTCGTAATTTTTGGCGGTGCAACCAGTAATTACGGACTCCGTCACAGAAAGTTGCGGGTTTCAAGACCGGGAGAACCTCGGTAAACCTGTGTAAGACCATAGTGTTTTTTCAGTGATATTTTCGCCAGTTTAATTTTACCATCAGAAATTAATTTTTACAAGTTTCAATGTGAGATTACTAACGTCTTAAAATCAAAATGCCGCGCATTCATATTGAAAACTCAAATGTCATCAAAAGGGGGAAATCCGTTAAATTCATTCTGCCGAAGATAACAGGTCGACTTCGCCTCTACATCTGAAACAAGCTCTACGATTCCACCGTTTTTGTTGGAATTAGTATTGTATTCATTGTTAGCGCACACAAATCATAGAATGGCACGAACTTAAAAACCATTAAACATCGGGAAGGAAGAATAATAGACAAACTCATTTGGTAATTAGCACGCGAGTTGTGGTCCGAGGATGAGGGATTTGGATGAGGGTTGCGTCGGCCAGGTGCACGGCGCACGCATGCGTACTTTAAAATAGATGTCTGATGGTGGGTTTGAGCTTGATGAGCGCTGGACAATTAATTAAGATCTCTTTTTTATGCGGAATGTATATAGTGGCGAGCATTATAGCCATTGAATGAGTTACATTTTATAAGCTCCCCTATTTTGGGGCTAATTTTCGTATCGTTCGATAGAGGGAAAAAATATAAATACTCTCTCTACCCGTCCATCACTCGCGCTCAATCCCCTCTCTCCTCCCCCATCTATACCTCTCTCTAATCCGATATCAACCCCTTTCTCTTTCCCGCCTATTTCCCGCTTCTCTCTACAAATCTATAGGTTTCCAGGCACAGTATGTCAATGACTATACACTGACTGTTCACCGACTGAAACTACATTTTTTATCCACCACAAATCCAAAAGAATTCTGTCCACCAAAAATGGAAATTGTTCTTAACCCATATAAATCTAAATGATTTGAGCCGCCCATAAATGTCTTGCACTTTGACAGGCCAGGGCTTTATAAGGGAATGTTCTAAGCATTTGTAGCCTCTTTATCAAAAAAGCATCTATCAAAAATAAAATATAAATAAAAAGCTGCAGTGGAAATGGACAGCCGAATGTTTAAACATTTAAAAGTTTGCAACACATGGTGAATATACGAAAGGAAGGCAAGAAATGAAACTGACATTTGTATAAATAAACTAAATATAAACAACATAAGTATAATCACTGGTGTTATCACGCAAAAAAAAAAAAAAAAAAAAAAAAAAAAAAACTATCTTCAAATCGTCAGTGCATTTTTTGAAGGTCGTAAGTACTAGCAAGCTCAAAAGTTTTGGCTGTCAAGAATTCGAGTGTAATGTGGCCAACCCTCTTCTAACGACAATAACCGTATGCACGCTGTGTGCACTCGTGACTGTCAAAACTTTTGTGTTTATTAGTACACATACATTTTAGTAATGAAGAGTAGAAGTGAAGCATTGTTACAGCTTATTCATTTGAACGCATAAAAGAGAGCGAACTATAGTGGATACGGCTAGTAAAATAGAATTTGACCTTTTTTATAGTTTTATATGGACACGATGTAACCTATGTAAGGTACCAGATTGCATGTTTCACCACTTACTGATTGTTTGGGATATTTTTTGTTGGCGACGCAAGCCGCCTTACATGGATATTTTTGGTCGGATGAAGGTGCTCGGCAATTTTTTTTCTCGCGATACCGTGACAGCAGAATGATTCCGGACTTTAGGACGAGATGAGATGAGATAGTGGGTATCAATTGATCCCATTGGTTTAAATACCGTCACGTGACATATTTGAAGTCGTTCGAGTCGTTTCAGCCCAAAGATACTATAATATAACGACTTTCAAATGTTTCAGAGAAATAGGCTCCGATCGTATCAGTATAAATATCTTTGTTTAAGCAAGACTCGGGTGATGACTCGAGTCATTTGAATGACTCGCACGACTTATAATCTGTCACGTGACGCCTTTAAACCAATTGGATTGATCGATGCTCACTATCTCGTCTCGTCTCGTCTCGTCCGAAATAGCGAAATCATTGGGGGGGGGGGGGGGCAATCTCGTGAGTCTCATTAGATCACATTCACGTCTCACAAGTTAGTGTCTCTATAAGTATATCAGCGCAAATGTACAAACTCGAGAAAATCACACCTGTAAATACACAAAACACACTGAAAATCAATGTTATACAAAAAACACTGTGTTTGTTTTTCTAACAACACGTCGCAACTTACAAATCCGCAAATGAACGTGACCTGGTAGTCATATGAAGTTGTGCTTTTTTTTTCTCTCCGGAGAACTGTTGTTTATTGATAACATGCGGTGACCTTCCGCTGGACTATGTTCCCATGTAAATCACATTAATAAACTTGTAAATTTTGCTCTATTGATCCCTAGAGTTTTATTGTTGGTAATTGTTGGTGCCTGTAACTTGTAAATTTTGCTCTATTGATCCCTAGAGTTTTATTGTTGGTAATTGTTGGTGTCTGTAACTTGTAAGTGATAGTCAATGTTTGGATATAGTATCGTAGACGTGAGGCTATACATTTTTAAAGAAAGCGTCGCGGATGTGATGCGTTTTATATTTTAATTAGGGATAGTATGCATTTTGAATGCTGCCGGTTTTATCAAAGATTACTATCAAATTGGTGGCAAACTGATGCTGAGAGGGAGGAGCAGTCCCATCGTCTCCCCCTCCCTTTAATCAACCTTCCTCTTTATTTATTTCTGAACCCACGCCCTCGCGCCTTGCCGCCACTGCAATTATTTCGGGGGAAAATGGTGTCTTTAAAAAGGAATTAATGAAGGTAATTATTTTTCGAATTACTTGAATGCTCTTATATGTATGTGATTTAGAGCTGTCGTGAATAGAGCGCTATGTTTCTTGACTAAAAATGAATCAGCGCCATGATAGATGATGATCCCCGACAACACCGATGACCCTCATAAGCGTATTTTTGAGAATAATTTGGCGTGCGTTCTTGACCCGAAGGAGTTGTTGAAAAAGCGCAAGCATCAGGCTCTCCCAACGCCAACCCCAACCAAAATTTTAATGCTAAATGCCTCATTCATCTCTCAGACTAGTCTTGAAAACCGTCTAATCTGGTCAAAATTCAATACAAACAAGATGGATCGGGTTAACATGATCTCCCAATTGAGGTATACCAATAGAGAGGCTGATATATCTAAAAAGTCATACCTATCCCAAAGTGTGACAGCATGGATGATCTGATTCTAGTTTATCTGCTTCATTTTTGTTTAACCTTAAATCAAAAATTGTAATCAAGCAAGAGGAAGTTGGTTTTAAACGAAAGTGCAAGTGCTCAAGAGTATCTATCTGGATACTGAATTATAAGACAACTATCAAGGTGAGGAACTTTGACTTGTTTCTGTCATGTGTCCGTTTCTTCATCGTGCAAATCCTTCCAGAAAAACCGTTATATCGATTTCTGTGCCCAGATAGCCACTCTCAAACACTTGGTGCACGTTCGTTTAAAACCAATTTCAAGTGGATTTGTCACAACTCTCTTTTTGAACTGAAAAGAAAATGAGTCAAACAAACCGAGCCCGTGTAAAATGTTCTAAAGTGATGTCCACCATGACTGCCTCCTTGGAGTTTCAAAATCACGTCCTATGAAACGTCTATGTAGATCGTTGGATCTATCAGCTCATTCGCTAGAATACTCCTCGGTCAAAGGTTTGCGGGTCGCCAAACTATTATGGTGGATGGTGCGCACCAATCACCAGATATTTATTCGGAGGCTACTTTGAGGATCAAACATTCAATTCGATCGTCATTTCAGTCGAGGCCTTTTAAAAGGAAATTGTAATGTGATTGGTTTCATCACCATAAGCCTTCATGATGCATGGCGGATTTGTTATGAAAATAAAAAACACCAGATCATGAAGGAACTCCGCACTGATGTTCCGATGCACTAGCAGACCCAAGAAATTGTCCTTCTCTCTCTTTTCCCACCGGTATGCATGTGATAGAAAAGGATAGAAGAGCGGGTGAAAAATACCCGAGTGCCCCTGATCTGCCCTTTTCTAACACACGCAGTCTATTGGGAAGAGAGAGACAGAATGAATATTTCCTGGATCCACCACCAATGTTCTGATGACCCATGCGCGGCGAACTTTGTTGATCTGTTTCCTTTTCCACCTCTCAGAGCACAGCGGCAACGGCAGCAGTAAGAGCGCGCGGTGCGGCATACCCCGTGAACACTGTTCAAAAAAACACAGTGTTTTTTTTCTAACAACACGTCGCGACTTACAAATCCGCAAATGAACGTGACCTGGTGGTCATATGAAGTTGTGCTTTTTTTCTTTCTTTTTTTCTCCGTAGAACTGTTGTTTATTGATAACATGCGGTGACCTTCCGCTGGATTATGATCCCCTGTAAATTACTTGTGTAAACTTGTAAATGTTGCTCTATTGATCTCTAGAGTATTGTTGGTAATTGTTGGTGTCTGTAACTTGTAAGTGATAGCCAATGTTTGGATAGGTATGTTAGATGTGAGGCTACAGTTTAAAAGAAGTGTCGTATGGATGTGATGTTCTTTTTTCCGTGACGGCCCCTGATCTGCCCTTTCCTGACACCCGCATTCTATTGAGAAGAGAGAGAGAGAGAGAGAGAGAGAGAGAGAGAGAGAGAGAGAGAGAGAGAGAGAGGGAGAGAGAAGGACAATTTCCTGGATCCGCCAATGTTCTGATGACCCATGCGCGGCAAACTTTGTTGATCTGTTTCCTTTTCCACCTCTCAGAGCACAGCGGCAACGGCAGCAGCAAGAGCGCGCGGTGCGGCATACCGTGAACCGTGCGGCTGCTCGCCCGCCCGCTCGCGCTGATGCTGCTCGAGCTCGTCCGTCTGTCTGTCTGCTTTACCTGAGCGCCTGCGCGTTAAGTCGCTCTGTCGCGCTGCGTCGGTTTCTGCGCTCCGCTCCCGCGCTCCCTCGCTCCTCCAACGCCGCCTGCCGCTCGGTTGACGGACTCATCCACTTCTGTCGAGCCAGTTGCTTGAGTGCTCTACATTCGTGTGGACAGAGTCGACAGTAACTCTTTCTTAATCTCTTTCCTTTTTTTCGCAACTTTTGGCGGTATTTTTTTTCTCTCTCCCTTCTCCCTAATCTGCTTCCTGTTTTTCTTTTTTCCCCCTCTCTCTGTCTCTCTATCCCTCGCCTTTCCTCTCGTCTCTCTCACTCACTACATGAGCGAAGTGCATCCCTCGTTTCCGTTCCATCTTTCCCTCGTTGCAGATCTTTTACCTTTTTATTTTTTTCCCCCTCATTTATTTATTTTGTATTTTTTTTAGTTCTCTTTTTCGAGTGCTCCATTTGCGGTTCTCCTCGCGTGTGCAGAGTAATTTCGCCTGCCCCAGGTTCTTGCCTATTTTTTTCCCTCCGTTATCACGGCCGATTTTTCTCCTTTTTTTCAGTCTTTCCTCGCTGCGTGAATCATCCTCTCGTTAAACCCCACCTTTTCGTCGAGTCCTCGAGTCTCTTCCGAAATTTGTCGATGTTTCAGTAGGATCCGCGCTTCTCTCAAAAAAAAGTAAATAGATAAACAATAATAATATAAACTTGACTCTCGACAATCGTTGTCAGGCCTATACACGCCTGCCAAGCCTTTTCTTCTGTCGTTACGTAAGTCTGTTCTCGTAACTCTTACGCTTTAACTTTCTTTGCACTTCGTGACAGTCACTTTCCTCGCGACAATCTATTTTATGCTAAAAAAATAATAATCTCTTCGTTCTGCTTCGTTACTATCAACTCTTGTCTCCTAACCAAATACATACTTTCAAGCTCTCTTCGATTAGAAACAATTTTTCTCGACCGAAACGTTTGATCTCTCATTAAGTTTTAGTTAGAAATCATAGTAAGCATTAGAATTTATTCATAGTCTTATCGTTAAGTTGACGGCGGTTTATCCCTTAATGTCATAAACAATACTTTATACTAAAGCTGTGAGATCCCGACTTCAGCAATCACGTATTATCAATCGTACGCGTATTCTTCCCCTATATCCCTTATATCAGTTCCCCAGCAGAGCAATCCCTCTTTGATAAGGCAAGTGAATAACGTGTCGAGCACAACTTGTTCCTACTGCTATTACCTGTCTCAGGGATGCGTATGTCAGCAGCTCGTCTCTAGGTCTCCTCCAGTCTACAACCCTAACCCCAATCCCAACCCTAATCCGAATCCAGCTTCGTCCACCTCCTTTCAGCAGCAACCTTTGTCTATCTACGACGAGCCTGTTTCTCTATCGGCGTCCAGTGTGGCCAACAGTTTCGGTCTCGTGTCCTCGCATTCGCATTCGCTTACGCAGCACCCACCTCGCGGCCATCCGACGGCATACCTTTCGGAAACCAGCACAACGGCGACCAACTTCCTTCCGCCCTCTTACCACGCCATTTCGAGCGCCTCTTACACGGCGACCGCGGGCCCACCGGCGCCACCTCCGCAGGCAAACGCACCGACGAGCGGTAACTTTATCTTCGTTTCGGCGGGTCCACCAGCTCCCGAGACCTCGTCCGTTGACCCGTTGACCTACGATAAAAGGTGCTCGGTTGTCATCAACCAAGTCGCCGTTCAAGACCACCCCGCTCAAGAGTTGGCTATCTCAACTTTCGCCGCCTCCGTCCCCAGTGTCGAGGATTCTCTGGATATGGTAAGCAAATGTTTCCTCAGAATAATTCGCTCTTTTTATCGTAACTCAGCGCAAAGTTTGGTCCAGATGTTGCCAACACTGTAAAAAGTGGAAAAGTGATTTTATCCTCAGATGGCTCCTTTATTGTGGTGCGATTTGGATGGTCAAAATCTAACCATCGAATCGTGAGTATTGACCACCGAACCATGAATATCAGTCACATGACTAAAGAATACACAAAAGTCCTTTAATATTTAACTACCATACTGTAAGTACTAACCATCGAAATAGCTACACAATGTTGAATCTATCCATGAAATTCACCCTATTACTATTTTCAGTACAGTGTAATTTTGCTAGCAGAATAATTTAGATCGGAGCAAACTTTAAAGGTGGGGTAAATTGAAGCCAAAATAAAAAAAATAAAGGAAAATCCTGTTGACAAAAATTGAGTGGGTCATTCTATGTAAACAGTAATGACCATAAATTTTAAACTTGAAATTTTGACTTTAAAATTTCGGATTTATTTATTTATTGCAACTAAGCGGGTACACATGTAGTGATCTCCGACCTCGGTCATCGCTGAAAAGTTCAACATTTTAAGTTTTTTAGATAAAACTACTTATTAAAAATACAAAAGATGCTTCAATTTGAGGAAAAAAGAGGAGAAACGAAGGGAATAGGATAATTTTAAACTCAAGCAGGTGCTACATAAATGCATAAGCAACGACAGCATTTACTTTCGTATTTTTAAATGAATTTTCTTTATTATTTGTTTGACTTCTAATCACCCCTCCTTTACAGTTTTAAAGACGCTAAAGTATTCCATGCTATACCATATCATTCAATTACATTTTTTCGTTGTTGTATTATTTATGAATTGTTAATTTACTTTTTAAAATAGCGAGAGACATTCTAAAACGTAACTGAAGTCTGTTGCATAGAAGCTGAAGAAACCTCAATTTATTTTTTAAATAAGAAAAACTAAAATATTCAGAAAACAAAACCAATTAATGAAACAAGAAAACCGTAAAAAATAAAAATAGATATCAACAAAGAATAAAAATAAAGTCCCATTTTTTTGTTTGAGCAGCAAAACATCCTTAATCCACTCTTGCACAAGGCAGCTCATCATGAAGCAGAAATTCTACGCACCAAAAAAACGAATTAACCCATTGTGACCCAATGTGTAATTTATTACCCATGGGTATGTAAATTCATACCTCACATTCAGATTGCGTGAAAAAGCATGCGTTGCGTTTCTAGAATTTGACCGATGGTGACACATCAGAAAAAAATTACACCATCATTATTCAAGATATTTTACGTGAAATGTAATCAACTAAAATGTACTCAAACGATGTGAACTATAAACTTATTGTTTCTCCTCCATTTATCTAAGTTTTCCCATAAAAGGCAATATTAAAGCTAGGTACTAAAGTGCTCCTTGAAAAAATCTGAAAAAAAAAAAAAACAAAAAAATCTGACACATTTCCGGACCATTATTTAAGGATGCAAAAATACAACGCAAATGGGTTTTCTCCGGCAACTTTTATTCAGCTCTGAAAGCATTAAAATGTCGGTGTTAATGTTTTTAATGCCGTGCGTCTAAAATGGCAAGTCTTCGCTGTGTAAGTCAATTCACGAATTAAACTTTGGTGATCATTGATTCCGGGAAAAAAAGGACCGTTGCGAAATTTTTCTGCAGCAATTTCAAAGCGCTTTGATTCTTAATATTGGAAAATTTTAAAAACGCACTAAGCACACCATGTTACTAAAATTCATTTCTATGAATTCAAGAAAAACGAGCGATCTAAATTTTTGATGCCACTGCTGAATATAGTATTCAGGATGTATCTTTTCTATTTTTAGACAATTTTCGCGCTGCAAAACGAAATATCCGTAACATTAACAAGTGTTAGGTATCTATTAAAATCAATAATTATTTCGTCGGGTGGCACATTAAATGAATAACTATATCCGTGAATTGACAGACGAATCACAAATGTAAACAAATGTTAAGACGGTTATGCACCATGGCTTATCCGCGCAAAAATTATCCAAAGTAAAAATATATAGGATTGAATAGTTGGAAAATATATAGGGTATCCAGTAAAGTGGCTGACGAAATTCGAAAGTGCTTCTTTCACTCCGCTTTTCTTGAATTTGAGATTGAATTCTATCGATTTTTAATAAATTAATGCATCGTTATTTTTAGGAGCAAAACGAAAGTGTTCAAAATCGTTCGAAGCAAGGTTCGCAACCTTCTCATTTTATGAAATATTGTTAACTTATTCCACCAAAGCAGTAAATGATCTCAGCAAAAATAATTATGTTTTTTAGCGTATAAGACTTTTGAATAGGTCATGTTACTGTGAAAATCTTTCAACGTGAGTTTTTTGGGGAATCAGAGATAAAATGATCAAACCACAGTCACGTGGACGATTTTGAATAAAGAAGGAAAAGAAAATCTTCGTTTTTATTGTACTTTAATTATGATTATTTTCCAATTGTTGTAAAAATAGACATTCAGGTTGACAGTATTCTCGAATTCATTAATCAAATATCAACATCGATTCAAAACTTATAGTTTCCATTTTCCAATGAAAAACTATCCTAATATTTTTCTTTCAATTGTTTATTTTTTTTAAAAAATGGAAATTAACCAGCATAGATTCTTTTCATAAAATTTCATCAACATATTTTATAATTGATTCACAAGCGTAGATTTTGTATTAATAAGTAGAGTAATACGAAACTTTTTTGATTACAAAATGTAAAATACGCAAATTCGATTCAAGAACGATAATTTTTTCGTAATTTGTAGAAAAAAGCAGATCGGCAAAAATTTGTTTGGTTCTTTTTCGGTTTAAATTAATGTGTCTGAGTCATTTTTCAGTTATCTGAAGGATGGTTTTTTTTTTTTTTTTTTTTTTTTTTTTTTTTTTAACTATAGTTTGGTTCTCTTAGTCCCGAAAAGAAATTAAAAATCTTGTTTTCTTATATCCTGTCCTCGAAGAAACGCAAAATATTCTCTTGAGCCTTCAAAAGTTGGTTCTCTTGCTCATAAAGATCAATGACAGTATATTGAAAAAAAAATTACTATTCGAATCAATGAATTGACTTTCTATAATCAGTAATTATTGTGAAATCATGTCGGACGAAAATTAAAATTGATGAAAAAATGGCTGGTTACCTGGAATAATTTTCAGTTTCCTTACAACGGAGAAAAATCAGGAAAGATTCATCAAAGGTTTTGATAAAATTATTCTTACGGCTGACTTTCTTTAATTGAAGGGATAGTCTATTCTGAGTGCCAGATCTAACCTTGTTTCTACTTGCCAATTGTCCGAGTCAGGAAATTGTTGAGGGAAAATTGTTTATTATTCGTGGTTAGTAATTCATCAGCATATAGGATCCAACCAAAACCTTTTCACTGAATTTAAAACCAAATCAATACCAAAACCTTCCAATATATTCAACAGCGAGGGCGCAGACCAAATCATAAAATAACTCAACTTGTGTAACTTCATAAACTTCATGCTTAAATACTCGAAGTGTAACAGAAAGTGATGAACTGCCTGCGTTAGGAGCTGATTCTCCAAGTTTTCCCGTTTTTCCTAAGGAAAATTCTGATCCACCAAACGGCTTTAATAATAATTGGAATAATGATGACAGATTTATAATACTTTATTTTCTTCATTATCGTTACATTTTTTTTTTCATTCTCACAACAAAGGACACTTTTATTACTAAAAAGTGTGCATCGATACTATGATAATCTTACAAATTTATTAATATTCTAATATAGTACAGTTTTATTAAAATATTTTAAAAAATAAAAATCAAAAACAAAATAAAAACAAAAAACTAATCGGCAGCCTTAATTTAAAATTTCAATATAGCAAATAATGTAATGTAATGGCACTCCGGATTGTATAAGAATAACGTTTGCCGCGCTTATGCAGCCATTTAGGCCTATTGACGTTGATAAATGCCAAATAGAAAATTTTAGAAAACTTGACGGAGAAAGCTGGAGAAAGTCGAAAAGGAACATCATAATATTTACAAATATCTGTGGAATATTTTTAGGGGCTCAGAATAATTCTCACTCGATCAGTAACATCGAATATTTTTTCCTCAATGGTATTATACAGGGTGTGAGGAAAGTCTCTCCCCCCCCGTCTAACTTTTGAACGGTTGAAGATAAAAAAACGAAACTCGAGGAATGTTTATAACTTAATGCGAACTACTTTCTGGCATATCCAAAATTTCCGGGGGATGCCCCTAAGGGGGGTTTCGCCCCCTAACTCAAAATTTTCAAAAAGCAACCCCTATCTTGTGATACCTCATTTTAAAGGCCATAAAACTCTAAGACTCTTGGCGCAAACCGGAGGTCGATATCGTTTTCCGTCTCCGATATATCGATAGTCAAAATTCGATTTCGACCAATTTTCAAAAAATCATAACTCCCATTTGAAAAGTCGGGATTTGGAAAACCAGGAGTCAAAAACACTCTTAAAAGCAAGTCCTTTTCAGAAAAAAAATACGGTTTTGATATTAATCTAGTCTTAGAGCCCCCCAAAATTATTTTAAAAAATGACCTCTTGTAGGGGAGCTATCTCAAAATTCCGAGCCACGACCCCTATCGAGTGATACATCGCTTGAAAGGGCACACAAAACTGAGAATTTTGGCGCAAACCGTAGGTCAATATCGTTTTCGGTTTTCGACGTATCGAAATTTGCCAATGGGTAAAAATCCAACTTTGTCATTCGATACATCGAAAACCAAAAACGATATCGACATGCGGTTTGCGCCAAAATGCTCAGTTTCATGCGATGTATCACTCAATAGGGGTCGTGGCTCGGAAGTCTTGAGATAGCCCCCCTGAGGGGTCATTTTTTAAAATAAAATTGGGGGAGGCTCTAAGACTAGATTAATATCAAAACCGTATTTTTTTCTGAAAAGGACTTGCTTTTTAGAGTGTTTGTGACTCCTGGTTTTCCAAATCCCGACTTTTCAAATGGGAGTTATGATTTTTTGAAAATTGGTCGAAATCGAACTGTAACTATCGAGATATCGAAGACGAAAAACGATATCGACCTCCGGTTTGCGCCTAAAGTCTTACAATTTTATGGTCTTTAAAATGAGGTATCACAAGATAGGGGTTGCATTTGAAAATTTTGAGTTAGGTGGCGAAACCCCCCTCAGGGGCATCCCCCGGAAAATTTGGATACGCCAAAAAGTAGTTCCCATTAAGTTATAAACATCCCCCGAGTTTCGTTTTTTTATCTTCAACCGTTCAAAAGTTAGACAGGGGGGGGGGGAGACTTTCCTCACACCCTGTATGTTTGATTTGTATGCGATAATAGATTTAAATTAATTTCTCTGTAACTCTCAAAAGTAGGGTTCAAAATTTCACCTGATGCAGTTATTTTGCTGGAATTCAAATTCAGCAAAAAAGTTCCAAGAATCTGATGTCTTTGAACATTCAGTCGGACCGGTAAAACTTCTATTCCGTTTAATTCCCGGCTATGAGGTTTTGGTGAAATCGGTTCGCATCGTATTCCGACTCTGAGCGAGGATGGTTCGGAATTTCAGACTAGGAAAACGAATTCTAACAACTGATTAAAAACAAGTTTGCTCTTTGCATTTTATGTGTCCCACGTACTGAGAGCGATTAGTTCGCTTTCTTTTTCTTTAATTAAACCTCAATTATGAAAAGTTAAGACCGAAAATTAAAATGTTGTTCCCTGACACACCCCCTTACCACCAAAATTTGCCCAAAAATCTGATATTTTTCGTTTGCAGAGAAATGTTATCAACCTTGTACCTTCGGATCCTCCCCCCTTGAAAATTGTCGGGCCTCACCCCCCCCCCCCCCCTCTCCCCTAAATATTTCTGGCAACGCCACTGCTGCCTTGTGTAATTTTTTCTGGTAGACATGGTCTTTCAGTTGTAAATTGTGTTAATACTAATATACTTACTTTTTACAAATTTTATTTTCAACGATCCCTCCAAAATTGTCTGTAAGTAATTCTAACGGAAAGACACAAGTGAAGCTATTTAATTTGACTGGATTAGCAGCGTAAATGAAACTTACTGACGTGCTTCGTGTTGATGTTCAAGTTTTTCCATGATTGATAAAACATTTTTTCTTTTTTTTCCACGAAAGCTTTTGAAATTTTGATATCACCACAAAGAAACTTTAAAAAAATAGTGATGCGATTGCTGCATGTGAAAAGTAGATAAAGTATATGAGAATCGAAAATTATGTTGTCCTTTGATATTCTCTATACGTATAACGCAGGGGACTTGCCGTCAGCAGTGGCATGCACATGCTGCATCCTTCCAAGAAGTAATGTTTTAACTTTTTAAAGCTTTTATGGAAAACTAACTTGCATGTAAATTTGTGATTTCTCCCCCTCCAAAACGAGTTTTCCATAGCAGCCTTTTTTCCGGTCCATTAACGTTACGAACTTTTAAACTTTGACTTTGTATAAACGTATGGTGTCGAAGAGATTGCCTGCGTTTTTAGAAACGCCAAGAAGGCTAAAACAGGGGGGGCGAATAAAGAAAAGGAGGAAAAACAAAAACTAAAGTAATGAAACATCTTTTTCCACTCGCTTTTTTGTGTATTTTGGGATAGGGCCGAGCAATTTTCAAGTTTATTTCCTGACTTTGTTACCACACGCAACTTCTTTTGAGACCTAACAATTGCCTTTTTTTTATAGATACAAAAAAAAAAAAAAAAAAAAAAAAAAAAAAAAAAAAACAAGCAGGGAAAATTCCAACACGCAGGTGTTGGAAAAGCGTGCCACTAAAGTCTGAACAGCTTTAATGCTTTTGCTAGCAATGATAATTCATCAAAGAGGAACCATGTGACATGGAGCTGATCTCGAGAAAATTGAGTCCAAAGTTGAAGAGCTAGCATTTAAACAAAAAACGCGGAATTACTTACGTTTTGATTTCATTCAACTACCGTGTTATGTTTTTGCATTTCAACACCGGAAAAGTGGAATTTCCTATGCAGGAAAGGTACCTACTTAATTTTTAGCGTTTAAAGTGACTTGGTTCCTTTCTTCTTTTTGTTTGGCATAATCACGAAAAACGAATCTCTAAGAGAAACCAAACGGCAGAGTTGGTTTACACTGTTGATATTTTAAAATCTGTTAATCCGGACTTAAGTCCGTTCCCAAATCTATAAAAGGAACCAAGTCGGAGTTGGTTCCTTACGTGACTCGGATTAAGGTTTAAGAAAAAGGAACCAAGTTCTCATTTTATTTCATCACATGGACAATGACTTCAATGAGGCTTCAATGAGGAAATAGTTGTTATTAGAAGAAGCACTTGTTGCTTCGAGATTGAGTATTGCTAGGTCTATCAATCGATAACTCAATTTTATCAAAAATGTCACTCCGTTCTTTTGTGACAAGTGCTGTCCAATTGAGCTGATTTGGTGAGAAATGATGAAAAAAATAAAAGATCAGATGTATCTATAAGGAGATGAGTCAAAGGCGTTGTTTTTGTGTTCGTTTTTTGATTTTTGTTTTCAAAACTTTGGAGGGCTCTAGCTCAGAAGAGAAACATTTGCAGCACATATTCGTGTAGGAAAATAAAGCCTTATATATGTGTTGACCCCAAAAATGCACTCCATAAGTTTGGCACTTAAGTTTTGAAATACCCTATATTCTTGATATTTTGCCCCCCCCCCCCGCCACCCTTCACAGAACACAACATCTTGACCATGCAAATTTTTAAAATCACAGTTTGACTGTAGAGATATTTTCTTCCCCTCCCCCCCCCCCTTTCAACGAAAAAGGGGAAAATGGATCGCCTATCTTTGATGTTCGTCGTATGCGCGTGCAGAGATTGTTCGGCTTTACGACTGCCATTTTGGCTTTCTTTATAATGCGTTTTGTGGGTTTATTAATGGATTTTATGACTATTTGATGCCGCCAATGTAATTTTCAGGCGATTTTACATAAAAATCAAAACTCTATAGCGCTGTAGCAAAAGTTTGCAACAAACCCATTGAAAGCTGAAAAGAGAAAATTATTTGATAAGGCTCGATCTTTTTTACCCACATAAACTATAGACAATAGATATTTCTAAATCCCTCCACCTTTTAAACGGCTTGTTCAGGGATCAAAAATGAGGTTGCGTTCTTTTGAAGTCAAAAAGTGTCATATTCGGAAAAGCCGTGATTCTAAATAATAAACAGTTTTTTTCTTCTTTTTTCCGTTTTAGGTGCTGTCAGCATTTGTTGCGATTGTCACGATGTAGATATGTAATATGTATAAATGGAACACTTGCGAATTCATGAAAAAATAATCCTTTAATATACAGAACTAACCATTTCAGGTGCCCTTTACACGTCAAGCATTCTAGGGGTATAGATTATAGTAGGTGTGGAGGTTTAAGACGTTTGTGGATTTTAATTCCCCCTCTCCCCATTTATTTTGTTGAAAAGTATCGAAAGTTTACAGTTAAAACTAAGCCTATAACGCATTGTAATATGATTTTTTTTTCTGTTGCCGAGGGTCGACATCATTTTTCGTTTTGGAAAAGCAAAGTTTCATATGGACCTATAATTTCCAAAATTTGAAGAGGCTTCCAGTAAAAAATACTGTACACGCGAGAAACTTTTTAGGATAGGTAAATAAGTTATTCCAGAGTCAATTCCATAGCCGCAGGGAGGAGGCTGTCCAGGGGTGGAAGACACGCGACAGCCCCTCTCACTTTTTAGAGCTATTAATGCGAATTTTAACCCCCTCCCTTTGTTCTGGATTTTAAAAACCTTTTTTTCAACAAAACGCCCAAAATTTCCTCAAAAATCCCTTGATTGCATAGACGCTCATTAAGGGGTTTTCAATTTGCCGATCCCCCAGAATTTCAAATGTTTCCAATGACCAAGACCTGTTTAGTGTGACGTCATGAAAATAATTGGTTTCAAAAAAAGGCTCCGTCTCACTCGCTCTCGTGGGTTTTCCCATATGAAATACGATCCAAATTTTCAAATACAAGTGCTAGTAAACAACAAGTTCTTTGCACCAGTTGTGTTTATCACACCATTGGGTTCCACGTCCCTTATAAAAATTTCCGATTGTTTCAATGAATTTTCCGATATGATATATATTCCCGCGCTTTATTTCCCATAAAAATAATCGAAATTTTATAGAGACAATCGGTATTCGTGTAGATTCAAGAGCACTGACTATAGCAACGATAGGTCTTATGATTGAAATAAGACGAAACACATCTATGGTTCTATTCTTACAGTTTTAACAGCCACTTTTTTCTCAGTGATAAAATGTGAGCTCGCTACCACAAACTTTTTGAAACATCGCGCAACAATGCACAATCACAGCTATATCGAAGAAAGTCCTATGGTTTGTCCTTGTCACACTCACAGTTTCTTATGAGCACAACATTCTAGGATATAGGCTCATCAGCACCATCACGACATGTGTTATACCTCGAACAATAGCTTCGATACGAAGAGAAGTTAGAATGATTGAGTGTCATCGCGGTGATACTCCCATAAGAGACCGTGAGTAAGACGAGGACAAAACGTAGAACATCTTTCGGTATAACTGTGATTGTAAATTCGCTTGTGATCTTTTAGGAATTATGTTAGAGTGAAAAATACTTTAAGGTACGTGGAATCTAATGGTGCAATAAAATTTGAGAAAACTGTGCTTTAACTAGCATGAATATGCGTTCGAAAATTTGGATCTGATTTCTTATAGGTAAATCAACGAGAGTGAGCGAGATAGAGCATTTGTTTGGAACCTATTTTGATGGTGACGTCATCACTAAACAGGTCTACTAAAGGATATGAATGAGCCCCTCTCTTTTCTATACCCCCCCCCCCCCCCCCCCCTCTTCATCAATACCTCGCCGTCACTTCTTTTCGATACCGTCGTCAAACTGATGTTGACACTTTTATGAGTCCTCAGACCCTCCGAGATCCGAGACACAAAGCCTCTCTAACACCCTCTCTCTCCCACACATTCACAAATCTCTCCGCTTAATGAACCGTGAAGAAATCTCGTGACCGGTGGAGCCCAAAACCGAGGGGCAAAGAGGGTTTCTGAGAAGGATGTTTCCACCCCCCTCCTGCCTTGGAATTTTGACTCATAGGTTGGCACAAATGACTTAGGTTGCTGGACCTGTATGGAATTCTCGTTCAAAGGAATTCGACTTTGACGCTTAATAACTTATTGAAATTAACAGGAATACCAAAACTTTTACAATTTTAAGAAAATAGACGCCGAGACCTCCTGGATTGCAGCAATAAATTAACGATTAATGAAACCAGTTTTAAGAAAACACGTTTTTAATTTTTCAAACCTTTCCCGCCAAGGTTTTGCCATAAGCAAAGCATGCAACCTATATATTAGATATGAAAATGAAAACAAAAAGCGTACCGTATATATACGGCACGCTTAAAAGATGTGATTTTTAGGAAATATTTTTGAAGAAGGAAAACTTGAACAAAATAAAAATCAAATGAAAGTCCACAAAGCAGCCTCTCCATGCTTCAATACACCTCAATCAGTTTTTTGTTTTTTGTTTTTTTTTTTTGTTTTTTTTTTAATTTACTATCATATCGTTTTGAGTATTTCATTACGTCTAATATATTTCTTGTCGTGCTTCAAATGCGGGGCTTTTGTAAGCTGGAGCTATGCAAATGAATAGAGGTGTTGACTTTTTAATAAAAACCTTCGAAGAGAAACGTAGGGTGATACTAACAATTTCTAAAACCTACTCGATGACCTCATAAAAAGCTATGAAATAATGAAGAAATAATAGCGATCTGACACAGATAATAATAAGGAGCGCGGGGTTAGTTCTGTTTTATCACTTTCTTTGTACTTGCAAAAGAAGATTCTTTATTGAATCCCTAATTTAGCAGCTCCTTTTCTCCTTTAACATCGTAGAAAAGAGACAAATTTTAAATTAGAAGGGACTAACCCACTCGGAACTTCCACGCATTAGGTTGTCAAAATCACTTATTTTCATAAAAGTTTCCATTAAGTTTACGGCTGCGGGCTTCGGGTGATCTTTATGTTGGCACTATTGTTTTTCCGCTGGTTTTTTAAAATAAATTCAGTCCGCTTTTTATCTTTAACAAAATGTCGCTACTGCTCCATCGGTCAATAACTCATATTTTATGTACATAAATAGTTATTACCTCGTTCACGAATTTATCCTAGCATGCACAATTTTAACAAGATGGTCACATTCATTCTCGCCCTCTTTTGATGCCAGCAAATATGATCAATATATTACACTTTTGGAACTACATATTACTTAAGGACAAAATTCGGCGTATTTTCGTGTTCGTAGAGTTTTTGGGTAAAACTGTGATTTCATTTTCCGTTTCGCACGCACGGCTAAAATCAACAATGTGACCACAATGTAAATACGACTCAAGTGAATATAGGATGTTTCTAAGGGTGATTAACAGTGTGTGTGCGCATCTCATTTTTTAGATGATTAACAAAACCCGGAAAAATCCGAATGAAATGAAATATTTGTTGACCCTTCCAATACAACGCCCAAGTATACTCGTCTCTGTAACTCAGTGGCTGCCAGTGGCGGCTCGTGCAATCTGACAACCGTGCACTTTTGCCATTTAAACGTATGCAAAAAGATCGATACTAGGTGAGGCGCTGCGCTTCACCAAGTAATCGATTATTTTACACAGTTTTAAATGGAGGAAATCCATTGTTGCCACATTGCACGAGCCGCCGCTGGTGGCTGCTCATACCATTAAGCAACAATGTTATTCCGTCCATTTGATCCTACGTTAAACAACTTATACGACAGTGAAGCAGAGCTTCACGAGCATCCGATTGTTTAACATTGAGTTAAATGGAGGAAAAACATTGTTACCAAATTGCGCGAGCCGCTCCCACTGTAACTAGATCTGTTTCACACAATTTCAGTTCTGTATTCATAATTTGCTTCTTCGAATCTTTAACATTCGGAAAAAAATGCTTACTAGGGCGCCTTCAATCCACATTGTATATTTTAAATCAACACGGTGGTGCAAGAATGTTTAACTATCCACTTAATTTAATCGAGTGAACATTGAATTGTCTTTGAAACCTGGTAGTGAAAGTGTTAAGAGTTTATCATAAATGCTTGGTTAGTCAAATCTCTTTCATTGGAGTTAAGGACCAAACTTTGAATTTCCTCACAGTAGACAATACGAAGCTTGACTTTTCATTAACCTACAAGTTTTCGGAAAGCCTTCTTAAGCACTGTATTTTCTTTGCTTTACGTTTGAAAGATCAAAGATGTGCAGACGTACTCAACATAGAAAGGAAATCGGCGTTGAGTATGATTTAAGAAAGAAAGAAAGTAGAGAGGGACAGAAAAGTCACGAGTAGAAATTGACCAGGAATTTTTACTTTTTTTGATTTTCATTTAAATAATTTGAATAATTCTAAGATAGGGTTAATCATTTTGTTTTGTTTTAAGAGAGTTCGAATTCAAATTAAAAAAGTACGTTAGTGGAATTTTGGAACTTCTTCTGTTATTTTGAAATTCTGCTCAACATAATATCTGCTTCGGTATTTGAATAATAAGGAGTAAAATCATGCGTTCGAATGCTTTATTCTTCTTTTTAGTGTTTCAAAACATATTTGATTTAAGCCCGCAGTTGGTTTATCGATAAATTTTGATCAATTCGTTCAAGAAAACTGCCCTAGTAGCATTAACTTTTGAAAAACATATGTGTAATAATGCTTGAAAATCACATGAAAAAACCGTGAACAAATCTTGTAGAACAAGTGAGAAACAAGTGAGGAAAGCCTGATAGTGTCACTTTTTTCATACTTTTACATAAAATTTTCTTGAATTTCAAGTAAAAATAATTATGAATTTAAGGTAATTTCACAAGAAAAAAGGTCGAAAGCAACGGATACGGTTTGAATGCTTTATACTTTTTCACTGTACCTTTACTTGAAATTATAATGTTGAAAACAAGAACCCTTTTCCTTTAAACTTCCTTCACTTGAAATTACCTTGAATTAATTTATTTCTCACTTGAGATTCAAGCAAATTTCAAGTAAAAGTATGAAGAAAAGTAACACTTTCATGCCTTCTTCACTTGTTCCTCACTTGTTGCTAGAGAATTTTTTTAAGGTTATCATACCTGATTTTCAAGCATTATTCAAACATATACCATTGCACGTATGCATTTTCATCATAGAGTTGTATAACGGATTTTCGTTTGTTTGTTTTGTTTTGCTGTAGAAAATACCGTCCTTTTCGATTTCTTCATTAAGACAAATAAAACGAAACACATGTTCACTTAAGGCCAAGCTGGTTCATAGTTTACTTGGTTTTGTTATCAGGAAATTTTGTTAGTTTCGATCTCTTCGGCGTAATCAATTAATGAAAAACCTAGAGCGTTGAGAAATCGTCTTGCTTTCTTTCATCGTTAGAGGTGTACTTGCACTTCACGGAAGTTACTTAATAATCAAGATTTTTTACCGTCCCTCCGTGGGATGGCAGGGTTTAGGGTTTAAAAAAAGGTTTGACCTTTTATCTCCGCTTGCATTCGAGTTGGAATAATCAGAAAAATGTGTTCGTACTGGTCTGATTCCGTGAATTGTCGTATCATAAAGTTTAATATAATTTATCCTTTAATTTATGGGGGGTCTTCCGGGAATTTTTACACGAGCAGCTTTTAAGCCTCTTAAAAGTTGAGGGTCTTCGTGTCTCAAAAAGTTCTGAGGAAAGTATCCAAAATCTTAATTGAATTTAATTCGTTGCTCACCAGCACCAGTGGCTGTGAAGTTTTGTCATTAATTAATTTTAAAAAGCTTTGCAAATAAAGGATTCAAACATACCGAGCATTAATCGTCGTTTCTCTAAGTAATTTGTTCCCTTGTGCTTTATTTCATTATTCTCTTCTTTACACTTTGTTTGAATGTAATTGTAAAATTAATTCAGTGATAATCAAAAGAATAAGTGGTTTCATGAAGATGAAATAGATCAAAAATTATTGTTACCGTTTCTCTTTTCCTTTAATACTTTTTCGGGTAGTTTATTTTTCAGAAATGCGTTTTTCGTCAGCGCAAATGATGAACTTAAAACTGTACCGTTAAATTAACTATCAACCTATAACGGTTCATTCTGAACCTTGGTGTAGAAGTTAGCCCTCGACCGTGTTTACCGAATTCTTTGTAAATTTTTGTTGTTGTTGTTGTTTTTGTTTTTATTTTGTTTTTTTTTTTTTGTTTTTGTTTTTTTGTTTTTGTTTTTGTTTTTTTTTTAATATCTTTTGAAGCATAGAGATTCCAGAGACAACCCAGCAAAGGAAAATGGAAATTTAAGTATAACGTCGAGTTGGGAGCGCTCCAACGAGGTTTAGCAATAGAGAGGCTGATACCAGTAGCGAGGCGTGAAATTTGGCAACCTTGGACTTTCTCCATTTAAACTGATTGGAAAAATCGAATGCACCAGTCCACCAGTCATCGGCGATGACTAGACGTTTCGACCTTTCTAATGTGTTTAAAGGGGGGGCGGAAGAAACGTTGCCAAATTGCACGCCTCACCACTTGCTGATACTTGTTAATATCCCAAAGCGCGGCAGCATGGGCGATCCATTTAATTCTGGTTTGTTTGCCCCATATTTTTCAACCTAAAATCAAAAATTGTAATTCATCCAGTTATCATTGATTTCAAACGAAAGTGCAAGTGTTTCCGAGTGGCTATCTGGACACAGAATTCTAATAAAACCACCCAGGTGAGAAAAGATTGCTTTGTCTCTGTTTTGTGTCAATTTCTTTATCGTGCAAATCCTTCCGAACGAGACAGTTGTATCGATTTCTATGACGTCTAGATGGCCAATCTGAAACACTTGCACATTCGTTCAAAACCAATTTTAAATGTATTTGTCGAAATTTTTTTTTAAAAAAATTTAAGGTTAAGAAGTACGAAGAAAGCAACCCAAGCCTGTGCGGAAAATGTCCTTAGAGCTTTCCATCATGGCTGCCCAGTGGCGTCGCGTGCAATCTGGCAACACTGTATTCTACCCATTTAAACTGATGTAAAAGGTCGAATTCAGGGGGTGCACAGTGCACACGATAAATTCGATATATTGAATGTTTTTAAATGGAGGAGGCACATTGTTGCCAGATGGCACGCGACGCCACTGTGGCTGCCTCTTTCGTTGTTTCAAAACCACGTCCTACAAATCCGCTCTATTGCTGGAGCTCGTGGGCGCGCTCCCAACATATTCCGATGCACCATTAAAGAAATGTGAGGTTAGATCAATCATTTTTAGATACAACCCAAAATCTACCGAACCTGAAAATTTTATGGGCCCAGAAACCGTAATTTAATCGTAGACTTTTTTTTTTTTCTCCCATCGATAGAATCGGGTGAGTAGCGAGGCGTAAAATTTGACAACGATGTTTTCTCCATTTGAAGTTACCGAAAGTATCGAATAATTCGGTCATCGGCGAAGACCAGATTTTTCGATTTTTTTAATGTGTTTAAAGGGAAAACAGAAACGTTGCCAAATTGCACGCCTCGCCTCCGAATCGGGTATACATCAGGAAAGAAGCGTAGCCAGGATTTGCAAGCGCGGCGTTTACTTGTTGAGCAGCGATTAGAAGAGAATAAAACGTTGAGGGGATGCCGGTGCGGCTGCGGGGAGGAGGAGGAGGAGGAGGCGGAGGAAGGGTAAGCCCGCTAACACTGCACCGCATTGCGCCGCGCAACAAGCCACAAGCAACAAGCAAAACGCGAGGCAACCCGAAACTGAGCCATTACTTTCGTCGAGCGAGCTTCGATTCACTTGTTGCCAAACCGCGTTTTCCTATCGTCATCTGTTGCACGCATTGACAATGCCGCGTACAATCCTCCTCATCCTCCTCCTCCCCTCCTCCTTCCCTCCTCCTCCCCTTCTGAACCCAACTACCCCTTGATTTTCGAGAGACGCTGTGAGTAGCCCCTACTTTCATCTGCGTTCATCCCTCTTTTTTTTCCGGTACATTTAGCAAACTAACGCTCTTCATTTTCCTGATGCTCGTTTATCGGCCGTTAATCTACCTAGCTTCTGCTAAAGCTTGTCTTGTGTCGACGCCAAATAAAAAGAAAGAAAAAAAAAGAAGGAAAAGAAAGGGGGGAAAACTCCAAAGCGTGTTTGTATTATTAGTTTAAGTTCACTTTCACTGATTAAGTCGTTATTTTAAGGTGCTAACTGTTGTATAAAGGGGAGGGGCAGAAAAGTTCGATTTATTTTTTTTTTTTTTTATTGGTTCCTCAGAAACTCTTCGGAGAAATGTAAACTGTCTCGTAAAATCACGTTAGTATTTACTCGATGCCGCAGGTGAATGATTTAGTAACTGGTATTTTGTCACCGTAAATTCAACAACGCCGTCTTTGCTATCATCTTTGCTACTATTTATTTTGCCATCAGTGAAGCGTTGATGAATTTCCGGTATAATTTATATATCTGGAGGTTGTTTAAAGATTGAATGAGTCGGTTGCAACTTGTAAATTTATGCTACGGCGTTATAGCGGGTCGATGCCTGTATGTTACATCTCGTGAAAATCATAAACAATTGTTGATAAACTTATAGTATGTCCCTATCGGTAGCGGTTTGTTCACCCTCTGACAACGTTTCATTTAGTCCCTTTTTAAAGTTCATGAAAAAGGCCGAAAACTTGGGGTTGCAAAGTACACTTCAATTCCTCGGAGGAATATTTTACTTGGATTTTAATGGACCGAGTGCATCGTTGCCAGGCTGTACGCGCCGCGTATGGACCTCATTTTCTTTTAAAGTACGGACACAGATGCAAAGCTTTCTCTCCCTTGCAGCGCTTAAGCATGTGGCAAATAAAATTGCAAGAGTTCAAGATTATCAAGGTATATTTATGAAAATAATCCGTCAAAACTTTAGCGTACAGCCTATTGTGATTATATTTATCTTCTTTTTTTTTTTTTTGGTTTTGTTTTTGTTTTTGTTTTTTTGTAAGGAAGAAGGCGTACGTACACTTTGGTTTTATTTCGAAACTTGGTGACTACCATATGGTCGGGCACAGACATTTTTCTTTCTCCTTCTCCTTTCATTTGAGATCATGCGTTAGAAAAGGACGAAGATATAGGGGCTAAAATCAAGTTATGTCCCCTTTTCTAACGCAAGTGTTCAAATGAACGGAGAGAGAGAAAGACAAATTCCCTAATCCACCCATGTCGACTACTCTCCTTTTTTTATAACCAAAATAAACTTATGGTTGCTGAAGTGGAAATTCCAAAGAACACAAAAATCGAGATTAGTGATACCGGGAGGAGGGTGAAGCAGGTCCCCAATCACGCCAAATACCTCGTTAGTCTCTTTATAATCTATTGGATTTTAAGGCAATTTATTCAACAAGTAATGAGAGTATGTAAAAGTTCCATTTTTATGCGAATGCCTACTGTCTATTCGAACAAAGTGTACACGAATAAGTTGTTGATGCAGGCGTAGGGGTCGTTGAACATTCAAACTTTTCTTATTGATTCTTCGTTTGGCTGACGGCATACTCGTCGCGGGGCGGAGAGGTGTGTGTGGTGGGTGGCCTCTGTTTGTTTTGCACGTTCTGCTAGGCGCGTCTACTGGTCTGCCACTTATACCTCCGGCGGTCACCTCTTTGCCCTTCTCAAGCTAGGTTCTCTACCTCCATCATTCTTTTATTTTTTTGGATCTTTCAATGATTGCAGCATTAAAGAGGAGGAAAACATTATTATTCCCGCTGGCTTGTTGATTCGGTTGGTAAAACTCACTCCGTTGGTGATACCAGCGCCATGCAATAGGGAGAGCGAAAGAGAGCGAAGGTAAGAGGAACGGAGAGGGAGGAAAAAGACAAATAAAAAGAGTTCGCCTCGAACAAAATAAATGCCCCAGTTTCCCCCCTTTTTTTATTATTTTATTTTTCTCGCCCGTATTTATTTTAGAAGCGCAGAGGAGAAATGAGTAATGACCGATGAATTAAGATCGATAAGTCTCTCGCTCGTCACGCAATCTGGCCGAGAAAGAGTCGCGCGCACACCTTCAACCCCCCCCCCCCCGGGCCCCGTCCCTTCACCATTCCGCACCGACCACCCTCGACCGGTAGCCCTCCTCCCCACCATGGCAACCTTCCTTTATTCCTTATTCTTTGCTTCCTTATGTGATGGAGTTGCCCCCTTCCCTTCCCTTCCCTCCTCTCCACTCCCTTGCTACCTTAAATCTATTCCATTGTTGGGATCCATTCGTACAAGTGCGGACTTTCCAAGCTCGGCTCGGAGGGAAAAAATGCCACTCGCGGCAATCACACGGGGTGCAAAGAAAAAAACGCCGCGGAAATGGCACTATGTGCAGTGTTGCCCAGTTTTACAGTGGCGTCGCGTGAAATCTGGCAACGCTACATTGTGTCCATTTAAACCCATGGTAAACATAGATCCGAGGGAGTGTACTGTCCAACCCCAATGGTTCGACTTTATTCTCTGGTTAAAAAAGTCGGAATCCAATGTTGCCAAATTATACACGACGACACTGCTGATTTAATTAATCATACCGGAAATCATTCGGCGTTAAATTTGTCAACGTTAAACTTTGTTCATTCACATCCATGCAAAAGGGAGAGTTGGAAGGTGCTTGTGTTTTCATTTTAAATGGTATTAAATGTATACAATAAATATTCAGCGATGCCAGATGTCACGCTTTGGTCCTGCAGGGAACAGAGCTAATTTTGAATGCATTTCTAATTAATAGATCCCGTTAAGAGAAGTTCGCAGTGAGACCACGCGAGAGATTGTTCTCGATTGGAAGTGTCCAGCAACATTAGCTGCTGAGCTGATCTCACTATCAAAAACAACAAGACCTGCCTCGACTTCGGTTTAAATTTTGAACGGCAATGTATCTCAGATTTGTCTGGTAACCTAACTTATGACCTTTATCACTACCTAATGAAAGATAGGGATTTGAACTAGAAGTAAAAAAAGAGAAAAAAAAATATTAAAAGCCGAAGGAACAAAGTTACGACTTGATGTAAGAAACCATTTTAATTTCTGGTGGTTCTCAAGATGGAGATGATTTAATTCACAGAATGTAGAGGTTCTAGCTTTGAGAATCAAAATAATGGGAAAATTGTAGAATTCTGTAGAAATGATTAAAAATGGCTCCTAAACCCGCTTCTTGGCGCATTGCATTTCATTGCCCCCCCCATTAAATCACATGAGTTTTCCGCCAATAGAAAATGGTTCTGTAAGCATTACGAGAGGGAATCGTGAACCACCCCACCATGGAATTTGGATCAGATTCATTAAAAAGTCAAAGCTCTTGTTCGGAAGCAAGTTGATACGGATTTTTTTGTTGATGTAATCATATTCATTCCAGGGCTATACTTCGATAAGGAGGACAACTAAAACGTATACGCCAAATTCATATACTATATTCCTATATTCATCAATACTATACCAATTCATGTAAATTCATTACTGTAATCATAGCGTGGTGCAAATATTTGGAGAAGTTCTTTTTGTTTAATTTCGGTACTTATATATATATATATATATATATATATATATATATATATATATATATATATATATATATATATATATATATATATATATATATATATATATATATATATATATATATATATATATATATATATATATATATATATATATATATATATATATAAGTATAAAACAATTCTTAATTAGCCCACTAATATATATAACAACTTTAAACGGGATAAAGGCTATTATTAATCAATAAGACGGGACGTTTCGGGGTATCACAACCCCATTATCAACCGCGAAAAAAAAAAAAAAAAATAAAATAAAATAAAAGTGAAAATAATACAAGGCACAGGTGGTCAGGCCATTGAAATCGAGACACTGTGTCTCGATTTCAATGGCCTGACCACCTGTGCCTTGTATTATTTTCACTTTTATTTTATTTTATTTTTTTTTTTTTTCGCGGTTGATAATGGGGTTGTGATACCCCGAAACGTCCCGTCTTATTGATTAATAATAGCCTTTATCCCGTTTAAAGTTGTTATATATATATATATATATATATATATCTCATGAGCTGAGACAAACCCGACATTAATTTCAGATCATAATGACAAATTTCAGGCACGCACTTCTTATACGCTGCTGTATACTTCCACATGGTGGACGGGTGATCAGATTATATTTCGAACGATTTTCCACGAAAAAAGGATACAATTGTATCCTTTTTTCGTTTTCGGGATCGTTTCTGAAAGTAAGCGCAAACCTCATCATTTGCAATTGGGCTCTTGCAAACTTTTGCCAAGAGTAAATTCCTTGCTAAAATCTTATGTAAAAACTCACAAAAATAACACTAAAAAAGTATAAAACTCAGTAATAAACTCAGTAAAAAGCTGTAACGGCAAGATCGTCATGGCGGAGCTGCGCACGCGTCATGGGGATTCTTGTCTAATTTGTCACTTTCACCACAGAAACAAAGAGGTATGTCTCGAATTAGATTAGGAATCTCCCATGATACCTGCTTAGCTTCACTATAAATCCCGATTCTATAAGAGTGAATTTTGTGAGTTTTTAGTGCGCCCTAATCGTCGTTTTCACAGGTTTTTATGCAAGAATCGATTCTTCAATAACCTGTAGCAAAGGTCTGCGAGAAGCCCATTATTCCAGAGAAATACCATGCGATAGACTTTAACATCAATTGACACCGATATCGAATTCATTTCATGGGATCGTATACATCTTGCGGCTGAGATAGGGTCGTCGACTGTGTTTGGTCGTTGTTGTGGCAAACGGCGAGCACACGGGAGCGGAGATATAAATTATTTATGGAGCCTTGTCATTATCTGAATTTGAATGGACACCAAGAGGGTTTGAGGGCTGACGAGACCGTTCTAGTGTTTATAGGGACTAAGGGACATAAGGGTTTAAAATGTAATATGGACGGAGGAATCGTTCCTTGGGATATCTTGTCTTATCGATCCGTTAATGAAAGGAGTCATCGCAGTCAGTCATCGGGGTGTCGATGTCGGGGGTGTCACGTTTGTGTCTCAATTTCTTGCGTATCGAGTCTCATTGTCGATGTTTGACGGGTTCGTGCACTCCAGAGAGTGGTGGGTGAGGGGGGGGGGGGGGGGAGTCCCCATTGCCAGTCTAGTCGCGCGCCGTTTAAAGTATCATTAACACCTCATTATTTTTGAGCTCCCAGAAAAAAAGGGGGAAAAAATTGTCTCTTGTTATAGCAGTGTTGCCGATGTTTGTTTAGACAGGGTATGGAGGGAAGCAATATGCCATATGTGACACCATCTTGGGGTGATAGTGTGATGCATGTACAGCTCTCTTATAGTATTCTTGCATAGAGGTCATTGATTTCGAAGGGGTGAAGCGAATAATAGACCTACTTATTGTGACGTCACGGAAAAAAAAAATGGTTCCAAACAAATGCTCCATCTCACTCGCTCTCGCGAGGTTTCCCTTTAGAAACAGGATCCAAATTTTCAAATGCAAATTCGTGCTAGTAAAATTTTTGTAACATCACGCATTACTTAATTTACAATCACAGTTATATCAAAGAAAGTCCTATGTTTTGTCCTTGTCTCACTCACAGTTTCTTATGGGCACACAATTCTAAGATAGGCACCATCTCACCACGCGTCATACCTAGAGCAAGCTTCGATACGAAGAGAGGTTCGGATGATGGAGAGTCATGGCGTTGATACGCCCAAAAGAGACCGTGAGTAAGACAAGGACAAAACATAGGACATCTTTCGATCTGATGCTTTAAGGTACGAGGCATCTAAATGGTGCAATAAAATTTGAAAAAAACTGGTTGTTTACTAGCATAAATTAGCATTCGATGATTTGGATCTGATTTCTTATAAGAGATAGAGTATTTGTTTGGATCCAATCTTAATCGTGACGTCATCACTAAACAGGGCTATAGCTTTTTGGAAACAAACCACAAACAAATTAAAATAAATAATGAGTCAGTCTAAAAATGTAAAATGTCTAGAAAGTAAGATTGAGAACTTGATTGATCATACGTATTACAATAAGAGGAGACGATTAATTTTATTTTTATAGTAGGTATGCAAAATTCTTTAATCCAGTTTTTGAGTATTGCGTTCTGACAACGTTTGCCGGATCTGTAGCCGTAATTGGATTAGTACACAGCTTTGAACTGCAGTCAAATGCTCTGATATTTACGTATTTATGTATGCTACGCTTAAAGGCCTATAGTTCAAAACAATTAACTTCATTGGCCTGGATACCCAGATGCCATAAAACAGTAATACTATACGACTGAATAAAATAATAAATAAATAATAATAAAAATAAAATCGCAAATAAATAAATAAACAAACAAACAAAGCAAGAATGAATTCTATCATGATGAAGATATACATTGAAAAGCCCTTCCGTTTTGAAATCAAGCGTGGATTGTCTTATGGATACCTGTCAAAACGTGACGTCGCATCAATCAAACTTTATACCATCAGTGGACCTGTCCATTTGATTCACCTTTGAGCCGACGATGCTTTGAGCGGGATGAAAGGGCAAACACTCACTTTACCCCCACCTTTATCTCTTCGCGGATGTATAAAAAACAAAGGCAGTTCTAATCCAAAAAATTGTCACTTTTGCCCTTCTCGAACTGAAGCCCTTATTCTCAGAAAAACGATGGTGCTATTCGTTCCGCAATGCTGCCAGTTTGCGGATATACATATTCAATATAGTACCTATCCAACAATCCAATCGGCGATGTAACGTTAAAGCAAAGATTATATTGATGCGAGTATTTTTGATCACCACTGTTATACGTCACAAATGATATTTAATCTTTGTTTCAACCGGTAGAATCACCGATGGATCTGTGGAGTATCATTAAATGCACGTACGTGAAATGGCACCAACGCTTGGTTCGTTTCGTTCGCGTTGTTCATTGAGGAGGAACAGGAATCGCGCCTCAAATATCTTACCTTTAAAATAAATGCATGACTTTTTTTTTATATTTTTCCAGCCTGTCTGCACGCTCAAGACGTTTCGTCCCCTTGAGAGTGACCTAATTTTAAGGTTGAATTCGTGACTCTGGAACTTTTTCTACCTCCGATGTCCAGTCATTGGCGGATCCAGGAATCTGTCCTTCTCTCTCCTCTCTCTGTTCCCATCAGATTTTGTGTGTTAGGAGAGGACAGATTAGGGGTATAGTCGCGTGATTTTTACCCCTCTTCTATCCTTTTCTAACACGCATGCAAATCAAATGGCCAGAGAGAGAGAGAAGAAAATTTTCTGGATCTGCCAGTGGATCCGCGTTTTCCTTCGTTTTCTTTAGCCACTGAGCGATAAGCACACGCCTTTCCCGGCGGGTGACGCCGTGTTGGCCCAAAAAGTCCGAGTTGCCCCCCCCCCCCAAGCCGTTTTTTCACCGCATGAACCGAGTTAGCCCCAGTCTGGAAAAACAGCGTTTCCGAGTTGGCCCAAGAGACAACAAAAATAAATACAAAAGAGAGCACTTGGCAAAGTGGCATTTTTCTGACGAGGACAATCAGAGGTGTGTTAATGGAAGACGATGACAGCTAGCGAACTATTCCCGCTGTAGTGATAACGCGTACCATGAAGATGCGAATGCACATTGTTGAGAAGTTTCGGGTAAAATTTTACCAATTTCCAATAAACAAGTGCCATAGTTATGTAATAATTATATGAATGTTTTGGTGTGATATCAATTTTTAGACGCGGCGGGCTATGGACACCCCCAATTTTTTTTTTCATTTTCATTTTCTACTTTTTGACGTGCGGAGGGCAATTTACACCTCCTATTTATAATGATTTCTCATGTTTTTCAAAATTTTGAATTTTTCGAAGCTCGAAGTTTTTTAGTGCGAATTAAGTGATTGTTTAATGTAAATAAATGTTTCGGGGTTATATCAATTTTTTGCCGCGGCGGGCTTCATACTCCCCATTTTTTTTGTTTATTCCTTGACGAATTTTTCTCACGGACCGGATAGTTTATTTATAAAAAAAATATTTTTATGAATTAATTTATAACCGGCGGGACAGGTGAGATGTTCTTGTTACGGGTCAAGGGAGGGAGAAAGTTCTTATACATTGCTTTTGCACTTTATGAAGCAGAGTTTAAGAATTTTCCGTCAACCTAAGCCCATTGCCATCTGTCTCACCACCTATCGCTCCAATGATCTATCCTATCATTGAGGTAAGCGACGTTGCCAAATTACAACATTTAAATATATTTTTATCTCTTCTATTATTTTTGGAGTGGGCTAACTCGGGCGGGTGTTTTTTAAGCCGTGGGCCAACTCAGATTTGGGACTTTGGGCCAACTCGGATGCTCCCGCCCCGGCCGCGCTGATATACGTTTGTTTGATGTGCATGTGTGAGTGTGTCAGTGAGTGTGTGTACTCGCGAGTATTAGGGGACGTGAGGTGAAAGTAGGGAGGGTGAAGGATTGGGGGATGGCGGATGGGGTGACGGGAAAGGGAAGAAGGATGAGAGAGGAGGGTTGGAAGACCAGTCAAAACTTGTCAAGCTAAACCGGACTTGATGGAAAATAAGTTAGTGGAGCTTTTAACTCATGACGCTTGAAGCTTGATATATCCGCGTTGTCATTTTCCGTCTCCTTCTATGTACAGTGTGCTCCGAAAGTTTTTCATGCTCTGTTATTAAAGGGGCGGTTAAAAATTCTTCAGCTCATGAAAACTTTGGCAAAACTGAGCTCCAAAGAGCACCAAGGAATGTGCCAAAAAGCACATTCTTTCGGTGAAATCACCAGAAATTGTTGGTGATATCATGCACCAATGCACCATCATAATTATGATGCTTTTTGAAAGAACCATTGGTGCTGTTTAGAGCTCCGTGTTGTCATATAGGTCTCTGCGAGCTGTCTGAAAAAAAAGCATTTTCATTTTTGAAAGTAAACGATTTATATTATCCCATCTCCTTCCTCCGTTAGACATGGGATTTTAAAAGTGTTACAAAAGTTGGTTGCATTCAGAAAATATAGTAAGTACTGAAGTTAACTACATATTTACATAGTTAAAAGAATGGATCAAACCTAAAAATGGTAGGTTTCACCGTTTAAAATAAATTATGAATTGTCTTGCTGTGTTAGTAAAATTTTTAACTATTTTCAATAGTAAAACTAACAGTTTTCAAGTTTAGTCCATTTACTTTTAAATATGTATAAAGAGTTCAATTAAAGTACTTTTTTCTTCAAAGCACGTAGACATTCAAAGTTAGACCCGTTTCAAGTGCAAGAGAAGATGCCGAACCTAAAGTTACAATTTTCGTTTCGTTCTCAATTTTTCCCCCAGCATGAATACGAAGGGTTTACATAGGAAACGTTTTTCTCTGCATTTCGCGCGAGTGATATGTTTTTATCTAAACTTTCCTTGCAGGGTTACTTAATTACGTGTGCAAAAATTATAATCTTAAAACGTATTTCTTTAAATAGGGTGGCGAGCGCAAATTATGTGACCAATTTAAAAAAGCGAATCTCAAGTTTTTAACCTGAAATTCATCAGCCCTTCTCGAGCATACTAACATTGGCAGTGGACTTGTGAGGCGTATTGTATAATCTGATGAGGCCTCCCCTCCCTTTCCCTACTTCCCCTTTCCTCTTCTCCATATCCTTGCACCGATGATTTTTTCCTCTTTTCCTATTCGGCCGTATCTGTGCACTGCTGCGATGCGTTGGTTAGTTTATAAATTAGTCTGCTCTGTACTTTATTGTCACATGAGTCTTTCTCCTCCACCCACTATTCCCCTCCACCACCCTCCCCTTCCCTCTCCCTCTCTACTCTCCCCTCAACATCAAAAGGGATGAATGAACGAAATGATTTCATCCTCTCCTCCTTGAGTTGTTGTTTTATGCCGTGAGAAGTGTTGCCGCCCAGTTAGCTCGGTTTGTTTATTTTTGTTTGTTATTTTAACTAAAACCGGTGCTGTGGTGGTTCCATTCCTTCTCTGGAAATTGGAGAGTTCCGACTAATCTCCATATACAAGGCTCACGTTAAAAAAAAAGAGTGAAAAAAGGGAAAAAGAAAATAAAGAATAAATAAAATAATGAAGTGAAAACCAGAGATGGAATAACAAAACACAACCTATTAAAGGTCGACTTTTTTCTCGGTTGGAGTTGTTTCAATCATTTTCAAAAGCTCTCGATATCTGTTTCGTTTTATTTGCTTTATATATTTATGGTTAAAAGTTCTTTTTTCTTTCTCTCTCTCTCCCCCTCTCTCTCTCTCTCTCTCTCTCTCTCTCTCTTTTTCTTTCTCTCTCTGTCTTTTCTATCTTTCTCTCTCTCGTCCCTCTCTCAAGGGTGACACTCTTCTAAATTGCAGGTCAAGTCTCTTATAGTACTTTTAAATTGTCGACCTATTCAATAGCTCTTTGAAATTGACTTTTCAACCTAAGAAGACTGTCCCACGCAGTTTTCTTGTTTAAATTACGTGCCTAAGTTTCCTTCAAGCCCTGCGCTTAAACTGTAAAGCGTATAGTTTAGAGAGTTTGTGGAGCAAAATTAAATTTCAAGATAGCAGTATTTTGTACGGGTCTCAAGGATCAAAAGCTTGTGCTGATTGTATTTATAAGGAGCGCTTAGTAATGAATAATAAGTTATATTTTTAAGAATTTTTAGAGGTCACGAATCTGTGGCAGCTAAATATTTTTGATCTTCTTTTCGTTAGGGTTTTATAGATTTGCGGGTGATATTTTAGGTTTCATTCAAATAAAAATATCCTTAGTACATTTTGAATAAGGACATGTAAGTACATTTTTTTCGAAGGCAATTTATGCCTATACGGTTATAGGCATATTAAAGGCTTTTTTCTTTATACGCATTAAGCACATTAACGCGTTGATTATTGACAATTTTCAATGCTTTTACAGTTTTTTTTTAGCATTGTTTTAAGGAGGAACCACTCCCATCACGGGTGGCTCTTGTTGGTGGGGGAGGGGGCGTGAAGAGCTCAATCCCATTCCAATAATCTGATGAGAAAGTGACTTTAAATGTGTAGTTTACTTTTAGGAAAAGCAAGGCATTTTCATTCTTATACAGTAATATATGCCTCTAATAAAATACCGATTCTGAACACGCGGATTTGGACATCGCCGTAGCCAGGATCTTCTTTTTCTCTCTTTTCGCGCATTTAACTGCATGTATATATTTTAGAAAAGGACGGAAACATGGATTGAAGTCTTATGACAATGACAGCCTTTCCATCCATCCTTTTCTAACACATGCTTTCAAATGGGCGAAGAGAGAGAACGAGAAGCTCCTAGCTACGGCTATGGACTTGGACACGAGGATGCATAAGTTGTATGCAGTGGCGAGGCGTGCAATTTGGCAACGTTTCTTTTTCTCCCTTTAAACACTTTAGAAAGGTCGAAACGTTTAGTCATCGCCGATGACCGAAACGTTCGATTTGTTCAGTGAGTTTTAATGGAGGAAGTACATCGTTGCCAATTTTCTACAGTTGTAGAATTCAACCATGCACTTACTGCATCCGTACAAAAAAGATTACATTACTCTATCATAAAGTATATCTATGTATACTGAAAAGTGCTGCTATTCATACTCTTTTTTGCATGGATGAAGTGAATGGTTGAATTCTAGAACGCTACCTAAATATTACGGTACGATCCTTCACAATCAGTCTGCTGAGCCACGAACATTCATCTTCATTTCATACACTCGGAAAATTGGTCGAAATCGCCATTTTTGCCTTATCTCTCTGTTTGACCTTCGTTTCTGGCGCTCCTCCCCCCTCTCTTTTCCCCCTCTCTTTTCCCCCTCTCCCTCCCCCTCACTCTTTCTCTCTCTCTCTCTCTCTATCTCTCTCTCTCTCTCTCGCTCTTTCTTTCTCTTTCTCTTTCACCCAGTCGTGCCGTTATTGTGAAGCGAGTCTTGAACTGACAGTTTTGTCTCTTGTCTTTTATTTCAAGCCGCGATCACACTTCACTCAATTTAATAAAAATGAAAACGTTTAAAATTGAGGGTGGCAGCGCTAACATGCATCTCCTCAAAAACCGCTCTTCGATTTCGACGAAAATTAGAAAAAAAGGAAAATACCCGTTTTATCCTCTCGTTTATTTTGCAACGCTTTCACCAGAGTCCGTTTATTCGCGATCTCCGTAACATAGATCTGGACAAAAGATTCCTTTTTTTTAAGCGTGCCGTATATATACGGTACGCTTTTTGTTTTCATTTTCATATCTAATATATAAGTCCAATGCATTGCTTATGGCAAAACCTTGGCGGGAAAGGTTTGAAAAATTAAAAACGTGTTTTCTTAGAACTGGTTTCATTAATCATTAATTTATTGCTAAAATCCAGGAGGTCTCGGCGTCTATTTTCTTAAAATTGTAAAAGTTTTGGTATTCCTGTTAATTTCAATAAGTTATTAAGCGTCAAAGTCGAATTCCTTTGAACGAGATTTCCATACAGGTCCAGCAACCTAAGTCATTTGTGCCAACCTATGAGTCAAAATACCAAGGCAGGAGGGGGGTGGAAACATCTCCCGCAGGAACCCTCTTTGCCCCTCGCCTTTGGGCTCCATCGGTCACAAGATTTCTTCACGGTGCATTAAGCGGTCGGGCCCGACCGCTATAAATGTGTCAAAATCTATTTGACGAGGGTTTCGAAAAGAAGTGACGGCGAGGTATTGATGAAGAGGGGGGTGGGGGGTATAGAAAAGAGAGGGACTCATTCATATCTTTAAGTAGACCTGTTTAGTGATGACGTCACGATCAGAATTGGTTCCAAACAAATGCTCTATCTCTCACTCTCGTTGATTTACCTATAAGAAATCAGATCCAAATTTTCGAACGCAAATTCATGCTAGTTAAAGAACAGTTTTCTCAAATGTTATTGTACCATTAGATTCCACGTATTTTAAAGTATCTTTTCACTCTAGCATAATTCCTAACAGATCACAAGCTAATTTACAATCACAGTTACAGCGAAAGATGTTCTACATTTTGTCCTCGTCTTACTCACGGTCTCTTATGGGAGTATCACCGCCATGACACTCAATCATTCCAACTTCTCTTCGTATCGAAGCTATTGTTCGAGGCATCACACATGTCGTGATGGTGCTGATGAGCCTATATCCTAGAATTTTGTGCTCATAAGAAACTGTGAGTGTGACAAGGACAAAACATAGGACTTTCTTCGATATAACTGTGATTGTGCATTGATGCGCGATGTTTCAAAAAGTTTGTGGTAGCGGGCTCATATTTTATCACTGAGAAAAAAGTGGCTGTTAAAACTGTAAGAATAGAACCATAGATGATTTCGCCTTATTTCAATCATGAGACCTATCGTTGCTATAGTCAGCGCGCTTGAATCTACACGAATTCCGATTGTCTCTATGGAATTTCGATTATTCCTATGGGAAAAAAAGCGCTGGAATATATATCCTATCGGAAAATTCATTGAAACAATCGGAAATTTTTATAAGGGACGTGGAACCCAATGGTGTGATAAACATAACTGGTGCAAAGAACATGTTGTTTACTAGCACTTGTATTTGAAAATTTGGATCGTGTTTCATATGGGAAAACCCACGAGAGCGCGAGTGAGGCGGAGCCTTTTTTTGGAACCAATTTTTTTCATGACGTCACACTTAACAGGTCTTGGTCATTAGAAACATTTGAAATTCTAGGGGATCGGCAAATTGAAAACCCCAATATGAGCGTCTATGCAATCAAGCGATTTTTGAGGAAATTTTGGGCGTTTTGTTGAAAAAAAGGTTTTTAAAATCCAGAACAAAGAGAGGGGGGTAAAATTCGCATTAATAGCTCTAAAAAGTCAGAGGGGCTGTCACGTGTCTTCCACCCCTGGACAGCCTCCTCGCTGCGGCTATGGAATTGACTCTGGAATAACTTATTTACCGATCCTAAAAAGTTTCTCGCGTGTACAGTATTTTTTACTGGAAGCTTCTTCAAATTTTGGAAATTATAGGTCCATATGGAACTTTGCTTTTCCAACACGAAAAATGATATCGACCGACGGCAACAAAAAAATAATAATATTACAATGCGTTATAATGAATAATGGCTTAGTTTTAACTGTAAACTTTCGATACTTTTCAAGAAAATAAATGGGGGAGGGGGAATTAAAATCATCAAACGTCTTAAACCTCCACACCTACTAATCTATACCCCTAGAATGCTTGACGTGTAAAGGGCACCTGAAATGGTTAGTTCTGTATATTAAAGGATTATTTTTTCATGAATTCGCAAGTGTTCCATTTATGTATGTTACATATCTACATCGTGACAATCGCAATAAGTGCTGACAGCACCTAAAACGGAAAAAAGAAAAAAAAAACTGTTTATTATTTAGAATCACGGCTTTTCCGAAAATGACGCTTTTTGACTTCAAAAGAACGCAACCTCATTTTTGATCCCTGAACAAGCCGTTTAAAGGGTGGAGGGATTTAGAAATATCTATTGTCTATACTTTATGTGGGTAAAAAAGATCGAGCCATATCAAATAATTTTCTCTTTTCAGCTTTCAATGGGTTTGTTGCAAACTTTTGCTACAGCGCTATAGAGTTTTGATTTTTATGTAAAATCGCCTGAAAATTACATTGGCGGCATCAAATTGTCATAAAATCCATTAATAAACCCACAAAACGCATTATAAAGAAAGCCAAAATGGCAGTCGTAAAGCCGAACAATCTGTGCACGCGCATACGACGAACATCAAAGACAGGCGATCCATTTTCCCCTTTTTCGTTGAAAGGGGGGGGGGGGAGAAAATATCTCTACAATCAAACTGTGATTTTAAAAATTTGCATGGTCAAGATGTTGTGTTCTGTGAAGGGTGGCGGCGAGCAAAATATCAAGAATATAGGGTGTTGCAAAACTTAAGTGCCAAACTTATGGAGTGTATTTTTGGGGTCAACATATACCTATATAAGGCTTTATTTTCCTACATGAATATGTGCTGCAAATGTTTCTCTTCTGAGCTAGAGCCCTCCAAAGTTTTGAAAACAAAAAACAAAAACAAACACAATAAAACAACGCCTTTGACTCATCTCCTTTTAGATACATCTGATCTTTTATTTTTTTCATCATTTCTCACCAAAGAAGCTCAATTGGACAGCACTTGTCACAAAAGAACTGAATGACATTTATGATAAAATTGAGTTATTGATTGATAGACCTAGCAATACTGAATCTCAAAGCAACAAGTGCTTCTTCTAATGACAACTATTTCCCGTCAAAATTCCAGGTAAAAGTGAGCTGGTGAGCCTCATTGAAGTCATTGTCCATATGATGAAATTAAATGAGAACTCGGTTCCTTTTTCTTAAACCTTAATCCGAGTCACGTAAGGAACCAACTCCGACTTGGTTCCTTTTATAGAATTGGGAACGGACTTAAGTCCGGATTAACGGATTTTATAATATCAACAGTGTAAACCAACTCTGCCGTTTGGTTTCTTTTAGAGATTCGGTTTTCGTGATTATGCCAAACAAAAAGAAGAAAGGAACCAAGTCACTTTAAACGCTAAAAATTAAGTAGGTACCTTTCCTGCATTGGAAATTCCACTTTTCCGCTGTTGAAATACAAAAAAATAACACGGTAGTCGAATGAAATCAAAACGTAAGTAATTCCAAGTTTTTTGTTTAAATGCTAGCTCTTCAACTTTGGACTCAATTTTCTCGAGATCAGCTCCATGTCACGTGGTTCCTCTTTGATGAATTATCATTGCTAGCAAAAGCATTAAAGCTGTTCAGACTTTAGTGGCACGCTTTTCCAACACCTGCGTGTTGGAATTTTCCCTGCTTGTTTTTTTTTTTTTTTTTTTTTTTTTTTTTTTTTTTTTTTTTTTTTTTTTTTAAATTTTAAATTGTTACATTATTTGCTCGGTTCATTTGTCATACTTTATGACATTACATGTCTGATTCAAAGCATTTGTTGAAAACATTGTCACTCGCATATCCCCCTCCCGTGTTATAGATTTTTCTCAAAAGCTTCAAACCGAAAATAAAACCTAATGGAAATGACCAGCCTCTCCCCGAAGCACTATCGCAGAATCATTTTTTCTCTCTTTCGAATGACGCGACTTTTCAAATGGAGCCCATCGCGACTCTTAGCGTTTTGTTACTTTTTTTTTTCGTTTTTTTTTTTTGTAATCCTTTTTTTTCGCTTTCTCCTCCAAAGTTTTTATGTGATTTACGAAGCAGATATACGACCGGAAAAGAGACCCCTTTTTCCACTTCATTGAATGTCCCAGCTTGTAACTGCATGGGACTGAATTTCCTTGATCAAAGAAAAATTAGTTTATTTAAATCTACTCTCAAAGCTTCTCCTCTCTATTTTATGTTTAAATTCTTCTCTTGCCATTTGCGTTCTATTATTAAAAAAAAATTATACATGCGCGCATATAAGAGAATAATTCAGGGTACATTTTCTGAGCTTCGGATTTTTTATTCCATTTCCTATCTTGCATTTTATTTTTAGGTTTAAATGAGCAGAGCTCGTTGTACTTTTTACTTCCAAGAGTAGTTACTAGTTAATAACACAAGACTTCCCTGTACTTATTATTGACAGTTAAATTATTATTTGTTTAAATAATCGAAATCTCTGGACAATCTACAAGCAGAGCCATTAGTCCTGCGTTGACAATTTAATGCAACCCGCACTACACGTAGCCTGAACCTCTCTCCGTCTTGAGGGAACAAAAGAAAAGAAAGACTAGAGAGAGCTGATTTTACGTGTAATGCTGGTTGCGTCGAATCGTCAACACAGGACTTATGGCTCTGTTTGTACCTAAGAACCATTTAAGGGTAGAATTTACACTTGCTCTTTTTTCAGTGCCGCGTGGTTGTATATTCTACATCACTTATGCTATTCTAATTTCTCTGCTATAAATATGATGGAGGATCAACCTCTTAAAGCCACAGTTTTTGCCTCCTAAATCTGATGTAGGAATATCCCTTTAACCCTTTCAGACCTGGTGTATACCTGAATAACATAGAATCTTGTGGAGACAATTAATATGCGATATGCATATCGTTTTACATGAGAAAATTGTGCCCATATCAGCTATTACGGTCAAAATTCCGTCTCTGAACCAAAAGTATTCTCGGGTTTGAAAGGGTTAATGTTCAAGTTTTTTTTTTTTTTTTTTTTTTTTAATTTATTTATTTTTGGAACAGTTCAAGGGAAAATGCAAGATCAGAAGAAAATCATGAAAACGTGATTCGTCCATGAGTTTTGATGAGAAACATGACCAGTTTATCCAATACATACTCAACCATTTCTACAATTTTAGCAAAAATTTATTTCGGACAGTTTATTTAAGTTAATAGCGCCTTGTTTTATTCATATGCTCATTCAACAACTTTTTTTCGAAGCGCGCGATTCAGACCAATAAGAAACAAATCAAAGCGACGAACTCAAAGGTGATTTCTAACGATAGAACGGCTTATGTAACGCCATTCCACGACTTCAGCCAAGTCGAAATCGGTGAAGTTTAAAGGAACCTGCCAGTAATAAGCGGAAGAACTTCAACGATGTCATGACTAAAACCTCCAATTAGCCGTCATATGCGCAGCGCATCAGTCGATTCATGACGGAGCATGAGATCATGTAAAATCTTTCACAGGACAAATTAAGATAAGTTCTCGGGCTGTGTCGAGCAGAATCCGAACAAAAAGCGTAAGAAAGTTCGAAAAGTTTCGTTGATGAAGATGATGGTGAAATATTAGCTACGTTTATGTGACACTTTTCAACTTGGGTTTAAACTTGGTTAATTTATGCGTAATTTTCTTCTTGATTTCAGCTTTTTCTTCTTCTTCTCCTAAATTTGTTGTGTCGTCGAGAAAGACGGCAAATATGTATCGTGAATCACAGCGCTCGTTCGACGTGTGTTCAACCTCGGTTCTTGTGAGGACATCGATCATCATCGATGTCAATTCATTCCGGACTCGTTGTAACCACGGTACGGGTTCTCCGCGTCAAATCTCGACCCGAGTTGATGTAATAGAATTACGTGTGCGTAACCTTTTCAACTTGGGTCGAGAACTCTCGCATCACAACCTTAAAAGAGATTGCGAAGAAGAATTTTCTCACTTTCAAGACACATGGCCCAAAATGGAGCTCTTGCAAACTTTTGCTATAATCGTATAAATAGTCCAATCAAATGTACAGACCAGCGAAAATCCCGAGGATCACACTAAAAAAGTCTAAAATTCAAGAATGAACTCACAAAACTGCCAAAACGGCAAAATTGCAATGGCGGTCCATCGCAAGTATCATGGAAGATTCCTGTCTAATTTGTCACTTTCTCTACGGAAACACAGAGATATGTCTCAAATTAGATAGGAATCTCCCATGATACCTGCGTCTTTCCACCATTAAGCCCGATCGTGAGAGTGAATTTCGTGATTTATGATAGTGATAGTGTACTCATCGTTATTTTTACATTTTTTTATGCTAGAATTAACTCTTTAGTCCCCTGTAGCAAAAGTTTGCGAGAGCCCCATTGTTGACCTCTAAGTAATTGTTTTTACCAAAATGGGAGGACTATCCTTGTCAAGACCATATTTGGCTTTCAAAATGTAAATTTGTGAAGCTGATTTTATCACAGGACCCTCTGTTGATCTAAGCCTCACAATATAGACTGTGTTAGTAACGAGCGGATTATTTAAAATCCAAGAATCTGAATTGGATTCGATGATTTTTTTAAACGCAAAACTGACATCTAACTAGTGAATTTTGAATTTCCCGCTTCTGGCTGAGCCGCTTTATTTCTCCGTATCTTTTCATGTTCTGCCCATGTTGCCGAAAAATGGGAATAAGCGCCAAAAGCACACCACTAAAGAGAAAAACGAGGATAAACTTGAGATCAGAAGCTAAAATACGTGTTTCATTCCATTAATTTATCGAAAAAGTTTAATTCCTCTCTGAAAATAAAAATTAGCTGAAAATAAGAGTCGACATGGGTCTGCTTTTACCCGAATAAGATGCTTTATAGGCATAATGCAATCCTGCTCAAATATCTCTTATTTATTTGACTGACTGGTCTTCGCTCTAGTCACTTTTTGGAAACGAAAAAGATGAGAAGGGGGGGGGGGGGTAAACCCCTTTAATCGGGAGAAAAACCATTCAGCTTCATGTCAAGTCAAAAGATGGCAGAACTTCAGAACCATGAACCAATTTGCAGGTTAAGTTTGACGCACGGGCAGGCGGATTGGGGAATTCTTGGCTCGCCTTGCCGGCTTTCAGGTTCAGTTCTCTGTGATTCCTCGACAAGCCTCTTATATATCTATTATTTCTCCACTGCATGCCTACCTCTTTTTCGTCAAGCTTTCGAATCCTTTTGCTTCCTTTTCTTGCCAAAATAACGGCTAATCGCAGCTCTTAACGAGCAGGTGGCTATTGCTATTTCCGGAGAATTTTTTCTCAAGAGACTCCTGTTTCCACTCAATGGTGACTATTAAAATGCAATTCATTGATGTCCCCGCTTTATAAACTCAAGGGAAAAAATCCATCCGTGAGGGAGGGGGGGGGGTTCTAATTGAATCGAGAACTAATAATTATACTTTTGCATTGATTCAAATGCAGAGAAACGCGATAATTCAGGATTGAACTTATCGAGGTCGGTCCAGAACTCCAACTGGCGTGAACAGATGTAAGAATGGAGGAGAAAAAAAAACTCCGATCGAACCCTGACTCCTCTGATTCATCCACGATGTATGTTTGCGTTTGCTTTGGGCTCCTTCCCTTGAGAACACACGTAGAGGGTAGAAAAAAAAGAAAATTACTGTGGGTCAACAAGCCGTCAGTTTTTTCCCCCTCCGTACTTTGATCCGATTTCATTTTATTTTGGAAACGCGTGAACTGAATTTTCGGTTTTGAAGGGGCACGAGTGTGCGAAAGGACCGAGAAAGAAAAAAAAAAATAATAAAACATTGGAGACAACAAAACAAGTTCAATCGCACGGTATCTGGATATATTCCCACCATACCATGATTTTATGCGTCCACGATAGGCAGAATTCAAACTGGGTATATAATGGAAGAACTCGACCAAAACTTAATATTAATTGGTTCAGTTTTAAATTTTAGCTCAGTTTTAGATTTGTTCAATATTTTATGAGGTGTCTCAATCTTACCGCTCAAAGAAATTTAATTTGGGGCGAAAATTAAGATTTTTAGGGCTTTTTAAGCCCTCAATTGGATGTTTGAAACGAATTACGTTGTTTTCGCATCCCTTTCGGCTTCTGGGTGATCAAGTCCAATCCGATAATCCACCTCATATTGAATCTTTTTTGTTCGAGTACAAGAAACGGTTTTAAGAAGGCAAACGTATACATAGAGTACAAGTTTCAAAAACATATCTTATAAAGAAAGGGACTGAACACTAACCCTGGAAAAATTGATCTAATTAGATTAAAAATTGCTTGATTTTTTTCTCGATAGACCTCTTGCTAGTTATTTGTCATGATACCAGTATTTCATCTCTTCAAATTTGTTAATTTATAAATAAATGTAAACAATCAAAAGAAGAAGTGAGAAACATGAGACTGAAGTGAGGGAGAAAGAGCAAAAGAAGACTCTCGCCAGGCACCACCGTTCTTGAACCCACTTATCCGCAGCCTTTCCCTCAACTCACAGCTATTTCATCCCTCTCAATAACCGAGACCGAGGTACGGGGGATTGAAGAATCGGTGGAAATGACATTATCGGCCAAAGATAAGAAACATACTTAAACTTTGGTCGGTTCAACTCTTCGCTCGGATAAAAAGGGGGCACGGAAGCATTGGAAGGAGGCAGGGGGTTTAGACTACTTGTTGCTAATCAGACCTGTTGCGACCCCTTCCTGTCGCCTCGTCGCTCAGTCGTCTCTGCAACTGATACAAAGCGTAGTCGATAAATCTTCCAATAAAGCCACCCTGTCTCCCTTTTTTTTCAACCCAACCCTCCTTTTAGCATAAGTTTGGATCTCGCTTTATCCACCCCCCAACCGCGCCACGGTGAGCAGTTCCGCCGACCGGAACGGGAATTTCCGGCGCTCCTTGAATGAAAAACTTGGAAAAATGTAATTTTTATCGTGGAGGAGCGAGATTCGTCTTTTCATATGAAAATGAGAAGTCGTGTGAGAATTTCTGTTCTCACGTCTTTGGTTTTAAACGATCCTCATCGGGCATTTTTTCATAATATTTGTAAACGCATGTCTACGTTTTACATCGTTTTGATTGATGATCCGATTTGTCTGATTGATCGCACACTCATAGTTTTAATTTATAGGGCGAGTTTGTTAGCTGAATTGCGTAGAGTTTATTTTCGTCGCAAAATTTTCTTTATAAAATGTTTCTTTTGAACCATATTTGAATCACAAGCATGTACGACTATATGCTTGTGACTCTATTTTTACTCTAATAAAGTCTTGGGGGAACCTTTACTAACACGCAGTAAACATTTGAGCTTAGACCAATGATCTACTGGACTCATAACAAGTATAATCCGAACTGTAATTTGTGTGATAGACATCTAAGATGTGTAAAGTTTCTTACCGTTGATAACATAATACAAGTTTCATGCTGAGCCAATACTTCTAACGAAAGCATTAACTTCTTGGGACCATTATCTTCTTATTTTATGCACTTAAAAATGTACCAGCTATACCGTTAACTCGAATACATTCGTCAGCTAATTTTATGAGGGTAGTGAACGACGAACGTGTATTCCAGAAGATATGTTTTGTTTACAACGAATCGGAAAATGACCCGGTGCCGATCAAATTCGAAGGTTTAAAATGTATTCCTAATTAACCGTCTGCCGAAATGGAAAGATGGTGCTCTTCAAAGATTTTTAAAAGCTGGACAAAATATTTGATCAGTTTTTGCGTTAGAACGGGCTGAATCCCTCATTGACCAAAAACTAAAAAATTCACTGAACCAATACTTATGTCCCTTCGGTTCGTATATTTTATTAATCTACTTCGTTATTTGTTTTAGTGACACCGTTCACTTTGTTCAATGGGCAAGAATCTTTTGGTTAACTTTATTTTTATTACTAAATTTGTAAGACTTGATAATACTTGTTGATAACTAAATAGGTTCTACTGACGAGAGAATTGAATGGCCCAACCATTCCAAAAATCCGGATCAAATTCATTGAATCTTGGCAACCATGCTAATTATCTGTTTAATCCTATGCAAAAGTATAACGAATAACGATATCTTGGGGGTGCAATTGCACTTTCTGAAGATCGATTGTTTTAAATAGGTTTAAATGAAGAGAATACGTTGCTGCCAGATTGCACGCGTCGCCACCGGTAATGACCAAACCCTTTCGAATGAACTGAATAAATAAATCTGAATAACTTGAATCTTAATATATAACCATTCTTTGGATGTACTAAACCGACTTCATTGAGTCTTATTAAAACGGTTCCGTCCAATGAGCTGCATCAAATAAATTTCTTCTTTCGAATGAAAAATTCATTATAATAATAGCTAAATCGATCATAAATCAGTGTTGGGCAAAAATTATTTTTTGAATAATCATAGATAATTATCTAAAACTATTCAAATTATTATCATGTTGTTCCTATTAGTACATTGAAGTTTTAACACTACCAGAATATTCATGTGTCATAAGTTGATTGACTGAGAGAGTTGAAGCTTCGATTTACGAATAGGAATAACATGAAAATAATGTGAATAATTTTAGTTAGTTATTCATGATTATTCAAATTTTTGCCTAACATTGGATTCAATATTGAGAATGAAGAACGTATTACGGCTGGTGAAACAAAGTAAATTGAATCTGAGGAAAGAAGTACTCGTTCCATCAACAGATTGAATCGAATGCATTGAACGACGAACGTCCACGATGAACGATTTTTCCAAGCTGTTCAAAAGATGACTGAACGTCATCGTTAGAGCCTTAAACATTCTTTCGTCGCGAGTTTAGACCAAGGAAGGCGAGGTGAAAACTAGTGGCCGAGTTGAAGGAGGGCAGGAAGGATGAAAAGGAGAACTGAGTGGAGATGGGAGATGGATTTTGGATTGGCGGATGCTCTGCTCCTTTCGCCGTTCGTTGTCTGAAGACTTTGAAGGGATGAAAAATCCGACGTTGATGAAAGGGAGGGAGGGATGAGTTTTGACGAGCAGGAGGCGAAAAGAAGAGAGTTATTTGTCAAAGACAAGACTTGGAGAATAGGAATTGAAAAGGTGAACTATGGCGGGAAACTGCAAGAGAGTGAACGGAGGGGAGGGTAGGGACTGTGGAACGCGGCAGGAATGAAGGTTTTTCATTTTTCCGAGTGATAGCGTGTCGCACGCCTCACGTGATCACGTGAAGTGAGCCAGGTGAAGAAAAAGCGAACGGACGATTGAGAACCCTCTTCCTTCACACATCGCCTGAACTTCAATCTACAGAACTCTACTGTTCGGAATGACGGTGCTCGAGAGCGAAACATGTTTTATTAGTTTCCAAAATTATGTATCATCACTTCTCTTTTTCTCCTCCTCGTCAAGACTCCTGTCTTGTTATCGTCAGTTTCCTTATTTTTATTTCCACATTCATCTCCGTATTTTTTCTACGTATGGAAATGTCCTCATATTCCATCGTGAGATCGTCGTGGTATAAAACTTCAATATGAATAAGTGAGTTTTTAAAGTTTGGCGATGGTTAGAATCAACCACCAAGTTGTGCTAGTCTCATAAAAAATCGATTAGTAGTCACTGAAAAGTGTAAAATTTGTTTCCACAGGTGCATTGTTTTGTGTGTGTTTGAGGCTTTTATACAGGGTGTTGAAAAACTGTTCCTGAATATTTCAGGAGCGGATTTTACAGGTCAAAATAAGACTTTTTTTCCGTATAAACATGGGTCCAAAATTGCAGTCTTTTTGAGTTACAGTGTTGCGAAGTTTCCGAAAAACAAATTGAAAAATTGTCATAACTTCCTCGTGAATTTTTCTTAATGCTCGTAAATAGGTACTCTGGTGTAGTTTTAGGCGTTCTTGCCGATTTTGGCCGTGAAAATGCCGTATGCAAAAATTTGAGGGGGGTTATGGGGGTTTTTCTTGATTTTTCTCACTTTTTTTGGCCAAATTATGTGTAACATGCTTTCGGATTCATTGAACCGAAAAACGATTAGCATTACTCAAAAGTTCGTAAAGAAGTATGCATTTTTAGTCCTTACAAGTTTTTCCAATTCGTAAACCATTTCCGAGAAAATCGTCCCTGAAGTTGGAGAAGTCGGCCAATAATCGCATTTTCTTTGATTCTGTCAATTCTTGGCCGACTTCTCCAACTTCAGGGACGATTTTCTCAGAAATGGTTTACGAATTGGAAAAACTTGTAAGGACTAAAAATGCATACTTTTTTACGAACTTTTGAGTAATGCTAATCGTTTTTGGTTTCAATGAATCCGGAAGCATGTTACACATAATTTGGCCAAAAAAGTGAGAAAAATCAAGAAAAACCCCCATAACCCCCCTCAAATTTTTGCATACGGCGTTTTCACGGCCAAAATCGGCAAGAACGCCTAACTACACCGGAGTACCTATTGACGAGCATTAAGAAAATTCACGAGGGAGTTATGACAATTTTTCAATTTGTTTTTTGGAAACTTTGCAACACTGTAACTCGAAGAGACTGCAATTTCGGACCTATGTTTATGGAAAAAAAAGTCTTATTTTGACCTGTAAAATCCACTCCTGAAATATTCGGGAACAGTTTTTCAACACCCTGCATATCTTTGTATTTTCTGACGTTCTTTATCGACCGTAAAACTTACAGCTTCTTATTGAATTTCGAACGAAGCCGCGTTAGACGCTCAAAAAAATAACACTCACATAAAAATGACCACTCGATCAAGAAAAGGAACGAAATACAGTGAAACGTGAAACCAAGAAGAGAAACTTTTCACCAGTTGGCAAATGAGCAGAGTTAGCGTTGTACTTCTTTGCGCCCGGAAGTATCGACTTTTGATAACAGCTTTTGTAACGGCTCAAGTGCTTTGGAGAACAAAAACTTGAAATATTAAAGTCATAGAATTGAAAGTATAATTGTTGAAAGCTGATGGCGGGTGAAGGAGGGGAATACTCTCAAAATGCGAGGGAGAGAAGCTTTTGTTTAGCTATTAAAACCCATTGGTATTGAGTGGAATCACTTAACAAAAGTTTATAGTTCCACTGAACGCTTTAACTGACATAAATTATTCCGAAAACATAAACGTGTAGTTTGAAACATCTTGACTTTTTTCCCCTTCCCTCAACTGAAGATTTCAAAACTTTCCTAAGCTTTCATAAGTATGGTGGCCGATGAATTTTTTTCTCTTCAACGGTTTTTCTTTTATTTTTTTCCGCAAGTATTTCTATGGATAAAGCTACTTTTCTGCTATTTGATCTTCGAAGAACAAGTAAGAAAGTCCTGTAAGAAGTTTCAGAAAAAAAAAATGAAGAGTGAACATTCGTTTTAGTTTTCTCTCTCCAGAGGATTGATGTATCCGCTAACACCCTTTCATGACTCACATTTGTTTAAGAAACTGTAGTTTTCAACTCTCTTTTTTTGCTAAGGAAACATGGTCAGGTGACCGAAAGTAGTCGGTAACTTTCTCCTCTCTTTACCGTTTCCTTTCTATTTTTGCACAACTTCTTCAACTGGCGTGGTTTGAAGGTTGAGTTTTATACATTTAAAGTATCATTTTGACACCCCCAATGCACTCGTTTATTAATTTTTTAAGTTTCGTTCTCTTTCTTACAGTTCAGGCTCTATGGCTATAAACGCAATGCCCACATTGCTCCTGCATGAGGTATGCTCAATTTCATCTCATGAAACAGGACCGAAACTTTAGAACATGCTCTTAAAATGGAACTAAGATTAAAAACTTTTAAATACATGCTAACATACGAGAGAAGGGAAATTATAATAAGGTTCGGGTGAAACAATACAAGGTTTTGCACGAGTGCTGATGGCAAAATTAGTATGCACAATTTAGCATTGCTTCCACTGTGCGTTATCACAAAAGAGATCAGCCACTATAACGACACATTCTCGGGAAACAAGTTGCAACGATGAGACAGAAAAGTCAGCAAGAACAAGAGGAAATAACAATTTCTCTTCTTGAAGCAACAACCAACAATAATAATGACATTAACATGAACAGTGACAACGATCATATTAATAGTGACGATAAAATTAATAATATCAGTCGTTAAAGATAATGTGGGATATCTTGGGGTGTCTGAATCTGAGGAACGGAAAACACGGGAACATGGGAGGGCACGGAAAGAAGGAAAAGGGAACAAGAGCGTGAAGGGACGTCAGGCGGGGAGTGAGAAAGAATAGAGAACTTCAAACACTGTCATAAAGTTTATTCTCCCCTATATCAATCTCTCGTTTCTCCTCCACTACGGAATTTCATTTTCACATTTTTCTCTTGTGTTCGTTGACAACGGAAAGAAAATAACTTTCTTTTCTTCTTTTTCCTTTTTCTTTTACCTCGCACTTTACTTTCTCATCAGTCTTGAAGAAAAAAAAGAAAGGGGGAAAGAAAAATAAGAAGTAAAAAGAGGGGGAGGAGACTTACCTTTCCTCCACCTTACTCGTCTCTTGCTCAGCCATGGTGCTAAATCCGCTTTCGTTCGCTTAGACTTAGAGAGAATCAAAATACTCTCTTCAAAATAAAATGGGAAACTCCAATAGGCTTTGCAATGCCTTGTTTAATTTAGAAATGCGCAACGAATACTGACATCCCTGCTTGTTACTCACGGTCTGTTAGGTTGAGTTTAAATCGTGATACTTTAGAGACTGCAAACACTGAAACAGTGTGAACACTTGTGAGATCAAAACCAAAATTATATGTAAGAAAAAAGATGTCAAGAGAGGTCAAAGGCAAGGAAAAATATGCGAAATCCATCCCTAATCTTACAGTATCAAAAATTCATAACAAATTCATAAGTTTCAAACATTCTTGAAAATATTTATGCATAGATTAATAATCTCCATCCTAACGATACGCAATTCGGCAGTAATTGAATGCGGTGTATTGGAGCATCAAAGGAGAGATTTTGCACCAGATAGGACCGAAAACCACAGACACAGAATATATTAGTATGGACTCTAATTCACCCTCTCTTCAGTGGGTTTGTTGAAAATTTCCAATGTTTCAAACATTGCTCTTTCGGGTGATGGCTTTCACCTTCAGACAAAATTTATTATCTTTCGTTCTCCATTCTTAACTGATAATGAGCAAGAAAAAAAAACTTCTTTATCTGGAGCAAAGCCTACTTTCATAGTTTTTTATTTATGCTTGAGCTCTAAGAGTTTCGGAAGAATATTCAAATTCTCTCATTTAAAAAATACAGAATACCAAAGTTTTACAGAAATTCGAATGAACCGAACGTTGCACGCCTCAAAACGTATGGTGATGGTTACTATTGATGCCATGGCAAGTGAAGAACATACATTGGCAGCTAGTGCAATAAGGCAACAACTGATGATCTTTATTCAATTCTTTGAAAAATAATCGATCATGAGGAGGTTTATTAAAACCCCACGAAATCAATACTATAGCCTAGTTTAAATTGACAAAAGCCATGGTTGCCAACTGGCCGCCCCTGTGAACATATTAGTGTCCGTTAAATGATTTGGCAAATTTTCCGGAAATTTTGGCAACCCTGAAGATACACCCTCATCGCAATGAACCAAACTCTTGCTCACTAGACTAGGAGTCACTATCCTTAAATTCTGTCACGAGTTGAGTCGAAAGTTGAGTTCTGCTCTGTTGCGAGGAAGGTATTGTAGGATCTCTGTTCTCGTCTGCTTTCTTGCGCTTTCGTGTATGAGTACTTTCTTTATGAGCTACGCTTTGTGATGGAATATTTGAAGATGTTCCTCACCCCGGCTGGAGGAAAGATACGCTCGTGAGGCACTACTCAGGGAGTAAAAGGGAGGGAGGTGGAAGAGTAAAACAGCAAATGCTCCTCAACTCTTTGCCCGTATTAGTCGGACAGGATTGCCAAACGTGTCAAATGGTTAACGTTTCTGACTTTCGTGTACTATTTAGAACAAAGATTCCCGACCAAAGTATACGATACGCAACGCACTAGCACTTAGCAGCCGCTCAACTCATAGGTAAAGTGTTATGGTGACATTGGCGCCAAACAAAAATAAGCCGTGGTCCTATTCATCACCCAAAAGGTGAATTGAGTTTCGACTTTTTCATGCACTTTGAATCGCTGAAAAATGTAATTTATAAATTTGATTTATATAATTGAGGAGCAAAATGATGAAATGTCAATTGAGGGGCTTTCATGTACTTTTAATAGAAAATTCTGGTGTCTACATGAATGTGGTCACAGTACCGGAATACCTTCCAAATCTTCCAGACCTATAATTGAAATACTAGAATTCTGGTCACGGTACTAGAAATTATCTTGGTTGACGTATTGAATTGCCACTGGTAATAATTTGTTCTGTGTAAAATAATGAGTACCGTAATGGAAATTCTTTTGCGCAGTAACGTTACGTTTGTATTTTACGGCTGGTCCCTGAAAAATAAATCTGGTCTCCCGAACGGTTCCTAAAATTTGTGGGCCAGATTCGAGCCTAAACCAGGTACCTCTGTCCCTGCTAGTAGGGAGTTGTACTGAGTTTCAGATTGATACTCCATGAATGCTTCAAACGATGCAGGCTTTGATGACGACTTCGAATTAAAATTAAAATGAATAAATTATAAAAAAGAAGAACACATTCATTTTGCAAAATGAGTATAGTAAATGAGTAGTAGTAGTAGTAGTAAATCAATATAAATGTAAGCATCAAAAAAGCTTGGAACGACTCATTTCCGTGAAGGCCGTTTCATGTTTTCCCTTAAACCTCCACACGAGTGTTTCAATTTGAGACGGAATCAGGGCTCAACCTTCGGATGATGCAACTGTTTTGATGCATAATACAAGAGCGAAAGTGAAGTGTTTTGTTTTTAAAAGTTGTGAAATAGAAGGAAAACTAAATCGGTTGCTTATACACTATAAGTAGCTCTATAGAGGAGGAGTTATTAGGGAAAAGCTGGGTTTCAGATGTTAAGCCCATGTTTTCACGTATTGGTGTAATTCGACTGCAGCATTTGCATCTGTCCATGAAACTAATGAGACATCAAATGCTTATACTGTCACAATTTCTACGGACAGGAAGATACTCATGATACAAACGGTTAAAACACTTTAGATTGATTTTATGAAAATGCGAGCATTTGATGTTTCGTTATTTTCAGAGGGAGTTCCAAATAAGTACAAAGTCGCTACCAATCACACCTTTACGTGAAGTATGTGTAGAACTTGGTTTCTCCAATCGACGAGCGAACTCATACAAAAACTCTTGGGCAAACCAGATATTTAAAATCTGAACATTCTGAAGGATTTGCAATTTCTTTTTGATTGCTATGGCAGAAAATGTATTTTAGACATGTATCATCGTTGTTCCAGAAGACAGGGACGTGACAATGACATGCCCGAAGGTTAAGATGCTCGGCTCGTAATATTGTGTCACCGTGATTTCACGCGAAACGAATGTAATCTCTCTTAAAATGGGACATTAAGTGCTCCTCAAGCTCAAAATGTTTCTTTTGAATAGTTTATATTATGTTCGATTGTAGAGAAAAACAAAGTAATGAGTATTTGATTGAGGTAGATTTTTTTCAAGACCTGGTACGTTTTGAGTAGAGCTACTGTCAAGTTCATTGCTCCAGGTTGCTACATATGTACGTATGATGGCATCACTAAAACATTGAATAAGAATCTGATCCGTCGAAAATCTCTTCCATCACTTGACATTATTATCCGAATGTAAGTCATGCGAGATTGACGGTTTTTCGTTTTCAAAGTTATACTGGAATTTGTTTTTCTTTTTTAATCGAAGGTGTCATTTTTTCTGTTCAAAAGTTGAAAGTTTTTAGTCTCGAAATTTATGTCTCCGTTCTTTATCATATCAAACGCAGTCGGAATACCTTGTTTTGATCAGCTTGCTTGGTGTTTGTAGGTTAAAACATTGAAGCACTCATTGTGGGAGCCGTCCCTTGCTGAATAATTGACATAGATCCTAAATTTTGATTCTGAGAAAATCGATGTTGAATTTGCTTACCTCCCATAAGGACGAATGTGTATTCTCTTATTTAATTCGTTTTCGCTTGTCGAATTTTCAATTTTCCTCCGAAATTAAGTAAGCATAGGCTGTCTGAGGAATGATTGAACGTGGCAACTGTATAACGTGAATGAAAACGTGTGCTTCTTACTGCTCTTGACCAATCAGGTTGCGTGGTTGGGAGTTTGAAGCTAATGTTTTCAAGTCCAAACATTTCTGGGGCAAGCTATAACAATCCATCTGAATCACGTGAATAAATTATTGTTTCAACAATTGGACTTAAATCTCTCTTGGACCGAACGGACCATGTTTTTCCCTACATTACCTGCAGGCGCTTTACGTAATCTTTTTTAAAAAAAATTCTTCGTTCGTTCGACGTAGCAATTTCTAAAGAATATGTCCTGGGTGTTTTTTCTTTTGTTTTCGGACCCTTACACTTAAAATTTTGAACATACATTTGGCAACGCATCATCCAAGTACATATCGCATGAATGAGTGAGTAGCATAATACGGGATGGACAAAGCAAAGTGGGGGCAAGAGGAAAGGAGTTATATGGCCGTGCAGGAAATATTGTACCACGGTGGCGGAGGTCGGAACAGCGAGTTTTACGAGGGTAAACTGAGCGGGTAAAATGGTGGGGAAGTTCCGGGCAAAGAAGAGGAAGAAGGAAGGGTCGGAGTGGTAAGACTTCTCTTATTTTTTTTCGTCGAGTTTTAAGGAGAAGCTTTTTCTCATAATTCATGATCCCTGGCAACTACTCCTCGTCTGACTCCGAGAGTCCTGTTCACTGATGCTCAGTCCTCGAGTTGACAAAAGGATTCGAGCTTGTGCAACGTGATATGTTCCTCTCAGTTTCCAATCCGCATGCCTTTTCCTCGAGTGTGTGTACCAGTTGAAATGAAACTAAAGTATCGATTATTATTTGTTGAAATATTTTGTGAGCTAACTCCCCTTCCACTCGTTTCAGGACAATGTAAGTAGAAAAACATGAAATGTAGCTCTAAATGTGTGTATGTAACGGTGTACAAATTGTATTCATTTACCATGGGGGCCCACTTCTGCACTTCTATGATTTAGTAAATGTTTATGTTGACTGTTGAGCCTGTTGACCAAGAGGATGTTGTGGTTTACGCGATATTGCTTTCGCGATTTGCCTCCATTCAAAACTGTCGTTCTTTAATCATCAAAAGAACGATCAAAATTGGGCCATCGTCTAGATGTACCATGCACTGACGAGGAAGGGGGACTCAAGTAGAGAGAACCTAAAAACTCATTGGTGGCTACTTTTACCTTTTGATTTTCCGTTTTATCTTGCCTAAATAACTAGCCAATAGGAGCCGTAACGCTTAAAATGCATTTTCCTTAATTTTAGCAAGCAGTATGAGGAATTCCAAACATTAACGATCTAGGTGCACCCATACTACTAAAACGTCCTCTACTTCAGGTATCTTCGGGTCCGCCATGTTGAAAATTGAACACTTCCTGTAACCGGCGAGGCGCTCGATTAAATTAGGCGGTTGTCAAATTTAAGTTCGATCCGGTTTCTCTTTGATTACTGCTCAAGTTTAAATCGAACGTAAAAATAGAAAGTCGAGGAAAGAATGGTGCATTTTTCATGATGACTTATGTATTTGCAAGATGATGGAACTCCAGAAGCGTCAAGCGAACGATTCGCTTTGTTCTCGGCGGGTAAGATGAGCTGCGTTGGATCCATTATTATAAGCGAGCGAAACATTCATTCTAAAACTACAAGGTAACACTCAGAACGTGCAATTGTAGAGAGGTAGTCCTCGATATGAAAAATCATTTGTAACTGTCACAGAAAGCGCGAAGAGATTACGCAAGGGGCGAGGAGGAGGGGGAAGGTGGGAAGGGAGGGGAGGGGAGGGGGAAGTCAGCCTGAAAGGGAGGGGGAGAGGCAAATGAGCGGTGGAAGGGGGTGGGGTGAGGGGAGTGGGGAGCGCGAAAATGATAAGTGGCCATAGACAGAATTTGGCTCTAATATTGATCATTTTCCAAAACGGATTAAAAACGCGACGCGCGGCATGATCGTGCGCGATGAATGCACATTGCAACCGTCGCACATTGTAACTGTCGCACATTGCAACTGTCGCACATTGATAAATATTTTGGATTATTTATGGATAGAACGAATAAAAAACAAGCGGTTGCATGCCAGCGCTAAAGCACTGGCGAGGCACGCTAATCGCTTTGTATTTGATGCATTTTTGGGAATATTTTTCATCGTCAAACTATATTGAATAGATAGATGATGAGTTATAACCGACACACAAATGATAATTAAATGTTGAAGAATAGAAGTGCTTATCACGATACAATAAAATGAGGAAACGATTGTAATAGTGCAAAGTCTGCTAGATGTTCTCATAATAATAACACATTTTGCCTTAGTTGATATTGGGAATTTAGAGGAAATGACTAGCAGTTCGGTATGATGTGATGATTATTATGTGGTAATTTTAACTAGGTGATGTTTTTTACTTTACTTGAACTTTACTTTGTCTCTTTTTTCTATTTTTTGGTTATATAGCGCCCCTATTTTGATTTTTCAAACGTCTTACGAATTGAATATTGAAACGATAAGTGACTCATTTTATTGAAGGCTGGTTGTACGACTGTACGTTGTTTTTGCCAATATTTATCAAAATTAACTGATTGTAAATCACTTAAAATACTTATGAGGAAAAACATAAAAAAAGAAGAAATGCGATGAAAAACCAACGAGCTATACATTTATCTGGAATGACAGTCAAATGGGTAACCAGCGGAACCATCATGGAGGATTTTCCGGTAAGGTTTAAGTTGTAATTTGGTTCAGTTATTCCCATGTATTTTGATGTAACGAACAGAAGGTGGAGCTTCTTTTGATCCATTGAGCTAAAATGCACGCCGGGAATAAATGGATATAATTACACCAAACCTAACTTAAAAATCCTTCATGTTGGTTACGCTGGTTATTAATTAAACTGCCATTCTAAATAAACGTATAGCTCGTTGTGAAAACCAATTAGGGGTCTTTTTTGGTCTCCTCTTGACCTCGTGCGTTGGTCAAATACCTTAGGTTCACAAAGGTTAATGGCTTCCACCTACTGTGTGTCTAATGTAAAAGGCGAGTGGTGTTATGTGCGCTTTTTGTGTCAAGTTGGTCCACGGCCAGTAAGAAATAGGGTTTCTCCCGAAAAATGCCGAGAATTCCAAACGTCCGACCCCAACGTGAAGTGACGCGACACGGCGGTGATTGGCGACGTCTGGTCAAAACGGCGTGTGTCTTGTGTCGTGCAAGACATGAAAAGTGTCACGTGTCACGGAGTGGCTACGACGCGACATTGGAGCTCGCCTTGTGGTTGTGGACTTCATGCTTCATGCTTTCAGTCTCATCGTAATTGCGCGCGGCTTCCTCTGAAACACTGTCAAATAAACACGAACAATGCATACAAAAATAATGTGTTTTGTGTATTCGAGAAAATCAAATCGCAAAAAGTTACCGAATACAAACCAGTTCAGCGTATGAAAATATTTGTTATGCATAGACAAAAGAATTTATTGAATATTGATAATATCATATCGTGTCGCCAACAGCTCATAAAAATGTAGCAATTTCAATAAAATATTTATTAAACAATCACTTTGTCAGAATAATGTTTCTTAAAGCCAGAAAAAGGTAGAAGTGGAATTTTAGTAATGAAGAAACCTCTTCAACGCAGAAAAAACACTTTTGTAGCGCTGACAAAGGTTTTGTACGCCAAACTTGTCTTTTGCTGAGTAATTGTTCCACCAAAGATTTTGTCTGCGCTTTCAAAATGCTTTTTCCTGTTTTATCTGGGTATCTAAACATCAAAAAGCTCAAAATAGTTTATCTTGCTTTAAGAGAACCAGTTTTTCACATTGTGGAGGAAGTCTTAACATTTAACTTGATTTAGAATAAAGACGTTTCTACGCAATCAGGCAACCATTATTTCAGCGGTATTTTCTCATTGTGCCGAACAATCTTTACCCAACTCATTTATTTAATTAGGCCTTCCAAAGCTTTTGCTGTCAACAAGCCGGCAGTCACAATTGCAGCAGTGTAGCTGGATTTTGTATAAAAGTATTCTTATCTTCTACTATTTAAATCAATTCTTTATAATGTGCAGATTTTCTACTCAATCTGGCAACGATGATTGCAGCAGCGTTGCCAGAATGTGCGTATAAAAACTTTCACGTTGATTTAAATGGGTTTTGAGGACATTCCTCTTCTCAATCTGGCAACCATGATTGCGCGACAGCGTTGTTAAATTAACGTGCACAGTGATCCTCATTTTTCTTTATTGCTTTAAATGGGACATGCGTCCATTTTTCTGCACGATCTGGCAACTCAGCCACTCATGAATATTCTGCAAAAACACGTAAACTGGCAGCACAGCATCGGTATATCTGACAGCGACAATGTCGTTGGTTGAGAAGCCAGAAGCTCAGGAAAAGAGAGATCGGAAGAACGCCCTAAAACCCTAACAGGAGGAGGAGGGGGGTGGGAGGGGGGAGAGAGAGAGAAGGAAAGGGAGAGAAAACGTGAAAGGTATAGTGAGGTGAGAGGAACGAAAGAGAAGAATTTTCTATCTCCTTTGAAAAAAAAAAAAAAAAAAAACGGGGAATGAAAGAAGGGAAAAAGGGAAAAGTAAGTGAGTGAAATCAGGGAAAAAAGAGTAAAAAGCGCCCGCGCCGCCACCACCGCCACGCGGCTTATCTTTTATAACATATTTAACAGACTTTCAATCAGAGTAATATCGGGCGCATTGTGTCTTGTGTCGAGCAGGTTGCATATATGCGATCGAGCGGGCGGCATGCGGCAGGCTCCTTTCTATCCGAGCCGAGCTCGCCCCGCGATGCTGTATACATGTATACAGTGGGTTGACTTAGCAAACGTCTTGGGATTTTTTTCATTTCCCTTGGGTCTCCTATAGTCAACTTGAATTCGGTTCCAAGAGCCAGACAAAAGCGAATCGGCTCCAGGCAGGAGATCGATACGTACATACATATAATACGCTGTACTTATAGCGATGACGTTACCACACTACTGAATCAACAATGGCGAAGCGTTCTGCCTGGCAATGTAGCATTTTGTCCACTTGAACTCATGGAAAAGATCGATTGTGTCGGTCATCGCCGATTCCTTGGGAGTTTGATATTTTTCGTGGGTTTCAATGAACCTACTGCAACGTTGGCAAATTGCACGCTTCGTCACTGCGAATCAACATCACTTTGGTTGCTTTAAATTGTCAGCTTTGAATGTCAACTAACTCGTAAAGTAGGAGTGACCGTAATTGATGGTGTCTCGACCAAAAAACAAAAAAAAGCTCACACGTAGCATCCAACATGTGGACCTACTTTGCACATATTTAATTTTTTATTTTTATTTTTTAAGGTTTTATGGAAGTAGACACTGAATTGAGTCCTTCGATTTTTTTTTTTTTTTTTTTTTTTTTTTAGAATTCTGTTTGCGAAGGCTGTGAATGGAACATATAAAAAATAAATAGAACGATAGTAGTGGCGTAGCGTGCAATTTGGCAACGTCATATTGTGTCCATTTAAACCCTTGTAAAAGGTCGAATGCGAAGGTGTTCACCGAACACCCTATAGTTCGATATTTGTCATAGCTTTAAATGGACACACAACAACGTTGCCAAAGTGCATGCTACGCCACTACACGGAAAAAAAACTACGGTGAAAATAACCATACGGATACCTGATTTTGGAACCTGCTAGATGTTATGGTAATGTTAACCAGAAGTATACTATGTTTTGACTTGGCACAAGGTGATGTTACCTGGTTGCAAGTCGAATTTACTCGCAGTATCGGTAAATGTACCATATTTCTGGCCAAGTTTACCATAACATCTAGCAGGTGCCAAAATCAGGTAACCGTGTGGTTATTTTCACTAATCTTTTTTTTCCGTGTACTATTGAAAGAATTAAATATAGATTCTGTAGGAAATTGGAAGTATATTGAGTCATCAGTCTGTTGTACTTTTACAAACAGCAATGTTTTAGTGGTTCATTTCTTCTCCCAACTGCACTACCTCGTTTTACCAATGTTGACTACTCCCTACACTTTTTTGAGCTAGGGCTCTTTGTTTTCTTCTTAAATGTCTTTGGCTTTCACCACGGTGAGTAGCGGCGCTCGGCGCAATATGCTCATACTCGCACTATCAAAGGAATCCTCAAAACTAATAATCTACTCCTGATGTACAGTTTTTTTTTTACCAAATTCGGATGATGAAGATTTTTTGGGTCATCCTTACCCAGCCTCTTTCCGCGCCTTCCTTCTTGACACTAGGCAACACGCAGCGCTCGGTAGCCGCACAAAAAGCCGGATCAGTTGGTTTCAAGATATATTATACAGGGTGATTTAAGGTAAAAAAGTCCCCACTCAGAAGTTCGGATGCTTGCCGCTAGAGAAAATGAAGGGGCTTTTTACCATTTCTACCCAAACCTGCGATAAAGTTGACTCAAAAGTGAGAATACATGCAAATGAGGTAGTGATAAAGAACTTCAATCTTGAGGCTCATATGTTGAAAATTGAAATCGTACTGTAAATGGAAAAAACTCCTTCAACTTCTCGAGCGGCAACCACCCCGACTTTTGAGTGAGGACTTTCCTTTAGTCACCCTGTATGCAGTAGCGTCGCTTGTAATCCAGAAACGCTGCATTTCGTCCATTTGAAACAATGTGAAACATCGATTTGAAGTGCACGATTCTGCGCACCTCCAAAAGCTCGACTTTTTTCATGCGTTTCAATGGATAAAATGTAGCGGATCCAGATTGTACACAACTTCAATGAATATGCAGCTTCTGGCCGAATGTCTCCCATTTGAATTATATAGGAAAAACTAACGATTTTTGACCGTTTGGCAACACCTGCTGAGCCAACAGACGGAGGAAATGTGAACCACGTCTAGGTGAGGACGAAGACGCGGGGAGCACCTTTACTTATTAATTAACCTTTATACCGGTTACTGGTTACATGTGCCGAGGGTTGGGGGGGATGGGTGGTGGAGTGGAAGGGGGCTTTGAGCCAGTGCGGTATTATAACTCGAGCTCGCCAAGGGATTATCTCTGACAAGCGCATGCATCGTGGCCATGTGCATCAAGATTACGCTGCAATTTAAAGTATTTTCACGGAGCACATCTTTAATTTAAAGGAAATCAAAAAAGCTGAGAAACAGGGCCGTAATTATTTCTCTGCCCATGAAAAATTCATCCATCTAGTATCTAGTTAAAGAGGCCCTGTATAATACAGATGGAGAAGTGTAATGAGGATTTGAAACTTTAAACCCAAAAATGAAGTTAGTACCCACGATACAGGGTAATCAGAATTCAGTAAACGGCAATGGTTTAGTCGCTTTTCGATTACTTTTCAATAGTAATCGATATGGATTTTACTGTTGTAATCGGGGAACCGATTTTATCAAAACAATGTGTTATGATGAGACAGATTGCTGTTTAGCAATTGAGATTTGTTTCGTTGAAATCGCAGCACGCTTTTCAACCCCTAAGCTAACCGTTAACCCTTTAATGACCAGGTTAGTTCAAGAGAACACAACTCCTCCGTTTATATAGGGAAGGTAGTTAACTGTTCGTACTCGGGGGAGTTGGAATTGCCTATACGATGAATTGAAGGCGCCCGGCGAGACCTTATCTTGGAGTGTTTTCAAATGTGATTGCTTTTATTCGGAATGAAAACTGAATCAATGTGAAATACACCAGAGGTGAAAAACGAGTATGCTCGGACTTGGTCCATAAATGGTTAAATTGCTTATTGCGAAAGTGTGCAACAGCTCCATTTTCTCCGGTGATAGGTCCCTTTAGCGTTCCTTCCCAATTTCCGATAATCTGCGGGAAAAAATTAAAAAATCTGAGGAACTTGAAAAGTTTGGGTCCAAATTGAGTCCAGAAATGAAAAGGGCGAGTCAAGCTCTCTTTTTGTGAAATTTCCTGGAAAATAATAAAAAGTGCAGTGAAGGAAGAGTTCAAACAAAACGTACGTTGGTCGATGAAAACGCTTTAAATTCCAAGTACGCCCGGTCGATTGAAAACGCAAGATACACACAAACGGCTGCTGAGCAGTGGCCCTTGAAGAGAGTTTAAGCAATAATATGAAGAGCAAACAATTTCAAACTCTCCTTAACTGGTAAGAATGGATGGATTGATAATTTAATGAATAAATAAATTGATCGGAAATAAATAAGCGAAGTTTGGTTTGAGAAATCAGATGGTTTTATTTCTTTGCTTTTTTCCTGTCTCTGATTTCTGTGCTTTTTTTCCTGTTGCAGGTGAGTTCAAGTGATTTGCTTTTTCCTTTCTGCGAATTTATGACCGGCGACCTAATTCGGTTGAAGAAACAAAGAGGTACTTGGATAATTAGTTATTATTATGTTTTACTTCCTCCGATACGAATCCGAAGGGTTGTGATTGAGTCAATATTTCAAAATAAACGGAGAGAAAAATAAAACAAAACGGTTCAAAACAAATGAAAATAGTTTGTTTCTGTTTAAATTCTCTACAATGAGCATGTTAGTATGAGTTTCGACCAGTGGTGGCTCGTGCAATTTGGGAACCATGTGTTTTGCCATTTAAACCTATGTGAAAGTATCGATTTCTTGGGTGTGAAAATGCACCTCCTAAATATCGACTATTTTACATGGGTTTAAATGAAGAGGATCCGTTTTTGCCAAGATGTACTAGCCACCACTGGTTTCAACCAATAAATAGGGCGATTCAAACAACAAACATCGACTTTTCTATGCAGCAAAAAACTAGCAGAAATTAACAAATTCTGACCAAAAACTTAGCTGCTGTAAATCGACCCTGAGAAATTAAATGAAAACATGTCAACCCCAAAAACCATCCCTTGGGGGGTTTTATTTAGGGGAGGGGGAAACCACAAAAGTCGCAAAAATCAAACAGAAGGAGGATGTTTTTATTTCAGTCTCGAAAAGGACGGAAAAACTAAGACTTATTTGTCCCGAAATTTTTTTTTCCTAATCCATATTTTTTGAGTTAAGGGTGGTTTTTGGACATTTTTCATACAGTTCTCAATCGACCACCGCCGTGACCTGAAACTCAACAAACATTTAGGACATGATATTTAAGTAATAATTAATCAAAACCGGACTTGAATTTCATCATGATGATCGCACAAATTCAGTAGTGGATCCAGAAAGTATTTCTGAAAGGGAGAGGGCACGTCTATGAGATTTGATTTTTGAAGAGTCATAGAAAGCAACTTGCTAATTTCTTTTGAAAAAAGGCTAAATTTGAAGCTTTGGGGGGGGGCACATGCTCCCGTGCCCCCTTGATCCTCCACTGTCCAAGTTCATTCGCGGAAACACGTTTTAGCTAGGTATATACATGTATACGTATATTAAATACACAGTCACATTCAAAAGAGCAGGTACGTACTCTATGAATTTTACAGCTGTTACTCTCCGTTTATTAATCCAATCATTATTTTTCTTGTTTCGGAAAGTGGTTTGAGAAGCGGAAAGTTTACTCATCCACCAATTAGTGGGATTGTATATATAAAGTGTGCGCACAATATGCAATTCTAAATACACAATGTCCAAGGGTGAAGTGGTGAAGTGGATGAAAGCTGAGTTTATCGCGTCCTTCCATAGCCTGACACTCACTGACTTGCTCCGATGCTGGATTGCTGGAGTACCTAGCTACCCTGCATTCTATTGTTATTGTTATTGTTTCACGTATTCCTTGTGCCAGCTTGTTCCGCAATCCACCACTTGTTTTTGTTTCAATCCCACACTCTCGACCCCTGGCTGATGACTCTTTATGTGTAATATACATACGCGTTTTGTGTCATGGTAGCGCTGCGCGGTGACGTATTTTGACCAGAAATTCGCTATCGCTCCCATCAAAACATGCACGTTATAAAAGGAATTACTAGAGGATGAATCCTTATTTATCTTGCCCTATTTTACCGCTGTATCCAAATTGATACGTTAAGAGTGTTGTTTTATCTCTATTTATTGCTTTGATGTTAATCGACTCATGACTCTCATTAACTCATGGACCCATGAAAAGCGTTTGAGAGCATTCCAAGAAGGCGTTCAGATAGGTGGGTCACAATGGGGAAGCCATTTTGAATTGCAACTGTCCCTGGGGTGAATCATTTTTCTCAGCATCTAGAAAGTTGTGAAGATGGGAATTCCCCATTTTGATCGGCTTATTTGACCGTCATCTTGGAATTTTGTTTATAAAGGAATATTCATTGAGTTTTCAAGAGTCAGTTTTGGAACCATCCAATCCTTCCAACGTTATTTTCAAGTAGTTTTACTCCAGAATAATGTCTTTACGTAGCTGTGGCGAAAGTTTACAAACCGGCCCGTTGCGTAAACGATACAGAGAAGAAGAAATAAAAAAGTTGAAAAACACCAGTTTTCAAGGTGGCTCTCCACCAGTCTGAAGTGAGAGGGTGGCTCAATAGATAGCGTCACTAATCTTTTTTTGAGATTTCAACTTAAAAGTCTATTATTATTTTATTTTCTGAAAATACTAATAGAAATAAGCGTTCCCACTGGAACTGCGTAATTTTTACTCGATTTTTTTTTTTTTTTTTTTTTTTTTTTTTTTTTTTTTTTTTTAAATTCAAGTATCAACAATATTGCGGTCGCAGATTGACGGAAAAATCAAGCATCACCGACATTTTAGCGAAGTATTAGGCTATGTAAAAAGTAAGTACTAGGTGGAGGCGTTTAATCAAGTGACGCCGCATAGTTCAATAATATGCCAAAATTTCGTTGCTCGATTTCTCCGCCAATCAGGCCCAATTTTGTTGTAATATGGACCATAAAATTGAGAGAAAAAAGTACACAGTTCCTGCAGTGGGGATACTCCTTTTGATCAATGCTTTCAGAAACAAAAATAATACGATGTATTCAAAGTCAAATTCTTAAAACATGGCTAGTGACGCTATGTATCGAGAAAGAATCTCACAGACAGGTGAGGAATCACCTTAAGCGCTAGCCAGAACTGAAAGCCAGCTCAAGTTGAAATCTATTCTATGTACTATGTCTATAGGCCATTAGTTTATGGCAACGCCACTCCATGACGCGCTTCGGTCTCAGGCGCGACGCTACGCGAAGACGCACATTTTCCGGCCTTTCCTTTGGGTATTTCCGCTCTCCGTTTCATTGGACAAGCCGATCCGAGTCTAGAGCGCGCTGGAGGAGGAACGAGGAGCCGCGGACTACAACAAAGCGGCCACGGGTAATGAGTATACGCTGCTTCCGTCGTGCGTTGCCAAATTTCAATGTATAACTCACCCGCACTACTATTGAGTTCAAGTGAAAAGTAAGCGGACATTTCCTTGGGATCTGTGGCAATCGTGTGCTTCCGTACCGTTCTTGCCGCTGCCGACACCGGAGCAACTTGGCGCATCTTCCTCCTATAAGCTCAGCTTGCATTTCACAAAAAGCAGTGTTGCCATTTCTTTGATAAATAAGTAAATTTATTCTTTTTCTACCCGTCCAGTCACCATGTTCATCTCAATGAAATGCATCTACTTCATATGCTATTTTATGGCGATAGGAAGGCCCCAATACACTCGAATCACCACATCCAGGTCAATGAGCACCTAGAAATTATGTCAGTGGCTCCCCCTAGGTGGCATTTTCAGGTACTAACAGATACATGTAAATATTCACGGGGGGGGGGGGAATAAGAAGACTGGTAGAATCTGCCATCTGCGCTGTTTTTGGAGTCAGCTATATCAAGTAGATGGTAAATGCAACGTACAATATGGTAAAGTGAGACAACTCGTTGGTATATTTTACCATAATTTAGTGAAATTTGCCGTACTTGATAGCTGACTCCAAAATCAGCTATGAAGATGGTGAATTCTACCAGTTATTTTTTTTCCGTGTTGCAATACTCGCATGTGGTTGTCACGGTGGAACCACACAATCAGTGTAAACTGTGTAGTCAACGTGGTGATGGTATAGGTTATGGGCAAACAACTTGTTTTAATTCGCAAAGTTGAGATTATATCCAATGATGCCAAAAAACCCTACTTTTCGATAATTTATAAGTCCCAAATAATTTTTGTAGCTTAGATTTCCATTTCTATGGACACTGTGACCCAAACATATTCCTTTTCCTTTAGTTGGTTCCTTTGGACCTAGAGTCACTTTTTCAAAAATGTGATTTAATTTCCTTTGAAAAACTCAAGATTGTCAAAAAACGTAAAAATCCTACAAACAGTAACTAAATGGGAAGGTTTTACAGGAAAACATTAATTTTTATTGCTGTTTAGAAAAGTTAAAGACATCCATTGATGAGCTCTTTGAGTTACCATTTCTATTCAGAATATCTTCCTTGGTATAATGCTCCGATCTCCATTTTTTTGTTGTTTTAAGATTCAAAAATTCAGCTGAAAAAGAATCTGTATAATCAAAAAATGTTTATCTTCACTCTTTCATAGTTCGTGACACAACTGATCACTCAGTTTGCACAGAAAATTCTTGTATTTCTCTCATATCCCTTTAGGATGTGTTGAAATATAGTGAAAGGATAAAAGAAGGGGGCTTAAGGTTCCTCATCTATGCTAATGTAGCATTCTTGTTTTAATAAGGAGATGACCTAGAGAGCGTGCGGTGACTCTCTCGGTGAGTTCTTTGTTGAGGACTTTTGAAAATACAGATTTGTTGGAACTTTATTTGTCTATTAAGGTGTTTCTATTTATAAGTGAAAATACCTGCACCATCATAAGCAGCATTTCAATTGGGCAAGGGTGCGCATCCAGAATTTCTTCCGTTGTTCTCATATTCCCTTGAAATAGAATAAAAGTATAGGGCTGTATCTCCTCATTTATTTATGTATGTAGTATGCATGAATTAATGAGGAAAATAGGATAGATAGAGTATTTCACGATTCGCAACTATCATCAATGCGGTGAAGAACCGCATAGATTTAATGAAGATCCGGCAATACTTACTGAAACAGTGCTACGGATTATAAAAGAGCTCTTGGTTCTATGCTGTTCCTTCCACTAATCCACTGCCTACTTTCTTGCAGTTCCTAGAGCTCCGGAGAATTTTTCCGGCCTCGACCTCTCACAGGTTGCTCTAAAAGCATCACATCGTCATTCTGCTAGACCAATGCCGCTCGAATAGTCGCACATTGGGTCATGATCCCACCGGTTGAGAAAAGATTACAAAATTCAGTTCAGTGGTTGGCAAGAAAATACTCGCATCTATAATCGTCTCTTAACCAGTGGAGTCGCCGATGACTTTAAAAAAATAACTTGCGGATATTTTAATAAATCAACGGCGTTTCCACCGCTTGAGAAAAGATTACAGATCAGAGTGTTTTCGCGCAGTACAGCCATACACTGAACTGAACTGTGTTATCTTTTCTCAACCGGTAAAATCATCAGTTAATTGAAAAATGTCATTATAATCATACGCAAAACGGCTGCAGCTCTTATCTAGAGTCTCGCGCACGTTGACGTCAAATAATCAAATGCAAGCGCGAAGTATTGCGCGACGCGACGCGACCTGTTATGATGGCTGGCGCAAAGGGGTGACGTCACATCGCGTCTCGTCTCGTCGCGTCGCGTTGCCGTTGTCGCCGTCACATCGCCTACCGCGCCAAGAATCGAATTAATGAACGTGACTTCATCAAGAGAGAGGGCGAAGGCAGACACAACACAGAGCCGAACGACAAACGACAAACGACAACCGACAGAAACAAGAAAACAATCAACTTGCAATTCCCGCGTCGCAGATTTAATTACTTCACGGGCAGAAAACCCTGCATTCGCATAGGGATCCCTGATCCTCGCCGCCCGACGACGCGATCCGTGGCGGGGTCTCGCCAATCCTAAAATCGGATAGATCTGCGCGCTCCAAAAATCCTCTATCATGTCTTTCAACCCTGCCTTAGAGCTCTCTCTCTCTCTCTCTCCCCTCCCCCTTCTCGGCGCTCACCTTGTTTCCCTCTGCGTTACCAAATCGGATATTCCGAACTTTCCCTCGAGCTCGAAACGCAGAAATAATGAAATCAGAACTGAAACTATACCATTCAGAATCAATCTTCGACGAACAATATCTAATTTAACCGCCGCGTCGTACAAAAGTGTGGTCGTGAAACCAAGAGTGGTTGTTTGATCTCAAAATCCGTCCACAGGATCTATGATCGAATACGGGTTTTTTGAATGTGGCCAACGACCTAGAGAGGATTTGTGAAGTATGATACTGAGGCAGCTCAGAGGCAGCCATGATGAAAATCTCTTGTTGACATTTTCGACACAGGCTCGGTTTATTTGCCTCATGACCTTTAACTTTAAAAAAAAAAAAAAAGTTGTGACAAAGGAACGACTAGGATATCTTACATCTCTCTTATTTTCTTTTTGGATGTATAAGTTGTTAAAGGATAGATAGAGAGATGTTTGACCACACGTCTATCATTTTCTAACCTACATGCTTTAATGGAGTAGAGAGAGAGAGAGAGAGAGAGAGAGAGAGAGAGAGAGAGAGAGAGAGAGAGAGAGAGAGAGAGAGAGAGAGAGAGAGAGAGAGAGAGAGAGAGATAGTTTCTCATTGCGCTGCTGACAAAGAGTCTATGGATAAGTCTCTATGTAAAGTATAGCGAAGATTACTTTATCCAGACGAAGTAGAATTGGCGCTCACCTACCAAATTGTCACCAGACCTCTGTATTAAAACCCAACAGTAAACATGAAGAATAGTTGCATTTGACCAATCTTCCTCTTAAATATTAATACCCTGACTGACAAGACAGTATGACACATCGTTTAACTCGTCTGACAGCTCAGCTGAAAATGTCGTGCTAATTTAACACCTATTCTAATTTCACGCATGCAACAATTTGCTAAATTTTGTAAAACGGCCAACTTTTTGACGGCTTCATTTTGCTTTGAAGCCTTCTGGAGATGTGAAATATCTTCTCCCAACCAAAGGTTTTACTTTTTGTTTTTGATTGAAAACCATCCACGATAATTATCCCTGATGAAATTTCTTCAAAATTTGAATTGATCATGGACATCAACAAACTAATGTTTCTTGTATACAATACTGAGATAGAAAAACTGGTCGTCATTTGGCTGTTTAACTCGGAATTGGGAAATGAAAATATATACTATGTTTCATTGGCGAAATAATTTATGTATGCTTGTTTTACAATCTTATACTACAGAGAGAGTCCGGAAAATATGGGAGCCTGCCGAATCACATGACCTCGTTTTATAACTTTAACAGGTGATCTAGTAAACCACCGAGCCTAAAGAGCCTTTTATATCATGGATAAGAATGCGATTTAAACAGATAATAGTATTTAAATTAGAGCTTTACACATTTAATGCATTCTTCCTTTTATGGTCGCAATATACACATGCATTTGAAAAAGAAAAAAAATTAAAAATTGATAAGAAACAAAAAATTGGAATAGAAGCGAGACTACGAATGAAATGTAATCAAGTTAGAGTATTTACATCTCAGAACCTTTCTGATTTTAAAATATCACTCCGATCTATGATAAATTATACTTTTCCCAACGACTGTTGAGAACCTGCACCCTTCATGTTTTGGAAAGCCTTTAATTTAATTTTGGATCATGCAAAACCCTGCTCTGCTACATGAAACGCCGTATCCCTCAATACGTCGATAGTGAGCGCTTAGTGGTATTTTTTATTTTCAAGGAAGTCACTAAAAAAAAGGTTCCTTTTTATTTTCATAATATGGTTGTCCTATAAAAGGTAAATTTTGCATCGGGCTCATGTGAGAGAAACGCGGGGGAAAAAGTGCTAGGAAGTGGCGGGGGGCAAAGAGAACTTCAAACACGTTCCTACCTTCGCTCGGTGCAAAGTAAACATTGGAAAGCAAGGTTGCCGGACGTTTAAAAAAAACATACATTTTCTAATGAAACAAGTGGGGAAACGTGCGAGCTCTTCCCTGTAATCTGGCAGCTTTGTCGGAAAGATGATTAAAAAGAGCAGTTGAAAAAATAAACGACGAAGCGGACATCAGGCACGGCGGCGCACCGCGGCGGCAAATGTTTTGGTTATTTGACCATCGCAGGGATGATTATGCAAATGAAGCTGCGGAAAAATATCGCGTTGCGCTGCGTTTTCATAGAACCGCCGTTTGTACCAATCCGATCCGGCTTGGAGGACCAGAAAGACCATAGCGAGCAGCGAGCAAGAGCTTGGAAATGTTACACTCCGAGTCCCTTCACCTGGATACTGAGTGCAGGGACAGGGATGAGGATAGGAATGAGGGTGGAAGGGAGGGCGGTTAGTAACAAGGAAGAGGAAGAGAGGGAGAGGATGAAACGCCCATTATAATGGTCTGCATGGAGTCTAAAGTCTGAAGTTGAGACTAAATCGGCCAATTTTCCGGAGCATCGAAGCGTTATTTTTCCGGCACCTTTCGCCGTCTTCGTGCAACCCTAGTGTTGTGTAGTCAGGTGCCCTAGCTCGGCTTGACACAGTCTGGCCGATATACGATGCGATGCGATGCTATCAGTAAAATAAAAGCACCTTCCGTGTGAGTGAGAGGGGTGGAAGTAAATGATCGTTACTTTACATATCGTTATTTTATTTAAGGCTCCGACACAAATATCGGGTGCATTAGCCCTCTTTTCCAGAGTATATAGTCGGTATAGCTGAAGCAACAGGAGCAGTTTTCCCCCCTCCACCCCATTTTCTTCTCGAGAGAAGGCGAGGCGAGCGAAACTCATTTCCTATTTTAAGTATTTTTTCTTCTTTTTTTTTCGTCCCAATCAATAATTCTTTTTTTTTTCCAATTTTAAATTCTAAACACTCGCCGTTATTCCTTCCTCGCCCCCCCCCGCTCGCTGATTTGGTCCCCCATCGCAGCCTTCAAATTACCCCAGTTTTCCCCAGCCTCTCAGTCTCTCAATCCCCCCCCGTCCGCTTCTATATTCTTGTAACCTTAATTATTCGACGCGCTTGATTCTGGAAGGGTCAATCGATTTTCATTGGAATATCAGCTTGATCTGTTGCGCCGCCCCAAGTTACTTACCCTAGTCTGGGGAAGAGAAAAGCGGTCTCGATTGATTAATGGAGGAACATTTTTCTTCTCTTCTACTCCTTTTTTTCCTTCTGCTCCTTCATCTCCGCGGTACAGCATCAGTTACTCTGCTTTTTTCCATGATTATTATTTTCCAGCACGATTTTTCCATGGACAGGATATGGGGCCGTTGCACATTTTTACTGTCAGCGATTCTAAGATTGATACATCAGATATAAAAATCTACAAAAATAACCATGGTAGCACTACAAACTCACGAAATCCACTCCTAAACTCATAAGCTTTTAAATGTGCGAACGTAATGGTGGCGTTGGGCACTAATAATGTGAGACCGACTCTCATCTAATAATACTGTAACTCCATCAAGAAATGGCCAATAAGAGACGAATTCTTTCCTTTGACACCGGTGTCACCATAAGGTGTCACGGTATCATTAATCGGATATGGATCACTACTCTGGCGTCTAATTACTCTGTGAATGTTCCTTGCCAGCATAGAAAGAATGACGAAATTAAAATAGGGATCTCCCATTATTTGTGTCCAACGCCGCTCCGCCATAACACTCGCGCATTTAAAACCATTCAATGAGTTTAGAAGTGGATTTCGTGAGTTTTTAGGGCTGCCATCGTTATTTTTTGCAGGTTTTCACCTTAATCAACCTTTAAATTGCTTGCAGCGAAATGCGATGCATTGATATCGCTTCTATTTAAACCTACGGAAAAGAATCGAGCCTTAAGCGGCTTGACTTAACTGTTAAACGATCGATACTTTTGTATAGATTCAAATAATGAAGAGCCACGACAATCCATTAAGCACGATCCGCCATGTCAAATACGACTGAATGGTGTTTGTATTTGGACTTGTCTATAATTGGAAATTATAGTCTTATGGACGCAAACGCGTTGGAAATTAAGATGATTTGGACAAAATATAGTTTAGGACAAAAAAGTTTCGGACATTCATGTTTTGGACTTATCATCTGGAACCACTGTCATTCACCCATGCGCATTTGTAGCGTAGCGTTCTTTTTGGCACCTTTGCAATCTGTCAATTTACATCCACGAAAAGTTCAACAATAAGGGCAGTACATTTGATGATACGTAGGAATCACACAGTTTTTAATGAGTCAAAAGGTCATTCTGCTAGGTCATTCCACCCGTTGTGACCCTCAAAGGCTGTAAGATTTCAACGTAAGTAATGTTAACTGTACGTACGGCCCGTTCTTATTCAATTTGTTAAAAGGAACACCTTTAGCAGAAATATTCATTCATTTGGTAGCTGTAAACAGACTAATGATGCAACATCTATGTATACTCTACGACAATTTTTTGGTGTCAGCAAAAAGTCCTGTTACACCCCGTTGAATCACCCATATCCAAAGGCGGATCCAGCAATCTGGCAACTGCATATTATTTTCATTTGAATGTATGAAAAACAATTGACTTGGTATACATGCCTATGGTCACCTCAAGAATCGATTGTTTCTTATGCGTTCAAATTGGGTGAAGTCATGGTTGTTAAATTGTTGGACCTTCTGCATGCCCAACGCCCATATGTATGCGGGGCTTTGGCTGGCGGGTGCGGTCTATAGTTCGATGAATCCAAATTAAAGTTGCAGGTCTCTCAGACTCCGACAAGGCAGTTTAGAGGTGGAGGCAAAGAAGTTATAAACATGTTCTAAAATAGACGCGTGTAAAGGGAGTCATTAGTTTAGGCTCTTATTCTGTTCCTCCTTTCCACTTACCGCGCCCGGCACTCAGTGGTGCAAGTATGATATATTTCAGACATCATTACATCAAATAGAATCAAGACCATGAATAACATATGCAGCAGTATTATACTGTAACACTAATTTCATTTTTTATCTTTAGATCTCATAAATGAGTCAAATTCCATGATTTTGCAATAATATATCAACACAGTTACGGATAAGAAGGAAAAAATAATAATAATAATATTCATAAAAAAAAGGAAATAAAACTATATTTATTTCCGGAAAAGATCATGTTTAGACCCCACTGTGCGACAGCCGTTAGTCGGATCTCACCTCGCCCCAGTCTGTTCCGGTGGGGGGGGGGGGGGGAGTTATATCGATTTGAACAAATATTACTCGGCGCAGCACGCACTCCGTTTTGATTTGTGATCACCCCCTCCCCCTAAATAAAGCATGAAAGGAAAAGAACCGCTGAAATTTGTCGAAAACACAGACGATTGATTACAAGAATATGAGCTTGGGGTTGGTACCAATGGCGCGTCGCGTGCAATTCAGCAACATTGTATTTAATCCGTTAAAACCCATGAAAAGGATCGAAACACGGAGGGTGGACAGTTCACCCCCTCGCAACGATATTTTACATTGCGTCAATTGATCGCAATGCTGCGTTGCCGACTTGCACCGTTGCACGTGACGCCACGAAAAGCCACTCTGTCAAACTGGTTGATAAGTAAACCTGTTCGATATTTTGAAGTGAAAAAATTTGGGGTTGTTCATATCTAGTGCGGGTAGTGCCCTCCATGGAGTGACAAAGAGAACCCGCAAGTTCTTTAGGCAAGATCAAAGAGTAAACAAGAGTCCCAACAAAACCGTAGGAGAGCGTGGCAGGTTAGGTTAGGTTGGCGATATCGAAAAAAGTCAGCTTCTGATTGGCTGGCAAAAGCCTGGGTCCTGTGAGATCGTTTTTATGGAGATTTAACTTTTCAACTTTGCCTCATTTAAAGTCAAATTCCAAGAAAACTATTGCTCATTACCTTCGGGGAATTCAAATTATATTTTTTTGAGGATATAACGAAGATATTGATGGGTCACACACAAACTTCAACACAAACTTAACAGAAAAATATGAAATTGAAAATTAAATTACGAGGATTTTTTTTTTCCGCTGTAACGTCCGATTGTGAGCCGCTTAAACTTCGTATTATTTCGAGTATTTGCGTTTATATCTTCGGGTTTCTTCGTGAAATCGGCGTATTTCTTTCAATCAATGACGTTAACATGCATTTCAAACCATCTGCATTACACTGAAACAAGAAAACTGGAAAAAATAACTGTTAAACCACACACTTGGCCCGACCTGTGCAAAGAATGGAAAACACGGCAAAAAATTACCCGTAATTTTACGTTCAAATTCATATATTCTTCTAATAATTTTTCGATGGAGTGATATGATAGAGTGTTATGTGTGTGTGTTTGTGTGTGCGTGATCTCTTTGTAATAGTCTCAAAACAATATAATTTGAATTTCCCGAGGGTAAGAAAGAATAATTTTTTTGAAATTTAACTTTAAATAAAGCAAAGTCGAAAATCACTTGTTAAATTTCCATAAGTGCGATTTCGCAGGGCCCAGGCTTTTGGCAGCTAATCAGAGGCCGTACAATCGATAGTGACTTTCGATAGTAATTCGACTATGATACGCTCTCTACCATTTTGTTGGGACTCTTGTTTACTCTTTGGGCAAGATATTGAAAAAAAAATGGATGTTATTTAAAACGTAAGAGCCTAATTGACATCAAAAGTGCTTATCTGGCTGAATAACGGTAGACAGTTTATTCGTAAACTTAGAACAATTATACTCCAATATTTTTTCTGCCAAAGCAGACTGTAATCATTATCTCAGCAAAAAACGCCTGTCGGCGTGCTACGGTGAACGGAAAGTCCGGGCATACATCTCGTTCGTTCGAATGGCCAACTCTTTCTTCACCCCAAAAACAATCCCGGAATATTTTCGTTTCTGATCTGATGATACTGCATCTCAAAAACTCGACTTCGTTCCGATTCATGCTCTACAGGCACAGTGATATCAGGAACGAAAAGTCCTTTCTTTGATTCTCTTCTCCCTCTCTCTCTGACAAATACTATGTATGATAAAATCGCCTTCAATTTGACGGTTATGCTTTTCCACGTACACCCACTTTTTTGAGCTAGGTAATAAACTAATAACAGATCAGTTTTCATCGAAATTAATTCGAAAGGAGAGGAGAGGGGGAAAAGGGGGAAAGGGAGGGAGACTTGCCGTGACTAATAGACGAATGGCTATGCAATGTAACACCTTGTCTTTGCACCTTGCTGTTAGTGGTGAATTTCGGGGAGACACCGTAGTGGGGCAACTCTCCTCCTCAGCGAATCCGATAAAATAAATTATTTCGGTCCAAAGACCTAGTGCAATTGAAAACTACTAATTCTAGGAAATGCCCCCTCCTCGCTTATTTCCTCGACCACAAGTGTGTTCTAGATGGCCCTTGCTTGCTCTGTGCGTGATCACTCAATTACATAGGACGAAGGTTCTGTACACACATCAATACTCACACCCCAAAAAAGTCACGGCAAGTCTCCCTCCCTTTCCCCCTTTTCCCCCTCTCCTCTCCTTTCGAATTAATTTCGATGAAAACTGATCTGTTATTAGTTTATTACCTAGCTCAAAAAAGTGGGTGTACGTGGAAAAGCATAACCGTCAAATTGAAGGCGATTTTATCATACATAGTATTTGTCAGAGAGAGAGGGAGAAGAGAATCAAAGAAAGGACTTTTCGTTCCTGATATCACTGTGCCTGTAGAGCATGAATCGGAACGAAGTCGAGTTTTTGAGATGCAGTATCATCAGATCAGAAACGAAAATATTCCGGGATTGTTTTTGGGGTGAAGAAAGAGTTGGCCATTCGAACGAACGAGATGTATGCCCGGACTTTCCGTTCACCGTAGCACGCCGACAGGCGTTTTTTGCTGAGATATCACGACTGTTTTTTACTGACGTGGTACCGTCCATTAAGTTCGTTTAGACTGATCCCACATCGTAATGCACAGCTGTTCCTACTGCGAAGATCCCACGATGGATGCGCGAATTCTCGAGGTGTAAATGCGAGGAAAGAAAGCTGTCAGGAGGAAGAGAATAGCGAGGAAACCCCTTTAGTAAAAAGACAGTCAACGATATAGTATGTCCCGCAAAATAAGGGGATGAAAAAGTGATCAGTATTCAGTGGTAAGAAGAAATCGGACCATGCCGAGTCATTGGTTGGTCCAGCCAGACCGTAGCGCTCTGAACAGCGGTTTGCGGAACTACTGTAATTCGCAGGGCAGCCGCTGCGGTCTCTCAGCGCTGAGCATCTAAGCGAATTACAGATAGCCACTACTGTATAAAGCGAATCATCCAGTCACTGTGAAGCAGAAGTTAGTCCATGGCCATATCCGGCCCGTTAACGAAAGGACTGGGAGCTTGCGACTTTCAAACTAATTTTGAAGTAATAAATCCGCGTCTGATTTAAAAAGCTAAATACGACTAGTTTTCTGACCATTCTTTAGTTTGTTCTCAAATGTCCTTTTTGCTGAGATATAATGAGCGAGAAAATATTTCTCCGTGTTGTTTACATTTGTGAAAGCAGAGCATAACCTCTTACATATGTATGTTTTCAATTTTGGTCCGAAGAAACAGTCCAAAATTACCTCTTCAGTCTTCATGACTTTGTTAACTTGGTGTGCTCTTTGTTTATTTTTCGTGCATGTTCTACCAGGAATATCAACTCAAGCTCGCACTCTTGAATTCACAACCTGTACCTACAATGTTAAATGTTGTTGCCCATTACCTATATTTTGTGTAAACACAAGCTGAATCTATTTTACGTTTGTCAGAAAACCGGTTGCCGGTTCTTAAAGTTCTGAAGTTTCCTCTTGAGTTTCATTCAGTTTGAAGACTTCCATCAAGCTTCTATGGAATCAGTGCATTTCCAAAATTACCTAGTGATTAGAGTCGGGCAAATAGGAGCGTAATTGATTACACGATTTCTGGCTAATCTGTAATCGTCAAACCTTTGGATGGTAATTAAATGTACCTATTCTTACTAGATAAATAGTAAACTTCAGGGTCTTTTAGGTTAGATCCAAATCTTCTCCAACTAATATGATAGATGGCTTGTAAAAAGTCATCCCTGATTACCATGAAATCGTGTAATCGATTACCACCATATTCTGACCAACTCTGCTAGTGATACACGAGTTCCTCTCACTTTCTTCGATTAGTTATTGGTTGTGCTCATGAATTTTCAAGTTAATGTTGCCATTCTCTGTTGCGCCTTGAGATGAAGGAATCCCTAATATTTCCGCTAAAAAATTCTTGAGCTGCAAAGCAGCGGAAATCGTTCTCCCTGACTGCTTGCTGAGCAAAACTTGATGCTAAGTATATTTAAGGGCAGTTGAGCTTGTCACTACTGTATAACATTTTTTTAAGTTTGGAGCACAGAGGGTTTCTTGAAGGACCCAAATCTAGACAGTCAAGCATGAATCAGGTATTTTAATCATGCCACTGAGTTTAAGGTATGCTGGATTTTTCTAATAGTTGAACAGACAAATCGAGTGACAGTTTCTTACTCGACAGTTTAGTTCCTAGAGAGCTTTTAGAGCATCAATTAGCAGGGTGGTTGCTATAGCAGAACCATTTTGAGTATCGGGTTCTGACAAGTAGGAGTGCCTGCTTCCAAACTGCATCAAGGCACAGCGGTGAGCGGTTGATAAACATCCAGTTGAAACTCTGCGCTAATCAACTGCTCAACGAAGCATGTTGATGCGGCTCGGAAGCAGGCACCGCTCCTTGTCAGAACCTCATACTCAAAACGGTCCTGCTTCAACTCATCATAATCTTGTTTGGTCAGTGCAACAGCTGGGTTCTGAAGTGGAGAAGGAGCTCAACCGATAATCTTTGGCATTTTTAGGTGCTTTTGCGTGGCCCAAGCCCATATGCCATCGTTCCAGCATTAGTTTTCATATGGCATGATGGAATGAAATTATATTGAATAAGAGAGATTTAGCCATTCATGAAGGAGCGCCTTAAAAGCACATTGTATAAGTCTACGGAAAATTTGGTTTTGGAGAAATGAATACATTGAAACATAGCTAAAGATTATCGGTCGAGCTCTGCCTGCACTTGTGAAACGAGCTCTAACCTCATGAAAGAATCTGACTGACTTGATCAAGGATAAGTGGATCGGCTCAAGCTCGTTAAGTTGTAAGCTGTCAAGGTGCTGGCATTATTGTTTCGAGAAGCCTCTCAAGGTTGCGGTAGGTACCTACTTTTGATCACTAACTGGAAGCTAATATTTTCATTTATGGAACAAGATTGAACGGGTTACTCTTGGCTGATAAAAAATTAGAACCATGCCCGCTAACCACATGAAAAGAGTGCAGCATTCCATAGCGTTCCTGTTTAAAAATTAGCCTTTAGTTTACGGACGGATTGATGGATTAGCTATCCGTGATACATCTAAGCACATCGGTGAGCGATTGGTTAGCTAAGAGTTTCCGCTCATTGCCACTAAGCGCATCGGTGAGCGATTGGTTAGCTAAGAGTTTCCGCTCATTGCCAACCAACCTTCACTGATGCGTTTTAATGAATTTTGGAAGCTTGCTCTGCTACTTGTTAGAGCATATTTGCACCTAATCAACAACAGGTCAGGAGTATATCATGGATAGTTGTAAGTTTAACTTAAACCCAAGTAGAGCGAGACCATTTTGAGTGTCGGGCTCTGACAAGTAGCTGTGCCTCCTTCCAAACTGTATCAACACGCATCGCTGAACGGTTGGTTTTGGATGCAGTTCAGGCACCGCGACTTGTCGGAACCTGATACTCAAAATGACTCTGCTGTAGAACTTCTTGTGTTGAGCATGCAAAATGACGGTACCGACCAATTAGATTATTATGCCTTAGATAGGTCCAGGTTACACAGAATCAATCAGAATATCCACTAATTGACACTCAATCAGGAAGTTACCCGGAGTATTTGAAATTTACTTGTAAATAGATATGGAGCGATGTAACTACATTGATTGCATGATGGCTTATAGCGCAAGGTCATTTGACAAGAGTTGGCGGACTAAATAGAATGTCAAAAAATTTGACCGCGAAGCACATTCCTTTGAAATTGAAAGAGGGCTGACTCCCTATAGGACCTTCAAAACCAAACATGTAAAGGTAGAGAGATGAGACTCAATTTCTAGGAGAAAGGAATTCCACATACAATCACAACATGATGGAAGTATATCGCAAGTCAGCACATCACTAAGAACAGGTCTATTCAGAAGTTCCCATTGTTGAACCTTTGAACTCTTACCAATTCACAAGTCAGAGCTACTACAGACGCAAGCAGAGTAATTTTATTACGTTGAGCATAAGCAATGAATAGGTAGCTGAAAGTTGATAGAATAGGAAAAAGGAAATACATATGCCAGGAGGAGACTAGGAGAGGTTAGGGCTGGGACCGCTATGTAAACAACGAAATCTGGGTTGTATCAGAGCGAGCCTCTTCGATGCCCAGTAAGTTTTGGTAATTAAAGGAGAATTCTGAGGATTAAGGTAATGAAAGATCAGATTTCTCATCCTTTTTATCGAAAGATAATAACACTACGAGCACAGAATAGTATTAATTGTCCACCTGATTCCAGCAGAGGTTGGCTGCCGATGTGATGTATTCGGTCAGAGACATGATGCGGTTGGTAGCATTGATTGATTTGCGAGCCGCACGGTCCGTTACATCTTTTGTTTTTCTTAGGTTGCCACGACTTGTTTTGAGGCAAATCATTTGAAATTCCCAAAATTTGCAAACGAGATTTCTCGCTTACGAGATAAAATTAAAAGTCGAAAAGTAGAAAAGTATCAAAACGAACTCAAATGGAGACGATTGGTATACGGCGATATAGGGTTTCGTTCAGCCGTTAATTCGGTAGAGAGTCATATTAGAACAAAACGGTCCAAACGAAATGATTCTTGTAATTATAGTGTGTGGTCTCTTTTTCGTTCTGTTGGGACTTTCCGTTTTGCGTTTGACCAAACGCTATAATCAACTGTATTCTTTTATCTGCTCACTGGTTCTATTGGTCTTAGCACATTCTACTGTCGCAAAGACGCTTGACCCTTTCTTGAGAGAGATCTGGTCAATTAATTACATCAGGGTCTATAGAAATCAGCACTGTGACTCATTCCGTTGCCATTTCATCCCCTTCAGAAAATCTTGAGCGTTTCTACCGCAGTAGTGTTGAAGCGAAGGACGTGAATCGCGATACTCTCAACTAGATTCGTTTCCTCCCGAGTATAATCAAAGTTTTTCGAAACTTTGATTATTTCGAAATAATCCAATGTAGGTGCGGGTGTTTACTTTTATTTTTACTTTGAATAATTCGATCTAAAAGTTTGTGTCTCGGCAAAGCGAGAGAATAAAGTGGAAAGAAAATATTGGCGCTCAACTCCTCTTTGTCTCATCTCTTTCCTTCTTCTCACCCCCCCCCACCCTTCTCAACCCCCGGACCATTAAACCTTCCCGCTCCATTTTTACACCTTTTTTCGACTCTCGTCATTAAAATAAGAGCTCTGTCTCTCTCTCTCCTCCTCTCTCTCTCTCTCCTCCTCTCTCTCTCTCTCTCTCTCTCTCTCTCTCTCCTCTCTCTCTCTCTCTCTCTCTCTCTCTCTCTCTCTCTCTCTCTTTTTCTCTGTCTCCCTTATTTGTGTTTCCCGCCCTTCCCTCAGGTGTTCTCTTTTACCTTCCTTTTTTATCATTCAAAGTGACTCGAATCATTATTAGGAATAATTGAAATTTTTCAATTTGTTCAAGCAAAACTTCTCTCCGTTTCCCCCTGTCGTCCTATATTCTTGTTCAAATGAAAAATGATTCTGCTAAATGCACGACCAGCTCATACGTGCGCAATTTTGAACTAGAGCGTTATCTAGCCATAGCCCCCATAGTCACAGCCAGCCATAGTCATTGAACACAATGTTGCCAGACTTCGAGTTTTCCATATACTTCACATTGATTTCAATGCGTGAAATATATACATATAATATATACGGCTTTGAAGTAGGCCTGTGCGATGTCTCGTTCGGTCCATCGAAGTCGCTTCGATGTCGATTTCGAAAATTGAAGCTAGGCCTGTGCGATGTTTAGGTTAGGTTAGGTTAGGTTAGGTTAGGTTAGGTTAGGTTAGGTTAGGTTAGGTTAGGCGATGCATCGATGCTCGTTCGATATTTAAGGGACATCGAATGCGGTTCGATGTCTCATAAGATGCATCGAAACATCGATCCATATCGATCGACAGTGAAACATCAATCAATATCGACACATCGATCGGGACCGCGATTAATGTATGGTGGGATTATCAAATGAGGTTTCAATTTTCCGATCAAAGGGTCATGTTGATTGTTGGTCACTGTTCCAATCGGTCTTTAAAATAAAAATCAAGAAATACGGCGTTAACAAATCCAATGCTTGACTTTTTTATAATCATTTTGTCGGCGTCTTGGTATTTTGATGTAAATTTATGCTTTTATGCAGATCGATTTTTCGATGCAGATCCATGTTTCGATGTTTCTATGTAAATCAACGATTTGATACCGATTGATGTTGTGATGTTTCGATGTTTCGACGTGGCTCGATGATTCGATGTGGATCGATGTTGCGGAAATCGACATAGAAGCGACTTCGATGGACCGAACGAGACATCGCACAGGCCTAATCGGAGCGATGTATCGAAACATCGAAAAATCAAAAAATATCGAATCATCGAGCCAACTATAAAAACGCACAAAAACGCTGGTATCTCGCCACTGACAGAACTTATGGCCAGACTTTGTAAGTCCACGATAGACACAACTGTTACCCCTAGAAATTAAGGGAGAGAGCTCCGTTGAAAGTAACAAGATTCAATCAATCCGCATTTAGACCCCATTTTTTTCCCTCGTTCTTTCTGCTTCATTTATCAGTTTTTATCCGTCATCCATCCCGCGCCATCCTAGTCCCATCTACCGCTACTGGTGCCAGGTTTAATGAAAAAGGTTCGTACATTTTCCATTCGTTCAAATACACAATTTGTGAACATTTTCATCAAATCTGGCATCAATGTTTTACCACTCCTCATTTCAAGCGTTCCACCCCTTAACATGCGCCTCCTATATTGCTTGCTGTGAACCTTGCTGGCTGCTGCGTCTTGGGGAAATATTAAGTATATATGGAACTCGCGACAATCTGAATTCTTCGCCAACCTTGTTGAGTATAAGTATGTAATGATTTACCTCAGCTAGCTACTTTTAATCCCATAGTCGTCTGAACCATTCAAATCTCGGTCTTCCTCTTCCCCCTTGCTTTTCCACCGAGTTTTCTCTTTTTCCAACCAATAGAAACCTCAGAAGGTGACGTGCGGGCAGTTTTGCCAGGTTTGAGGTTAAAAGCCGTATATCTTATTACATTGATTCTTATAGGAAATAAAATGTAGCAACACTGCGTGTGGCATTCAAGACTGCGCTTCATTTTTCTCACTCACCTTTTCCGCACTCGAGAAACGGCTGGAAATTGAAACACTTTCATTATAAGTCTTGTAACTGGCTTTAATTGTTTTGCGCAAAACCACACTCGTATTTAACCTAATTTGGCTATACTTTTATTCTCTTCGAAGCTAGGATAAAATCGTTTCTACCCTAAAATCATTGTTTTGTTTCGAAGTTTGTGGGATCGCAATATTTATTTGTTCTATCTTGAGAACTTACATACTATAAAACAAGGTTTCAGTCTGTTGGGCCCAAAAAGTGTTAGGTGCAAATGGTCCCTTGTTCTCAACCCCAACTAACAAATCCTCGCTCTTGATTATGGTTGAGACTTCACCTAAGGTTAAAGAACATTGGACCATCCGTCCCGAAAATGTTTCAGTCCCTGCGCCATAAAAAATTTTCGGGTGGACGGGCTTTGGGTTGTACCAAAAAATGACGGATCTAACCTCAGATATCATTAACGGAACATCGGAATGTAAGGAGCGCTCCCAAGGCTAAGTTACTCAGTGCCTGTCTAGAGTCTACCCGACTCCCCTTAAGTGCTACACGCCATTGGTTTGCTTCTAGTGATGCTTATTTGTAGGTTAATTTATGGTGCCGCCGTGCGACTGGTAACCGATGCTTACTGAGGTTCTTGCCAACGGCCAGAGACTTTGGTTGTTGTGTCCAAAGATTTTAGTCCCCCTGCCCAAAAGGACGCCCATCAACTATAATTCACCGCAGGCTTTGGCTCCCCCCACCCTAAGCTTTTTCTCAGTGCTCGTGAATGCCAGGACTGTTATAGGTCTAATCAAAATACAGGACATATCTAATTGATTATATATAGTATGAAGCATCGAATGACCAAATCAGATTCATTCCGTATTTCTTAGACTTGACAATCACGTGACGTATCTGGAACAACTACGGTTCATGTCTATTTAAAAGTCTGGAATTTCAACGATTGGTATCCATGGTATGCAATATGCAATGCACAATTTATTGTTACGTACGTTGCCTATTCCATATTATATCTACAGTCACTAGGTATACATATATTTGTCCTCGTAAGTTTACCTGTGTGCGTAAATACTAGATTCAAGTAAATTTTAAAGAAATTAAGTCACGATCTCAAAATTGAGATCTTTTTCATTTCAGGTTTGTGACAAACGCGTCGATCATTATTTTTCGCCATAACTTTCGAGTTCAGCTTTTTATAACACGATCCAATTTTTATTGCCGCAGTTTAATATGCGCGTAGAAATGAGAAGAAAAGTGAACAGGGTATGTGCATTGCTTGTCATTTAGAATGAGAAATGTTCAACTCAAGTCGAGGCAAAACTAGATTTTTACAACTAAATTTGGCAGCGGTGTATTTAACGCGGACCGCTGATTATTGTCTCGTGATGCTGCGTTTTTTTCTAAAGATGACAAACGCAACGACGGCGCAGCATTGCACCGCCATACCATCTAATTCATGGGAAGAAAAAGGAGTCACGGAGGGGGAAGGAAGGGGGAAGGAAGGGAAAGGAACTTGGATGAAGCGGACATTGCATTCTCGCGATGTTGCGACCTGTAATAAATTCATACAACCATTCAAATACTTCCAACTCTTCCATACTTGGATTTCATGGCCACATATTGTTGGTTCTGCGTGCGGACTCAAAAATAAAAGGAAATTAAGATTGGGAAATTTTAGGATAAAAGAAAGACCGAAAGAAATAAAAAGAAGAAGCGGAACTAAGACTTTATTTGGGAAAAACGCGAAATTTTTCTCTTCTTTTTTTGTTTAACTATCTATTTTTTTGGTAGATTTTTTTTTCTAAATGACAACCCTCTTTCTACCAACCCTGTAAAAATACTCGTAAATCGAGGAGGTTCGATTGCTTTTTGCTGAGCTGTGATGTCAAGAATCCTAGCTTTCTTTTTTTCTGAATACATGTTATAAGGCCTATCTCACAGTGAGGCAGCTTGGGCGATCTGATTCAGGTTTGTTTGCCTCATATTTTTCAACCTAAAATCAAAAATTGTAATTAATCCAGTGGAAATTGTTTTTAAACGAAATTGCGAAAAATATATAGCGTGGGTATCTGGACACAGAATTCTGATAAAACTATTCAGGTGAGAAAATGTTGCTTGTTTCTGTCATGGGTCAGCTTCTTTATCGGGCAAATTTTTCCAAAAGAAGCAGATATATCAATTGATGTGTCCAGATAGTGACTCTAAAACACTTGCATTTCCGTTTAAAATCAATTTCCAGTAGATTTGTCACATTTTTTTTTTTTTTTTTTTTTTTTTTTTTAAATTTTAAGGTGAAAAAAATTTGAGGCAAAACACCCCAGGCCAGTGTGCAAATGTATCTTTCCATCATGGCTGCCTCCGTACCATGGGCGGATACAGGGAATTTTCTTTCTCTCTCTCCTTCCATTTAAAATTATGTGTTAGAAAAGGACAGCAGAGGGGGCCATCACGTGACTTTGGTCCCCTCTTCTGTCCTTTTCTAACACACTTATTTAAATGGGAGGAGAGAGAGAAAGACAATTCCCTGTAACCGCCCATGCTCCGCACTGCTTCAAAAGCACGTCCCACAAATATCCGCTATATTGCTTTAGCTCGTTGGTGAAAACGTTCTACGATCACTTAATAAATAGGCAACAGTGCATCTCAGACGACGGATGGTCGGAGGGGAACGATAGCGTGACCAAGGGGCCGGGTCTGGAAAGGAAACGAGGGGGGGGGGGCAATCTTGGTTTATTCACCTTGGTAATAGAAGATGAAACTACAGTCTCTAGTCTGGAGATTCAAATGTCATTTCTGCCGCAAACACTGCAACAAGGCAAGGATCGGTTTAAGTAAGGTTTTGCGGTCAAAAACATGTGCTTTTGTTTTATCAACGGGCGGCCCCCGTGGCGGCTTGTGATCGATCGATGTTGCCTCTGCAGAGTATCGTTGCCAGTAGTTCGTCTGTCTCTTTCTTTTGCCCATTTGATTACTTGTGTTAGAAAAGGATACGTTTATGGGTTGAAGTCACTTGATGGCCCCCTCCCTCCCCCCCCAACCTTTTCTACTACGTATGTTTAAATGAACGTAAAGAAAGAAATACGCACTTCTGGCTACGTCTCTGATCTATGTGCAACGAAACCACAAAAAAAATAATAATCGGTCCTTTAACTGGCTCTCCAGATAATCGATAAGTTTTGCTCCGCGGTTCAAAAATTGAAACATCGAAAAAATTGGAAGTGTAAATTTTACCCTAGATAGATCCTATGTGTAGATATTGGGTAGCAGAGGTTGCTTCGGGGTTTACCGATTTATTTTCGCTTGCTCCAACCGCTGGATGTTCAAAGTTCTCTGATTTCGTGTTGAAGAATTACATTGAATCCACCATTTTCCCCACTTCCCTTTGGGCTATATATGTTGTGACTGCTTCTCCTATTGATAAGTTGCCAAGTCGTATCCCGTAAATATTTGTTTCTTCAAAACTGTGCGCTATGGACATTTTCGCTAATGTGTGGCGCCCTTATGAAAAAAATCGCAAAAGTGTGTGCTAATGATATGCAGCCCAATCGTGTTATTTGAGAAACAATCAAACTTTTAAATCTTCAGTGTCCGAGTTATAATTCCAACGCAATTGCATTCTAAAAACCTAACCTAACCTAACCTGATGGACACAAGTTTCCCGAGAGTTCAGGGAGACGTACCTACAGAATTGATGCAATCGCGAGCAGACAAGTGATCCGAGAGCAATACTTCTCGATTTATGGAACGGGGCTTAGGAACGGTGAACACGAGAGGATAAGAAATCTCACAAAGAAAGCAAGCAGCCAATCAGAAACCAAAACGATTACAATAGAGCATGATTCTCATGCTCTTAAATGTGTCAATATTTTGACTAATATGTTATCTCTACACCACATGTTCATGGAAAGGTAATGCAAGTTTCTGCTCAACAATTTTGAATGAACGATTGAAATAAACCAGAAAACGAGCGTTTTCTTCTCCCATCCCCTCCCCCTTAAGTTATGTTCCATCCTCCTCGCTGCAATGGTATTGCGTTCCCGATCTTGGAAGGAACAACTCAATGGGGCAGTTGCAAGGGTCTGAAATGTTGTGTTTTTTATACAGAAAATGATAGTACTTGATGAGCTGAGAACAATGGTGCCTTTGGTTTTTTCCTAAGTGTCTTGGTTTTGGAGATACACACGTGTAAAGTTACAAAAATTCGTGTGTGTAGTGACGTCACTACGCGGAATTCCCATTTAAAACAATGTATTTTGGGCCAAAATCTCATCTCCGAAAAAATGGGACTTAATTAGAAACCAAAGGCATCTTTGTGCTCAGCTCATCAAGTACTTCCATTTTCTTCATAAAAAGACACAAAATTTCAGACCCTTGCAACTGCCCCATTAGACAATTTTTACACATGCACACGCGATCTAGTCATCTTTTGCTTCCTCTTTCACCATTTACAAGCAAACCCTCCCCCTCCTCCTCTTCCTTCTTCTTCTCATTCACCCTTTTCGTATTTTCTTCTTATTTTTCATCATAATACGCCTCTTGCTGATCTCATTTTTCTTCTGCTTCTCCGTGTTTCTTATACATGTTTTATTTGCCATTGTGAAATCAGATCAGTTATTTCTCAGTATACTGCTGACCATAGTTGGGCCAAAATGATTCCAGAACTAAATATTTGGTTTCGAGTTTGGTATCACAAAAAACCAAATTATTACACGAACTATTTGGTTAATTGGACCGAGTCTTGCAGAAGGGAGCCAACAACCAAAAAAATCCCATGGGAGTTGGTTATTTTCTGCAGAACATTGGTCCAATTGACGTTACATCATCACAGATAATGATGTCATATCTCGCGCATCAACGCGGTCGCCAGACTGATTCAATTATTCCTATACATTTGGTTGTCCAACTCTCCTGAGGAATAATTCTCCACCCTTACTCACTAAAACGGCTCATTGAATGTATGTCGAACTTGTGAATCGATACTTTGAAAATTACAATTAGCGCGATCACTCTCACATACGATACTGGAGGACTCATATAATCGGGTTTTACATTCAACAAACTGGCAACTGCGCTGAGAGAAAGAATTGGAATACTACTCAGTACTCAAAACAAATTGGTATACTTAAAATTCCTTGCAAATTCTATACTGAACGATTCAACAAGTGTTTCAAGAAAGGCACACACGTAGAATCGTATTGAATTGACGAAGATGAAAACTATAAACTCAAAACTACGATTATTTGTTTAGCTGTGTTGATTGGAGGCTTAAATATTTTTAAAAAACGAGGACCCGCTGAAGTCTCAAAATTGAGGATTGGGGATACAGTACGAGGTAATGTGCTTTTTTTAGACTCTTTGCTGGGAGTGATTTCTCTATAAGATCTTCCTTGAGCTACTTTCGATCTATCAAAGAACAGTTTTTTTTCCTCCCTAGGAAAATACTCCTGTATTTTCTGGTTTTGCAGACGTGAATGGAGCCGATGGCGAGATTTGAAACCAAACGCCAGCTAAACGAAACCATCAAAAGTCGAGTAAATGAAAGATTCGGCAAATTTACCCCTGGGACTGGAATGATTGCCTGTATTCTATATTTTTGTGGAGGCCGAATGCAAAGGAAAAGCTAATGAACAGATGATTCCGGTGAAATGGTTGAGGACGGTTTACCCGCTCAACCATGACCGTCACTAGGGCAATAGACTTGAGTCAAGGTCAATAATGGATCCTCTACCAACATTGCGGCGCGCCGCGCCGCCTTGGCTCCCTTCATCGATGCCAGTTCTAAATCACGGTTTACTGCAGTGTAGCAAGATGTCAGGCTCATCTCATTTATTTTACATTGATTGAAGTGAAACTTAAAAAGCCCGATGCAACGACGTATATTAATTGGAGGCTGATCAGTGGCGTAGCGTGCAATTTGGCAAGGTTGCATGGTGTCCATTTAAACCCATTAAAAAGATCGAACTATCGGGTGTTCGGTGAACACCTTCGGATTCGACCTTTTCATGGGTTTAAATGGACACAATGCAACGGTATGTCAAATTTGCAAGCTACGCCACTGAGGCTGATATATGTACACAGTGGCGTTGCGTGCCATCTGGCAACATTGCAACTGCTCCATTTAAAGTCATTAAATATATCGAATTTTCTTAGTACACTGTGCCCCCCCTGAATTCGATATTTTACATGAGTTTAAATGGATAGAATACATTGTTGCCAAATTGCACGCGACGCCACTGTATGTACATATTATAAGTATTATCCTGGAGTGCGGCAGCATGGGCGATCCGATTCTGGTTTGTTTGCCTCATTTTTTTCAAACGTTAATCAAAAAAAGTAGTTAATTCCATGGAAATTGGTTTTAAACGAAAGTGCAAGTGTTTTAGAGTGGCTATCTGCGGACGTAGAATTTTGATACAACTATATCCTGATGGTGAGACTAAGCTTGTTTCTATCATGTGTTATTTTCTACATCGTGCAAAGCCTTCCAAAAGAAACATTTACATCGATTTCTGTGTCCCGATAGACATACTCTCTCCGCAACACTCGCACTTTCGTTTCAAATAAATGACAAACGTATCAGTCCCAACTTTTTTTTTTCTTCAGTTAAAAAGAATGAGGCAAATAAACAGAGCCTGTGTGCAATGTCCATCAAAGATTTTCGTCATCGCTGCCTCCTTGAAGTTTCAAAATCACGTGCCATAAATCCTCTGTATAAAGCTATAGCTCATTAGCCCGGTGTCATAAATTTGGCAACAGTGATTTAGTATGGCGGAATCCAAGTTGAAGGAGAAAGAGATTGAAAGGATCGGTACATCAGCATGACCGTGCATTAAGTACCTTTGAATTTAGTCCACTCTGGCCCTTGTAAAAAGTCGACTTTGATTTTGCTTGTTCACTTCGATCTTTTTCGTGGGTTTTTATAGAAATAATACCGTGTTGAGAAACTGGGTGCATACCATATGTACCGCGCGCGTTGCCATGCTTTGTCAATGATTTAAACTAAATCATTTTTGTAAACCAAATATGCTTGTACTGCTGATTGCAGAAACCAAAGAAGTCCTCAAAACTTAAGTTCTGAAAGAGGAACAAAAATCCTTAAGCCAAATAAGTTGTTTTAAGAATGTCAACAAATATTCTCTCTACTCTACAAGACCGCTAAAAAAAATCGAGAACATATTTTTTGACATTCTTAACACAATCTATTTGTCTTTGAAACGGTTTGCGTGTTCCTCCTGCGAAATCCAGTTTTGATGGACTACTCTGGTTTCTGCTATTAGCGGCTCATATGTATCCGATACAGAAATTGAAGCAAACTTCTGAGAGTCGTTAAAATTGAACTTCAATCTATAAATAATATGTTGTATCGTTTATCACCCGGCATGAAGAAATATGTCATTTTGGCAGAAGTGGCCTTTGCAGTTTTTTTATTCGCAACTTTAATATTCAAACGTGTAGTAAGAGTCAAATTTATCCTGTAGCGTCCCCTGTGTGGCAAAAGTGTTCCTAGAAGTCCCGCATGACCAAAATTCAGTGTGCCATTATTTCCATGGGAAATTTTTATTTTTCCATAACATTTTATTGAATTCCATGGGCTGTTTGTGAGATTCTGTAAGATTTTCCATGGAATTCCAAGAAATTGTATGGGAAAGTAATAATTGTCCACGGAATTTTGGTCGTGGAACTTCACGGAAAACTTTTTACAGGATCGCCTTCAATTTCGCAACGCTGCATCTTGTCCGTTTAAACTAATGTAAAATATCGGCTCGAGAAACTATACGCTATACAACCGCAACCCTTCTCCCAAAGGTTCGACCTTTTTCACGGGTTTTAAGGACCAAATGTGATGTTGCCAAATTGCAAGCGGCGCCTTACGTTGGTTTGATCACAATGCTTGTCGCTGGTTGAAATGGGAAAACATATCGACTTATAAAACTGCATGAGTCGTCGTCACTGCCACAAGAACGCTCATGCTCATTAGGCTAATGCATGATCTAAAATTTGATAGGCGCTGGGGAAGGATGGGAGAGAATGCGGCGTAATACTTGGGGATGAGGAGGAGGTAGAAAGGTAGGAAGGTAGGTTGGAAGAGTAACTTCGACGGTTTCTCCGCTTAAAATATTCATAATGGGAGTGAAAACGACGAAAAGTTGAAAACTTTTCCATTTTTGCGCGAAAGCTGTCATTTTTACTATCGTTACTTTCATAAATATAAATTTGGGAAGCGAGTCTGAAACCCCTATCGCCTGTTAGGAGGGGAAGAAAAGGAGAAGAAGGCCTTTTTCAATGAAAATAAAGCAGCTGCTTTCATATTCCTGATCCGTTTCAGATGTTTTCAAGATAAAACTAGCCGAAATAAATGATTTTTTTTCTATTTCAAGAGCTCAACATTATTTTCTCCTTGAAGGTGAATAATAATACCGAATTACCTCGGTCAATCATACGTAATGTGTCACAAAATATTAATACAATAAGAGGGGAAAAATTAAAGGCCCGAAAAAAATGTGAAGCCAAAAAATTGGAAAAAAATAATATACAATTGCAAATAATTAAAATTGTTGGTAAATTATTAATCAAACTGTGCTTCAACGAATGCAATGTTGGACTCGCTCGTTGAAAAATGATCCACTGTTCTCTGTTGTCTGATGCTGTTCTCTGCTATTTTGTACTGTTCTCGACTGTTCTTTGCAGTTTTCAGCTGTTCTCTACTGTTTTCTCCTATTCTACAATGTTTTTCGCTGTTCTACCTTGTTCTTCGCTGTTTTTGACTGTTCTTCTCTGTTCTCCACTGATCTACACTGTTATCAGTGATATCTACTGTTCTTCTGTACATTCTTGCCCGTCTTCAACTGGCTCTTCTCTGTTTCTCAGTTCTTTTTCCTGCTCTTTACTGTTCTTTGCTGCTGTTCTACACTGTTATCTACTGTTCTTTTCTACGTTCATACCCGTCTTTAATTGGTTTTTCACTGTTCTCCACTTTTTTTCCTGTTTTCTACTGTTCCGTAAGGCATGTGGCGGAAATAAAGAAGCCAACCGGAAGGTCTTCAATCTTCTTTTCATTAACATTTTACGGTTCTGTATCAGCTTGAGTTTTCGGGAGGTTTTGATACATATGTCACCATATGGACTCCTCCGTTACTGACTCTTTATTACTTATTCCCTTATTTTTGTTTTCGATGTTTCATTTTTATTCCCTCTGTCTGATTGATTGAATATTTTCGGCGAAAGGCAGAGGCCCAATATTTGTCGACCCACCCCACTCGGATACCTTGATTCATCGAATATTGGTATCCAATCTCGGACAAGCTGACCTGGTTAGGTTAGAATTGGTTAGTTTAGGTTAGGTTAGGTCGACCGACCAGGGCGGGGTAGTAAGCCACGTAAAACAAGCAGCACTTCCGAGTCGCACAATCTGGCAGCAAAATGTTTTCTTCCCATACACCAAGTGTAAAATATAGTCAGCTCTCGGTAAAGTAACTTTGCTTTCCTATTTTTGAGTTTTCACGTAGGTTTAAATGACGTAGCAGCACTGTTGCCAACTTGCACGGTCTGCTATTGATTGTTCGCACACAGTTTCATACATCAGAGTACAGGTTACGATCCGGAATGTTCCGAAATCTTTACTTGTTTGTCTTTTATTTAATTTGAAAATTTGTTCGCCTTTATTCGCATTTAAAATGTTGCATTTTTAGCGCTTGTAATAATTGAGAGCCACCATAAATTACTAGCGGGGGTAAGTTGAATTTTGAGGAGTAAGAGAGAATGTTGATTAGCATCATCTCATCAGAAAGTCTCTTTGTTTTATTTGTTTACAAATTATAACTAAGTGAAGCAAAAAAGTGTAAAAAACGGGTCTTTGTAAAACCTTTGACTGGAGTAAACAAAATGTAAACTTGACTTTTTTCAGTATACTTCAATGTTTTCACGATATTTTTTTTTTTTCTTTTGCACGTTAGAGAGCACGGTTCCGGACTAGCGTGAAAAAAAGTTTCTATCCTGCTCTGTGAATAAGCAAGTAAATTTCACCAGGGATTCTCTTTGAAGGGATACGGATGCGAAATAGAGTTCGAAGCCGTGTGAGTGTAAATATGTGCAAGCGTGCATGTAAGTACTTCACAGGGGATACAAGGATACAATACACCGCACGGGCGCGCGCCGCCCCCTCCCCCCCCTCACGAACCTATGCCCCCCACATCAACGCCGCACACTTCCCATTCGCTTGAACCCCCGTACCTTGAGCCCCCCCTTCCCCCTCCACCCACCCGTACTTCCCGCAGCAGAGCGCGGTGTCTTTGAGCGAAGCGCCGAGAAATTAGATTTGTTTAACGGTTTTTGATTTGAAACAATCTTTGAGTTTGACACGGGGGCGTGTGCTGACGGACAGAAGAGGGAGGAGGGTATACGATCACGTGATGCGAACACGTATTTTCTTTCCGAGGTTGTGAGCTTCTCGTGTTATCCTATAACCCCCTCCACTTTTCCTAGCATCCCCTTCTTTCATCCCTTTCGCCGCCGCAAATCTACCGAGCATCGTACCCCCGAGCAACCATTAACCCCCTGTTCCTCAGTCCGTTCTGTCCCTCTTCGCCTCCACCTACCCTTCCAAAACCTTGTGAGAAGAAGATGCATTTTGCGTCGCACGGTGGTCAAAAAAGAAAACATAAATGTATATTTTGGGTTGTAAAATAGTAAAACTAAATCGGTTTTGCTGAATTATTTCTCTTGGACAACTTCCCAGTTGCTGAGGAAGTGCGCCTCTTCAAAATTATTAACTAATCCTCCGTGTTTTGAAGTTGCTTGAATGTTTTTTTTTTGTTTTTGGACGACGGCGATTTTGAGAAATTGCAGAATTTTGGTACTTTATCGCATGAAGTGTCAGTTTTTAGTCAAATCCAACAAAAACAATTACAGCAACGCTAAATACTTCTAAAATCGACTCGTTTCAATTTCTTAAAGCTGTGAACCAAACCGAACCGCGAATGGAAAAGCGCTTCAAACAGCTCAATTTCTATGGCTGTAACGCACAAAAACTTCTCGCGTCTGTAATCTTTTCTCAACCGTTGGAGTCGTCGATAATTAAAAAAAAAAAAAAACTCGCAGCTTTTTGAAAAAATTAACGGCGTTTCCACCAATTGAGGAAAATATTTATTTTTATGCAGAACAGCCATACACTGAACCGAACTGCGTAATCTTTTCTCAACGAGTAGAATCATCATCTGCGGATTGAAAAATGTCATTAATCATGCACGAAACGGCAGCTCTGGACTGTTTATACTCATAGTGTTGTTCCACTGTGCGATGTGGCTCAAGTATGGGAGTTAAGACGGAGGAGGTGGGTAGCGGTAATTGATTTTACTGCATCGGTTAATATATACAGCAGGGGATGTATGTGGGGGAGGAGAAAATAATTCAGACGTTGTATATATGAGATTTTAGTGAGAGAGTGAGTGAGACAGGAGAATAAGAGAGGGGGGAAAGGAGAGAGAGAGAGTGAGTGAGACAGGAGAATAAGAGAGATAGGGGGGAGGGAGAGAGAGAGAGAGAGAGTGTGTGAGAGAGAGAGAGAGAGAGAGAGAGAGAGAGAGAGAGAGAGAGAGAGATAGGGAGAGTGATCTTTTGAGATGCTCTTCCACCACGCCACACGCGAATCCTTCATTTCAATTACTAAATTCGCTCCTTAAAGGGAGTAAAGTATAGGTATAGGAAAAGCGGTCGACGGGCCCCATGGCAGGGCTCGGGTCGCGGGAGTTTAAGGTGGATGGGGAGGGAAAGGGGAAGAGGGAGGGAGAGGGAGAAATGAGCCAGAAATGCAAGGAGGTGTCAAAAGCAAGAGCACAGGCTCTGACCTTAAAGTGCCTGGTTCTTCTGGCTCTTTAGATGTTCTCTTTTAAAACGGAGGAATAGCTCCGGTAAGGAGTGAAGAACAACAGACATCAATAAAAATACGCCTAAAGGCTAGTTCCGCTTTCAACGGATTCCACTTTTGACGGTTGAACTCGAGTAAAATGCGTAGAGGATTTCAATGGTCGCGATTATGAGACGTAAAGCCGTTTGAAACTGCAGATTTATGAAGTCAGCCTTGTTCAAATTTTAAGGATATTCCTCGACACCTGCCTGTCTGTAATTTTAAAGAAGAGGGGGTTTGGGGGTCTCCCCTAAATTGAAAAGGAGGGGTCTGGGGGTATATTCAAGATGGTGTGATGGTCTCCTCCGGATTAAAAGGTACTCGTCGCGGGGTTTTCCCTATACACAGAGAAAAATGCTTCGGTTGTTAGAACTGAAGATTCGACTTATTTTGATCACCGAAATTTTCGGTTGAATAAACCAAAATTTTCAGTCGTAAGTACCGAAGAAATCGGTAAGTATAACCCAAATTCCACCCCTACCTAATACTCAGTATTACTAATGAAGCATTCGGTATCAGGACCGAACATTTTGGTTCCTCTAACCGAAAACTTTGGTGATAAAATTTTACCGAAGTATTTTTCTCTGTGTACAGTTTATATTTTTTCCGTGCACGTAAAGGATTTACATTACAAAATTTCGCCACTAAACTTTGGCAACCGTGGTCCATGGGTTATTGCACTAAAGGTTTCAGAGTATGGTCGAAAGGGGTGTAATACCGTATTCTATACAAGATGGGAGAGACCGAGAGAGGAGAGGAGTGATAGGGTGGTGGCGAGGAAAGAGCGAGGGGTGAAGAGAGAGGGCACTTTTCAGCAGGTCCAATGGTTCGCGTGCAAGCTTTTGATTAATTCAACAAAATTCGTGAGCGGAAACTTATTCCAATTCATAACCGGGAATCGCTGTTTAAATATTTCCTGCCTTTCAACGTGTGCTCTTGTGCGTGCGTACGCTCGCCCCCATGCGGTGCGGTGGCGCGGCGGTCTGGTCGCTGGTCACTGGTCGCGGGTCGCGGGTCGTGGATCGTCAGGCGTGGGGTCACCGCCGCGGCCGCGCCGACCGTCCGTCGCGTCGCGTCGCGTCGAGTCGCCTTGTTTGCCTTTTCTAAATATTTATTTTTTGAGCTGCAAAGGAGGGGAAGGACCGAAGAGGGTTATGAGGGGAACGGGGATGGAAAGGGGGAGGGGGAAAATCCCTCGGTGAGAAAACTCGACGAAGAAATAAAGCGCGGTGGAATGTTGACCTCACCGCGCGCGTCCACCGACCACCATCCACTTGCTCTGACCTCTGACCATTTCTTCTACAATCTAACCTAATCTAATTTTCACCGCTTGTATACGTATACGTTCACCGTTAGAAAAGCGTATTTTTCGGAACTTATATACACGCGGCCGCACAGAGAGGAAGAAATATAACGGGGCTCTCCTCTGGAATTATCACATCAAATTAAATCAACAGTCTTAATTGATGGCACTGCAGGTGGAAAATGGTTTTTTGAAACTTACGAGTATGCGGCTTGCGCTTTCTCAGAAAATTATAATTGTTATCTTTTATGATGCTGATTTTTTGTGAGAAAAGCTATCTTTTTGTGTTTTCAAAATCCTCAGACAAACTCAATGAATTTCTGTTCATCAGTTTTTTTTCTTTCAAACTTAGTTCCTCGCCGTAATATTTTATAAGATAAATAATATCTTGATATTGAACAAAGTAGAGATTTTAGGTTGGGTGTGAGAATTATAGGCGCTGAAAGGGGTTAGTAAGGGCGATAAAATACACGTCCCTCTAGTTGTAGCGAAAAAAATCAAATTTTGAAGTGCTGTTTCCGATATTTTTGAGCCAATAATCTCCGGCATCCGTAAAACCTTGTGAATCTTTCGTCAAAATTTTATCAGTGCTACATTTAAACATTACATTACATGAAAATGAATTCGCTCTTTCTGTAAAGTCGTTTTGATGATCTCGGCTGAGCCGTCATGTCAATACGTTTACCACTTTTCCACTCTCGGCTCGTAACAGAAACTTTTGCCTCGAACTCAGTGCGCCTCATCTCTGATACGAGGGAGAAGGAAGCTCCGGGATCAAATCGCGGCCACTGTTGGCACATTCTCGCACCGCGGGTTGCTTTCCAGTGAGACTGCAGGGACTGGACTCGGATATGGCGGATGTGTTTCAAGCCCCCCCCCCCCTCCCCATCCATTCTTCCGTCGCTAGTTCATAACTGTAAACTCGCGGATGAAATTTCCAATAGCTGTCAACAAACTTTTCCTCCTGCACCCCTCTCCTGCCTGCGGGTCCCCGTACCTGGACTCCTCTGTCCCCACCTCACGTGATGGTACTGTTTGGAATGGGTGACGGGATTGGTTGTGGGATGGAAGGGAGGGGGGTTCGGTGAGGGGCAAGGGCGTGGGTAAATTCCCTTTCGGCGAGCGGTGGCCGGCTCAGGAATAAGTTTGAGACTCGGACAACCATAATTAATGACACGCGCGAGAAGCAGAATTTGTTGCCTTTTAGAGCAGAGCAATATTCGAGTGTCGCAACTCGCATACTCGGCTACATTACCTCGCCAGAACTTCTGTTTCCTTGTTGCCGGTTATTCGCGAGATGGATGGAAAAAAAAAAAAAAAAAAAAAAAAAAAAATGGGGAAACTACAGCTGGTCGGATAAAATTTAGCTGTAGAAGTGAGAAGGACGAAGCTTTCAATTTAAGGACAGTCCTCTAGTCGCACTTCTAACGATGGTAGCACTGAAAACTCACGAAATCCACTCCTAAACTCATAAAATGTCTTGAAAAGTGCGAGCATAATGGCGGTGCTGGACACTAAGGGAGATTCCTATCTTAATTTGGTCACTCTCTCTATACTGACAAGGAAGATTCTCAGAGTAATGATAAACATCAAAGTAGCGATCCGCATCCAATTCGGTACCAGGTGTCGAAGAAAAGTCGTCTCTTATTAATTATCTACTAATTGATGGAGTTACACTGAGAATATCCCATTATTATAGTGTCCAACGCCAACACTACGCTCGTGCATTTAAAAAACATTTTATGCACTTAGGAGTGGATTTTGTGAGTTATTAGAGCTACCATCGTTATTTTAGCAGGTTTTCACATCTGAATTAAACCTTCAACCGCTTACAGCAAAAGTGTGCAACAGCCTGATCGGGTACAAACATACATTTCAAAATAATTTTGAAAGAGCTTCAATGGTAGGATTCTCGATAGATTCCTATACGAAAAGTATTCATAGAAAAACTCAGCCTGCAGCTCTGATACGTGGCAGCATTGCAAAGCAGGAGGGTCGAAACATTTAGATTTTACCCCTGCCCCCCTCCGCCTATTCAACAATTCAATCGAACTTGTCGTGAGCTGTCATGGCGGCGCCCGGGCCCCCCTCCTCAAAATGATACCATTTCCTCGGAAACAAAACTGAGGAGACAGGATGGACGTGAGAGACCACTTGACAGTGAAGCAAATGGATTGAGTAAAGAATAAGTGAGTGGTGAGCTACGGGAGAAGTGAGGGGGGGCGGTGCAGGGCGGCTAGGCAGGCAGGCAAGGCAAGGCAGGCGGTGCGGGGCGGGTGAACTGGACTGTAGAGCCGACGTCCATTTTCCATTTATTTCTCAACTTATCGGAAAGTTGAAGTTTCGGCAATTGACACTTTTCAAACACACTGGCAATGGGCATAAGGGTGAGTCGGACAGTTTCATTCTGCGCGTGATGCAGAGAGAGATCAAGGCTCAAATTGAATATGACGCTTTCTATATGATCCACCCTCCCCCGGAGACCTCTCTCACACTTTGCATGCGTTTTGATTCGTCGATCATAAGTTGTCTGCTGACGGTCAAAGTATATTTCTACTGCTGCCAAGCAAAGGCATTATCACCACCAGAGAAAACAGAGACCACGCACTAGATACGAGGGTCGTTCAGAAGGTAAGAATCCCTATTTTTTTTCTCGACTTGTAATTAAGCTACAAAAAATTTAAACCCAGCATTAAAACCGTCATAAACTGACAGTTCCAACGCTTTTTTAAAAATTAAAATCGGACCAATAGTTTCGTCACAATCTTAGTTTTTGTGAACCCACCTTTTTGAATTTCCGTCCACCTCCGATGCGATGCGTGCGCTTCAATTGTACACTAGATTACCTGAGTTCAAAATCAAATCGTGATCAAAATCGAAACATGTGATAAAATTGAGACAAAAATTATGTAACCCTTACCTTTCTTAGCTTTTTTCCACGTAACCACCCTGCACACCGATACATTTTTCGCATCGCGGAATAAGCTTCTTGATGCCCTCTTCAAAGAAACTTTTTGGTTGAGCGCTGAAAAATCCCATAACCGCAGCCTTCAGCTCAGGATCCGTTGCGGATCCCAAATCTGAGGTTCATGATCCGTTATCTTGATAACGTTAGTGCGTCAAAACTGTTTATCTCAAATGCCGAAAGTTTTTACTCACACAGTGGGCATGAGTGGGCTCGTTACGCAGCGATAATTTTCCTGGAAAAATCATCGCTGGAGGTGGACGGAAATTCAAAAAGTTGGGTTCACGAAAACTAAGATTGTGACGAAACTATTGGTTCGATTTTAATTTTTAAAAAAGCGTTGGAATCGTCAGTTTATGACGGTTTCGATGCTGGGTTTAAATTTTAAGTGGCTTAATTAGAAGTCGAGAAAAAAAATAGGGATTCTTACTTTCTGAACGACCCTCGTATCTCGGTCATATTTAAACCGCCTGATTTTTTTTTTTTTTTTTTTTGAGGACGCAAAAGATCATCGTTCAACGGATTCTCTGTTAAAAACTGTTGAGAAAATTGTATTGGTGTCAGAGTGGACTTATATTTACCGAACAGATGCTGTAAATACTTGAATGTATGTTTCGCAAAACTTACTCGCATTATAATTTAAAATTGATAATTTATTTTCGTCTGTTTCAGGTGAGTGAATTCAGCTTATCATTACCAATTGAAGACATTCGCAGAAGAAAAGATCAATGTGAGTCTTTGAGTTTTTGCAAAGTAAAAATCTACCCTCGATTCGCTTCGAAAGTTTTAGTGGAATAACAGTTTGGACTTTCGTTCGCCCAATGTCCCAGCGCGGCTGGCTGACCCTGAAAAAGAAAATAGATTCAAGAAACAGTGCAGGATAAGCATTTTGTCATCGGTCTAATTTACTCATTGAAGCATACATGCTAGACGAATACGTCAGTTAAATAAGGAGCTAAAATCCTTCTTTTTAATCCTCCTTCGACTTTCGTATTAAAAAAAGGAAACGAGAGAGATATTAGATATCCTGCCAGCGTTTCTGCGTAAAACACAGTGGTGACTCATGCAATGTGGCAACAATGTAGGTATTCTCCCAATTTGAAACAAGGTAAAACAATCGACCTTCAGAAAACGCAATTGCACCCCGAAAGATATCGATACTTTTGTATAGGTTTAAAGGCAAACAAGCATGGTTGTCTGATTGCATGAGCCACTTATGGTTAAACATTAGGGTTAATCTTCTTCAGAAATGCCCAAAACACCCAAGCATTAATTTCGGTCAGGCTCCATAGTCTGATAGTCAGCGGAACTGGCCATACTAATCCGGAGGTCGCGGAATCGAATCTCGGATGAAGTGACAAGATATTGCGGTCTCAAATCTAGTTACATCAGGAGGACATGGGTGTTACTCTTCTTTCTTTCATATTTCCATCTTCATAAATCTCTTCCATTTCGTCCGTTAGTTCCTATATAATAGATGACGAATTACTAAAACTTCCGGGAAAAGAACAAAAGCATCAATTTCTGGAATGGAGAGAAGAGAGCATACCTGAAGTTTGATATACATACCCTAGTAGGAATGTCCCATGGGAACACCTGACAATTTTTTTTGCATGGGTTCCCATGGGAAGTTTCTGTTAGGGGAGGCCCTCCATTCCGCAATGGCTTCGATTAAGATTGACGTGGTTAACTGAAAGTGTTGGATTCATCTCTTAAAAATGGTACACAGTGAAATTAATTCAACCGGATGTCTGTTTAATACTCACTTAACGGAAATTCCGATTTTTTTCAACGGGAATTCCCGTTACTTGACCGGAATTCCTGTTGAAATAACAGGGAATTCTCGTTGAAATAACAAGAATTCAGTTTGAGTAAGTATAAAAAAGACGTCCTGTTATTGCGGTAACAGGAAATTTTTCTCAGTATAAGGTAAGAGTTGATGGCTGTGGTAAGACCGACTCAAATGTACTTAAAGGTTAGTCGATACTTTGATTTGCACTCTCAAGTTTAGAGACTAAAAAGGAAAGGTTACGTTCAATTGCTTGGAGGGTGGCACTCTTTGATGCGCCTACTCAAAATGAAAGGGTGGAACGGAAAATTGGTGAGGTGGTTGGAGGGGCAGAGAGGATATTCGAGCAGACTTCAATCATGATTAGTTTCCCTGGTTTTTAATGCGTTTTATTCATCAAATGATGTTCTCTGATAAAGCCGGGGCTTGGACAATTTTGTAGCGTCATATATATGTTGTCCATTTTTAAACTCAGGCAAAAGGTCGAACTCGGGACTTTTCACCGCTCACCTAATAGTTCGATATTTCGCGAGTATTTGAATGGACAAAATAAAACGACACCATACTGCACGCCACACTACTGCTCAGAGAAAACTGGACACAATTTTCAAATCCAGTTTTAGTACATATTTCATTACATATATTTCGAAGGTGTGAAAGACATTCTCATACTACCGTGCACACTGATAGTGATTTTGGAACCTCGAAGTTGCGAGACTTTCTGTAGCATTTTGAATCAAATTTTAAAAGACATTTTTATGTGGATTTAGTTCAAAGAGAATTTCCGAAAAAAGAGATAAATAAATAAATAAATGAATAGATAGGTAAATAAAAAAATAAAAAAGTAATAATAATAATTATAATAATAATAAAACAAAGAAGTTGCACGGAAAAGAAAGACTGGTATAATTTACCATCTGCATTGCTGATTTTGATGTCTGCTAGCCTGTATGGTAAATTTCACCATAATAAGGTAAATGCAGCGTACCTTTGAGGTAAATCACGGTAACACGTTGTTGGTTACCATAAGTTGCGTTAAATTCACCACACATGATAGCAGACTCCAAAATCAGCTATGCAGATGGCAAATTAGCTACCAGTCTTTTTTTTTCGGTGTGAGAAGTGCAATATTTTCGCCACGGTGTAAACTGATTGAGCTCTTTCTATATCAAGTTTTTTGAAAATATGGAATAAAAAAGAATAAAGAAACACAAATAATAAGTCCCATGCACTGTGCATCGAAACATGTGCATGCTACCGTGCACTCAAATAGTGATTTTTGAACCTCAAAGTGTAAGAACAGAATCGTTGTTGCATTTTTGTCAAATTTTTATTAAATACATTTTCGTGAGGATTTAGTTTATATACAATTTTGGGGGGGATAAATAAAAGGAGAAGTGAAATAATCTTGCCACGGTGCAAAATGGTTCAGCTCTTTCTACTAAAGGTATACCCTCAAAGGAATTTTGTGAAAGTATAAAATAAAAAGAATAAAGAAGGAAAAATAATAAGCCCCACTGTGCATCGAGGGTATATGGTGTTAAGTTGTAGAGTGGAGACAGTACGGGTAAGGTTGTGGAAAGGAGGGGGAGGGGGGGACAGGAGACTAAAAAACGGAAGTTGGCTGGAGTAAGTAACAATCGTGGAAAATGCGAAAGAATTGTGATGAGACAGATGATGAGAGGCTTGAGGAACGGGGAATGAGCTGGAATGAGGAGGATGAGGAATGAGAAACGAGGAACTGTCTGGCAAGGAGCCAGGATTTGTACGCATCGCCCGATCGGTTTCAACTTCACTTCTTCACACCGCGCTATGCGACCGCCGCCGTTGCGTTGACGGTGATGGCGGGATAAAGCAGAACTGTCAATATTACCATTTCAACAGACAGTCAAGATGACATTACAATTTGCGCCGTCTTCCCACCACTCTCCATTGTCTCTATCCGCGTCACGCGCTTTTACTCGTCAAACTTTGAGCCGTTCTCTTTGAAATGTCGTCGTTGCCAAAATTGGGACTTTTTGTACTCACGTTTTGAATCAAAGTCATCTGAATTGAAAAATCTCATTTTTTTTTTTTTTTTTTTTTTTTTTTTTTTTACTGTTTTTTTTGTTCTGCATAACCTAACGAACATTTCCATGTCTAATTTATATACATTTTTAGATGATAGAAAAGCAAATACATAAAGAAAACGAAAGTAGATCAATTCTGATTTTCGTTTTTTAGTGGCTGATCCAAGCTGATTTAAACTTCATAGTTTTCTGTTGCATGAACTTTAAAGTCCTCTCTTGAAAAAAAAAAAGGTTTTTTCATGTTCCGGTACACTTATTTCAGAAACTGTTTCACTTAGAAAGCTCAATTCTTTTTAAAACGTTCGTTTAGATATGCTCAACACAGTGTACCTATTTTTAAATCAGGAAGTATGACTATTTTTTTCTTAAATTAGCAAGAGCACTGAAAATTTAGGGTTTTTTAATACTTGTTTTAAAAAAGCTCAGTGACAAAAAGTTTTTCTGGGAGAAAAAAAAAAGTTGGTTAGCCATGTTAAGATACATCTAAAGACTATCTGTACCAAATTTGAAGTTTCTAGCTCTAAAACTCTGGCAGAAAATGGTACCGGAAAAAGGGTATTTTTTAAATTGCTGAGATAGGCACTACCTTCTCCCCTTAACCCTCTATGGTATGGCGTTATACTTTTAAGTAACACGGGGTATTTCAATTTCTAAAAAAACAATAAATGCGGTCCTATTTACTCTGCATGTTGTTACCTACCTATAGGTGACAATATGACCGATGTGGGGAGGGGGTTATGACTTATTATGATCCTGTAATGCAAACATGAAAAAAAATCTCCGGTTTTTTCCTCCCAAAATCGGCGGGAAAAAATTAATTCATGCCATAGAGGGTTAAGTCCGCATAGTTCGTAGGTGCTTCACCATTTCGTTTAAAAATTCATTTTAAATTAAATTAAAGATAATAAACAGGAAAAAACAACATTTTTGGCTCTCCTGAATATTTTACTCAGTCCAGTCAATCATCTCCCTTTTCCCTGAAGGCATATCAAATGGATAAAGTGATAACTCGTGAGTGCCAGCCCTGATTCAGAACCAACCAGGGCTCAATGTTTAGTTTCCAAAAGAGCGCATATTAGATGGAAATTGCCACATCCATCAAGACGATCGAATATTGGATCCTATAAGACAACCCATCCTCTTCTTTCCTCGCTAATCGTCAAGTGAAACCCCCTGGTTGATAGACACAAAGAAAAATTCTTTGCGAAGTCGAACATCACGAATCGACATCGATACATTGGATCCAATAACAAAAAAAGCCCCCTCAGAATTGGGGGATGCAATTTCAACTCCAGCGAGTAGAAGTAATAATTACAACTCCTTTGGAGCTGCCTGTTGTCGAACCAATTCTTCAGCTGTAAAAAGAGTAAGGCGTTTTTACATACACTAAACATCACACCGCGGAAAAATGAAAAACTGTAAAAATAATTAAAAAAAAAAATACCATATTTCAAATCGTAAACCAAATTGTAAATAAACGTGCCACATTTAAACTGTTCACCAAAATAGGTCAGCACCCTGGATTCGCAGAATAAGCCGCATCTTAACATCTACAAAATGGTGGGACTCTTATACATAGTTACAGTCAAGCGGGAAATTCGATTTAAATAAGCATGCCCGTATTTGACACGCTTCATACACGCAAACGAGTCGGTAATAAAGAATAAATACTCCTTCAATTTTTCGAGTGGCAACCGACCTAACTTCCAAGTGGGGACTTTTTTTTATAGTCACCCTGCGTATATCTTACGTCCACTTTCTGCTATTTTCTAACTCTTTGGCGTTCAAAACTAGCTTGAATGCTTTCACCTCACCCTATGCCTCGAATTCATAATATTTCAGTGACAGCGCGTATTCCGTTTTGCCTACATCGGATCCTGAAAGCGTATATTAGCCCTCGATCGACGCGGACGCCCGCACGTGCTCGCATCACGCAGCTCACGAGCGTGCACGCGCAATGGATAGCGGACGGACATTTGATTAGCGTTGAAGCGAAATCAAATTAGGAGACCCTTTATTTACCTGCTGCGGCCGCGACTCCGACTTTCGAGGTGGTTTTGGAGGTTAGGACTACATCTAGGCTTACTAGCTCAGAAAACCAGGCACGGGACAAAGCTACGCCGCGTAGCACCGTCCTTTGCATCTTACAATAGGTAAAGTCGCGAAAATATCTGGACAGAGAAAAAAAATGAAACTGGTGGTTTCAGGTCAGTATAGGTCGACAGTAATATGGACTACGGACAAAATTGCTTCTTCTTTTGATCCACTGACAGACAAAGTGTCTTCGTGAGTATATATGTTACGCCCCGTTGGCGAAACCGGCCATTCCGCGGAATGGCTGGTTTTTTGGTCATTCCGCGGAATGGCAAGAGCAGTTGACCATTCCGCGGAATGACCGATTTTTTGGCCATTCCGCGGAATGGGCAGCCATTCCGCGGAATGGCAAGGTAAAATCAGTCTCATTACGCCAACGGGCCGACCATGAATTTCAACCGAAGCTGATGTAAGTAACGAATGTGTTTCGAAGTGAAGATGACACCACTCTACGAATTTTAGACGAATGTTTCTAAATGGTCTTTCACTTTTACGAAATAATAGGTATACGTTTTAAAAAGAAAATAGCCAAACATGTATTACTATATTTGAATTTCACTCTTATTACCTTTTTTAACATTATTTTTTTATCGACTCGCATTTAATTTCATGCGTTCACATACTCTCACTCAGCCATTCGTCTGTATCGATTTATGTAAGTATTTGTTTTATTATTTCATTATTGACGCACTTATTAATGGATTATATTCCAATATATCAGTAGAAGGTCAAAAAGAGAATCAACTATTCTACTCAGTAATAGCATATATTAATTTTTGATGGGCTGAAAAAAGGAAAAAAAAAGCGATCGATCCAGGAGGAAAGATGAATAACATTGAAATATGTTTCATATGCGTTCAAATACTTTCACTCAGCCATTCACCTATCGATTTATGTAGGTATTTTTTTTTATTTTGTCATTATTTACGCACTTAATGGATTATATTGCAATATATCAGTGGTAGGTCAAAAAGAGAATCAACTCATTTACTCGGTAATTTTTGATGGGCTGGAGAAAGGAAGAAAAAATGGCAACGCTGTAGTGCGTTGCAGTTTTTTTTGCGAAAAGTGGCAACGCCTGTGGCTAATATCAATGATGTAATGATGAACAGCTGATTGTACAGGCGAATAAGTAGAGGGATGGAGTATTGCAAGAGCATTAATGCGGTGCGAACGTAATGTGGTGGCCATTTTACCTTTGGGAAACGGTGGCCTATACGACATCATGTTCTCGAAATATGTTCGAGAACATGATGTCGTATAGGCCACCCTAGGACGAAATATGTTCTCCACCTTCCTTAATCCACCTTAGGCACAGTGATTTTGTTTCTTTCATGAGATTCGAGTATTATAGTGTGTCGTATGTTACAAAGTTCTTTTTTAAAGTTTGTGGATTGTACGTAACATTTATTGGTTTTCTGAAATTGTTATCAAGTATGCATTCAAGTGATTGTTAAACTTATTTTAGTGAAACGAAAGTTTGAAAGTAACGAGTAGTGCCGTGAGAAAGTCGTCACCAAACAAAGAGATGCAGGAAAAAGTGATCACCATTGTGTACCAAAAATTACCGAGTAAATGAGTTGATTCTCTTTTTGACCTACTACTGATATATTGCAATATAATCCATTAAGTGCGTAAATAATGACAAAATAAAAAAAAATACCTACATAAATCGATAGGTGAATGGCTGAGTGAAAGTATTTGAACGCATATGAAACATATTTCAATGTTATTCATCTTTCCTCCTGGATCGATCGCTTTTTTTTTCCTTTTTTCAGCCCATCAAAAATTAATATATGCTATTACTGAGTAGAATAGTTGATTCTCTTTTTGACCTTCTACTGATATATTGGAATATAATCCATTAATAAGTGCGTCAATAATGAAATAATAAAACAAATACTTACATAAATCGATACAGACGAATGGCTGAGTGAGAGTATGTGAACGCATGAAATTAAATGCGAGTCGATAAAAAAATAATGTTAAAAAAGGTAATAAGAGTGAAATTCAAATATAGTAATACATGTTTGGCTATTTTCTTTTTAAAACGTATACCTATTATTTCGTAAAAGTGAAAGACCATTTAGAAACATTCGTCTAAAATTCGTAGAGTGGTGTCATCTTCACTTCGAAACACATTCGTTACTTACATCAGCTTCGGTTGAAATTCATGGTCGGCCCGTTGGCGTAATGAGACTGATTTTACCTTGCCATTCCGCGGAATGGCTGCCCATTCCGCGGAATGGCCAAAAAATCGGCCATTCCGCGGAATGGTCAACTGCTCTTGCCATTCCGCGGAATGACCAAAAAACCAGCCATTCCGCGGAATGGCCGGTTTCGCCAACGGGGCGTAACATATATACGTCTACAAACAAAATATCTATCTTGAAAAATTACCAATTCTAAAGGCGTCTACATATTTTACGTCGACAAAATAAACGGAACCGAGAGTACATGTATATTATACATTATACCTCTTTTCACCATGCGTCCTTTTTTTTCTCTCTTTTTCTTTTCTCAAAATAGGAAGCTACAGCCCTCAAAGTTTTTTTTTAAAAAAAAGTATGGTGTTTTTGGAATAGTGACCGCCAGTATGGGTTTATACTGGTGGTCACTAATCCAAAAACTTTATGACCATATGTCATGAAAATTGGTGACCCGAAGTCATTGTACGTGTAAAATTCATCAATGACCTCGAGAATTTCAGAAATTAAGTAGGACTGTACTTTTCAGGCAATCTTGAACCTTTAACGGCACAGATTTATTGTGACGTATTGAAACCGTGGAAAATTATTATTACTATCACATGGGAGTAACTCTAGAAAGGTTTACGGTCTCTTGTATTTTGTCGATACGACGCGTTTAAAACAAGAAAATTGCTGCACAAGTAAATGTGAAAAAGTTAGCGCTTTTACTACGGTGGCGGTGGGCAGCCTGAAGAAGCAGCGGAGTGGCGGGTTCCATACTTACTGCCACTCACCATGGTAACACTGAAAGAACTGTGCTCCGGTAGTACACCTATTGCTCCGGTAGAGCCGAAGCACGTGCTGATTCAGATAGCTTCGCGGAGCAAAGCTCGGTAGTACATAAGCACGTGCTTCGGGAATGTATATAAAGTAGAGTGAAAAAAGAGCGTGGCGCAACCCAGGATCGAACCGGGGATGTATCATTTCGGGGTCCAGTGCGTTACCACTGCGGTGCTCAGTGCTTGTGGTATACGAGGCCTGATTGCTGCGTATATAAGGGTAGCGCTGCGAGGCGCACACCCTTTACGACGCGCTTAGTTAAGTGAGCAAACTCTGTGAATATGCTCCTAAATTGTAACGTAGCGTTCTTTCAGAGATTGCCGATGACAAATTCTCAGAGTGAATTGATTTCAAGAGTGAACCCGTTCTACTCTGATACTTAACAGAGAAAAGATGGCGACAGGTCCTGCTAATTGTATGTCATTGCACGTGTTGCCCGCCTACATCGCAATGCCGAAGCAAGAGGTTCGGGACTACTAGAGCATGTGGCTCGCTACTACCGACGGAAAGCCCGCTAGTCACAGAACTTTGCTTCGGATATGCCTCCTTCAGCTTCCCGAAGCATGTATTCGGTAGAGCCAGAACTTTTTTTTTTCAGTGTAAAACCGCTGACTTTTCCACTAATTGTGCAGCAACTGCCCCGCCTAAGATGCGTTGTTTTCGAAAAAAGCATGATACCAAAAAGCTTTCTAAGAGTTTTTTCCCATCTGATTGTAATAATTATTTTCCATTTTTTTTAATCCGCCGCATAAAATGTGTGCCGTTAAAGGTACAAGATTGCCTGAAAAGTACAGTCCTACTTAATTTCTGAGTTTCCGGGGGTCATTAATGAATTTTACACGAGAATAGCTTCGGGACAGTAATTTGACATTTGATTCATACTGGTGGTTGGTTTCTATTCCAAAAAAAAAAAAAAATATAATTTGTTTTTGTTTAAAGTTTTAGGGGCTGTAGCTTAAAATGGGGGCATTTTCGGACCCATGTTCACAGGAAAAAAAGACGACTTATTTTGGCCCCAGTTAATTCATGATCCAGAAGTTTGGCACGTGAGTTTTGTTACACCCTGTATTCATGTATCAATAATTTTTTTATGATAAGATTGAACGTTTAAGAATGAATGAGCGAGGAGGACGAAAGTTTGCTCCAACAGATGATATCAAAATTTAATATCCGCGCTATCCCCTTTTTTTCATAGAAAATGTCGATGATTCGAAATACGAGGAAATTCCGAATTGGAACGATTCCGAGTACAGGTGGGTTTTTGGATGACGGAAGTTAGAAATACAAATTAGTGATTTCAAGTGAATTGTCTCTGGGGACTCGACCTCTCTCAAATTAGACAGGTTTGAATTATCGAGAGTTTGCATCAGGTTGTTGAAAATTCAAGCGAAACAAAATGAGTATAACTTTTCAAGAAAAGCAACAGAGTCTTGAGTATTAGAAATGAATGATTCCGTGAATCTTCACAATATACCTTGTATATTTATCAGTCATCTGCAAAGTGCTCAATTATTCTTCATTGATGCGTTAATGCCTGCAGATTTCGAGTGTATGCAATATTGACTACACGTGGCGATGAAATCACTTCGCGGAACCATTTTGAAGAGTAATGGAAGATAACGTTCGCAGTTCTAACTACGATACAATTTTGTTTCTGTCCGTATATTTACCTCAGAATTGAAACAAGCAGTGGACCTCCAATACATTGTATGTATTGGTGAATCGTGCCGTGGTATAATTGGAATTTCAACCAAATACATTACAAAAATGTCTTCCATCGCTTAGAATGGTAACACTAAAAACATAACAACCTTTCGAACGAAGCACCACAAGATAGATTCTAACGCTTGACACCTTCGAGATAGCCCCCCTGGGGTGGCCGAGGACGGTCGTGAGGGGGTTTTGACCCCCGGAAAAAAATGATTAAGAATAGCCATAACTGCAAGTCTTCACATCAATTAGCCAAAACCAAGAACGTAAAAAAGTGGAGGGGAGGGGGGATTTTAAAAAAATGGGTTAAAAAAACACCCTAAAGAAAAACGTCTAGTGACCAAAAACCTTTCAAACAATTTTTTTCCAACAGCGTTTAGTAATCATTAAACAAACCTTTCACCGCGGCCCCCAACTATCGTGACTTTTGGTATACAATTGCGGACGCTATCCCAAAAGAACCGCAAATTTGTCAAAGCTTCATGGGAACTTCGGCACAAAGAAGGGGGAGAGGGGCATTTTCGAACACATAATCACAAACAAAAAGAACTAACTTCGGCCCCAAATGAGTTTTGATATACTGCCAGTGTACGCAAGACACGTGAGTGTTCTAACACGCTATGCATAGTCAAATAACTTGAAACTCATTATAAAACAAATTCCTTCGAGTAACCCCCCCCCCCCCCCCCGAAAAAAAAATGGCAATGGAAATAATCGCCGAATCAGCTGACGAAACGAGAGGACAAAGATAAAAGTGGACAGTGGTAGTGCTCACAGCTGTCAACGTTGCAGACATATACGACACTCATTACAAACAAAGAAATTAAAAAAGACGCAGCACTACTACCAATAATCGCGACTTCAACAGAACTAGAGTCCCTATATATGAAAGAGTCAAGACACGTGAACAGAAGTGAGGAAGAAGAAGGTGTCTAAGGAGCCTGGAGGCGCGCCTCTTGTTTACATTTTTATCCAACGATCTTCCCGCCAAAGATTACTTATACAAGTATTCGTGTGGAAGTAATCTTTGTTAGGTCAACCTAACCTCCAATACCCGTTGGCTTCACTACCTGTTTTAAAAGTAATGCGTTAATTTTATTCTGTTCTGAACACATTTTCATCAATTGCTAATTCATTTCTCATCAGTACAAGCTGAAAATGTCGAAAGTTTCCTCAAAGCTGGGCATCAGTGAAGATGGTTCCATGAAGATGTAAATGTAAACAAGAGGCGCGCCTCCAGGCTTCATAGACCCCTTCTTCTTCACTTTTCAGCAGCCAATCAGAGATGGAACCTCGTATGGCGAGACTCTTTCATATATAGGGACTCTAAACAGAACATAAAATAAATATTAACAATGTACAAAGAATACATCTAAGATTCCATGCAAAATATAGTATAAATATATACCCAGAATAGAAACATTTACAAAAAACGCGGCATAGTGTCCGCCATTGAAATAAAATTGCAGTTGGTATCAATGAAAGCGTACACCACACCGAACGATGCGACTCGTTACACCTTAAAAGCTGATAGTATACTTTTGGAACAAAATAAAAACAATGAGGAAATATAATGACATAAAATTACGTATATAAATAAAGCGTAATCTGGGAATACTACAGAAACAATCATAAGCCATAACACACAACAGGACACGAATAAACGACACTGCCGCAAACCTAAGATGCCCACCTTTTTCCGCTGCCATTTGATCTGTATTAAACAGCTGTATCATTATATACATGATTTCATTGTGAGCATCAAAACGAAAGGAAGAAGCTTGCCTATAAGGCACGCTTAAAACTGCGACAGTGACTATTTCATCCAATTTTCATGACTGAGTCGGTGGTATGCATGCAGTTGGACCTCCAATTTCGTGGGGATGCTTATTCGAACTATCCGCGCATAATGAAGACGCACGCTATAATCTCTGTCCATCCGAATTGAAGATACTGATCCATGCGTTTTTAAGAGGAGAACGTGTTTTTACTTTCTCACTCTAATGAAATTAGAAAAATTGAGAAAGTATTGCGATGGCGCAGAGATTTTCAAGGTATTTTGTTGCAATAGTTGGCCTCTCACGACTAAGTCAATCATGATTTTTACAAAATAATGGCCTCTCATCATGTCTAATACCATCAGAAAGAACATACTTCAATCATATTCCCATATTTCTTAACCCTTTCTAACATAGAGACATATATGCAAAAAAAATCTGTGGCGTCTGTCCGTCCGTAACTTCCCATAACTTTTGAAATATTGGTCCTTATGCTTCCAAATTTTGCACAGCTGTTGCTTTTTAGATTTCTCAGAGGAGATTTTTTGGTTTTTTTAAAATTTCAATTTTTAGGTTAGTTATGGGGAAAAAATGATATCCATTGAAATCAATGGTAAAAAGGGTAAAAATGGGTAAAACTGGAATAATTCAAGTTTGGCTCAATCAATTTTGATGAAAGTTAGCAAAAAAATCTACATTCAGCCTACTATAAAATAAATCACACATAGTTACAATATTCAACCCTTAAAACCGTTTAAAAAATCAAAATAAGTGCGCTCGAGCCAAAAAATGGAATTATCGTGAGAAATTAATCTTTTTACTTGGAGTCAATCAATTATGGCTCCATGAATTTTGATGAAACTTTTGTACACACAATCCACTATCAAAATACTAACATATTTTGCTTTCTTAGTCACCATACACAACTGATAAAACCATTCAAGAGGCAATACAGGTGCGATTGAGAAAAAAATATGGGAATAAACGCAAATAAAAACATATTCCTATTAATTGAGATAGTTTAGGTTTGGTCCAATGAATTTTGATGAAAACTGGCAAATATAATCTACTATTAGTCTACAAAAGAAAGTATCCCTCACAGTTACAATATACAACCCTTAAGAGAGTTTAAAAATCAAAATAGGGTGTTCGACCCCAAAAAAAAAAAAAAGAATTAAAGTAACGAATTAATGTTAAAACTTGGAGTCAATCATGAATGAGATGAATTTTGATGAAACTTTGCACAAACATTACATGTTACCGACCCATTAAAATATTTCTCTCATACAGTCATCATGAAAAACCTTTTAAGACCGTATCAGGGAGCAATACAGGTGGGATCGAGCAAAAATCTTTTAAACTAAGCCAATATAAAGACAAAATAATATTTGGAATAAGTAATTCAAGCATGACTCAATTAAGTTCGATGAATATTAAAACAAAAAGTTTGTAATCTGCCTAGGCATAATTTTTTTCCATGTATAGCTACAATCAACAGCTCTTAAGTCTGATACCGTTTAAAGGCAATACAAGTTCCATCAAACCAAAATAAGAACGTATAAAAAAATTAAACTTATAAAGAAGAGTCAATCAAAAATGGATGAATTTTGTTGAAATTTTGTGTACGCAGTCTGCAAACAAAATACGTCTTTGGAGGGGTTTAATCTGCTAAACTAACAAAATATTTTGAAGATCCACCGTTTGGAAGAAGGAACCAAAAATTGTATTCATTGGAGGAAATGCAAGAATCAATATCGATTTTGACAACCTATAAAAACTAAGGGAAAAAAGAAACTCCAACAAATAGAATGAATGCAACTTAAAGAATAAGAACTTATTGGAATCTGGAATTAATCTAAAACATGTTGAAAGCAACATCAGATTAGAATTTAGGGATCTCAATTAGCCTTCAATTGATGAAGTAGGCAACTATTCGTACAGCTTCTCTACAAATTTGCAAACTCTTCGGATTGAAGGCAGAATTATGTCTAGAGATGAAAATATTTGATAAATACTTGTGGGTCTAGTGGTCTCCCCCAGAATTCTAAAAGGGGGTCTGGGGTCTCCCCCAGCATTTTAACCCTTTGTCTACTGGCGGTACAAATTTGTACCACCAAATTAACATGGTTTTAAATGTATTTTCAAAAGAATCACTATGCACATCAAACTAAGCGAGAAAAGTTCATTCGATTCATTGGGATTGATAAAAAATTCGTGAGAAGGGTTTGTAATAAACCCGGGTTTAAAGGGTTAAAGGGGGGTTTGGGGTCTCCCCCAAAATTCCAAAGGGGGGTCTGGGGGCCGCCCCCAGATAAAAATGGTGTGAGAAAGTGTTCTTAGGGTATTCCCTACAGTTTATTATAATCGTAGACGTGGCAATCACAAAAACTTTAGAAACTGAAAATTTTGTTTAAATGGGACTGGAGCAAAAAGAAATTGCAGCAAAATTTGAAAGTAGAAAATGATTATTTCGAATTCAGTTTTAATTTTTGCCCACGTCTTTAATAGGTTTCTATAAGTGAACACTTCCTATCAGCTAACAATGACAGTTTATATTCCCTTCTTCTATAGTTCCTTTCGCTTTTTCATATTTTCATTTCCTTTCCTTCTGTGTTTTCTTCCTCTAGAAGGCATTTTCTCCCTTTCTCGGTAACCCACCAACGAGCTGTAGACAAGGTAACATAATGTTTTGGTTGTTTTAAGAAAAAAAAAAAACTCAAATCGCTTAGCACTCAAGATAAACGTGACATATTGTAATATGTACAAGAATATTTGTGCGAAAGAGCTTCAAAATAAACCAAAAACGAAAACTTGGCGTATTAAGTTATATAAACTGCTCATTAGCAGGGTCGTTCAAAGAATATATGATTAGTAGGAAATTAACTTGGCGGGTTTACTACACCATTCTAATGTATGGCTTTTAGCAGGTTCCGATTTTCTATATCTACCGAGTAAAAAAGTGTGTTTGCGACTTTATCAATCAAGGAGAAGAACATGCATGTAACAAGTTTCCAGCGTCTTGTCAAAAATCTGCATACGTGTCAAATTTTCACGGTAAGAATTAAGTTTTATCCAAGTAACTTTTTGGCAGCAGAAATATAAGCAGATCTTCAAGCGATCGTCGAAGCGCAGGGCGTCTTAAATGTCACAGGTCTCGCAACATTCGAGGGATGATTATGTGAAATCACGGCACGGCGTGGTTTGGCAAGTAAGCCTGGTTGCCACATTGTGTCACAAAATCATTAGATTTTATGTTGATTTTAATTGGGATCTTTGTGATTTTATTGTTCATACTGGCAACCCTGCGTGGCAATTTTGAGTGATTGAAAAGTCTTGCTTTTTGACTTAGAAAACGAACCGAACCGAATGTGGGTAGAGAGGTAACTTGAGGGATGAAGGATAAGGGATGAGGGACGGGAGATCAAGGGATCGCGGATCTGCTGCAGATGAAGACTGAAGGGCTGAAGAGCTGAAAAGCAGGGTTGTTGAGTGCTGAAGAGACAGGAGTACACATCAAAGGAAACAGGAAAGAAGGTGAAATAATGTCAGGTAAAGTTGGCATCAATGCCGATGAAATCGCGGGCGGGCCGTGTCTCAAATTAGAGCCGAAAGTTGTTAATCTCGCTAATTAGGATGCGCGTTTTGATCCGTTAAATAAATTCGATTCCTTTGCCGTGAAGTCAGGTCTACAAGGCGGGATGTGCGGGGGCAGGGGTTAAGAAGACGGGGAGTGGAGAAGGCGTGTCCCGATATTTCCAATTATGTCGAGTAAGTTGCTTTAAGTGCCTGTATCAGTGTATCGGTTCGCTGCAAAAGTTTTCTTCGATCGAATTTCAGTCTAATTTTTAGCGTGATACCTGCAAGGCTGCAACAAGCGGAAGAAAGATAAAATTAACTCAAGAAAATATTGACTCCTTCAATTACATGTAAGTAGAGCGGAAGGGAGACCCAGCTATCAGCATCTGCAGCAATGAATGATTCCTTTACCCTCTGATTAGTATCCAACAAAGACTTTAAAGTTAATTTGAAAATGTTACAAATCGAACTAAGAGAAAATTTCGAAATTAAAGAATTTCTTCCATCTTATTTTTTCGAAACATTACTCTTTACCTGAAAGCAGAGCTCAAGATATTTTTTTGTTTTTTTACATTAGAGCTGATGGATATTAGGTTTCAAGAGATTTCGTCCAATCCTAATTCGTCCAATACACGTTTTGTCCAAAGAAGATCGTCCAATGTAAATTAGTCCAATTTAAATTGTCCAATATTATTTCGTCCAAAGCGCTAATTTGTCCAACGAACAACTTAGCCATATTTTATTTAGTCCATTTTTAATCGGTTCATCAATTTCGTCCAATATTTTGAAACATTCGTGGAAATCAACAAATCAACAGAACACATTATCACGCATTGGAAGAAATCTACAATCTCATTTTTTCTATCAAAAGGGGTCATTTGACTATCCTATCGTTGAATAGGGGTTGAATCTTATGTAGAGCGCGCATCTTCTCATTTTTTGACGTTATGTTTTTGGCCAATTTTTCTGATGGACAGAAGTAAACTCTGGACATTTTTAAATTTGGACAAATAATTTTTGTACGTATTCTTCTTACATCGGACAAAATAGAAAGTTGGACCAAATAAAAAATGGACGTGTTCGCTTTGGACGAAATCTCTACTAACCGGTTATTATATTCTCTGTGTTTTTTCTCGGGAGGTTTAGGGGAAAAAAAGCCAAATCAAAAGTGATGAAATTAAAGTTTTGGCAAACTGATTACGCACCGTCGTTTCGGCAACTAGGAGCAATCAACTTAACAACTGAAAGTTTTCAGGTCGGCAATTACGTAAATATTGTCGTCTTACAGCTTTCCTTCAAAATTCATCCGATTCCGGAAGGCGATATTGTAAGGCCCGGCTATATTTCCGGAATTTCAGCATATCTCAAGAAACTTTTGGTTGCCATAAACATAGTAAACGGTTTACAACATTAAGCGTAGTCACCGGTCTCAGCTGTATTGATCGTTTTCGTTGTTTTACAGTTACTTTGAAAGTATTCGGACGCGTTTTGTTCCAAATCGAAGAATCCAGGCAAGGAACGAACACAAATTTTGTAAACCCAATTTCACTATCTTAAGTTTAAGAAACGATGTATAAGTGTGATACTTTTTCATGGGAATTATCTATTTGCCTATCCATCAGAGGTCTTTGCATTTTGCGTTTAACAAATCTCTATTGGATTCGTTAATTCATATCCTCTGTAAAATATAAGCATGAAACCTTTAACTTCAATTTTTAAGAGATTGCACTAGAACTCTTCAGATTATATCGTAGTTAAGCTCTTCTTGCCTCTTCGGCAAGAAAGTATTCACAGAATATCCGATTTATCACTGAAAAACAGGCTGCTACGGACACAACACATTTTTGCCATTTGTCGTTCACTCTATTTTCCGACTGCAACGTACTTGAAAGTTTATTGTGATGCTTGAAATTTTGAAGAATAACATGTCCATAGTTTTAGACTTAATATTTTTCACATGATTCGTAGGTTCAATCATAAATATTTTCTGCAAAAGTAATTCAATAACATGCCCTGTTCTTGAGTCCTCCTTTTCAAACAATGGCTGATCGTAAATTCAATAAATGAGTCGACTGTGGCCTATGCATGAAGTCCAGCCATGACTGTTGAGTGTTGACTGACCCATATTAGCATAACGCCAATGTTCGAAAAAGAGAGCGCGCTTGATGTTGATGTTTTTATCGGCCCCTTTACTCGGATATCGCTATAATTTCCTTAGGAAGAAGGCGTGAGTGAGAATTGTAGCATCGTGAAACGTGAAGGAAAAAGGAAGCAATTTCAGGGGTGCGCGTGGTATAGCGGCGGAAGGGGTCTTTTAAGAGCGCCGAGGGGGGGGGAGAGGGAGGGAGGGAGGGAGGGAGGGAGCAGGTATTAAAACGCTTGTTTGAATCTAGCGCCCCCAAAAAACAGAGACCGAGGCGCGAGAGAGCAAGAGAGAACAAGATCAACGATGCAAAAACAGGGGATTGATGACTTCCGAATTTATCATAACAAGGAGGAAAGAGGCGTCGGTCATTCCGCACGCGTCACATGCTAATTCGAAGCGTTTTGACCCCTCGCTTCGCTGGTCTCAAAAACAAGATCCCTCTGTTTCTTTCTCTCACTTTTCTCCAATTCCTCTATCTCTCTTTTGCTCCCTTCATTTTGCTTCTATCCCACTCTTTATCCTCTTTTGAAGGCAGGGATGTGGCAATGGATGAAGGGGGGGGGGGATTTGGATTTTGATATCGCGCGAACACCCTCATTAAATCGTCTCTACGTGAAGAGTATATCGCCAGCCCACCTATTCGCGCACACTTCGCGAGGCTTCCGTGATACGTATACGTACATGGGGATTTTGTTTAGTTGCACACTTTTGCTGTGAGTGATTCAAATGTCGATTCAGAGGTAAAAACCTGCGAAAATAACGATGGTTGCATTAGAATCTCACGAAATCCACTCTTTAACTCAAAAAATTATTTTGAATGCGCAAGCGTAATGGCGGCGTTGGACACTGATGAGAGATTCCCATCTAGCATTACTGTCACTCCATCCAGAAGTTACCAAAAGGAGACGGCTTTTCTTTGACACCGGTGTCACCAGGTGTTACGGTTCGATCCATTTATTGGATGTGGATCACTTCTCTGGTGTCTAATTACTCCGTGAATCTGCCTGGTCATCGTAGTGAGAGTGACGAAATTAAGATAGGAATCTCCCTTAGTGTCCAACTTCGCCATAGACTGTTTTAGTAGAGCGATATATCGTATCGATTGCCGTCCGAGGGCCTCTGGTTCCAAACAAACTCTGGTTCAATGTAATTTCCCCATAAACGAACTTTTGAACGGAAATTTAGGGTATTAAATCAAACAATTTATGCGACCTTTTTGCGATTATGAATTCTCCGTCCTCGAAAATGCTTAATTTTGTCTGGTTCCACCCATAAAACTGCCGGAATCAACAAGATATTACAGATTAAACGATGCGTTTGGAGGTTGGAATCACCCAAATGTTATTGTTGTTGTTGTGGAATTGGCGGGATTTCGGGCGATTCTAACCTACAAATGCAACATTTAATCTGTGATATCTTATTGATTTCGGCAGTTTTAGTCAAGGAACCAGGCATAATTAAGCATTTTCAAGGACATAGAATTCATAATCGCAACAAGGTCGCATTAATTGTTTGATTTAATACCCTAAATTTCCGTTCAAAAGTTCGCTTATGGGGAAATTACATTGAACCAGAGTTTGTTTGGAACCAGAGGCCCTCGGACGGCAATCGATACGATATATCGCTCTACTAAAACAGTCTATTACGCTCTCGCTTTTCGAAGCATTTTATAAGTTTAGGAGTGGATTTAGTGAGTTTAATGCTACCACTGTTATTTTCGAGGTGTTTACCCCTGAATCGACCCTTAAATTGCTTCGAGCAAAAGTTTGCAAAAGCCCCATCAGGGACATTATGAGAGTGTGCTTACGAAAATAAAATCTACTTGAATATTGACGTCTAGTCATCGAGTCGCAACTTACTGTGCAAAGTGCAAGTATATTAAAATGGTGTACTCCAATCAACAGCCCACTGAATTGAAACGGTATCAGATTCAGCTCAAGGAAAAAATCGAAAGTCGCCACTTCCCATTTTTGTGAACCTTTGCATGCAAAATAATCGATTATGGAATGATCAATTTGAGTGAGAACTGTAAGCAATTCATTCCATAGACTCGGGAGGTGATTCCAGAGGATCAGGTCGTTTTGGGTATCGTTATATCGTTATCGTTATGGGTGGCTCAACTGATCGAATCGTTTCGAGTGATCGTAACGATTGAAACGGACGAAAGAAAACGGTGAGTCGGGGGCTGTCGTAATCTCAATCTTCTGAAGTAGTGAAGATGAGGAGGGGGTCACCTGCGCGATCGAGTTGCGCAGAAGCAACGATACCCAAAACGATCCGATCCACCGTTATGCAGGCGATTGCGGATTGTCATACATACGAGGTGGCTCTGTAGATGCGATGTACGGAATTTCTTTTTCTAAGGCATGAAAGGGTCCCAGAAATGACAGTCTGTTTACAGAGCTGGTCAACCAATCAGTGATCGCACGAACCGACAGAATTAACATTTGTATCACCGATCGACTAGGGTCCGGGGTCCCTGTATTATGTATCGACTCAGTAGAAATGTAGAAAGACTAATGGTATGGCACCAGCTCACTTTGTGACACAAGTCGGTTTCACCAAATTGACGATGCTATTCCTGCAATTATCCCACCACATTCTAATGCTTCTATACCTGTATTAATCTACCAATAATTGTTAAGCTTTGAAATCTACTACGTTCGAGTTAAGAGGTGACAGCGGGTGACAGCTCACACTGTCTATTTTCGACAAGTGCGAAACCGCTGAATTCCGATGGTCGCAGATATTTTGACGTGTTGATTGGTTAATTGACGTTGCGAATTAGTGGGTATATCGGTGGCACTATCTATGTAAAAATGATGGTGAAAATTTATATTTATGAATATGCAATTTATTTTAAATATTTTCGCGACAATCGGGAGCCTATAGAGAAATTTAATCTACGGTAGTTCAATAAAGGCAAAGATGAATCGCGTCAAATTAGACATTAATTAGATATACCGGCGATTTTTATACTTTGCCAGATTTTTTCATTTAATCATGAAAATGCAGCCTTTCTTCTGATGTGATTCATCGGAAGCATGCAGATATAAGTAGAAATTCTTCAGAATGTAGCCTTTTCGTAATAAGACGCACGCCGCGCCGCGCCAGCCGTGCCGTAACTAAACAAAACATTTTCCTCTTACTCAAAAAATAATCAAAGTAATAAAAAATTGATTAAAAGAACAAATACTATTTAATAGAATCTCTCTCCTTCGGTGACTTTTAATAGTTTATCAATTTTTGATGCAATACGCCAATATCACCAAATTCCATTGAAAAAAAAAAAAACTGTTCTTCTCCGTGGTGCTGTCAAAAAAGATTCCAAGTTGGGGCTGCTTTTTTCTTTGGGGGAAAAAAATGTACCCGGTGTAGATTCTACTTGCTGAATCTTATTCGTTGCAACATTTAATAAAGTGTGCAGGAGGTGTATCAATCGATATTTGATGCATGGCTTTGAAAACTTCTGCGCCACCGCAATACTTACACAGTTTCTTCTAATATCGTTATAATGAGAAAGTAAAGAAAAAAGGGGGGGGGGGGGGGTAAAAACGGTAGAAACAAATTTTCTCAACTTGCACGTCACATGTGGCAGTCACCCTCCAAGAATACTGGCAACACCGTCAAGGGTGGATTTAAAATCATATTTGTTTGCACATGCACCCGCCCGCCCGCCCGCCCGCCCATTGACTCCGATGCCGCCCGGCCTATATCCCGGAATATTATATGCAAATATGACTTGCGGAGACCCAGGGATTATCGTTTTGCACGTCCCATTGTCCATCCGTCCCCCGTTATACTGTCCATGTCCGCATCACAGTCCAGCTTCGGCACGTTACGATTTGGTGAACTGGTATCAATTAGCAGGAATTACGATCGGGTTAATGTACAATACAATACAATACAATTCAATGCAATACACAATACACGGCAACTATATACACATATATATACATACATACGTTTTGACATCAGACATCACAAGGCACATTGAGTGAGAGGATGAGGATGATTTGGGGGGGGGGGGGGAGGTTGCCCTAAGCCACTAGCCACCAGTCACCGATATATTGCTCACCACCCAACCGACGCAGACTGTTCGTTGTATGTGCTCAGTTCAGATCCTCGTCATCAAACGGTAATCCGATCTCTGACTATTTTAAGAGGCCGATGGCGGATCCCATATCCCATATATCCCGTGGCTCGAGCTAGCCCACTCACTCTGCTGACTTGTCATCGATACCTTTTCATCTGGCCCTCGTCGACCCTCCCCTTCCCCTTCCCATCCACCCTCGTCAATCCCATACTCTCTGCCCCATTTTTTAGACCCGTCGCGATCCCTGTTTTTAATTACTATGTTTTTTTTTTTTTTTTTTTTTTTTTTCTTTTAAGTCAGCGCAATCATCACTATGATCTGCGCGAGTATATAACCCCAGTGCCCAGCGGCGGATCAAGGAATTTACGTCAGTGTCTCTTTAATCCGACCGCCTGAACGCACGTGATAGAATATAGGAGCTTCATTGAAGGATGGGTCATAATGCGACTTTGCCTCAAAATCTCTATCCCTTTCCGTAGGACTAAATACAGGAGCTTGGCTAAATTCAACCAATAATGAAATAAATGTAATTTTATTGAATTCACTCTAACGCTAGTGTCAAATTTGGTCAAGTTCCCATATTTAGTCCTTCGTGGAGTGAACTTTTTTTACAGTACCTTCTCTTTCGCAATTTTGTCAATTCTTGAACAGACGATCTCACAGAGCAACGCCTAAAAGTTAATTGGTCGAATCTATGTCTTTCATGTTGAAAATCTCGATAGGTAGCTTTGCTTGGAAAGCCAAAAGCTAGTCGTCTCGCGTAATCAGTTATTTTGGGAAAGCCTTTGTAAGCTTAGGATTCGCTATAAAATAAAGTCTGCTCATCACCAGAGGCTGTATACCAGAGAGCGAACTCTTTGTGAAAAGGGCAAAAGATGAAAAGGAACAAATCATGTCGCGAATTTCCCGTTATCCGTTACATCGGTTATTTTGTATTCAAAAAACGAGGCTCAAAAGATATATCACCGAAAACATTCCTATCAACGCGAGGCAGCGGAGCTCAGGACTCGGGACCGATCCGCGTGTGTGATGTGAGTGACGCGAACTTTAAAGCGCTGCGATGTCAAATACTTCAATTACAGGGGCGGATCGAGTTAAGTGTGTCCCTCTCTATTTCTCACTTTTTGAGTGCAATATGTCGGAAAAGGATGGGTTCTAAAAAGTCACTTGATGACTTTCTCTGGACATTTTTCTAGCACGGCCGTAAATTGTCGTACAGTCTTCAGACGGATCCAGATCTAGGACTCTTTGTATTTATGTATCTCTCTCTCTCTCTCTCTCTCTCTCTCTCTCTCTCTCTCTCTCTCTCTCTCTCTCTCTCTCTCTCTCTCTCTCTCTCTCTCTCTCTCTCTCTCTCTCTCTCTCTTGCCCTTCGTGGTGGATCGTGGAATTTGGCAAACAAAGGTTTTCCTTCATCTGATTTTATGTAAAACAATCGATATTCGATAGTAAAACAATGCTTCACCTAAAATCGATTGTTGTACACAGATTCAAATGGTAGAAATACATTGTTGCCAAATTGCACGATCCACCACTACTCGGGAGTGCTCGAGGGCTCAATTGATCCCACTGAATATTGATTATTTTACATTTATTTGGAGAGAGTCCGTTGATGCCACATTTGCGCGAGCCGCGACACTGTGGGTCGTGTTACCTTTATCCTTCTCTGATACATGTATCTAAATGAGCAGAAAGAGAGAGAGAGTGAGTGAGAGAGAGAGAGGGGGGGGAGAGAGAGATAGGGAGAGTGAGAGAGAAAGAGTGAGAGAGAGAGAGAGGAAGGAAGGGAGGAAGAAAAATTCATGATTTCACCTTTGCCACGCAGTTATGGCAATGAAGCAGTTTTTCAGAACTGCGGCAAGCAAAAAAAAAAGCGATGCTCCGACATTAAAAGATCAAGTTCTCAGTCAAGGCGAAGCGACTGAAATATTCGATGAATATTTTTTCTCTCCCCTCCCCCCCCTTTTTTTTCTGTACGCGGTTTTCGCCTCTTCGCCAACCGATGAGGTTTTGTTTCCCCCGATTTTTTTTTTTTTTATTCTTTTTCTCCCCCTTCCCTCTCACCCCCTCCCTTTCGTACCTGTGAAAAGAAGGAGAGTGCGTTTCGAGTTACCTTTCTCCGTCTATACTCTACGCTTTTCCCTCACTTTCGCGTTCCATCCGGTGTCTTCCGCTTCCCTAAACTGGGGGAAAAATAGAGTCGCAAATTGCTTTCTCTCACCTCGTGGCGAACCCGTCATTTTCTGTCTCACCAAATTGAATTTCCCTTACTCTTTAGGTTTACCGCGGCATGATTTTTTGAGGTTATAACAGTGTCTCGTTGTCATCGGTCGTTTGCTGCCTTGGCGGAAGTTTTTTTGAATACACGGCGTGAAACACACAGTGCGTATCGACACCACCGTTGCCAAATTTCAAAGAGCAACACCTTTTTCGCTTCGTTGCTTTTCGGCTCACATTAGCAATTGAATGCTATAGTCTCCCCTCCCATTTGAGTTTATGCAAAAGTATTGCTTTTTTGGTAGTTCAATTGAGCCTCCTGGAAATTGATAATTTCTCCTAGGTTGACGTGGAAGGTTCATAGATCTATCGAATTTCACGAATCCTCACAGAATCGATAACACTTTTTTCTCCCTATTTGAATGTAAGCTAAAGTATCGATTTCTTGATGGACCCTCTTTATAGGTAAAGTAATAGTTTGCAACAGACCCATAGAAAGGCGTTTATAGCTGAAGGCTACCATTTATACAGGAAATAAATGGGAGCTGACTTTTCAACCGCTGTTCAAACGACATCACCTTGTTGAGAGGAACATTCTGCCCAACTCAATCAAAGGAAACGGAAAGTTGGCAATCTGGGATCTGTGTAGTCATGGCAACGCTGCACGACATTGTGGCATTGTGTTGCTTTGAAGCTTTCTCTAAGCTGAGCTTCGTCTCGGGGATCCATTTTAAGTCGACGCCTAGTTTTCGCACCCTCGCGGAGTCGTGGCTCGTAACACTATGCCAAGGTATGAGATGTAAATTCCGGAGGGGGAAAGCTTCCAATCGCACTTTGATAATATGATCAGAATTGGGACTCCTTTGAGCCAGCAAGAGGAAACGAAATCCCTAAATATGTCCGTTGAACCGACAAAAGTCTGTCCAAAATATTGTGAACGCTGTGACTTGCCCATTGTGACCGCGCAGCTCATTTGCCCGCGTCCTATTGGATCTCTCTTGAAACTTCTGTAGACGGTTTTAGTGATGACGGCCCATCCTGTGAAAAAGTTCGTTGAATTTTTCAAACCATCTATTTCACTCTTACGTCACCTACATATTTTACTATCTCACACTCATCGGTAAAATCGTATACAGAGACATTTTTTTGTGCAATTTTTTTACAGAAATGAATTTCTCAAGTCATTCCAAAGCTAATTTAAACATAAAACTTCGCGAACCATGGCTCAGTATACAAATTTTAACTCTAAAAAGAGATGACTAGACATTAGGGCCACAGGAGTGTGAGAGAGATAGTGTAGAACGCTACGCAAGTTTTTTTTTACAACTGATTTACGACGAATGCATTGTTGACAATTATCAACCGTGCACCAAAACCGTTTGACGGAATTTTTAAACTTTTTTTTATTTTCAAAGTGACTTTCACACTATACCTTTGCTAAGGCCCTTCATAATGGAGCAAAAGCTTATAACAGACTCATCAGCACCGATGAAATTCTAAAATCTCGATATCGATAACAAACGAAAATGTTTCACTTCCACGATACCTCTTAAAGTATTCTAAAAAAAAATTCCATGACGTCGTTTACTAGATAGAAGGATCATAAATCCGAAAGTAACCCCTCAAAGTCGTGTCTCAGTGCAAGTGCGAACGGGGAGTCTGGAAGTCAATATGAGCCGCTGAGCCTCGCGGCGCTGCTGTCGCCGTCGGGTTGTTGATTGTTGAACAGCAGGAACCCGCGGTTTTGACACGACGATAAAATTTATTAATTGACCTGACTCCTGAAAATCAGAGGGAAGGCCGGAGGTGGTGGGGAGGTAGAGGATGATTGGGGTGGAGGGGGGGGGGACGTCACCCCGGATGACAATACTGCAGTGCCGCGTCCCACCGTTACGGCGGGTGCCGTGGTTATATGGTGCGGTAGCGAGCGTTGAGGCATGTTGATCGGGAGGGGGGGATGGGGTGGGTTAGAGAAAGGCTGGGCGACGAGAAACCCCCGATGATCGGGCCGGGGGACGACGGGAGATTGTTGCGGGTGGGAGGGGTTACAGTTTAATTCCGTGGTTTGGTTGGGGCGAGTTGGTCGGTCGGTCGATGGTGGTGGTGGTGGTGGTGGTGGATCCGTTGGTTGGTTTGTTTGTTTATCTTCGGTAATTAACACCGTTTTCGACGTGTCCGACACAACGCTCGACGACCCCCCCCCCCCCCACTCATCTGTCTCCCGACCCTTTGTGCCATCCTCGTCCTTTTTGGTCCATCCCGATTAACCTTTGACCGTCATCGTGAACCGTCACCCATCACCCGACGCCCGCCCGCGCCCCGTCACCAGTCGCGGGCTCCTCTACTCCATCTCCTCCGTTGCTTTTTCTGATCTCAAAAGTATTCTGAGTTACGACCTGAATTAATCATGTCCCCTCCGATTTAAACGCGAGCCAGTCCACAGAGCTGCTTTAGGTGATTCAAACGAAGATGTTGAAACTGAAAGAAAATTCAAATGGAAATAAAAGGAAATTAGAACAAATTCATAATAGCCGATCTTGTTGGGGAGAAGGAGGTCATATGTTGGACCATGTTAAATATGCTTCCCTTCTGGTGCATTTTTCTCAGGAACTATTTGACCTACAAGGCTGCAATTTTGCATGAAGTTGTGTATGAGTGTTGGCTATAAGCAGGACTAGGCTTTTTAAAATTCATTGAAAACTTTTTTTTTTTTTCAAAGTTGAAAGTTTGGTTGATTTTTTCACATTTTTTTTGAGCTTTGAATGTCTATAAAAAAAAGTAAAAGGGATACTCAAAATATCCTAGTCCTGCTTATAGAACTTGTTCTGACGAAAATTTAAAAAAAAAAAAAAAAAATTATGAAAATAGCATTACTAGTTCCTGAGAAAAATGCACCAAAAGGTAAAAAAACCACATTTTTCAGTACCGCAAAAAGAAAAAGAAAAATTAGCTTACCTGATAAGGACTCCTCTATTTCATAAATTCATGAAAAATGGATTTTTTTTCTAAACTGTACAATGTACTTCATCATCTTAAAGCTGAGAACGTCCTCTTTCATATAAAAAAAAAAAAAAAAAAAAAAAAAAAAAAATCATTTCAGACCTCCTTCTCCCCTTAAATACAAAAATGATATGAAACAAAAATGCAAAATTGAAACAATAAACTACATGTAAGTCTAAGATATTCCGTTTTGAGGCTAAATGTGGCTCTCACAGTTATCACGCAGAAGAAACGGGGAAAAAACACTTCAGTAGCGCTGATATAGTACTTTTGTTAGAAAAATTACCCAACAAAAGAGTCAAACAAAGCTTTTGGTTCACTCAGCTAAATCTCTTCAGCTATAGGCGCAATTCTATTTGTTTAACTCTACTAAAGTCTTTTCCCGGGTAATTTTTCTACCAAAGAATTTGTCACCTCCATCAAAGTGTTGTTTTCTATCTTTTCAGTATGCCGCTTTTTATTCACGTTCATTGTGACTTAAAACTGTCTACAATGGGGGAGGGGGGTGGTTCCAGAGTGCCTTCAGTGCATTGTGTATGCAAAATCAGCTCGGTGGTGTAGGAATATTTAACTACCCACTTTAATTGGAGAGAGCTTTTATTGATTAATTTTCGTAATTAGGGTCCTTTGCTGGAAAATTTTACGAAGTATCGACACGAGTGCAATGAGTTTTGATTGGTCGTTGGTTTTATAGCTTTACGAAGGCGAGCAGGAGTTGGAGACATCGAAGACTTCTTGCAAAAGAGACGATGAATGGAAACAGGAGTATATAATATATATGATCGTACATACGTGAGAATGGACCAAAAATGGGCCGGCAAATCCACCTGTACACCCCTGGTTAGTCTGTGGAACTTAACTTTCGAATTCTTTTAGGCGGTCAATTTCTTTCCAATGCAGAAGCGTCGTGTCGGTACGTACTCCCTAAGAAAACTTTCATCAAGGGAGTGCATTCGTTACTGGCGTCATTCACTTGGTAAATTTTTCCCCACCCCCCTACTCTCTCCAGATTTGGCCCCAGTGATTTCCACCGCTTCCCTCTACTAAAGGAAGGTCTTGCAGGAAAACATAATTCCTTGCAACGATCAGGTCAAAAATGCCGTGAATGAGTGGTTCAAAGCTCAAAAGAAACAGTTTTATCAAAATGGCATCAAGAAATTAGAGGCGCGGAACCAGTAGGGTTTTGGATAAAAATGATGCCTATGTTGAAAGTGAGGTAAGGCCTTTTAAAATTAAAATTTCGGTGTAGAAAGAGAAAGCTGGAGGAAGAGAAGAAGGCGTAACATGAGCCGATTTCAATTTGAACGATAATCGAAGCGCTGAGTGCTCGATCGACATAGCGCGAAGCGTTCAGAGGTGGGCACGCGGCGACAAGAGGTGCCCTCACAAAAAGTCAATTTCCTTGTGATCTAGAGAACCGATTTAAATATTTTTGAAATTTTTGAAAAGCTGAGGTTATAACAAACAAAATCGTGGCTTTGGATTTTTGCTTCCGCTCTTACTTTTGGAGTTATGAGATGGTGAAACTTACTTTTTGGATGACCCTCGTATTTCACAAAAAAACATATAGTATTTTCCTTTATACATTGTAATATGAAACTTATCAACAGCTAATAAGCTTTTTTATGTTTTAGAGGAAAGACAGTCTAAAGCTGAGCCCGGTCTCGGTGCTTAAAATGCAGCTCTATTGACTGAAAAAATTGCTTTAAATGACAGCATTACATCAGTCGATACCCCTTTGTATTGCTAGCGCAGTAATATATCATTTAATTATACGGGGGAAACCCGTTACGGCTGCCTCGGAACGTGTTTTGAAAACCCGGCTTGCTTTTATATCCGAGCCGAAGATAAGCGAGCGATTCGAATTGAAAGAGTCTTCAATGGATCCGCGCCGCACAATCCGTGCATATGCAATCACGTATACATCGGTGAAAGCATTTTCAGTGCCGTTAGATTGAAGTCCCGCGAAACAAGTGGGATCCAAAATCGAACGAGACACCAGTTGAGCCGTTTGATAGAATATCCAAAAGAAGAGAGAGCGGTTCAGGAATCAGGTGGAGGAGGAGGGGAGAGGAGCTGAAAAAAGAGAGGAGAGGTTGAAGGCTGAAGGCTGAAGCATATTAGCTGGCTCTTTTTAACGCTCGGTTGACTGAGCAAGGCAACAAACAGACGCTCGAAAGGGACAGACACAGTGGGCTCCTTCACTTATGTATATAGGCAAAATCGAAACTTTACGGTCCGAATAATCGTCCATTAAGCGTCGTCACGATCGGCAAGAGTTCGAAACAAAGCAAGGTTTTTTTTTTATTATTTTTTCATCTATAATTTTTTATTTTACTATAGTAATATACCCATACAAAATATGTACATAGTAATTGTTTTTTCTTATGGTAACTAGCTTAAAAAATAATTATAGAATGAATTTCCAACTACGTTCAAGCGTATGATAGTATGTAATTTATTCCTTTAACAGTTTTTGCTCCTGAGAAAATAAAATAATGATGACTATGATGGTGGTAAAAATGAAAAACGAAAATTTAAAACGTAAAATCTGGTTATGTAACGTTTTATCAATTTGAATCCATACCAAAGGTCGAATACAAAAGCAATAATCAATTTTATCAATAGTTCGATAATTTTCATAGGGTGGAAAGAGGCAAATAAACTTCTGTAAGATTACACGCTTCACCACTGGATTACTTTCATGCCTAACTACACATTGTTCTTAGAGCTGATACCACAAACCTTCATGTTTTAAACAAACCAATGGGTTGACTTCACCACTATGTCTGTCGGTAGACTCACTATAGAAATAAGTTTGAGTGTGACAATAAGTAACACTCAGCTCCAACTGAAACATTACGAGAGGTCATACAGCAATTTGTTTATCTCTACGTAAGGATGTAGCTTTTAACGAATACCTACCCCGAGGCCATGAAACCGGACTTTACAATAATGGCGACGAACGAAAACTGAACAAAGACAGGTTCGGGAGATCCTACTACGTGGTATACAATCACAAAATATTGCGACTAAAGCGCATTAAAATTAGATACAGCCCAGTGCACATTCAAGTACGTAGATGTATAGAAATCAATAATAAATAATCGCATGGAATGAATGCTTGGCAAAGGATGTATGTAGCGCCTTCAATTACGGGTGCAGGCAAAACCAAGACCGCCGCGTACGAATAGTTAGCTACGCACGATTAGTGTTGCGTCACCGCCTCGCCGCCGAAACCTAAGTTGGCTTTTTGCGACGGACTTATTTATACGCAATAAACAAATAATTTAAAAGCAAACTAAGAAATGAAGTTGCAGTCTGAATTACTAAACCTATTTTTGTCTACAGTGGGTGCTTATAAATGCCTAATCTATATTTTCGGCGTTTTCTAAGAGCCAAACATACAGTTTAATTTGACTTCCATGAACTACTATGGGATATTTTTGCTCCTCTTGTGTCACGCGAATAGAAAAATAGAAACCGAACTCTTCAAATTTTTGTTTGGTTTTTTTGATTTTTTTAGAGCTTTATTAAAAAAAAGGTTTGTTACGACAAAGATATTTACAAAAAAAAAAAAAACTGGTCAGAGCAGAGCCTTAAAGCAGGGCTACCGACTCATAGCAACATTCTGTTGCCGAAACTTAAATCAATCATTTCTTCTTTTTTTTCAATTTGAACTGAAAATTAATTTAGTCTTCCTACACTTGAAATTATTTATGTCAGAAATCCCAATATTTTTTTAGTCAAGAATTATAATTTTCTAAGTTGAAAAAAAAAATGAAAAAAATGAAGATTCTGAGCCGTAAAGTAGTATTTATTTACTCGTTGAATATATAGTCAATGGAAAGTATTAATAATTGTGTTTTATTTTAGTGTGTATTCGACTTTAAATGTCCATGATCGAGAATTGATAGGTTTCGTCCCTCTGCACGGAGCGGTGTTTCGGCGAGGGCAGACGGGTTGGCGTCTTGAATCTCAACCACCCCCCGCACCTCCCTCACCAGCAGCCCCCCTCACCCCTCCCAATTTTCTTCCGTCGCTCCACTGCCCGGACTCGTCCGATGTGGCGCGCGTCGTCGGGGCTCTCCGCTTTTGAAATGCAGATTAAAAGTAAATCCGTTCCATTTTCCACTTCCTCTCCTTCCCTTTTTTGTTTAGTTGTATTCATGCATATTTGGAAATCATTTTTTCCCGTAAATTTACCTTTCGAGTGCTTCTCGTCTCATCCAAGGGCTGGGTGGATGCACCGAAAAGTGGGGGGGGAGGGTGAGTTGGGGGAGGATTTGTTTCGTCTCACTTCTGCTCTTTTCTTTTCGAATGAAATGCAAAAAAAAAGATAGAACGGGGGTGGGGAGGGGGGAGGGGAGGGGCCTCGAGTATTTTTTCGAGATCTGACTAGCGATGATTCCATGAATTTATTATAACTGACATGAATATCTACTCGTGCGGGATCCAAAATGTCAGTCACATGCGGTAGAGTCACGCAGATGGAAAAGAGGAACATGCATTTGTTGAAAATCAAATGACGCTTTTTATTTAAATCGTGTTCGTTTGCACAAATCACGCAGGACAGGCTACGACTCACGGATTCAATTCCAGTCAAAAAGAGTTCGGCAGCAGAGAGTTTTTACAGCGCACCTTCTCCCGCGATTTAGAAGGTCCGTTTTTTAAGGACGGTACTCAGAATGGCCTATCATACAACCCCAAGACAGTAGTACTAGTACAGTCAACGAATTAAATAATGTCAGTAGAATCCTTAGTTTTTGGATTAGGTAGGCAATGTTTCATTCTAAAACAAGATTGTACAAGCATAAAGGGGTGTAGGTTCTGATTTGACAATCGGGATTTGTAAATTGGAACTCATTCTAAATATCGAGTTTGTGAGTGTTTACTGATGTGTACCCAATATTTCGATCTTTTTTGTGGGTTAAAAGGGACCAAAAGCACCTTTATCAGACAGCACTGTCCTTAGTATTATCAAAGCCAAAAGTAAGTCCTCTTCAAAAATTTCCTTCTTTTGATTCCGCAACCATTTTTTAACCATCTTGAAATTTTCGAAATTGAAAGTGTTCAGAGTTGTACGTACCATTTTGGAGTACGCTGAAAATTACGATGGTGGATTTTAAAGTAAGTTTACCCATTTTTTTTCTCGGTGACTATTAGTGCTGTAGAAAAAAAAAAAAAAAACAAATCCAGCGTTGAAACGTACGTATACTTCCAGATTTCTAACGAGCTATAGTTTTTCAAATTTGGCTTACGCGATGCGGAGATATCGTGGATTTTCCACACTCGTCTCACCTTCAAACGTGCCCACCTTTTCACGCGCTACAGAAGCTGCGAGTTTCGGCAGGCGATGCACTTACATATATCCGGATCAAATATCTCAATAACACCTGAGTGCATGTTGTTTACCGAATAGACTACTCTTCTACTGATAAAATGATCCTATTTGTATCAATCTTCAAACTTTTGGTCAGAACTGAAAGTGCATCATGGATTGAAGTTGAATCAACAGCTTGCGTCAAAACCTAGTTCAGAGTGTGGGGAAAGAATTTTACGACGGCTGTATACAGAAATTGTTGCACCGGTATGAAAAATGCAAGAGTCTGGCGGATGACTGCGTCGAAAAATGAGGTGAGATGCCTTATTATAAAAATATTATAACTTTACGTCAATAAAATAATAGCTCTATTTTACTTTTTCAAAGTATTAAACTCATGTTTTCTGTGAAGCTCCGCAGCGCGTGAAAAGGTGGGAACGTTTGAAGGAGAGATGGTGTTGTAAATCCACGATATCTCCGCAACGCATTGACCAAATTTGGAAAACTATAGCTCGTTAGAAAGCTGAGAGTACGAACGTTTCAATGCTGGGTTTGTTTTTTTCTAACAATTGGTAGTTTCTGAGAAAAAAAATAGGTAAACTTACTTTAAAATCCACCCTTGTACCTAAAATTTTGAAGGTGTCATCCAAAAACTCCTTAAAGAATAATTTGGTGAAGAGACATTTTTGTGATAATGATAATATATGTATTCAATCGACTTAGCTAGTTGTTCCTCAAAAGCTCCGGTAGTTAAAGAGTTTATGTTTGAAGTTTAATATTCAAGAGATCTAAGTTTCGTTCTTTCGATTTTTATAAAATCGAAGACAAAGTTTATTCAAGGTTTTATATGGTTAACAATTTGGATATCAGCCTTAAAAACGCTGTATAGAACTCGTTTTAGAAAGGGGCGTGGTGATCCCGCAATCAATGGAACTTTTCGAATGTTTCCCGTCAAGCACGATAAAATGAATCAAAAGCCGGCTCAAGTTTTTGTTTGCATTCTTATGGAACGCTTTGAAGTTGAAATGAAAAGTTTCTCGGAAATTTTTATTTTTCCTGTAGAATAAAATATTCGGATAAAACGAAGGGGTGTAAGGATCCAAAAACAACTCGATTTGTGGAAAGTAGTTCACGGCGAAAAATGTTGTAAATAAGGAAAGAATAATAGCTATGAAGGAAACACGGGGTCTTTTCCTTATCAATGAATCCTAAGAGAGCCTATCGTCAAGGCAACCTTGCAAAGTGACATTGAGAAAAGAAGATAAGTTTTTGGCTGACGTAATTGAAAAGGATTTTGTTTTCCTTTCCTCTTGATGGTTTCTCCAGTATGAAACCAACCCCGGAAAAAAAAATGTATTTGAAACGGTGTGCACACTTTTTCGCGCGACTGAAATTAATGTAAGTGCTAATTGTAAGTTGGGGCATTAGTGCAGTTTGTTAATTAGGAAAATTGAATTTGCATTCATTTTCCTAGATAATTTCGCCAACGACAGAGAAAGAGGGAGCGAGAGAAAGATGGCGGGAGAGAAAGAGAGAGAGAGAGAGAGGGAGCAGGAGCGAGTGGATGAGGGGCAGCGGGAGAGAAAGAGACGCAAAGAGCGACTACTACCGCACCGGTTTCCCCTTCCACCACCATCCTTGGTTTCAACTTATCTCGGTGAATAATTTCATTAACTCAAAAAGTAACATGACGGCCGTTAGACGCTCTCCACTCATCACTTCTTATATTGCATTTTCATATTGTTTTGAGAACGATAATAAAGCCCACGTTCACACTGTTGCCTATTTTACTGGTTTTTTTTCGACCCCCCCCCCCCCCCCCCCCCCACGTATGAATTGGATTTCTATTGATATCTATGTCCATATCAATACCAATACAGTGAATATACATATTTAATTGATGCGAAAAAAATCATGAAAAATTGCATTATTTGAACATTTGGAGCTACCAAACAAAAGATTTTTTTCTGTATAATTGGCATAATCTTTTAACAAAAGCTAACTTTGCTAACTTGCTTACTTGTGAACTTTTGCTGTAAGTAATTGTTTAGTTATAAGTCTTGAGTAAAATCCAGTGAAAGGTACGATGAGAACATTGAAAGATTACGAAAGTCCCTCACAGACTCACAACAAAATGACTTTAAAGTTTAAGGCATGTCGAGATTAAATGGCAACGTCGGAATACTAAAATAGGTCTGTTTAGTAAAAATATGTCCAATTTTAGACCAGGAAGACCATTCAAAGACAGTCTTAACTATCAGTTCAGCGTAGAAGTAAACGATAAACACTCTGATCTCTGGTAAAAGAGTTCCATGCAAAGTTCCATGATCAAAATTATGTGGGCCATTATTTCCACGGACAATTATTATTTATCCATAATATTTCATGAAATTCTGTGGGGCGTTCATAGAATTCCATGAATTTACACGGGAAATTTTATAGAATCCCATGAATGGTCCTCGGAATTCCATATAAAATTTTATTGATAGATAATAATGGCTCGCGGAAATAATGGCCTATAGAATTTTGATCGTGGAACTTTACGAAACACTTTTAACAAGGATAAGCTTTTATAACTAAATATTGGGATTTTATTCGGTATGGTGGTAGATCTGAACATTTTATAAAGAAAGTGATGAATTCGGTAGGAATCTATCATGATACCTGCGACCTGCGTTGAACCGGTCAAAATGTACTACCAATCCCAAACACATACTGCTGTAAGATTTGTATTTGTAGATCGCGATTCACATATTGCAGTACCGTAAGTTTATAATACCGCCATTACAACCTTGCGGATATAGCAGTTTTGTGAGTTTATTACTGAGTTTTAGACTTTTTTAGTGTGTTTCGTGATTGTCACTCAATTATAACGAAAGTTTGGAAAAGCCCTGTTCCATATAAAATTGTATGAATAAATGATGACCCGCGAAAATAATGGCCTATACAATTTTAATCTTGGAACTTCACGAAACACTTTTACCAGGGATGAGCATCAATGACTAAACATCAGTATTTTACACGGTATGGCGGTAGATCTGAACATTCAAATCATCCTGCTGCTTGTCTGACGTTGAAGCAACCTTGCAAGTTGAATAATAAACAAGAGGGAGCAGTGGCTTGCGTATCGAGTTCAAAAAATCATTAATTATCATCAATTTGACAGCGCTGCGCCTCTCTTAGTAAAGGCTAACAAGAACTTCGCCATTCTTCCAGCCGTGACATGGCAGGGCGGTAAACGTTGCCAAAAATACGGTTAAATAAGTGACATTTTACATTGATTTAAATGGAGAAACTGGAGGATGCCCTTCAAAAACCTGGCAACGGCTGAGTGTGACGCGTCTCGACTCGACGCGACGTCCGCAAACTTTTGAAAGTTGACGTTCGCAGTAACATATTTAAGAGCTCTTCTTCGTACTGTTGTTTTCCTTTCTCGAGCAGGAAAAAAGGTTCATAACGCATTTTCCATTCAGACACTTGCTCATTGTTATTTCTCCGAAACGGTGCGGCGGCGCGAGCGCAGCAAAAGTGCGATGGGACACAGTTGCAGGGACAGACGCCCAGAGGGAAGAAGTGAACTATTCGGTGGCCAAAACCCAGGCGTTGAAATCCCTTTTAGTCATAATTTATTTTATTCCTGAGAAGAACGAAGCTGTTTGCACCGTTAAGCAAATTAAGGGTCGAATCACGGGTAGTAAAAACCTCGAAAAATAACGATATGTTAGCACTAAAAACTCACGAAATCCACTCCTAAATTTATAAACTGATTTTAAATGCACACGCACTAATAATGGTGTAGGGCACTAATAAAGGGAGATTCTTATTTTAATTTTATCACTCTCTTTTTACTTATATGCGGACAAGGAAAATTCATATAGAGTACTTAGACATAAGAATACTGAAATCCTCATCCGATTAGGTACCGTGGCACCTGGTGACACCGGTGTCAAAGGAAAGTTGTCTCTTATAGATCACTTCTTGATAAAGATACAATATTATTAAAAGGAAATCTTCCATTATTAGTATTTAAAATCATTGCATGAGTTTAGGAGTTCATTTTGTTAATTTGTTTGTGTTTTTTTTTGTGATTTTTTTAATGCAGGTTTTTACACCTGAGTCGACGCTTAAATTGCTTACAGCAAAAGTGTGAAAAAACCCCATATTTCCCATTTCAGTTACCTTTACCGTATAGAGAAAATTCTATTCCTGCGTGGAATTTTGGTTGTACACAGGAAAATAACAGAACAAACGGCTTGGTAGCGCTTACAAAACCTTTGGTAGAAAAATAACCCGGCATACCAACTTTAGTAAATTTAACCGAAGGTTTTGAATGCGTAACTATAACGAGGTTTTGCTGGGTGAACCAGAGATTTGGTTGGCTCAACTTATTAATGTCTTTTGCCGGGTCAGTTTTCTACCAAAGGTTTTGTCAGCGTTACCGCACTGTTTTCTTTCTTTTTTTTCAGTGCTTTTACATTAACCGAGATCTAAATCAGGAAAGTATTAAATGTAATTTTCTTTGAAGTAATCATTTTCTCGTTTATATGGATAGTTGTAGTTGTGGAATCTGATGATTTTAGAGCTTTATATTTTTTGTTTTTGTTTTTTTGTTTTTGCCCATTTGATTACGCTTATTCTCGGATGTAGTAATTTAAAGCCAAGTTGATACATTTTGATGACTAAGGCAGGCCTCATCATCTAGTGCTCAGAGGCTTGTTGAATCATGTGGTTTTACATTGCACCGATGTGTTGTTTTTTTTGTTTTTTTTTAGTAAAATTTTTAAACTGCGTTTTCCGAATTTTTAATTTTCTGTTACTCGTGTTTTTTTTTCTCATATTACGTGTTTGCTAGGATATTGTCTCTATTGTTAGTATATTTTTACTTTTTTACTCCTGATACAGATCTACATAAACAGGAAAGAGGATCTTTTACAACTTGGATTTTCAATTTACTTTCATTTACCTCAATGTTTACAGTTTTCTTATTTTTATTTTATTTATTTATTTTATTCCATTAAATTTTTTTTAAACTTTATAAAAACCATAATTTTAAATTTTTTTAAAATCAACTCGTTTTATCTAGTAGGAAAAGTAGACGAAACATTCAACTTACGTAAACAGTAACATGAAATCGAATATTTATTTTCTAAATCCTGAAATAAAGGAACGTGAACACAGTTGTGCTTCACAGAACGAGAAAGGAACAATCGGATGCCCCTGCAAAATATTTTATAATTAACATCAGTGGCGTAACGTTCTTTTTGGCAACGTTGGGCTCAATTAATTTAAACCAATGAAAACGGTCGACCAACTGGTTATTTGTTGAACGCAGGGCAGCAGTTTTGCGGATTTTTTGTGAATTTTTTTTGTATCTCACCGATGATTTCATCGGATTACTAAAAGATTTACACAGTCCTCAGACGTCACTTGTGTGGTTCTAACTCACGAAAATACTCTAATCTGTAATCTTTTTCGTCCATCGATTGAAACACCGTTTACTTTTTTCATCGAATTTTACTATTCATGCATAATTTCATCGGTTTAAAAAATATTTTAGATCACAGTATTTTTGAGCTTTATTGTCATACTGATGCGTTGGACTGTTTAATATTTTTGTCAACCCGTGGAATCATTGGTGAGTGAATGCTGAATTGCGCTCTCAATGTGCGCGTCGGTTATTGAAGGATCATAAATCCTTAGATAACAATGCGGCGGATCCAGAAAATTTTTCTGGGGGAGGGGGGCATGCCTGTGAAATTTTGAAATTTGAAGCGTCGGTGGAAGTGATTTCGGGCTCTTTTCTATGGAAAAAAGGCATAATTTGAGGCTTCTGGGGGGGGGGGGGGGCACGTTCCCCCGTGGATCTGCCTCTGTTGGATAATGGTGCATCTTATTGATGTAGCTGAATTGCAGATGACTAATTATTTCACTCATAAATGCGAAATCGCTGATCCAGTGTGATCCAAGTGTGTATCAAGCGATACCTATAGAAGATTTCAATTGATAAATTAATTTCCATGGTGTGATCTAATTTGATTGAGATTAAGCCTTTAAATCGGTCAATTCTGCTCAATGTGCGGGGGCGCGTTGGCGTAGGGGTGGGAGAGAAAGTTTTTCACCCGCCGAACGCGAACTCCCCCGCCATCGACTCAGTAACTGCGTCCCTCAAGTATACTTAGTTCGTTTTGTTTTCAAAGTTGATTTTCGGAAAAGCAGACAAAAGACAAAGGATTCTGAGTCGAGGAGATTCATGCGATGTAAAGTGATTTGAAAGTATTCCGTTTCGACAGTGAGTTGATAAAGAGAAACATAAAGGGGATGTTACATCCTTTTTTTCTTTTCTTTTTTTCTTTTTCATTCAACATAGTCTAAAAATCTGAAGTAAACTCTTGCCCTCTGGATTCTCACGATACTTTCTCGAGACGAGAATAAAAGAGAAAATGAACATGACAAGTATGAATATTCTATAATTTTATTTACCTAGAAAATACTCTTGCATCGATCAGGAAACAAACAAAGCCCACGAATTACTACGAAGCCTACTTACTTCCTACGTCTTTTTCGCGAAGAGATACCAAAAATATATAATGACTCCGTGGAAAGAACATTTGAGGAGTCATTCGTTACGTTCTCATAATTTTGAATTTTTTCTCTAGTTAAAAAAAAAATAAATAATTATACCGAAGCATTTTCATTAGGTTTTTTTAGACAAAATCCTAGCTACGGCTATGCGTCCAATTTTTTTGATGTTGATGACTTTTCGTCAATGTCAAGTAAGTCATGTTATTTCCGTGTAGTCTTCAAATAAGAACTGTACTATAGTTAGTATCGTACTTCAGCACATGAATTAGCACTCTAAGTTGTCTTTCTTAAAGTTTTAAATTGAATAGATTATTGCGTACATCAGACCTGCAGCTCTCCAAACATTGCTCGGAATTAAACATTCTTACACTGAAAATGTTGTTTCAAGATTTTTTTCCTCTCTTACACGGCAGAATCATTGTGGAATCGACAAATATTGAGCACCTTCATACAGAGTAGGACCAATCGCTTCTGATTCCTGAGGAAGTTCTTGATTCATTTCTGTGGAAATCCGTCCAAATCTAAAATTCTGTGTCTCTTAGCAACTGGTCCTCTTTCTGACAAAAAAGTTAAGGTATATCCAATGATCCAATGAATCGAATAACTCTTGATAGAATCTTGAGTTACCTATCTAAAAAGTCAGGAAGTCGATCATCATTAAATGTGCGGGTGAAACGCAGGTACTGGTATGGCAATGATCCCTTCAAATTTATCAAGTGCAACTGGGGAGTCCTGATCGGCCCGATAGCAACGTTTCTTATTTGAAAGTAATACCAATTTCGTTTCCTTTCTTCCAAAGACCTCCGTGATCTAAGATCAGCACTGAAAAATGACGACCTCTTCGCCGTAAACCTCAGTTTTCTTTATATTTTGACACTTGATGAGAAAACGTATTATGAGATACTTCTTTCCGATATCTTGCGCCGGAGAAATACTTGTCTCACACCCACTTTCATTCACAATACCTGACCGTTTTATCATGTGCCATGCATTGATCGGATGTTCCCATGTCTCCCTTTTTTTCCGCATGTGTTAACAATTTTCGAAATTCATTTTTCTAATCCTCGCTCCTTCCTCTCCGCAAACATAAAATCTCCGTTTCAAAAATCATGGTTATTCGTCTTCTCCCCCATTTGCCTCGACGCTGTATTCATTTTTTGTTCACAACTTTGTTCGCTTCGACGCTCCTCGTCCAATCTAATAATAACCTCTGGCGATATCACGATGAAATCGAAAAATAATTTCATCTTAAACTTGATAGAATCCAAAGAGTTTTAAAATAATAACTATAAGGAAAATGGAGCAGGGTTCTAACCCCTCCCTCAGCTGAACATGCTTGCAAGTAACAGTTTCTCTTCGAAGTCCACCATTGTATAATGTATATCCCTGTCCCTTGAACTTGCGAAGTTGGGTGAATGGGGCTAGATTACTAGCCATGGTTTAGCTCCCTAATACTATTTGTAAATCGATCCGACTCACTGTTTACATTTTGAAATCGGGATTCGGAAAGTTTTCAAACTGTTATTAAAGTGTGGTCCGGAACTATTTTTCAAAAATCATTGGTAATATTATTTAATCATACTACAAATCAACCCAAAAGAATATTTGATGTTTGAAAATAATCGTAAGTTACGCCTAAATTGGAGTTTGAAAATTGGTCTATTTCCGATTACAAAATATTATTGGAGAGTCAACTCGAGTACAGAAAGTGAGAAAGTAATCGGCAGTTCGACCTTGATAGTCGAGTCCTATTTGCCCGCAACTCTACCACAATTAGCGTAGAGCTACCTGGCGTCATCGAGACGGGATCATAATTTTGCATATTGTGTATCGTATCCATTAGTTTGAAATCGACTCTTTTCGAGCATCAAACTATCTCTGCATTTCGGTGTTGAAATAGAATCTTCTGATTTTGAAGGAGTTTTAAATTCAAAATAAGCAAGCCAGAAAATGAGTTTATTCCCATCTCAACGAGAGAGCTAAATATTTGCAAGACTCTTTGATTTTACAAGGGTCGTGATTATTTTGGGAAACTCATAAGCATAACTATAAAAAAAGAAGTGCTGAATTTAACAACTATTTACATGGTTAAAAGTATGAATGAACTTTACAAAATGTTAGTTTCATGTAAAATAGTGAATTCAATTCCTTGCTGTGTTAATTTAACCCTTTCTAATGGTAAAACTAACAGGTTTAAGTTTTATCCATAATTTTAACTATATTAATGCGGTTAAATTCAGTACTTTTGTTTTATCAGTGCCGTCTTCAACTCATAGATTGGGAGAAAAATGCCAAATACTCAAAGCTGACTGCAGCTTCGAATTCCGCTTGAGCATAGTCAATGAACATCCATCTCCTAACTTCTGTTCCTCACTTTCTTTTACATCAAACTGTCTTTTTGAGATCATTTCGCCCATAATTTTGCGTGGAACACCCCTCCCTCATTTCTAAAGGTCTCTTTTCTCGCCATCCCCCGAAAATCCCCCTCATTTTCCCCTTCCTCCGTCACCTGTGTGAAGTAATACTATTTTCCGCTTGAATAATTGATAATGGTAAACAAGAGGAAACGTATCTCCCGCGGGAGAAACTGAGTTTATTCAGGAGAGAGGGGGAGGGGGTGAAAGAGTGGTTGTGAGAAGAGGGGTAAGGAGCGAGTGGGTGAAGGGGGAGGGACAGAGCAGCTTTGCCGTGTCTTCAAATTCATGGCCCCTTATCAACCGTTCCGCGTTACGTGTTAATTTTTTATTTTATTTTATTTATTTATTCTTCTCTTCCGCATAATGCCTCACAGTCATAGCTCATTCCGTCTCGTCTCATGCACCTTCGCTTGCATCCCCTCCTTCTCCCCTCCTCCCCCCTCCTTCCCTCTCCACCCCTTCCCTTCTCCACTAACCCTTCCTATCCTCTTCCACCTTTGTCTTCTCCTTCCTTTTTACAGCCGCAATCGATTCTCCGGTCGTACTTTATTGCTGCATTGCTCCACCTAGCACCCCCTTCTATTATCCACCTCTAGCTTTTTTTTTCTCCCATAAAAATGATGCCCCCCCACCCCATTGTTAAATCCCACAAACCATCCTCCGATATGGCTGCGATTAGAATTGGAAAGAGTCCCTTTAGATGAAGTCAGGGACTGGCGCAGGTAACCATCAAGTGTCAGTAAATTCGATGTTTTGCAAGATCTATTGACGGGGAGGCGTCGGTGAGCATTCAAACTCAGAGGGTTTCAACGAAACAGAATTCGCATTCATTTTGCAAATTTAGCAACTCGTGAATTGCGATGTATCGATTTGTACACCATTCAAAACTGTAGAAAAGTATCAACGCTTGGGAAGGGGGGGGGGGTTCGATTTGACCCCGAAGATATACTTGTAATATTACTTCTCGGTTACTCCCAGATCATTACAATCACTCTAATCGATTATTTTGTGTAGATTTAAATGGGGAATGGGAACAATTCATAAAAAAAAAAAAAAACATACTGTACGAGAAGTAACAAATGGTGAGAGACTGTGTCTTTTTTTTGACACCTGGTACAGTATTGAGTTCATAGGTCTGTGGTTCAAGAAAGTTAGCTTGAGATTGATACAGCTTTGACGGTGAATGAACTGCTTTCGTCAGAAATACCACGGTGTCATCAAAAGTGAGTCTTGCCGATTTCAACTCATTTTGGGTTCAGCACGCTTCGCGCACTTCAACAATACCTCATATTGATTGTTGTATTAATTTTTAAGTTGGTTTTTTTTTTTTGTTTTTGTTTTTTTTTTTTGGAGAGCAGAATGTAAGTGTATTACATGTTATCAAGCTGGGTGATGCATTTTAACAAAATAAGTCTCTGAGGAACTGGTATCTTTCAATTGATTCCATCGCATTTTGTTCCAAATCTCACAACCAATTAATACATACTCGCGAAATGGAGAAAATATTTGACGATACTAGGAAAATGCTGCGCCAAGCAGGTGCCTCAAAGGAACTTAAAGGAGATATACGTACACTTACAAAACATGTTAGAGAGGGAAAAAACAGATTAGAAAACCTGTGCTGAGAAAATACTTTAGGCACACTGGCCAAAGTGAATAGTTAATACCTCGTTGCCAGGCGCTCTTCAGGCAAAATAACCAAAGTGTTTGGGCATTATGCCTTAAGCTTTGATTATCCTGCCTGCAGGTTGGGTTATCCTACCTGAAGAATGCTCGGTATCGTTGGTCAGTGTGTCCCTAGTTTTTTTTTTCTCAGTACATCTATCGCAAATCGATGGATTCAATTGGTCCGTTGCAACTGTTTGCTCAAGCAATAACCCTTGATATGTGTTTCCTGTATTATTTCAATACTTTTGACTTGGTTTTTTATTTTCAGGAGGCAATTTTACTCAGATCTCTAGCTCCTTTTAGAAGGCAATCGGGAAACAATTTGTTTTTTTAACACTCGAGCAGTCGTTTTCCGATTTTGGTTATCTATAGAACCGGTCGGTTCGGAGGCGAGATTGGAACGAAGCGCTGTGAATCCACCCACAGGTGACTCGTGTATTGTGGCTGCAACGTATTCGCTCCATTCAAACCTACGTAAAGTAATCTATCTTCAGGGAATTTGCCGAATCCCTGAGAAATCGATTCATTTCCATAGATTCAAACGGCAGAAAATATGTTTACCAAATAAGTAGTACGAGCCACCACTGGAACCATCTTAACCTTTCGTGGAGTCATCTACCCCCTGAAACTGTACCCTCCCTCCTTGTTGCAGCTCTCTTGTAAAATCGGCTCAAAACTAGCCTGCAATATGTTAGACCGTTAAAACCGGCGAATTCGCGGAGACGGGGCACGGGGAGGGACGCGCGAAACAGTGAAACGGACGAGCGAAATGCGGGCAAATATAGATGAATGTGAGTAAACTTCAAGGAGTCGAGAAATTTTCTCCTATATCCTTTTCGCTCGATTGATTTATCTCACGGAAGGTTGGTCGGGATTTATGGGAGCACGTAAAAGGCTACCGGGGACCCATCCTTACTTGCTACGGGGATCAATGATTAAAATATAATTGATGAGAGAGGGATGGGGGATGATGAGAGCGGGGCAAAGGGGGTGTGGGGTGGCGCGGGAGAGGGGAGGAAAGTGAGTACGCAAGCAGCGAGTGAGTGGTGCGAGGTTCTCCTGGCCCCGCTGCGCACCGTGCCGTGCCGTGCCCCCCAACTCCTACCGCCGAAAAATGGAAAAGGAACATTGGCAAATGGAACTTGGGAAACGGAGGAGGAACGATAGCAAGTGGTAGATCGGAGGAGGGGGAACAGGGGTGGGCGGAATGGGAAGACGCGAAGAAGAAAACACTCGAATGACTAGTCGAGAGAAATCTGGAGGGAACGCGGAGGAAGAAAATAAAAAGAAAAAAAAAGCTCTCTCGCGGCACACTCGAGGAATCTCCAAAGACATAATTGGGCAGCCCTCCACCCCACCTCCTCCCCCTTAACCCCCCCTCTACCCCCAACCTCTCTTCCATTGACCCCCTCGACCTCCTTGTCGTTAATGAATTGAGATGGATGCGAGACTGTGAGAGTGAGGAGTATAAAGAAGGGGGGGGGGGGTGAGGCCGCGAGTCGTGCTCTTGATTCGCCATTTGCGTCTAACAGCTCAGCGTGGGGAGGGGGGGGGGGTAGTACAGGGGGTATGGGTACTGAAGTAAAGGGCCTGGGCCTGGCCTTGAGTTGCGTGCTCTGTTTTCTGTCCGTCAAAGGTAGTCTTTGGCGTATTCATCTATTCATCTTCATTTCCTCAAGTAGCTAGGCTAGTGGGTGGGAAAGTTCATTTAGCGCTATTTACACGAGCGTCAAGATTTATTTTCATCTGGTCATCAGCAAAATTGAAATGCTTCATGCGAAACCGAGCATATCACGTGACCATTTTAATATGAACTCTGCAGTCAATGTATTCCGATCCCAGTAAACACGTAATATTTAAAAAAAATATTTTAAACATAATAAACATATATAATAGTCCTTGTATAAAACCTCGCTTGTCAGACTCACAAAACGTTTTGCTCTCAAACATTCTATATTTAAAGACCTTTTCAGTTTTTTCTCTATTCTTAATACTTGATGTTGTGTGCGTTGACCCTTTCTGGAAAAAAAAAAAATCTGCAAAAAATAGGTGGTAATCCATTATATTTGTTTTGGGCTATTTAAACCGATCGAAAAGTTTAATTGGATTTGTTCATTTGATGTCTTGTGGCTTATGATGGTTTAATCACTAAGCATGAAGCATGTCTTAACTCTTTCAGGGGATATATTACACATATGTTGTACCACATAATTTCGCATGGGATTCAATAGAATCTAAATGAACATTTTGCAAAAATTTGAGCGACTTATCAAAGTTCTTAGAAAATTGTCTTCTTTTAAAAGGGTATCTTGTAAAATCTAAAAAAAAAAACTCAAATCCCAAAATACGCGTCTGAAACAGTTAACATGTACGGCATAAACACATAGGCAGAGCCAGCAATTTGGCAACTGTGTATTCTTCCCATTTGAATGTATAAGAAACAATCGATTAGAAATGGCGCCAAGGCCCCTTCAAGAATCGATTGTTTCTCATACGTTCAAATGGATAGAATCCACAGTTGCCAAATTGCTGGTTCCGCCCATGCATAAACATAATAGTTTTCAAACATGTTTAAACAGTATAAGTTATAGCAAAGTATGACGTGTCTTAGTAGTATATCCTCACTAAGCAATAAAGGGTTATCCTCACTTCTCAGTATTAATTTCATTTCATTTTATGATGAGCCCGAAGTTTTTGAAGATTTATTATTACAGACGATATTTATAACCGACGCAGTGATCATGTTTAAACTAACTGCAATTAATAGGAGCGGAGGGAGAGGGGTGGAAAATACTTTGAATCGCATCACGATATGAACATTGATTGAACAATATGTGTTCCACGAGGGAAGGAGGTGGAGGTGGTTTCTACATGGGGATAGCGGGGAGAAAGAAAGTAAAAAGGGAGATTGTGGGGAGAAAAAAAAAGGGGGGAGGGAATAAAGTGCAAGAGAAGAGTAAGTCTTCGGGGAAGCATTCTCAGATAACTTTTCCCATTGACTCGTGGAGTCGAGGAGCGAGAGGTAGAGAGCGGGGTGGGGCGAAGCGAGCAGCCTATTCATTTTATTCAATGACTTTATTAGAGCTCACAATTAGTCATCATTTGGCGCTCCTTTTAAAAGGTCTTTTGCTTCCCAGTTTCGCCTTCACGCCTCTCATCCCCCGACTCCACCTCCGCCCCCGCCCCCGCCCCCGCCCCTGCCCCCGCAACCACAATCCCCCCATATTTATCCCCTAATTCAATCAACCTTCCGCGTAATGTATTCCAACAACTGTTTCCTCAAATTAATTATCTATTTATCACAATAAAATGACGGGCGCGACGTCGACGCGGGTGGAGGGCAGGGGAGGGGGACTCCAGCAGGGCCATGCCACGGCAAGTTTCCCGTAATCCCATGGGACCGCGAGAAAGGGGGGCAAGAGGGTGGCAAAGGGGTGCAATGGGGGCAAGAAGGGAGCCGAGAGAGGGAAGGTTGAGGTGGGGGAAGGTTCAAAAAATGAACATCTATCAATCATACTTAATGTTGACTAGGTTCAATACCAGAAACCGCTGTTATCGGTTTTGAATGACTCACGCTGTGCTCTCGTCTACCCCGCTACGCCGAGCGCCTTATTGCCGTTGCTACGCCTTGTTTACTCCTAATTAGAAAAAAAAAAAGTTCACCGTTGCTGTGACGACATAAAATCATCGAATTATAAACATTTTCATTAATATCGTAGGATATATTATTATCAGATGTCTCGCAGGTCGCTCGACTTTTTACTCCCATGGCTTTTGGATAGAATGGATAAGAATGGAAACCGGTGAATGGTGGAGACAAATCACGTGGTTGCCAAGTCTAAAACGGAATTTATCGAATTGGTGATCGAACAGTCTTGAGCATCTGATAATCAATTAGATAAATTCTGCATTTTGATTAGATTTGGCAACTAGGTGACTCGTCTTGCAAACTTTTTCTGTAGAAGATTGAATAGTTGATTCTTGCATAAAAACCTGTAAAAATAACGATTAATACATGAAAAAATCAGAAAACTCACTCTCAGAATCGGGCTTATAGTGGCGAACAGACGCAGGAAGATGTATCATGGGAGATTCCTATCTAAATTGAGACATCTCTATGTTTCTTTAGAGAAATTGTCACTATAGACGGGAATCTATCTCCCATGATACCTGCGTTGAGCCACCATTACAAACTTGCCGTTACAGCAGTTATATGTGAGTTTATTACTAAATTTAGACATTCTCAGTGTGATTTTCGTGATTTTTACATCATATTAGACTATTCATTTGCTCATAGCAAAAGTTTGCAAGAGCCCCATCATACCGCACTGTATCCACAGGTGGATCTAGGAATTTGTCTTTCTCGCTCTCCTTTCATCTGAACTTACGTTGGTAGGACTCTCTATCCTTTTTTAACACTTTAAGGACCAGTTCACATCAACGCCACTCTCCCGCTTAAGTAGGGGAGGTAGTTAACTATTCGTACTCGGAGGAGTTGGAATTGCCTATACGGTGAATTGAAGGCAATTTATTCGGAATGAAGGCAGAAACATTGTGAAGTAAATAAGAGGATGAAAACGGTTATACTCGGGCTTGGTCCATAAGGGGTCAACAAGGTTTCAAGTACGTTTATCGGTTTATAGAGGTTAATTGCCATGGAAATTCGACCTTCACAGTAGTTCACACTGCAATAAAGTAAACTTTTGCATAAAACCGACTGTTTTTTTTTTGTTTGTTTTTTTTTTTTTTTTCATAAAAGACCAAGTTTTATATAGAGATCAATCCAAAGAAGTAGGTGGATGGATTACAACATATAACTAGCGCTTAAATTCCCTTCCGATTGGTGGATACGTTGAGTCCCATGCGCGGAAGTTGCGAATTCGTTAACTGCGCATAATTGTTGCTGAATGGTCATGACCAACCTCACCTGAAACAAACTCTAGGTTTCGAGTAAAAATATTGAGTGTTTTGCACTAAAACTAATTTTAAATCCATTTGGCCTTCCTGGCCACAATTTCAATACAAATTGCTTTCATAAAACAATATCTCAAGGTTGTATATACTTGAATTGAATATTCTCGCATGGATTCTAATTTGTCATTTTTGTTTCTTTTTTTGCAGGTCAGTACAGTTCTATTGGACTAAGAAAATCTCACAAATTATCTTTCTCCGTTTCCGTATGTATGTAGTTGCAGTTTACTACTCTAGTTCTTGGCTAGTCATTGAAACTGGTTGAAAATCTTTATCCCCCCCTCCTCTAAGATTACGCCACTTTTGTGAAGTCTCCTTTACGCATCTAACACAATAGTTAAAAAAAGATCGAGGAAATCGACTTAATTTTTGGAAAGTCAACCAAACGTCAAGTAAAATTTACCGTAGCTTATGGTCGAGGCCAAAATTAATCACAATAAAAAGTATGTTAAATTTCATCAATCATTTTTTCCGCGTGGCTCAAGGTCGAACCGGAAATTTTGATTAGATTTCAGGGAGCAAAATTTTGCGTGCTATTTATTAAAAAGTAAAAAAGAAAAGAAAGTTTGTTGATTTTTGTTCAATTGTTAGTCCATTTTGAAGAAATCTATAAAGTAGAGAATGGCTGATTTAAAATATTCAATATCGAATCTTTTCAGAAAGTTTCAATTATCACGGTACAGCTGGAACAAGTAGAGAGTCACTTTAAAATGTGGATAGACACAATATTCCTGCGTATGGGAAATAGAACTTTTTATCAAGAAGGGTAAAAAATCCTACCGACAAACTATACTTACGTGTTCGGGATTGAATTAAGAGTCTAAAACTAAAGCCACGTGAGGCAACTGAAGAGGAGCCGTTTTGAGTACGCTGAAAACCTATAATCAATCAAAATGTTTATCAATTTTATATAACCTTTGGGAGCAGGATAGAAACCGAGCGACGATGGCAAAAGAGTAAGATAAGGCGGCGGTATGGTTCTAGCTCGTAGTTGGTCCTGCATAGCTTTGCCTCACTAAGCCCTTATCCTTTCCTCGGCTCTATTTCGCCGCTCAGTGTGAAAGATTGAAGCATCCCCGGAAAAAGGGCCCATAAAACGGTTTCAGGGCAGTATATAGGTCTACAGGAAATTATAGGAACAAAATGTCTACTTTTTTGGTCCACTAACAAAAAGTCTAAGTAAGATTGTCTACGAAAAAAATTTCTACCTTGAAAAATGACCACATTCTAAAGACGTCTACAATTTTAAGGTCAATGAGGTTCATTCTTTTTTTTCGGTGAGGGGATACAATTTTTTAAGTAATCATCTCCACTTCTATGTATGGCTTTAGACTGTTTTGAGTCGGGAAGTCACATGAAATTGATCGATTAAGGTAGGTGGTTGCGTCGTGCGTATTAAAGAAGTCGGGCGTTCGAAGCGACCAATCAGACGCAGCGATTGAGCAGAGTTCATTGACGTCACAGCGAAAACGCGTTTCGTTTTCCACTGTCCGCCGCTCGTCATCTCCGTGGAGTACAAGAGAGGGGGCTGCTGGGTAATTGATTTGAGAGAACTCCCTGCTGACGCGAAAAGCCTCTAAGCATCTGGTTAACATACAGGTAAAGGGTTCAGCAGTATAGGACCTGGGCCTTGCTTGCATCTAACAAAGTGCGCGAGGAGAGAAGGGTGGGTTGTGGATGGTCGGGTGGGGAGGGGAGATTTAGGCGTATGGTATCGGGGAAAAATAATGTAGGTCAGTACCGTTGGGAAACATATTTTATTAAAACAGCAGTTGTATCAATTATTTATTCAAAACCGACCCCCCTCCTTTTTGCCCCCTTCTCCTCTAGAACGCGCCCTTTTCAGAAGCGCTTACGACCGTTTTATATAAGCGGGACCAATAGACGCACTTCAGAACTGCCGTTTTGCGTATAATTAATGATATTTTGTAATTCACCGACGATTCCACCGGTTGAGAAAATATTACACGGTTCACTTGATTGAATGACCGCACTTCACGAGAATATTCTAATCTGCAATATTTTCTCAATATGTGCAATCGCCGTGAAATTATTAAAATATCCGCAAGTTTTTTAAAGGCATCGACTACTCCAATGGTTGAGAAAATATTACAGATCAGAGGATTTTCGTGCAGTACAATCATACACTGAACTGGACTGTGTAATCTTTTCTCAGCCGGTGGAACTATCGGTGAATTGTAAAATATGCCATTAATGATACGAAAAACGGCAACACTGGCCCTCACATCTGGTTGCCCGTCGAAGGCAAGCGTCACGTCGCCGCTCATGGAAAGATCTAAAAGTTGTTAAACCCCTTCGATCCTTGCATCCCTAATGAGAAACGTTGTTAAATATATGAATATGGAATTTTTATGGAAATTTAATTTTCGTCAGTGGCGGCTCGTGCAATCTGGCAACCGTGCACTTTTACCATTTAAACGTATGAAAAAAGATCGATACTAGGTGAGGCGCTACGCCTCACCAAGTAATCGATTATTTTACACGGTTTTAAATGGAGGAAATCCATTGTTGCCACATTGCACGAGCCGCTACTGATTTTCGTATAACGTGAGGTATATGGAAAAAAAATTGAAGTCTTAACATTTACTCATCGTTTAGTATACCATATATGTATAACGCGCAGTCCCACAACAAGATGTGCTCGTTTAACTTGATCAATGCTTGTGCTATATGAACGTTGAACACGTCACGGCCGCGGCCGGGGTCCTAAGACGTTGCAATTCAGAGACTTCAATTGCAATTTCCTTGACTGGACATGGCTTGGGAAATATACTCAAGGCTACACGGACTTTACGTCCACTTTTTTGACGTCCACAGGCTTTACGTCCACTGTTTTTATGTCCACTACTGTAATGTCCACTGCTATAGACGTCCACAGAAGTGACGTCCACTAACATATGCCCACTTATGTTACGTCCACCGAGCTTCATTGTTCCACAATTCAATAACAGCATAAAATGGGAAATATTCGATAGAAAGGTGCGAAAATAGATTTATTTCTGTGACAGTAACAGGAAAACTTGGTACTTTATCATTCTTGTCCTTTAGCGGCGCATATAGTTAAAAAACAGTTGTACGTAGTTAAAAAAAGCAAGTTCTGGGTTATATGTATAATGCTATAGTTACTCAGGGTTATTTGGAGTTATGAGAAAATGCCCCAGGAACTCGAATAAATATCTCTGAAATGTCTCAATACATTCCTGGGTAAACTAGGTAAACTTACTGTGAAAGAAAGAAGGAAAAATCATCTCTTAAGAAAGAAGAAAAAACAAGTGGTCCAATTATGGACATTAAAACAATGTCTACAATTATTACGATGATGGACGTTTGTTTTTGTGGGCGTTTAGTTGGGTGGACGGACAATTTTGTGGACGTAAAGAAGCGGTGGACATAAAACTATAGTGGACGTAAAGTCGATGGACGAAAAGTCCTGGAACCTACTCAAGTCGAGTAAGTAAAATTACAATTCAGAGGCGTTCACCGTGAACCAGTAATTTAGTAATTTTACTTTAGTTCAAGCCAAGCTTCAAGTTCAAGTTTTAGCCTCTTTAAAATGATTTCCTTTAAGCCTTGAGTTAACAACTGTGCGTTTCCAAAGCGTCTCTGAACTGTAAACCGTGTCTAAATCATTTTGAACTTCCGGGCCCTTGAAACTTACTTGAGATATCTAGAGCCGTTATGGTTCAAGGTATGTTTCTTAAGTGCAAATTGAAGTTGTAGGACTTTTCAAGCTCGAATCAAGTCAAATTGATCTCAAGTAAAGTCTCTAAATTGCACCTTAACTTTCGAGTAAACCCACCATTGATGGGTAAAAATTAATTTTTGAATAATCATGAATAATTAACTAAAATTATTCACACAACACGGAAAAAAAAGTATGCGGATAAGCCACATAAAAAACTAGTTTGAACCACATACTCTGTGTCGAATGAATGGATGCTGGGCGAGTATGTCGTTCAAACACATAACAGTATGTCGAATGATTCAATGGGGCTGGAGCTTATTTAGTATGCGGACCGTCCACATACTGTATGCGGACCGTCCACATACCGTATGTCTAAATTCCACATACCGTATGTCGACCGTCCACATACCGTATGTCGACCGTCCACATACCGTATGTCGACCGTCCACATACCGTATGTCGACCGTCCACATACCGTATGTCGACCGTCCACATACCGTATGTGGAAATTCCACATACCGTATACCGACCGTCCGCATACCGTATTTCAAGAAACTTGAAAGTTGATGATAAATAAACCCCCAAAAAACATAAAGAGATATACAAAACACATAAAGGAGTATACAAAAAACATCAGATTTATGAAAAGCATGATTTTGAGGAAAATTTAATAGTAGATCGATGATTTATTATACTTCCTGGCGTAAGATTCCAAACAGAGTTTATTTTGTTTAAATGTTTGGTTTTTGCACTTCTACTATTTTCAGGACCATTAACGAAGCTGTACCAACTGGGCAATAGTAAATCAAATGAATAAAAATTAAAAATATTCCAAAAAACCCCACAAAAAATTTAATACTCGCGGCGGGTTCCGAATCCAGTACGACATGTCCAATAGACGGAGTTCCAGTCCACTCGGCTACGCCGACATCTGTTATGCAGGTGCGGTCAGTAGGGAGTATTTAAATGACGCGCGAGATAGTGTTGTGTGAGAGTAGTTGCCAGTTGCCTGACTAAACTTGTCTACGCGATGGCGCGGCGTAATCTTATGGGGCAGAGAACAGATACCGACAGACAAAAACAAAAAATAACACAGCTCAGCAAATAAGCAGAAACAATAACCATGCAACTCACCAACAGGGAAACGGTCACAGAAATGTAAATCCTTGCATAATAGAGTATCAAACTAAAAATAATTAATCAAAATAAACAAACCCAATGTAAATATGATCCACACAACTGTAACACTGATCAATAAATTGGCAACAATCGCGAACTGAATGGATAAACACAGACAAATTTTAGAACGAATGAAAGCTTTAACTGCGAGCACATAATTTTAAAGTAGCAATTTCAGACTCGACGCCTCTGGCCTTTAGAACTATATCAAATTGAAGTGTAAGGAGAGTGCCGATCTCAAAAGAAAAATTAGATTCACCTGGTGATGATTCAACTCTTTCCTCCATGAGTTTATATTAAACTAAAACACAATTAATGAAAACGAACAAACGAACAAACACTCACACACACACGCACAGAAACGGGAAAAATAAACTTCGCAATCATCCGAAATTAAAACACGAATCAACAGATAATAGCGCGTATGAATGTATCCACACTTGGTTACATGTTCGGTCACGATCGAACTTTTAACTTTATCGAACTAAAAACACTACACCGGTGGACAAACGAAGGATGAAGAGCATCGTTTAACTATCCTGTTTGATTTAATTTATCGACCGATGTAATTTAAAGTGAATTTCACGAAATTTAGACTGAAATAAGCAGACAACTCAAATGTGTGTAACCGTCGCGCCGCCATCTTGGAATGGAACTAACCTAACATGCTGAGATACGACATAGGGTATGTGGTTTATCAACATACTAGCATGTTGATGAACCACGTACCCTATATCAATGAACCACATACTCTATATCATTAAACAACATACTGGCGATTTTGCATACCGTATGTCTTTTAACGCCATACTTAGTGTTCTTAAAACACATAGTGATGGCGTTAAACGCCATAATTTATGTTGTTGGTTCGCATACCTCGGAAATAACATAGAGTATGTTGCGAAACCACATACTCTTTTTTTTCCGTGAACCCTCACGTTTTAACATCATATTTTAACATCAGTATATCCATCTGTCATAAGATGAACGATTGGTAGTGTTGAACTTCGATTTTGTATTAGAAATAACGTGAGAATAGTGAGAATATTTTTAGTTAATTATTAAAAAGTTAACTTTTCCCCAACACTGAAACTCACCAAACCTTGCGTTTTGAGAAAATTTACTTCGATGAGGATGGGAAGTTTTCTGAATCGAATGGTAACACGCGGAAAGAATTGAGGCATCAGCTGTCTTAGAAATGGTTGAGGCGTTAAAACGACTACTCACAACTCTCGTGCCTCTCACAGATCGTATACTATGTTAGAAGAACCATTAAAAACACGATAGTTTTATGAAAACGTCTCAATTTCATATCCCTTGAGGCGTATTCTTTCAAGTATATGAGGAGTCGTATCGTAAAATACCGCCGCGCCGCCCACGGAAGGGGCGCCTAAGAATTTTATCACTATTAATCCCTTCTTCTCTCGCTCTCTATCTTTCTCTCTCTCTTTCTCCCTCTCTGAGAGAGAAAGCTATTCCATTCACTTTTACCGTTAGACATAGTCACGAAAGTGACTACCAGTCTTCACTCGCCTGCACTATAATTTAAGATTATTAAACGATAGAAACAACACATATTTATTTGTAAACTCACCGTTTGTGTATAAACACTAAAAAAATACCCTCAGATAGTTTCTATGACATGTAACAATTTGTGACATGTAACAATTTGGATGGAAAAGATTAGGTACTGTTATAGATTACGACAAGACGCTTTTCAATCTAGCATTTTCAAAAGACAAGGTTGACCACCTGTAGGTGTGTACCGTTTGAGTCAATCCGGCGCGAACAAATGCCACGTAAGATTTTTAAAGGTCAGTGATGACGGAATCAACTGTGACATTTGTTATTTTCCCGATATTGCATTACCGCGACGTACCGCATGTGTCAAATGGCTCGAAGCAACAAGTCACAGTTTGATACACGCGCACTATGTCTATATGTGTATATGTGTTGCCCGGGCGTCTTTATTTTTCATCCCTTTTCCATACCCTCCCTCAATCAAGGCGGAGTCGGAGAGGCGAAAAAAACATGAGGTCTACTCGGAAAGAATATGATAAGTGTAACTTGCCACGTTGCAAACGCATTTTAAAACTTTTCTTTTATTTACAGAAAAATTATAAGCAGTAAGCGCATTATAAGTAATTATAAGTGAGTGAAGTCTCACTCGTCAGTTGAGAAAACGGCGCATGGCATTGTCAGCAATTTATTTTTTCAGCGAAAAACCCCTGAATTTTACTTGTTGGTTCCATGCCAAAAAAAATTATGTGGCGTCAGTTTGTCTGTCAGTGCGTCCATTTATCCACTTAACTTTTGAAGAATTAATCCAGACGCATCCATATTTTATGCAGAATATAGTTTCTAGATTTTCCAGAGATAATTTTTCTGTGTTTTGTTGTTGTTGAAATTTTAACTTTTAAGTAAATTATGGAGATAAAATGGTTTAATGGTGTGTGTGGGTTTCCCCTAGATTGGTGTTGATGATGATGTGAGAAAGTGTTCGTGGTTAATGCCCTACAAATTTTTTCCTTCAGTTTTTTCCATGAGGAAATAATGAGGAAAAGGAAGTCTCAAAATTAGTGAAACATGGCAATTGACTTACCACTTTCTTTCGGCGTATAGACTTTGTATGTGTATTTATTTAATTCCCGTTCCCACGCGCTGTATACCAACCGCGTCAGATTTCAGATTGTTTATTTTCAATTTGACAAATTGGTTTCGTATACTGTTTAATCTCCTGCAGCGCTGCGCTTTTCTCTCCCCCCCCGTCGCCCTTCCTCCATCCCCACCCCGCTTTGCCGATTGTCGCCCCCCCTTCACTATCCCGCCTACCTCCCTCTTCCCCTACCGGTCAACCCCCTTCACCCCCGGACGGCTTCTTCCGTTGATTCTCGCGCGTCTTGTCGACTTGCGGCGATGCGTGGCCTGCCGCCGCCGAGCTGTTGCACGCCCGGCCGACGCGGCGCGGCGCCCGCATCCCTTGCATCGATTATCAATGTTACAACTTCGAATTCACGACCCCATCCAGATCTAATTTCCGCACCTGATTCAAATTCATGTTGCCAAATGTCCTCTAGTCTGTTCAGGTTAAGAAATAACTTAGAGATTCAGGTAGAAATGCACTCTTTTGCAACGCCGCACGGCGAGCATTGAGCCTTTGGTCCGACTCAATCCTTCTCCGGGATGAAGCAAAGACGGGAGAATCAGCTGACTAGGAATTATATCCGTGCAAAAGTGAAATTAGGAAAGATTTACAAATACGACAAAATAGATGAAAGTTTGGCTCTACCCTGGTTAAAGTTTTCTATGAACTTCCATGAACAAAATTTCGCAGGCATCATTTCTGTGGATAGTTATTATTCTTCCATGAAATTGCATGGGAATTATTTTGGGTTCCATGATCAGCCCACGAAATTCCCATGTTATTTTATGAAAAAATAACAATTACTCACGGATTTTTGGTCATGGAAATTCATGGAATAGTTTTACCAGGATGAAGGGCTGTAACTCGTCAATATCTGTTGGAAATGACTCCTCAACACCCTCGGGGATATATCCAATTTTTGACAAATCCTTTTGAAATACAACCAGCATAAGTGAATTTTGTAAATTTCGATAGTATTTGTCACCAAATTCATCCTCTAAAAAGAAATATCACCCTTGAGGATGCATCTCTGGGAAAACGCTTTTACCAGCCGCATGGTGTCAGTTTCATGTTATAACAATTTTAATACCACGCCCGAGTTATTTGATGTCGTATCGCCTCTCTTATTGACAGTGAAAGCAACTCTAAATCGTTAACACTTGCAAAATAATGTTTCGTTGAGTGCCTTCAGTTACTGCAATAGGCAAAATCAACACCGCAGAGTACGAATATTTAACTACTCACTGAATTTAGGCGAGTCATAACTTTTGATTTCTTGTGGTTGTCTTATCCTTGCAGTAAAAGGGTTATGAAGAGGAATACTGCAGCTTTCTTTATCCTTGCATCCTATTTTCAGTGGGCTCGTTCAATCTAAACAAGTATTCAAGGAAAAATAAGAGAAAAAGAAACTTGTTTACCACTGGACGTTCCATTCTTCTTATGTGTGCGTCGAGTCGTTGACTTTCCGAAGTATACTCCACTTCCAACCAATCAGATCTCGCAAGACTCAAAAAAGTGGACATAAAAGTCAGGAGAAAACTCGGTGGACTCACTGCGCGGATTATGTTCCGAGATTATTTCATACTCCTTCCGTCCTTTATTGTATTATTCCGGTTCTTTGATGTCTTTTTCACTTCGCATTCGGAGAGCCGTTTCGTCGCTTCACTGTGCGAAAATGCAAGGAGCATTATTTACGATTCGTCTAAAAACAGAGGAGGCGAGCTCAAATCTCGCACACCGTGCCGTCCTCGGTCCAAATCGAGGAGAAAAGGGGAGGGAGGGGAGAGAGAGAGAGCAATGTGCACAGAAGAGAAGGGGGAGGGGAGGCGGAAAAAAGGCAGAAGCTCGGGGAAGAAATGGAAGCTGTCTTTTGAAATTAATTCACGGCCGTTGACAAGTAAAATGGCTCATGTTTAACACGTTCGCTTTTATACTTAGAGACGCTCGCGCCATGCCACGCTGCGCCGCGCCGCGCCGCGCTGGAACGAGAGCGCGCGTCTACGGGAGACGGCGCGACGGGATGGTGACGGGACGGGAGAGATGATCACCGCGTGTTAAATCGGCAAAGCATAATTAGAATATATTTTCATTTCACCTGCATTCCCGCTTTCCCCCTCGCACCTTCCCCACCAGTTTTCCCCCTCGCGCGGCCCCCAGTGGCGTCCCACCCCCCACTACCCATCCCCTCAAACCTCTCACCCGCGACATCTCCTGGCGCGAAGAAAATGGAATTCAAATGAAATTCAGGGATGCCGAACTTCTTCCCCCTTCCCCTTTCCCTTCAACCATGAGGACTCTGAGAGCGGGATTCACTTAGAGGTAACCACATAATTCTACAATCAGAACGGAAACTGAAATTCATTCTGAAACTGTTTTCATTTCTTCGGGTATCTTCGGGTCCGTCATGTTGGGTAGAGTCCCTATATGTAGAGAGTTAAGACAAGTGAAACCATGGGCGCCGCCATTGGATGCAATTTTGCACATTTGTTTACATTCTGAGGGCCGTTGTTGTGTTTTCGTCCACTGCAAAGATTACAGTGCCGCTGAGTTTCTAACGATGTAATCTTTTACTGCTTTTGTAGATCGACATCTATTTACGCTTTGAAAGATTCTTTTGGGATTTATAGACATTCTTGAGGCGTATTATGATTAAAAGTAACAGATTCGTCGAAAATTAACTCTTTATCCGCAAAATACCGTTGGTAAACAACTGCGATTGTAAACAAAAGTGCAAAATCGCATCCAATGGCGGCATCCGTAGAGTCTAAAACTCATCGACCAATCAGAAGTTGACTACCCTCTTGTCTTAATTCTCTACATATAGGGACTCTAATGTTGGGATGCGAGCTTTTCGCATAATCTTCAGCAACAGATAGGATTGTATGGTTTGTTGAGCGTCATCTTTGATTAAAAATAAACACTCGAAAAAAACCTTCGCCATCTTGAAAAATGAACGTCAGGTATAGTTGCTCTGGTCAGTCTACTGCGTACACTTTGTTTATACGCATTAAAAATATGCTGTGATTCAGGCAGTGAGCATCGCTATGGTTGTCATCCACGGTATCCATTCGGCGAAAAGGCCAAATGCATTCTGAAAAAGAAAGAATGATCAGAAAAAATGTAGAAAGACCAGCTGACATCGATAATTCACACTGTATGTAAAACATTGAAATTTGATTAAATTTTATTTTTCAAGCGTTGAAAGCTCAACTATTCTTGTGTATAAATCGTGTAATCACGATTAAAGATCGTTTTTAAAATCAAAAAGTCAAAATCGAAGGCAGGGTTTGTTTTGATTTAAAAAAAAAAAAAAAAAAAAAATGAAAATTCACCGAAGAGTATCGGCGTGTTTCTCATACATTTCTGAAATGAACTCTACCTAAAATAATCATATTTTTCGAGATATCCAACTTTGGCAACGTCGGCGGAAGTAGAGACCTGAGCGGAAGAATTTTGTAGATTGGTTAGAAGGTGGAAGCGTTGGTTGGTGAGCAATATGAGAGGTGAAGTGTGAGGGGTAATAGGCGAGGGGCGTGAGGGAAGAGAGAGAGAGAGAGAGAGAGAGAGAGAGAGAGAGAGAGAGAGAGGGAGAGAGAGAGAGAGAGAGAGAGAGAGAGAAAATGAGTGGTAGGAGAAGGTCGGTAAGGAGGGTATAGGGGGCGAGAGGTGATGAGGGAGACTGCGAAATGGTTGATAGCCGCAAGAGCAGGCGAAGCTACTGAAAATCCGCGTGCCTTGGATCACGACAAAGGAAAAATAAGGAAGGATAAAGTGTCGGAGAGGGGTGATGTGAGGGAAGAGGGCTAGGCGGAGAAAGTGATGATAGGAGCGGGGGAAAAGACGTGTCAAATATTTAAAATATTTGCATAACAAATGCATTCGGAGAACGCGGCCGCGCGAGGGTGTTAAAGGGTAAGGCTCGCGGGACTGACTCTGCGGTATTGGACGGTATGGCATAGAATGACGGTGCGAAGCGGAGAAGGCTTGGCTGAGAAAAGAGATGGAGTTAATTTTATTTTATTTTGATGTGATGAGAGGAGATTTTCCCAAAATTAAAGAATGTTGAAGAGAAGGGGAGGGGAGGATAACTCTGATTAATATAATCTCCTCCTTGCAATTTCTTACAATATCTTGAAAAAATGAATAATAAATAAATAAATAGATAAATAATTAATGAATCGATGAAAACGTTATCTTTGAGCAGAGCTTATTAAATATTTGCTTCGTATTTGTCACTGAGCTAATTTTTTACGATCTCAAAGGTATTGAAGCTCAATCAAAACCACCACATACAAAAAGGTCGGCATCCTTGGTCTGATGGTTAGCGCAACTAGCCACTAACCCTGAGGTCCCGAGTTCGACTCCCGGTCGGGGCGGCAAGATTTGATGGTCTCAGATCTTGTCACTCCGGATACACATGCATGCTACACTTCTCTCTCGTCTCTCCTATCCTCTTCTCTCTTCAATTTTCCCGGGAAATGATCACTGCAGCAGAATTGGCAGATCCAGCCCTCGCGAACGGTGGGGAGGGGGGGGGCAAACTTGGGATTTTCGCCCCTCCGGTGACCCCTTTTTCCTTTTTACTCTCCTCCTTTCCCCCTTCTATCACCTTCCCTCCCCCTCTTTTCCCCCTCTTTTGGTTGAACGGGGGGATCGCCCCCTTCGCCCCCCCGTATCCGCCAATATCCAACAGTGATCCCGAATAACTATTTTGTGAAAATACAAAAACAAGTCATGTGCGGTGGCTGTGTGTCTTAAATGAACAAGACCAAATTAAAAAAATAAATAAATAAATAAATAAATAAATAAATAAATAAATAAATAAATAAATAAATAAATAAATAAAAAAATTAAAAAAAAAATCCCGAAAATTGTTTCTATGTTTTGACTCCTTATCCTCTTCACTCTCATTACAGTACAACCCACTGGAAGCACCCCTTGCCACTCTTATTCATGACCTTTCCACCCAAATAACATCCTTCTCTGGCTCCTTTAAAATTACCTAGGTACCAGGTCACATCGGCAGCGAGAGTAACGAAGCTGCAGAGAGAGCAACAAACAAGGCTTGCGAAATGGACAGGACAGGACAGTGCTGCAAATCCAACTGTAACTCAGCATGATTTCAAACTCGAACTTCATCAACTTTTGGATGCTACCTAGTACGATCACTGGAAAATCAGTGACCAAAATCACCTTTAGATAGAACCAGTTCTATTTGCTGACACCTCAATCAATACAAACCGCACCCACGAGGTCCAAATAGCAAGACTCCGCATGGGGCATACATCATAAATAGTTAAGTTGCAGAAATGCAGAGCTTTTATTAAAAGATCACATTGATCAGAAATGGTCCAAGAAAACTTTTTGGACAACCTGAGATGGGCTATAAAGAAAATGTTTTCCTGTTGTAGGACTTCTTATTGCTTCACTTTTTTTGTGCGGAAAGTAAAAAGTTAGCCCTTTGGATAGCAACACGTAGAGACGTAGAGTCGTGGAGGTAGCAATCTCTTTAAAACGAGCCCATGTTTTTCACCACCAGCCCCCTGTCGCATTTTTTATCCCTTCCAATGGTGACTCACAAATCATACGTACTCCCGTAGCTGGATGAAAAAATCTCTCACGTCAAAAATTGAAGGGAACTAGAGATATTTTAATTAAATTGCATTGTATTATTATAACAACACCTGTTATTTACTTTGAGGAAAAAAGAGGGGAAATTTATCCACTGAAAACAGGTATTTAATTTAATTGAATAACCTCACTCTAGAAATTTGAGATATTTTTGCAGGTTTCCCTTCCCTTAAATAATATATGGTTTATGGCTGTTGCAATAAATTCAATTGCACCTGGACCGAAATAAATCCTGCCTGTCATTTCTGTCAGCTAACACTTTTGAAAGCATTTTCTCATCAACTTGCTTTCATTTTGAATACTCATTCGATCATTTTTTTTCCGTTCAGATAACCGGGTTTGAAATAAATGATGAGAGAAAAAAAAGCTCGTTTTGTTCTCAGGTTTCGGTAAACCTTTTCTATCCCTAAAGAACTAAAGTTCAATTAGCCAAATTAACTTTTCAAAAGCTTTTCCACTCCTCATTTACCAATTTTTTTCCCATTCTGCTCTCATAGTAAGCAGTTTATTTTATCAGGCTTTGATCTTCAGAGGTATTAACTTTAAAATCAAGATTTGATACCGGTCACTTACATTTTAAGGCACAATGTAGTCGCAGCTTTGCGCTCAACTCGCCTATCTCATTTCTTACTTGGGGCTGTATTTTTTGTTGCGTGGTCAGGGATTGGTTGTTTGATAAATGATGAAAGTAGTTCGTTTCTTCTTCGATAAGAGGTGTCAAAGCTCGTTTTGAAGATAATGAGGATATTTTTTTTAGAAGAAAGGAAAAGAAGAAGAAATGGTGCCGCTGAGGAAATTTTTCAAAAAAATTCAGCAGGAAAATAACTCGCATAGAATCTTCACTCAAAAAAGTTTATGTTCGCTTTTTCATCCACGGTATCCAGAAAGCTCATTTGATTTTTAAACTCACTTTTGTTATAATTTTTGTGTTTTTATTTCAGGGTCTTTTTAAGGGAAATATGAGCCTACACAAAAATTGTTTTTATTTCTATTCTCAAGAACAAGTTCAGACATTTTTGAAAAAAAAAAAAAGATCGTTGCTTCTAGATCTTTGAAGATCATTCTGTAAAAAAAAGTGAACTAAAGAGCATGACTTTTAGAACTGGCGTATTCTAAACAATGCCAAATAACTTGCACTTTTTGTATAGCACCTGTCTAAGAAAACATGTCCAAATTTTGAGCGCCACAACTCTATTGATGCACCAAATTACATAGGGCCTAACATACCAGGTATAATTTGATAAGTTTCATTTGATAATAATAATAATAAGATAAACCTTTGAATGCTTTTACAAGGGTCAGAGAAGTGTCTATATCAAGTTTCGTGAGGTATAAGAAATCGCGCGCATATTCCATTTGCAGCCTAATAAGCTGTCTCATTCACAAATTCAGATTTTCAGATTTAATTTTTTCCGGACTCTCGTGAGTAAAAAATAACCTGACGCTTGAGAAGGATTACAACTAGAATGGTGAGCCTTGACTCATATTTACCAACCAAGTTATGCCAGTGCACTATTCACAAAAGGCAGCTGATATGTTTACCGATAGGAAATGTCTTGCCTAGAGTGTGTCCCATCTGCATTTTCAGATTTATTTAATTGTCAGTGATAAATTAATCAAAAATTAAAACTAAATATTGTTTAACTATACCAAGGGAGAAAGCTCTCCAGATTCTCAATCTGAATTTAAAAATGTATAAAATTTTAGTAGTAAAATTGTCTGCTAAAGAGGATGCACATATATGTATGTATATTATCCGGAACTATGGAATGAACCTACCTTTATTAATATTCGCGATGCGCAAGTTGAGGAATATATTATCTGAAATTCTACACATACCTATCATGTATAAAATAATGATTTCTCGTATTTCAATTATACAAACTTAACTGACTAAACATAGTTATGTTCGTTGTTCGCCACCGGTTTTAGTCTCCAAAATGTTGAGTTGAAGTTAGTGGTGATTCTAAAATCCGTGCTTAAAGTCTTTCCTGTTCCTTCCATTTCAGATTATTCCTACATTACTTCATTCGAATGTTTATAATTTGATGAGGAAACGTTGGAATTATCTGCTCATAATCAAGTGTCTTCCATGAAGATTTGTGCATCAATAATTTAATGTTTGCTTCTCGAGGTATGGGGATTAAACTGTGTTTCTATTATGAACGGTGAATTGCCGGTAAATTGCCTACAATTTACGTTTATGCTGCAATCAAACAGGATAATAACTACGTTTACCTGGAAAAAATGGTCCGAATGATTCCACTCTGCTTTTAGTATATTTTCAACTTGAATGAACTCTCTTCATCGGAAGTCAATTATTAATGTGTTTCTCGCTTTAAGTATGCTGATAAATTCCAATCTCTAACAATTTCAATCAAAATGGTCCTAGTAGAAAGACACGTATCACATTTGTAAGAATAGTACGTCTGCTCAAATTTCACAGGCGTTCCCCCGCCACCCTTCTGAAGAATTTTCTGGATCCACGATCCACCATTCTATTGGTGAATTTCAAAAAATGGCCTTTAATATTAGCAAAGTACGGCAGCTTTGAGAAGTAGTGATGGACCATTCTATTTGGCAACTCGCAACGATACCTTTTTCCATCGAAACCCATGTAATAGGTCAAATTGAACAGTTTGATCTTTTTCATGGGTTCTAATGAGGCAATTTCCGGAAAAAGGGCCCAACGATGAAAGATTTGCTCCTCAGACAAAAGTATCTCTATTCAAACACGGTGCTAATTTTTCAGAACGAGCACACCCACAGACAAATAGAGACGGAGCACTGATTGGATGCAGCAGAGGCACTCTGAATTCTCGCGGATTCAACAAAACAACAGTCAACGTCACATGGTGTTGACTGGTGAGCACTCTCCTTTTCACTTCCCGCCCCCCCCCGTTCTTTCCGTGTATCACCGTTCAACACCACGCGACATCTGAAGGTGTTGACTGTTGTTTTACATGTTATTTTGTTGAATCCCCGAAAATTCAGTGTGCCTCAAATCTGTCCTATGTATTATAGCGTAGTACTCTGTCTCTATTTGTCTCTGTGCACACCCGTTATTTTATGCGCCCTTTCTCCGGAAATTAACTCAAATGGACAGTATGCAACGTTGCGACATTTAACGCTACGCTTCCTCTAAAAAAGCGTATTTCCCGATGCTCTAAGTTAAAAGCGACGTTATAAATCTCTATCTGATTTGACTGGCTTCAAGTACATTGTTTCGGTTTTCTTCAGTGATTAAAATCAATAGTTCTCAAACTCAGCGGAGCACACTGGGTCGAAAAGTATTTTTTTCCGGACATGAAAAACTTATTTTGTTTTCCCGTTTCTAAAGCATCTTAGAGTTAATATTTTCTTTAAAAATCATCTTGATTCGACAGCTGTATCACAAATGATTTCACATATTTTTGAGTTACCAACCTAATTGATTTGTTTTTATAAATTGATTTTTATTCGTAAAATTATGTCTGGGAAATTTCATATTTCCATCCACTGGGCGAAGGTCGGAGGTGAGGTTGCGGAAGACCGCGAGTAAATTGAATTAGATAACTAAAGCAAACTCATTAGAAACTTACAAAGGATCGCGAGGCAAACTGATGGAGGCAACGCGAAAATAGATTTAAAGACTGGGACAGTGTTAGAGAGGAAGCGAGGGGGAGAGAGAGAGTGAGAGAGAGAGAGAGAGAAAGAGAGAGAGAGAAAATATGGGAGTGAGAGGAGGAAGTGGAGAGATAGATAGATAGAGTGAGATAGAGAGAGAGAGCCAAGGCACAGAGAATGTAAGCAGAGTGCAGTGTTGAGTCAATGAAAAGACTGCGGATTGAAGGAAACAAATTAAAAGACTGGCTCTCTGGAAAGTGAATAAATATCATTACCATTATTCGTGGTTTTTGACGGGTGGGCCACATGACTGCTCAATCTAAACATTGAATGGGATAGTTTATAGTCATGAACAATTGGGTTTAAACTAATGAGTCTTTGCATCTGACCACAGCCAATAAGAAATGTTCGAATCCGGTAGAAAAGTTAGCAGAGCGCATAAAATAATAATAAATTAAAGACATATTACTATCACCTGAACTTTCCAATCGTGTAACAGCGGTGGCGCGGCGCGGCGTTGCGTTACGTGCACTTTGGCAACTTTGTACTGTGTCCATTTAAACCCATTTAAAAGGTCGATATGCGAAGGTGTTCACCGAACAACCAATGGTTCGATCTTTTCATGAGTTGAAATGGACGAATTGCAACGTTGCTAAATTGCACGCTACACCATTGTTGTGTAATGCCTATAATGTCTGCCTGTGTAATTGATCCAGTATACGGTCCACAAGTCCATAATATTTGATGTGGTTTTACAAAGAAATCCTAAGCATGACTAAAAGATCGATGCCTAAAAAAAAGTTCAAGTGTTTTAATAAAAGAACCCATCTTTATAGAGTTCATCTCAAATTATAATATAGAAGCTATATGGGTACATCAACCTTTCTCCTCGATTTTTGATGCATTATGGAAGAGTGACAATTTAGTATAATAGCTCGACAAAAGCATTTAACTGAATAATTTCTTCTCTCAGTTTCTAGAAATACTTCATTTTATCCATAACTTTACTATAATATGTTTTGTCTCCCTCTCTCTCTCTCTCTCTTTCTCTCTCTCCCTCTTCCCCTCCCCCCTCTCTCTCTCTCTCTCTCTCTCTCTCTCTCTCTCTCTCTCTCTCTCTCTCTCTTTTAAACTCAGCAAGTCCTTAAAGATATACATAACTGATAGATAATATGAAAGACTTTTATACGCCCCGTTCTAGCTGTTATTCTCTTAAACTACCCTCGATCCTGAGATAGTGCACTAAAAAAAGATCGCGCTTTGGACTCAAACAGGATGGGTTTTGTATACGCACTTGTACCAAACGTGTTCTGAACGTACATAGAACGTGCTCAGAGCACAAACTAATATTTTTCTGACTCAAACTAGCCGTGTCTATAACCACAAGTTAAAAGGATTGCGCTCAGAACACATTCCAGTACAAGGGGTTGATCACAGAAGATCGTTTCTGAATCGGATTGAATACGTTGAAATAAATGGGGTTTCTACTGCGCAACTCAATCAGACAGAATATAACCATCACCTCATCACCTCTTCGTACTGCAGTCGACAGAGTTTCTGGCGAGCGGAGACGGATTAGAATTTCTGTAGAGCAAAGTACAAGGCGAGGAAGTGGTTATATACGACTGGTTACCTAAGCAATTGAGATGCGCAGTAGAAAGAGTATGTGATTTGAAAGGGTAAGTGGTCGTTAATTTTTTTTTTTTTTTTTTTTTACATGTTTGATTTACTGGCTCATGTTGAAAAGCGTTCTTTTCTGGTTTAATGGATACCAAGTTCAATACCATTCAGAGGATTTCCCTATTTTTCATAAAATTTTGAAAATGACCACTGTGATCAAAAAGTTGAGAAAAGAAAATCAGGAAAATCCCATTTACTTCTTTTTGCATTTACCGGAAAATCATGCTATCAACTTTAGGTACACTTTTCTTAGGAACTACGAAAGCTATTTTGTTATGTTTTTTTCTTGGTCTGTTCAGAATTTTAAGCGCTATAGTCAGAACTAAAATAAAGCAAATTCGAATCATACTTATTAATTCAGAGATTCTGAGACCCCACAAATTTAAAAAAAAAGAATATGTAAAGTTTTAGCTTCTTGAAAAAAGGGCTTTAAAATTTAAAATTGTTAAAATCTTTAGTTCATCCATAGGTCATCAAGGGGAACTTGATGTACTCACAAAATGTCAACTCTAAAGCTCAGAGGGTTGCTTATGTTTAGTTAACGTATTCGATTCGATTATGATCACGATGACGATACGATCCTGGGAGGTGATTACGGAGGATCGTTATCGTTATCGTTATCGTTATCGTTATTGTTATCGTTATCGTTATCGTTTTCGAGTGCAGCAGTTACTCGCGCTGTAGTAGGCTGTCGTCTTATTTCTTCTTCTTCAACACTGTTCTACTCGATAACGATAAAGATAACGATAACGATCCTCCGTGATCACCCCCCTGGCCGTGATTACTCCTCTGGTTTGTATCTAGTTTGTGTCCAGAACACATCCTTTTTCTCCAGAGTATCGAGATATTGTGCTGACAAATCTTCAGACTAGCGTTGCCATATTTGATCAAAATATCCGTACATTTTCCATTTGAATCAATAGATAATTAAATAAATTTTTCATTCAATCTGGCAACAAGGCTTCAAACTGCCCATTCAATGTAATGTAAAATGAGAAGCTTTTTCTGCCCAATCCGACAACCACGGCACTGATGATTTCTAAACGTCAACCACCGCAGTAAATACCTCGCACTTCCCGCGTCTGAAATTATCAATTAATCAACAGTCTTGATATTTCAAAATCTTCGTCTCCCTCTGCCACGCGCTCCTCCCCCCTCCCCCCTCCCCCCTCCCCCTTCCCTTTTCCCGCCCAGCCCCGCCCCACCCCTCACCATCATTCCTTCCCTCCTCCCCACACTTTCAATCCGCAGTCTCGATTCCTATACCACTTCATAAGTGTTATTGAGCGCAAAACACATCAGTTGAGAACGAGCGAGAGATCGTGGGGGTTGTTGAATGTCAATTGCAAACATGCTGCAGCAAGTTCTGTCGGAACGATTTTTTTTTTTTACCCCCACCCCCTCCTCCCCTCTCTAAAAGCGAGATGTTCGATTCGCACGATTAGATACATTGCCTGCGGTATTTGCTACATTGTGGGTTTATGAGAGTTTACAACGCATGGCTTGTTTGAAACTAATCGAGAGTTCATTCGAGAGATTTGCTGTACAAAGGAGGTTTAAGTGCATTTTGGTGGATAAGGAGAAAATCAGAGCCAAAATTCAAGAATTTCAATGATTTTCGTATGGGAGTTCTACTTCAAAAAGCCGAAGAGGACGGCCCGTAACCTTTGCGATATAGTCAACATCATTTCACGCGCGGGCTTACATTATTTAAAAGTGTATGTTTAACACTTATCTCAATTTGTCCAAACACTCATAATCAGACCTTTTGAATATTAAGCTCATCATCATTTTAGACACACGTTATTTTAAGGAGTCTCTTGTTAAATGAATTCACTTTCTAAAGAAACTCAGACATCACAAAGACTATTCTGTTTCAAATTACTCATTTCTTGAAACGAACCTATGAATAATTATAAAATTTTAAACTAGAGAACTCATAACTGGTGCATCAAGGATCAAAAACTAATAACCATCATCAAGATGGCGCTTAACCACCGAGTTATTGCCGAGTGGGTACAAAACGAGAGAGTACTTAAAACTTTGTCAACCAGATAGCGCAACTAAATGATTTTGCGATCTAAATATAAAATTTTACAATTCAAGAATTAACATTTTTTCATTCTGAATGGCACTTTTTACAATGCCAGATTTGGTTAATTTCACAATCCAAGAAATCGATGCTTTTTCATTTTGAATTACAGTTTTCACAGTGCCAGATTTTGTTAATCCTACAATCCAAGATTTTGAAAATTTTACAATCCAAAAAAATTATGCTTTATCATTTTGGATAGCAGTTTTTACAATGCCAGGTTTTGTTAATCCTACAATCCAAGATTTTGTAAATTTTAAAATCCAAGAAATTTATGCTTTATTATGTATTTTGGCTAGCAGTTTTTACTATGCCAAACTTTGGCAATTCTTCAAACCAAGATTTTGAAAATTTTACCATTCATTTTGTCACGATTTTCCATTTGTACAGTTAGAATTGCAAAAATTTAGAATGTAACTGTAACAACGAGTGCAGAATGTAATTTCCGCAAATTTTTTTTGACAAGGCTAACAATCCGAGATGATAATAAAGCAACAAAATCTCTGGTCAGCGAACTTAGCATCTAATTGTTCGGCATTTCTAACAAAATAAAATTGTACGTTTATCTACGCACACGCTTAATTTTTCCAGCCAAATAAATTTAAATTTTGCAAGCAATGTTTTGTTATTCCAGCAATTCCTTTTTTTTCAGTGAGGTCTCTTTCGCTAAACCTGTTATTACAAGCGGTACGGTAGCCGCACAGGCCTGGTCAGATACAACCGTTCTTAAAACATTCCCAGAATATAGTGTTAAGTGTTCCTCTATTCTGATCATTAAGTTTCATTTTCCTCCATGAGAGTATAGAGGAACTCTAATATAAGTTCAAATGGCAGGCACTAGCACGCCGGATGCATACCACCCGACTGCCCGCACTACTTTAATTCCTTCCACCCCATCGACATACGCCATACCCGGCAAGCACTTCGACCCTATCCTGCCTACGAGGCGTGAAGTATAAAATATTGTAATATGTTCTCAACTCGACCGACCGCAGGTTCCTCGATAATTTTCGGCCACACGCCTACACGCTCACACGCACGGACAAAACGCTTAATATCCCTGCGTCTCGGCTCGGCGTTAAAAACTAGAGGCTGAATTTATCGGCATCAAACCACAGACTCCGTTATCACTTTGAAAGCTCACAAACAAAATGCTCGCCTCTCTTCTACCGCACATTGGGTTGAGCTAAGAATCCTCAAATGATCCGTCCAAAACATTTTTATCCAAAACCGTAATATCTATTTCTTTCGTCCAAAGTCGGAATGTCAAAAAAAAATATCCAAAATTTACGTACGTCCAAATTTGACTTGTCCAGTGACTCAATGCCCAGCGATTTTTGTCCAAAAGTTTATAAGTTTAAAGTATTTACACGCTCGTATTTATACTAATGAAAATGAAAAGATGACAGGTTAGGAAATGAGAAGAGGGCTCCATCTGAGTCTCTTTGTAGCCACTGTACTTCTGAGAGCCCTCAGAGAACCCTAGAGTGACCAATTGGAATTATTGAAAGAATGTTTTATAGCTCAGTTCAACTTTCGTACAGGATTTTTGAAACTATTAATAGAAATAGAAAATAATAAAAGTATTAGGAAACATGTTTATTTTTTATTTTTTATTTTTTATTTTATTCTTTTTATCAAGCAAATTGGACATTGGACTAGGGGCATCACGTATCTAATTACTTTTGGATGTGTAAAGGTATTGGACTTCTGCTTAAAAATTGGATGTACTTGTGTTTTGGACAAGAATGTGGTGGACATCACATGTTATTGAACTAACATTTGTTTTGGACATTAATAGCTTTGGACATTAATAGCTTTGGACAAATCGTCTTGGAACCAAACTGAGAGCTCAGCCAGAAATCGCATAAGGCAAAGAAAATATTATCTTATTACAGCAAGTAAAATCCGGATCTTGATTATCAAATCCGATAGCAAAAATGATGTCTATTCGTCACCGCGTGGAAGAAGGAATTCTTAACCATAAGTTGACATTAATTGTTTGAAATTTGCATCGTCCAGAATTAGGTACAGCTGGGGACACAAAGAATGTCAGATCTTTTGCTTTTGAGAAAGAAAAACTGTTCGCTCATAGTTAGTTAAGATTTTTTTCGGATTTTTCAGGGTCATCATCGGTTGAGGCCATAACCGCCAGTAGAAAATTTTAGGAAGCATCGTCAATGTCAATTGAAATTCTACGAAAGAGCAAATTCAGAATTTTCCTCAATTTGCGATTGTTTTAGCTAATTTAAAAAGATACACTTACTAAATCACAAAGGTCTGTAATATATTCTGTATACTGCTGCAATCCTCCGGTGTGCTTTCAAACTCGAAACGTCCACGGGAAAAAAAGGACGATACAAATAACCATACGCATAGCAGATTTTGGCGTCAGCAGGAAAGTCTGATAAACTTCAACTGATTATAGTACTCTGTACCAGATATCAAGTAGAATAAGCAATCGTTTATACTTTATTTTACCACAAGTTACGCTGCATTTTCCATGCTCTGGTGAAGTTTATCATACTTTCTGGCTTATGCCTAAGTCATCTTTACGAGTGGTTAATTTGTATTGTACTTTTTCTCGTGTGATTCAATTCAGAATTCTTATGTTGACGTTTTATTGCGAGCTGACTTTACCTTACTCGGTTCACGAGATTTTTTATGTATTTATTTTATTTTTCTGTTTTTCATTTTTATTTTTTGTTCACTCATGTTTTTTTGTTCTCAACTAAAAGAACGTACGGTGCTCAGTAAAGAGTCTCTTATGGTCGAATTAATTAAACGTTCATTAGAATCCCTGACCTTGGCAGACGTTCATCGGCGTAGGAAAGTGATTATATATACTTGTATAGTACCAAAGGATTTAATTCTCTGCACCCTAAGGAAATTAAATATTCCACGTCTAGAAAAATTGCGTTTAAAAATGTTGCCCTCTGTGCGATGCGGCTCCCGCTTCCGAGCCGCGGCTTTATTAAAATTCAATTTGATGAAGAGGTCATTTACTGGCTTGCTAACTTACGCGACTGAGTAAGAACAGCACGCTACATCCAGCTCCCCAACAGCAACATACTGTGAAGTGAAATAACCATAGCGTGCAGTATTTAAGAGAGTTGACTCTTAAACAAATGCGCTCGCATCTCTGCGGCGACGAACAATAATGGAGGAGCCCGGGAGCGGATACAGGAATGGGTCTGTTGCGTCCCTGGTAAAACTGTTCCATGAATTTCCATGACCGAAATTTTGAGCGCATTATTTTCGTGGGCCATTATTATTCTTCCATAAAATTATACATGGAACATCTTACGGAATCCCATGAGCGGCCCGCGGAATTTCATGAAATTTTATGGAAAAATAATAATTGCCCACGGAAATTTTGTCATGGAAATTATTTACACTTTTATACCGATGGTGCGAGGGTGGATTTTAAAGTAAGTTTACCTATTTTTTTTCTCAGCAACCATTAATGTTGGGAAAAAACAAACCCAGCGTTGAAACGTACGTACTCTCAGCTTTTTAACAAGCTTCAGTTTTTTAAATTTGGCTTACGCGTTGCGGAGATATTGTGGATTTTCTACACCTGTCTCTCCTTCAAACGTGCCCACCCTTTTACGTGCTGCGGAGCTTCACAGAAAACATGAGTTTAAGACTTTGAAAAAGTAAAATAGAGCTATTATTTAAATGAAACAAGTTATAAAATTGTTGTGAGGCATCTCACCTCATTTTTTGACGGAGTCATCTGCTAAATTCTTGAATTTTTCATATAGGTGCAACAATTTCTGTATACAGCCGGCGTAAAATTCTTTCCCCATTCTCCTGAACCAAGCTTTGACGAAGCTTGCTAATCCAGCTTCAATTCATGATGATTGCACTTTCAGTACTGACCGAAAGTTTGAAAATCGATACAAATTGGACCATTTTATCAGTAGAAGAGTAGTCTATTCAGTAAACATCATGCACTCGGGTGTTATTGAGACGTCTGACCCAGAGATAAGCGCATCGCCTGCCGAAACTCGCAGTTTTCTGTAGCGCGTGAAAAGGTGGGCACGTTTGAAAGAGAGACGGGTGGGGAAAATCCACGATATCTCCGCAACGCGTCGGCCAAATTTGAAAAACTAATGCTCGTTAGAAAGCTGAAAGTACGTACATTTATACAATGGGTTTGTTTTTTTCTAGCATGGATAGTTTCTGCAAAAAAAAAAAAAAAAAAAAAAAAAAAAAAAAAAAAAAAAATAGGTAAACTTACTTTAAAATCTACCCTCGTACTTTTGTTGCAACATTATAAAACCTTGATTCTAACGTCACATTCTTCCAAATTATCAATGCGCACATTAAAATCCTTCAAAACGACTCATTAACCCAGAGAATCACTTCAACATCCAACAATCCTCTTCCCGGCTGATTTCCAAGATGGCTGATGTTTATTAAGCTTTGATTACGACAAGTCTTTTGTAATTGCATTTAAATCAATGAGAAACAATCGAGATTTGTGGGGGCTTAATTATATAACCTCCAAAATTTTCGGTACATTGGCACGTGCGAGCTAAGAACGATGATCGATTATTATTCTTGATCCACCGGTGATCGAAAGTCGATTGAATAAAGAAAGACTGAGGCTACTTGCTGAGGATGTTTCATCAACCTCGCTATTACAGCAGCCGACAGTAGTGTCATCAATGAGCAATAATACTGTCAAATTCTCAGCGAAGTTTTGATTGATATGTTTTGAGTGTTTGCGGTGTTCATGCGTTTTTGTGCCGGTGTGTGTGTAAGTGTGGTCATGAGTCTGAGTACTTGTGAGCTCGTGTGTTCATGTATATGTTCGTGTTATCATCACAGACACTTCACGCCGGAACTATGGCATGGCCTTTTCTTGGGGAGAAGGTGAGGTGAGGTGAGGAGCTCTTGACTTAACTCTTATCTCTCCTTTCCCAAACCGACTGACTCTCCAAAACCCTCTCCTCCCGCACCCTCCCCGACACTACAATCACCCATCTCGGCATTCGACCACCATTAGTTCTGTCAATGGACTCGCTCTCCTCATCTTTTCTTTCCCTGTGTACCGCGCCCGCCCTCCGCATCCCCGGCAACCCGCAATCCGCAACAACCCAACTCAGCCCCAAGCAGAAGTTTGCAACTCCCGCGCGAATCCGTGATTGTATATCTCCTGTCCGTATTTCCGGTCCTCTTCGTCGCGTCAAGAGCTTGTTCGGCTTGTTGCGTCTGTCGCCTGTTGTGATCTCGTCTTGTATCTCTCTTCTACATAATAATTGTTAAAAGTTGCTCTTTTCTCTCGCTGAACTTGCACTCTCTCTCTCTCTCCCTCCCTCACTCCCTCTCTCTCTCCCTCCCTCCCTCTCTCTCATTCTCTCTCTCTCTCCTCTCCTCTCTCTTCTCTCTCTCTCTCTCTCTCTCTCTCTCTCTCTCTCTCTCTCTCTCTCTCTCTCTCTCTCTCTCTTTCTGCTGTTTTTCCTACTTTTCGTTGCTACTCGACCTCTTGTGTGGTCCTTTAATCCCTTTCTTCTTTCTACTATATCTTTGATCCGAAACAACGCCTAGAATGTCGGACAAAAGTGAATCGATTTTCGTAGATCTATGACGCCGATCTCTCTCCTGATGTACATAAATATATACCTTTCATCTATAGTAAGTTCCAAAACTTCCACACTGAACACCGATCTCTATTTTGTTGTTATTATGATTTAATACTATATTTTGTCTGAACAGCTCGATTGTGATTGTTTTATGTATAGGTATAGGGGACAGTAATGTTTCTCTTTATCTTAGCTTATTACCATATTGTGTGTGTCAATCATAGGCTTTCAAAACTGAACTCCAAATGTTTAAAAAGGCAAGTTGAGGCTTTCTGGCGGCCCAACAAAATTCGAGCTCGGCGTTACGAAAGCAATCGCTAGCGGTTTTTTCCCCTCTCAATTTAATCTTCTGCTTCCGATATAATTCATCCTCCAACCCCTCATTTTTAAAAATGATTTTTTATCACCCCTATACAAAAAAAAAAATAACGGCAACGACGGATACAAAGCAATTCCATAACATAAAGTTATACAAAAGATTCTTAAGGGGTCAAGCAGAGGTTGCCAGATGTTGCCGCAAACACTTTTAACTTGCTCATTTTATACATTCGGTATAAATGCCGACTAAGACGCACTATACGACGATTCCAAAAACGGCTATATAGCCATTGTTTGCCAACTATATATTTACAGCCGTTTTTGGAGCAGTCATACTGTCGTTACAGTCGTCATTTTGACCAGGATACATTCAAATAAAATAGAGAATATAAGGACAAGTCCCCGTGTAAATATTAAAACAGTACTAAAAATTAAACAAACCTCGAACAAACCATTTGATCTCGAATGAACGAGCCAAGGAAAATATTTTAAAATTCGTGAGAAATAATGGAACAGAATGGAATAGATCAGGATTGTAGCCAAGAACTCGTATTTCTTTCTCTGCGCCAATTCAAACGCATTTGTAAGCAAAAAATGGAGGGAAATTCCTATCACATGATTTAGCCCCTATATCTCTACTTTTCTAACGCATGTGTTGAATGGACAAAGAGAGGAAGACGCAAATTCCTGGCCACGGCTATGGAACATGTTTCTCGTTGTTATTCTCGGTTGGTCTAAAATCAACCTTGATCAAAGGTTAGAGTGTTTGGTTCATGGTAGAATTATATTGTAAAACTTATCAGTGTATAAATAGTCCAAATCATATAGCCTTTTGCGAGAGCTGCGTTTTTTTACTAAAAAAAAACTAAAAACTTATCTGGAAGCAGCTTCAAATATTGTATGGTTGGTTGAAATTATCTCAGATCTTGTGACTACACACTGAGAAAAAAAAAGATTGTTAAATCAACAAGAAAAGTCCAGTTGATTTAATAGTCTTTTTTTCTAAGTGTTTACAGCCTTCTGATAATTTCATGTCATACCGTATTTCAATGTAATTTTTTTGACTTTGAAAGAGGCGAGGAAAATAAAGACGAACCAAAACAGCCCACGGTAGAGTTAACGGCCCTTACCCTTTAAAATCCTTTATTTGTCACATAGTTCAAAATTATTTTTTCCAGGATGTATCGTTTCTCTTCCTCTTGTTAACCCTTTAACGGCCAGATTAAGAAGACAAATCAATGTTATTTGCTCGCTCAAATTAAGTGGGTAGTTAAATATTCCTACACCACGCACGGTGCGGTGATGCTTTTGCATACACGCTTGCGATTGAATGAGAAAATTCGAGAAAACTTTATTAATGAAATGTCAACAATTTAGGGCCGCAATTATTGTGAATACAAAAATTAAATTGTGTGAGGCAGATAAAGTCACAGAAATGAATAATTTCAGGTGTGGTATTGAACGGGTTAAATTGAATTAATGGGAAAAAAATGTTTGCTGTACGATCAGGCAACCTTGGGTCAAGCGATTTGCTGATATTTTTTAGGCAACGGCCAAGAGATCTTAAAGATTGGGTTTTTGAACTTTCTTTTTCAACGTTCGAGAAGTTTCAAGAGAGGTGGAGAGCCTGCATAAAGGAGGAACGGTAAGAAAAGAGGGGCGAGAGAGAAAAAAAAGAAAAATTTAAAAAAATATGTTTTCATCTTTCAATAGAATCGGAAAAGGAGTAAGGTATACTTTATGTAAAGAACGTGATCGTCAAAAAGCTAATATTTACAGCTCTCATCTCTCGACCCCTCCCCCTCTCTCACAGCTTTCTTTGCCTCCATCGACCAATCGACCTCACCTTCTTCCCTTGACGGAGGTCAAATGGCCTCTTCTTCGTATTTCTCTCCCCTCTTCTCCCTTTCTATCCGTCCTCGCCCTCTCCCTTACCTCACCCTTTCTTCGGCTGCAAGTTCCTTTTTTCCGGCGAACGAAAATTTGTCAGCTCTCAGCTCTCACCGGAGGGTCGTAAGTCTTGTCTCTTTCGTCCCACTCTATACAGTATGTCCCAAAAGCCCTAACCAAGCTCAAATTGGGAAACGCGTATCTTGACATGTAAATGAACCATGAGCGTAAGCGGGAATTGGTCTTTCTCTCCCTCCTTCCATGTGAACACGCATGTGTCACATGTGTTATAGAAAAGGAGAGCAAAAGGGGTCATCACGTGACTTCAGCCTGTATTTCCTTCCTATTCTAACGCACGCGTTTAAATGAGAGGATATATTATAGCAAGACAAATTCCTGTATTTGCCCGTGAATTGAACAACAGGTCTATTTGCTAAACTTGTGACTCGCAGAATTTCTATATAAATCAATAGACAACTCTGTCGATCTAGAACCGACGAGCAAACCTATCGTTTATCGACATGAGGTATATTTACGTGTTTTTCGTCTTCGAAATGGTAGACTTCTGGAACATGCTGTACTCTTTTACTCTCTCTTAAAATTGCCATTTTTTCTCTGTGACAGCTTGAGATTAATTTTCTATCCGGTTTTTGAAGGTTTGGTTTTACTTACCTGTGTGACACCAAAGTGTTTTGATTCTTCGAAGAATCAAGGCCTTCAAGAAGTTGGAGTGGGGGGGGGGGCGGAAGCCTATATTTCATTTCAAGCTGTACAGGCTGATTTTTTTTAAAAAAAAAAGTATCACATTGTGAAACGAATGTACTATCTAGCACAGCATGACAATTTCAGAATTCAAAAATAAACACGATAAAAGTCGTAATTGTCCCATGGTGGTAACCCCCGTTTGATGGAGTTATTCGAAGGATTTGTTTCACGAGCAGCTCGAGTTATTGGCGTATCACATGGTATGTGATGGTTCCGATGAGAGCCCATATCCTGGAATGGGGCTCTTGCAAACGTTTGCTATAGGGGATTGAAGAGTGGATTCTTGCATAAAAACCTGTAAAAATGACGATGAGTACACTGAAAAATCACGAAATTCACTCTCAGAATCGGGATTAATGGCGGAGAGATGCAGGTATCATGGGAGATTTCTATCTAAATTGAGACATATCTTTGCGTTTCCGTAGAGAAAGTGACATAATAGACAGGAATCTTCCATGATACCTGCGTCGAACCGACATTACCATCTTGCCGTTATAGCAGTTATGTGCATGGAGGAAAAAAAATCGGTTATGAGAACTGAACTTCGGCTCATATGGAACACCGAGGTGTTCGGTTACAGTAACCAAAGTTTTCAGTTGTGAGCACCGAACTTCAGTTAGGAGTACCTACCGAAGGTTTTGGTAAGTGTGACTAATACTATGACTCACATTTCGTTCCTACTGAGCCACTTCGGTACTCCTAACTACAGTTTGGTACTCACAACTGAAAACTTCAGTTACTGGAACCAAACACCCTCGGTGTTCCATATGAACTTAAGTTTTTTTCTCCGTGTGAGTTTATTACTGAATTTTAGACTTTTTTAGTGTGATTTTCGTGATTTTTGCTGGTCTTTACATAAGATTGGACTATTTATTTGCTTGTAGCAAAAGTTTGCAAGAGCTCCATTGTGTGCCCATAAGAAACTGTGAGTGAAACAAAGACGAAACAATAAAACATAGGACTTTCTTCGATACAACTGTATTTGTAAATTAATGCTTGACGTTTTGAAAATGTTGTTGATACGTGATTATACATACTTATATTGGTACGTGGAATCCAACGATGTGATACAATTTTGAGAGGACTGGTTGTTTACTGCCACGAATTTTCAATTGAACGTGTGGATCCGATTTCTTACGGGAAACCGCTTACAAGCAAGTGGGATGGGACATTTGTTTGGATCCAATTATTTTGGTGACGTCACACTAAATAGGTCTATCGAAATTGCGGCTCAAGACAAATCCTGCAGTTCTTACAGTTCCAGTTACACCCATGTCCCCTTTCAGATGTCTTGCGTGGCACGGTTAAGGCGGGCTCGCGTCGCGTCGGTTGGGAGGACTCGCAATAATTAATGCAGCCCAATTTCACCCATCGCACACTGGGTCGAAATGTAGATTTTTATGGACATGAAAAACTTTTTTTTTTTTAGTTTAAAAAACATCTTAAAGTTCATATTTTCTTTAAAAATCAACTTTAGTCGACTGCTGTATCACAAATGATTTCACATATTTTTGAGTTATTAACCTATCCATTATTACTACAAATTGATTTTTTTTTTTCGTAAAATTATGTCCAAAAAATTCCATGTTTCCATTTACTGTGCGCCGCGCCACGCCGGATGAGCAAAGGGTTCGAGGACGGTTCGTTCGAGTGCCCGTCGCGCGAAAAGCGCTGCGCGCCACCCTCGCGCGCGGGTATCTCAAAATGTGCACTCATTTCTCATTCTTAACTAACCTAATTACTTATTCGAACTACACCTTCCGTGTAAAGCGATTCCATTCTATCCTTCTTCCTCCCTGTCGCGCGCTACACGTTGCGTTAGACCCCTTTCTCTTATTTTCTTTTCTTTCAAAGAACCAATTTTTTTGCTCTTCCCCTCCCCCTCCCCAACCTATTGCCTCCGACGCCATCCACTTTCTACTTCTACCTCCCGCCCCTCCCGCCCCTCCCCCCTATTTCTTTTTTTTTATTTTAATCTCACCAGTTGAGAGTCTTCAAACTCTCCTTCGTCAATCCGTGAATAATTCGTATTCCTCCTCCCCGCACCACCCCCATCCCACCCCCTGTCGTGCCTTAATTTTTTTGTTTCTCTTTACTTCCTTTTATGTTTTCATCTCGTTCACGCTTCATTACAAAAAGTTACTTTTGTAATGCGTTTTTTTCTTCTTTTTATTCTATCTCTTCTTTCCGCACTCTAGTTTATATTTACAGTGAAAGGGAATGTAGCTTGATTCATCAAACTCGCGGAGACAGTTGATAAATTGACGAGGATGGCACTGCCGAATAGGTAACTGGGAACATATTTTTTTTTTTTCGGAATCCCTGCCAGGCACCAGTTGCTTGAAAGGTTTTCTGCACGCAATAGTACTTATTCATTATTTTTTATTGTTCCATTTTAGCCAATCATGCGAAAGCTTGAAAAATATCGATCATTTTTGTGTACTTACAGTTTGAATAGGCATATCTGAAAAAAAAGAAAAAAATGCAAATAATAAAATTTATAGCGAATAAGTAAACAAATCCTTACATAAAGAGGGCCTACGAAACGCAATAAATGAAGACGCATTTGAAAAATGAATGGAGAAATGCCAGAGGCTCTAAGGAAAAACCACTTGGAGTTGGCCACCTCAAAAATCTCAGAATTCTAGAGAAGCTTACTATAACGTCCGTGTAGGGAATGAGGGAAGGTGATTAGAGTGACAGCAGCATCAAAAAAATCCTTGAACAATTGCCTCGAGCCTCAAAAACAAGGTTTTTACAAATGATACCGTTGGGAACGCCAGCTATGGACTCAGTAATCGTCAGAAAGTGGCAAAAATCAGCTATACGTAAAAGTAAATTTCTCATTAATTTATCAATGGGTCTGTTGCAAACTTTTGCTACAACGATTAAGAGTGAATAATGTAATGTTAAATCACCTGAAAAGTCCATTGGTGGCATCAGAAAGTCATAAAATGCAATAATAAACTCACAAGAGGCGTAGAATGAAATCCAAGATGGCGGAGAAGTATCGAGCAATCTGTATGCATGCGCCGTGAACATCCAAGGATGACCAACTTTAACAACCTCACTGGAGGTAGAGGTTATGTGTTTGTTTACGTTGTGATCGATATTGTGAGGTTGGTTATCCTTGGATGTTTATGGTGCATGCATACAAAATGCTCGATATTTCTCCGCCATCTTGGATATCATTAAATGCCTCTTGTGAGTTTATTATTTCAGTTTATAACTTTCTGATGCCCACTAATGGATTTTTAAGGCGATTCTACATTAGATTAAACACTTTAAATTGTCGTAGCAAAAGTTTGCAACGGCCCCATTATAAACTTTTAAAACTAGTTTTTAATCAAAGAGAAATATTTTATAACAAGTAATTTTGACTTAGAAATTTCACTAGAAAGGTTTAAATCGAACTAAAAAGTTCAAAAACGAAGATTTTTTATTTCTTGTTTTCACTGATTTTTGCCACTTTGAATTTCTCATTGAATTTTTCATCAGTTTATTATTCATAAACTTCTAAGATCAATTTTAATCACAGAGAACACTTTCAACAATAAGTAATTTAAACCTAGAAATGTCACTGGAAAGTTTTAATTAAGCTTAATAGGTCAAAAAGGATGATTTTTTATGTATTTTTTTTTCTAACTTTTGGCCACTTTTTATTGATATCAGGCCCTTGTGCGACGCGCTCGTCGTCATATAGAAAAAATCCCAAGAATTCTCAAGTGAATGTCAACTCAAGGATATTTTTTAAAGTCTCTGAGTTGCACCCAAGATGTCATAAAATTGAACATAATATGACCATGCTGAACACATTTGAAAATAAGTATGGTAGATTAAAAAGGAGCTAAATAAAAGAGGGAGGAAAAAGGAGAAAGAGATCGATTATATAGACAAATTTAGTGAATAAATAAGAAAGTAGCTTCACTATGAAGGATCTTAAATTGTAGTGAAAGGAAGTGGCCGTAGAATTTGACTCGAACGTATTCACAGGAGGAAAGCACTACGATTTCCAGGCTGAATGGCTGAGAGGATGTAGGTAATCTAATCAAGACGTTTATTGCACTAATTTAGGGAGACCAAATGGACTCTTGTCTTGAGACTAGTGGGGAGAAGCACGCAATAAGTCAGCGGTTTAGCGTTGCAAAACAACCCCTTTTATAGAACGGGACCCTTAATAAATTTCCCCTTACCTAAGTGGTAGCTAATTCAAGGATTGACGGTCGGTGAAACTTTAGGAAGAGAAACCAGATGTGACCAAACTCTTGAATGTAATAAAAATTGAGTCGTGTAGTGGCTAGTTAGAGTCTTTTCTTTTTATTTTTTCGCCGAATCACTGAAACGAGGAAAAAATACCTTACAAAATTCCTTCTTATATTTTGTGAGTCTATAATTATTATGTGTCTTTTTCATGTCCGTTAAATTTCAAGACATTTTTTTTATCCTGCCATGCCAAATGTTTCCGTAAAAACTATACGCATGTCGATAGATTAATCAGTGTAGTAATGACTTTCAAAGATTACAAAAAACAAACAACTATCCGACGTAGAACTCGACATTTTTCCGCCCAAAATTATGAATTTAATTTTTTTTTTTTTTTTTTTTTGTATGATGACCCACTGATTTTTCCGCCTTCGGAGATAAATTTTTAAATTTGATCACTTTATTTTTGCTTGTTCACCCTGATTTTGCCGCTCCAGGAGAGTGCCACCAAGGTCAAGGATACCCACATGTCCCCCTCCCCTCGAAACGCCCCTGATTTTATTGGATGGGTATCTTTGATGTCTTTGGATACTTTTTGGTCTTTCTTATCGTCTCGAGTGTCTGACTAACTCTCACTTCGAATTAAATTAATTCGCCGCACAAAAGATATCTATTTCAATTTACTCAACAAGTCATATCGTGGACCTGCCGATAATCATGCACTTAACTTTTGACACGAACCGTGAGTATATCTACCACTCCAATAGCGAATCACGACTCATCACGCAAACTACTCGTGCTCACGTTCGCCTGGCAGGCAGCGTGGAGAGGAAACCGGTCTCCACCCCCTCACCAAGCGCCCCCCACCCCCTCACCAAGCGCCCCCCTCCACCACAGTCTCCTGTCACAAAATGCCGTCTCCATTGTATAGAAACTACAAGATAGAGTCAGCATTTCAGCTTGTCATAAACGAGTATTTACGACCCGAGAAATGTTACACATTCGAGCTGTTAGCTCCTGCTCCCTCTCATTCATTCGATAGAAATTTGATGTGAATCGAAGGTTTGGCATTTTGCGTTTTGAATCGATTGTGACGAGCGCTCGCGTTCAGTGACTCAACCGCGAAACTCTCACGTCGAGGTAATTGTAAATGTTAAACGTTCCGACAATTCGCACGCCAATTCCTGTCTGTTTTCGACTTCGGAAGTATTAAAGTGCATGGTGCTCGCATGCATATTTACAGGAAAAAGCCGCACGCGAATCGGCGGAGGAAAGGAATAAGACAAGGAAATAAAGCGTGCGGTTGTCAGCAGTGTTGCCAAAGCACCAACTTCTACATTGAGTAAAATAGGAAAAATCGGATATTTATCTGAGAAATGGCAATACTGGTTGTCAGATTGTGGGTAGACAATTCACAGTTTTACATTGATTTGAATAGGCGATGTGAAGTTTTTATCCGCGTCTGCAGCTATGCTGCAACTATATATATAGAATGGAAGAAAAAAGGAATGAACACACTTCTCAAAGAATCTACTGAATGGCTCTGTTATTTGCCAGCAACGATTACTTTTGCACAAAGATCTGTATAACCTCTGTCATACTTGTTTAAAGAAAAAAAAGTGTTGAACAGTTACATCAAAGTTCAAGGAAAGATGACTCTGCCTTCAATAACTGTTGAGCAGGAAATGTGTTGCAGTTTGTCCTTTTTCTTTACCCTCTCCGGCTGCTTTTCGGTCGATCACGAGTATTGCCAGATTTCGGCCATAAAAATCCGAATGTTTTGCTTTTTGTTTTACTAGCAATGCTGTCATATCTCACGCATCTACTCTGTTGCCTGACAGAGCTCATTACTTTTAATTATACGGCAGCCCAGCTCCGGCCGTAAACCTACACAACCTTTGCATTTTCCTTGATTTTAATAATTGCAACTATACGTATCCTCTACTGCTTGTATTTTACCTTAAATGTTGCATATTTTTCAAAATATTTTGAAATTTAGTGTTGTGCGTGTATGTAAGAATCAAAGTTGGGCAACTATTATTGTACGGATTATCTGTCTTGTTAAGGAAAGCAATACGGCTTATTTGACGGATTATTTGGTCAACTGACTTCACCTCCTCACATCAGGTAATGGTGTTTTACATCTCACGCATCAATCCTATTGCCAGACTGATTTCATTTTTTCTGATAATTCGGTTGCGCTCAACTCTGGTAAGAATTCAATAAGAAAACAAACTCAATTTGCCAAAAGTGGATTACGCTACGTCGACATAATTTGCTCACTATACTATTTATAATTGAACTCACGCCGACGTTTGCCGAGCTACACTGAAACTCAAAATGAATGACGATCGAGGCGCAATTTTCTCAGTCACACGAGGTTAAAAATCTGGTGGTTATTTCAATGCAAACTGCTTCGCGTCATGCTATTCGGAGTCTCCAGCTGCAAGTATATACGAAATGAGAAGGGGGTAGGGTAGGGGGTCATTTTAATCCTTTCAGAGTTATTCAGAGACCGGACCGGAACCGTACTCGGCGCACTCGCTGCCACGTTGCGTCGCGTCGCGTCGATGTGAAGAGAGCGGGGACGGACGCACGCCTCACGCCTCACGCCCGACGCCCGATCCCGAAATTTGAATAAATAATAACCTTTCTCTCTCTCCAATCCACGCCCTCACCTTCCACCCACCAACCCCTACATTCACCCTTTCCCCCTATGACCCTCACCTTCACCTCCGCATCGTACCCCCCTCCTCCCACCCTACCGTAAATGTGCACGATGCGACGACCCCAGAAAGCTGTGGACTAAAACCTTGACGGAGAGGGTGGATGGTCGCTCGGACGGCCGGTCGTTCGGTGCTTTCTCTACCGAACCTCTTTCACCGTGGCGTTGACATGACGTCTGCCCTCCCTCCCCTTCTCTCTCTCTCTCTCTCTCTCTCTCTCTCTCTCTCTCTCTCTCTCTCTCTCTCTCTCTCTCTCTCTCTCTCTCTCTCTCTCTCTCTCTCTCTCTCTCTCTCTCTCTCTCTCTCTCTCTCTCTCTCTCTCTCTCTCTCTCTCTCTCTCTCTCTCTCTCTCTCTCTCTCTCTCTCTCTCTCTCTCTCTCTCTCATCCCTTCTCTTGTCCCCCGCAACTCCCAAATGATCGTAAAGCGGCAACGATGAGCTTAAGTCTTTGACAGTGAGGCAAATGCTTGGCTACACCGGATACATTCCCCCGTCTAGGTCCGCCACCCGCGACACACGGTGGTCAGTATCCGACTCACTGTTGAACCATAGACCGGGGAGCATGGGCATAGCGTAGATAGGCTTGGGGGGCTGAAGCTCTCCACTTTTTCCAAGGCCCGAAAGCCCGCCGCCCCCTTTTTTCTGCGTGAAAACCAGTTGTGGCGACCAATGTGGGGACCAAACCAAAATTGGTCAATTGATCAACAATGGTGAAATGCACCAACATCTTACTTTAATTTACCACAAGCTTCGTTGAATTTACCATATAATGGCAAAATTTACCATATTTGATCGCAGACTCCAAAATCAGCTATGCAGACAATAAATTCTGCCAGTCTTTTTTTCAGTGAAGAAGTGACCAATAAGAAATACGACTTTCCGTCGACACCGGTGTCACCAGGTGTCACGGTACTATTAATCGAATGTGAATCACTACTCTGGTGTCTAACAATTACTCTGTGAAGCTTCCTTGTTAGCATAGACCATAGAGATAGTGACGAAATTAAGACAGGAATCTCCTATTATTAGCGCTCAACGCAATTATTAGTGCGCGCGCATTTGAACGTATTTTATGAGTTTCTGAGTGTATTTCGTAAGTTTTTAGAGCTACCTTCGTTACTTTTGGAGATTTTCACACACAAACTAACCCATGCATTGCCTGTAGCAAAAGTGTGCAACAGCTTCATTGAAAACTTTTGTTACACACACACACAAAATGGCAGCTCTGGAAAAGCTCTCTGTGCCGCGAACGGGGGCGAGTCGAATGCTTTGGCGCTTGCAGGAGAGACCCGGTAAAGGGCATGGCTAAATAGAGACCCTCCATCACATCTGGATGGGTAAGTAGCGGGAGCTTCAAGTCCTACAGTCGGCAATCGCGAGAGAGAAGTCGCGGCAAGGCAAGGCAAGGCAAGGCAAGGCAAGACGACTCAATTTGACTCCGAAACGCGAGTCACTCGTCAAGGGCCGTCGTTTTAATTGTGAAATTATCCCCCTTTCCCTCTAAACTCCCTCCCTCCCCCTCTCTCTCTCTCTCTCTCTCTCTCTCTCTCTCTTCTCATACACCCCTTCTACACGTTCTCTCCATTTACTTACCCCTGCCAACCCACCCCCTCTCTAGCCTCAAACGGGCCTCTCTCCGCCTCCATGCGGCATCATAACTCGATCGGATGATACATTTGTTGTGACAGCGCACTTTAGTCGAAAATCGTCAAAAATTGGCCAACAAATCAGAAAGTAAATTTCTCTTCAATGTTTCATTTACAAAATTTGCAAAACGAATGTTATAGTCGCAGAAAAAACTTGAAAGAAGTAATCGCAGCCGAGTAATATGCCACTGGAAAGTATTAAATTCTGCTTGTAAAGTCGAAAACCGATGAATTTTTAAGAATTTTTTTCACTGATTTATGCCACTTTTCTATGATCTCAGACCAATGTGCAGCGTGACGCGAGGGGTTGTGAGCTTAGTCAATCGCAAAGCAGGCAAGCTGACAACGTCGCATAATTTCCATTTGAACCCATGTAATCGATGTCTCCTTGATTCTTTAGACCAAATCATGTAAATCGAAAACATCCATTCATATGGTGCAGTGTTGCCAAATAGAATACAAATAAGAAAAAAAATTATTGTTTTATCAACCCATGTGACATATTATTTGAACCCGTGTAATCGATGTCTCCTTGATTCTTTAGGCCAAAACATGTAAATCGAAAACATCCATTCATATGGTGCAGTGTTGCCAAATAGAATACAAATAAGAAAAAAAATTATTGTTTTATCAACGAACTTGAACCTCTTGAAAAAAGTAAACAAACCATCGGCAATATTGATGCACGTTTTCACTGATATCATACATATTTCTGGGTAATTATTGAGTTTCAAAACACAAAATAAATTTTAGAACACGAGCTACCTAGGTAGCAAAAGCATATTAATTCAGTGCATATTCAATGCGCCTTTTCCTCAGAAATTTAAAAAAACTGACCAAGCATGATTGAAGCACATGTTCCGAAGCTCTTAAAACACTATTAGATTATTATAATTGAATCGTTGGACGCACTGTGGACGCACTGTGAAATAATTGATGTAGCAAAAAAATATTGCGAAAAATTTAACTTTTAAAAACCAAAAATCACAAAAAATTCACATTAAAAGCTATGCCTCTACGTTTCCTCTTTTTAATTACACTCTTTGTGTATTAAATTTCATGTTTCTTACTATGCATATACAAATGTATTTATTCTTTTAATCACGCTTATTTATTCCGAATCATTTGTTTCCTGTTTCAGAGAGGCTCCGACGAACTCCTCTCGCAAGGCGGGGCTGTGAGCAATGGCAATGCGATGAGCCCGCAACCGAAGCACTCAGACAACAATAACGACGCCAAAAAGGTAATATTTTTCTTAATCAATACAGAAAATACCATAACTTTTATAAAAATAAATCAATAAATTATATTATAAAAGACCCACTCACTCTGGCAACCTAAATTTACCTCTAAAGTTCGACTCGCTCCTATAGTAGCATCAAGTGCAATCTGGCAACTATGCACGTTGTCCATTCAAATGCACACAAAAATGTCGAACTATTGAAGGTGCACATTGTACAATAAACACCCTCGAATCGATATTTTTCGTGGGTTTAAATGGATGAATTTAAGTACGTTGTCAGGTTGCACGTGACGTGACATGACGCCGCGCCAGTGCTGTGCAACGATCACCTAAAAGCTCAATCAGAGCCGGTCGATATTATAAATGAAATGTAGCGCAGTTAATTTGGGACGAAATCATGGTGAGAAAGGGGCTCTTGCTAACTTTTTCTTTCTACGATCGAAAATTAAGTTAAGTTAAGTAGTTAGGTTTAATAAGTTAAGTCAAGTTCAGTTAAGTTTTGTTAGTTAAGTAGTTAAGTTTTGTAAAGTTTTGGTTAAAAACGAAAATGACAGTGAGTGTACTTACTAAAAAGTCTCTAAAATCACTCATACACTCACAGTTGACCTTAAAGTTCAAGGCGTAATGGCCGAGCTATGGAGGGACTTACCATGGGAGATCCCACCCTAGTAGAAATAAACCTCAAGGATTCTCAAGAACCCTCAACGATTTTTGAGGGTACCCTCAAAAATCATGAGGTTATACCCTCAAGATTCTTGAGGGCCCTCAAACATTCTTGAGTGCGCCATCAAAATCCTTTGAGGGTGCCCTCAAAAATCATGAGGACACCCTCAAGATTCTTGAGGGCCCAAAATATTGTTGAGGGTGCCCTCAAAATCTTTTGAGGGCAATGAAGACACCACCAAGATTCTTGAGGGCCCTCAAACATTGTTGAGGGCGCCATCAAAATCTTTTGAGGATGACCTCAAAAATCACGTTTACGCCCTCAAGGTCTTGAAAACCAATAAAAACTGTTTGATGACACCCTCAAAATGATGATGCAATGTTTGAACGTTCTCCCAAGCTTGAGGACCATCAACAATTGTTGAGGATGACAGCTGATGTAATGTCCTCAAAAACTTGTGGGCATCATTATCAAGCGATATGATGACAAGGAAGCATAACATGTGCAATCTTACAATTCTTGGATCCCAATCCAGGGTGAGTGTGGTATTTTTTCCATGAAAAAAGTGAACTATTTTTAAATTTTATTTTTTTTGCCTCCTGTAGGTAAATTATGAATGTTTTGTAAAAAAAAAATAGCAATTCTTTCCATCCAATGGATCCAATGATTTCCCCCTCCCCATTGAAGCAGTTATTTTGCTTAGTTTTAATACAAAATAGCCCAAAATTGCTTTCTGTGAAGCTTCAAATGTTTAAGGCCCCTCCCCCCTAAAGAAAAACTTTCTAGATCCACCACTGCTTCCTTTTCATTGGAAAAGGAAGGGCCCATGGTGCTGGTGGTGCTACGTTGCTGGCACTTTGACTGATGGTGCTAGCACCATTCCAGATGCTGAAGAAAAGTAATAGAATCAATTACATAACCTCCAGGCGCCACTAAAGTTCAAGAATCTATTACATAACTTGTAGGGGCTGGAGAAGTGTAATAGAATCAATTACATAACATCCAGGCGCCACAAAAGTTCAAGACGCCATTACATAACTTCCAGGGGCTGGGTAAGTGTGAAGGAGACCATTACATAACCTCCAGGCGCTAAATGAGCCCAAGAATCCATTACATGACTTCCAGGGGCGAGAGAAGTGTAATAGAATCAATTGCCTAACTTCCAGGCACCAAAAATGCTCAATAATCCATTACATAACTTCCAGGGACTGGAGAAATGTGATAGAATCAATTACCGAACATCCAAGTGCCACTAAAGCTCAAAAATCCATTGTATAACTTCCAGGGATGAGAAATGTAATAAAATCAATATACATAAGCTCCAGGCGCCACAAAAACTCAAGAATCCATTACATAACTTCCAGGGGCTGGAGAAGTGTAAAGGAGACCGTTACATAACCTCCAGGCGCTAAATAAGCTCAAAAATGCATTACATATTTTCCAGGGGTCCAGTTCAAAATTAAAATCAGTGTGACTCCACCATCAAACACTGTTTCGTTTATCCAGTTTCCCTGGTAAACATTTTAGCAACACAGCACCATGACCGATGTTGTGATCGGCATCATGACCGATGAAGCTAGCACCATGATACAAAGAAAAAGTAAAGTTTTCGTATTTTGTTTATTTAATTCTAAAAATCTGATAGCAGATTCGGATTCCTCGACCAAAAATACACGAGGACACCAAGTTTCACGCCAATTGGACAAAAACAAAGCGTATTTTCTTTTCAGACGTCTGCGCAACCTTATATACCCGAATTTCGTCTCCTACCGCCAACTGTCGGATCAGTGTATCGGTTAGGGTGTAGGACTAGGGATCGGAAGGTTGCGGGTTCGAGTCCCGGTCAGGTCGGTACGATGTATGAAAAATATGTGACTATTGAAGTTTGAATAAGTACATACGAGTCTACTTTTTGTCGACTACATAAATCCCCAATATTATCCCCTCCCCACCATCCCCTCCCCATTAACGCCCCATCTCATCCCCGAACGTATCCGAGAAAAACCATCAAGATTTTTTGAGGGCGCCCTCAAGATTCGTTGAGGGCACCCTGAAGATTCGTTGAGGGCACCCTCAAGATTCGTTGAGGGCACCCTCAAGATTCGTTGAGGGCACCCTCAAGATTCGTTGAGGGCACCCTCAAGATTCGTTGAGGGCACCCTCAAGATTCGTTGAGGGCACCCTCAAAGCCCTCTGTTCCAATTACCCTCAATGAGGGCTTTTCTCTTGAGGGCCTTGAGGTTTATTTCTACTAGGGCAATCTAATTTTAGACTTTCCTCTGTGTGTTTCTATAGAGAGAGGCAAATTAGATCTGTTACGATATACCTGCATAAAGCTTTGCCATCTTTGCTCTTAAACGGCGTAGCAACATAGGTGTCACTACGAATTCTTGTCTAATTTGTCTCTTCCTCTATATGAAGCCTCAAACAAGATAGAAATCTCCCATGGAACCTGCGTAGATTCACCATTACACCAGAAACTTTAAAGTAATTTTGTGAGTCTAAAAAAGAATTTTGTGATCTGTCAAGGTGCTCATTTTACTCAAAAGTTAACTATTCAATCAGTTTTGGCAAAAGTTAGCAAGATCCCCAATGATGCCATGTCCGATAAAAACAGCCCATTAAACATAAATATCTTCCTTCAAAAAACAGCATCTTCTCTATCCAATCATAATACTGATGATGTTTCCAAAAGAGCAGACCTGTTGTTTTATTGGCCTATTTTTCGGAAATGGCTTCAATTGAAGCCGGAAAGAGTATCTGATCTGAGCCAGCCTCTGTGAGTGTCTTATCAAATTAAGTTTACAATATTTCCGAGGATTTATTTTAGTGCGGTCCTTTGAGAAGTTACAATGAGCCTTGAGCTGGAGGTTGGAGGTAACAGACCGAATGGTGGTGGCATTGCGCGGCGGCGAAGAGAGCCCGTTCATCAAGAGGTTACGTGAACTAAAAGCATGGAGGGAGGTGGGAGCGTTGCCAACTTTCAGATTAAAATCCATCAATCTTACATTGAGTCTTATGGGAAATATATGCCTGGAATTGGTTTCAGGAACGTTCGTTCAATGACTTCCGTCCAATTAACGTTTACCCAGTAATAGCATCTAACCATTTCATAATTTGTTCTATAATATCTTCATGACCAAAAGGGTATTGAATGGTCATTTAGCTTTTTAAGTCCAACTGAAGAGGATCATAAACATTAGCAGTTGATGTTATTACAATCTTTATTGCTAGTGTTTGCGGATGGCTTAGCCAATCTCTAATAGTTTTTTAAAAACAATTTTCCAATCTGAATTAATTTTACTAATGAAACTTGGTTGCCAAGCTTCCGAAGCTTAGCTGAGCTTATGATCTATACAAAAATGGTGGCAGTTTTTAGTTGGGGGAAAAAAACAGTGCTTATTCAATAGTTTCTCTATTATTTTTGTTTTTCGCCTTACAATAATAAAGGTGTGAATATGCGTTTCCATTTTTGTCTTAGGACCATAAACTGGCCATTAAAAATTTTGGACCACTGATGGATAGTGGCCATACAATATCTGGAAAAGTATGTAATTGGGCCTAACAATTTAGTTTAAAATGCGCCGGACGTTTATTATTGGACAACATATTTTGGACCGACCTGAATATGGACTAGAATTGTTGGACGAATTTTCATATAACCCTGAAAGCCGTACCTCTGGCAACGCTGCGAGGTTGCGTAATTAAATCTTAATTCCACACAATAACGATACTTGTGGAGCCATCTTGGCCCCACCTGAATTAAATGTGTAAGTCACGTACCGGTACTATACTGACTAGACCTCCCCATCCCTCATCCCCCATCCACTCCCCACCCCCGCTCCTCCCTTCACTCCGCTTCTCTTCATCCAGAATACGATGTAATCCCACTTATAAATTGAAAAGTAATCTTTGGAACGAGGGTGGTGGTGCGGCAGCGGCTCGGTGGCGAATTTGGTATTCATTCAAACTTCTCGCGAAGACGCTGTGCTGCTGTATATGGAGCACTTTCAAGGAATTATTATTATTATTATTCTTATTATTATTTCCCAACCTCAAATGATTTCGTGCCATACATTTTAGACACTCTGAAAAGGATCTGTCTATAATCATACCAGGCAACGGACGAGATACGGTCAATGGGTTTGTTGCAATGGGGCTCTTGCAAAATTTTGCTGCGAGCAAATGAATAGTCCAGTGTGATGTAAATACCAGCGAAAATCACGAAAATCACACTATGAAAGTCTAAAAGTTAGAAATGAACTCACTTAACTGCTATAACGGCAAGATCGTAATGGCGGTTCAATGAAGGTATCCTGGAAAATTCAGATCCTCAATTCAGATAAAAATCTGACATGATACATTGCGTCCCTCCGCCGTTCAGCCCGACTCTGAGATTGGATTTTGTGATTTTTTAGTGTACTCGTCGTCATTTTTACAATTTTTAATGAAAGAATCAATTTTTCAATCCCTTGCAGTAAAAGTTTGCAAGAGTCCCTTTGTTTGCTACAGCGCCTTATAGATGGTCGACTCCTTCGTAAAGTTGCATTCAAGTTACATTAAAAGCATCAAAAAGAAAATATCGAAATTAACTGACAAACTCAGTAAGTTCGTTAGACAAAAATCAAATGCGGTGGTCAAATAAGCGGGTCACAAATTGGTAATTGGAGCTTTCTCTATGATAAGAATCACTTTTTTCAGCATAGAATAGTTGCGAATAGATGGGACTTTCCCAGTATTGTGACGCGCTCATTCAATCGGCATCTTGGATTTTTATTAAACGCGTTTCTTGATCGTGTCGGTGGATTTTGAGTAATGCCGATACTTTTAATGTGATTTTCACGCAATTTTACATTAGAATCATCCCTCCGTAACGCTGTTGCATAAGTCTGCAACACACTCATTCATACTCTCCCTAGGTGAGAGTAAAACGTTGAGAAAAGGAAATCTTGAGAAAATGATGAATTGTTGGAATGAACTTTAGACTTCTTTTAAAAATATTCCTAACTGTGGTGAAGCTTGCTCTCTGGCAACGTGGTATTTTGTCCATTTGAACTCATAGAAAAAGTCGAATTCGATGGTCATCGTCGGCTCCTAGATAGTTCGATTTTTGTTGCGGGTTTTAATGAGCCTAATGCAACATTGCCAGATTACACGCTTCGCCACTGATCACTAATATTTTTGGGAGGTCAAGATCAAACTTGATATTTTAACGTTTTGATGAGGTCCAGTTGTGTGTCCCTAGTGCATCAATTTCCGAAAATCCCCAGCGAATTACTTCTCGGCCAGTTTCTCTGTTGCTTTTCAAGTTGCAAACTTGGCCATTTGACTGTATCCTCGGGTTTCAAATAGCCTTGCCAAATTCAATGAAAAAATTCGCACACTTCTCGTTCAAATCAATGAGAGCCGTTCAAAATTGTCGGTCAAACTTGGCAACACTGGTTCCGAAAGTACTCACTTGCTCACCGCAGATCGACAACGGTTCAAGTGGTCGGGCTGAGTTTGAGCATTGAGCGTGGAGAGAAATGGAAGCAGCGACAACAAACTCCTCGGAGCAGTTTTAAGAGGCCAGACTCGTTGCGGCGGAAAATGAAAAGTTTATCAAGCGTCGTAAAATTAGCGTCCTAAAAGATATATGTTTTAGTGAGACCCAGTCGACCCCAGTCGTCGTTTGACATAGAATATTTCATTTATTTCAGATTTGGTTCGCCTATTTTGTTCATTTACTGTGCATCCTCTCTTCTCTGTCCTTCCTCGCTTTTCTTTTCCCCGCTCTACGGAATAATTTTGCTAATTAATGCAAGGGGTGTCCTAAAAGTACCACAACTGACGCTGTATCTCCAAAAGTAAACAAGCAACCGAAAATATTTTGGACTCGTTTGAAAGATCAACTCATTTTTAATCGATTAATCCTATTTGGTTAAAATTGGAGAGGTCATGACAATTTGAATAAAAACAATGTTGACCCTTTAAGGGTTTTTTAGCATATGCATTTTCTCGCAGCGAAAAACGAAGCACTGAAGTCAAATGTTGTGATCAGACGTCAGTATAATCAGATGATGAGCAATGTCATGCCTCATATTGAGTTAGGCGACCATCGTAATGTTCATTAGTGGTATTTTCCATGTTGCCAAGTCGTGCTACGAGAAAAAAAGCATCGGACAATTTAGTGCTTCGTTTTTCGCTGCGAGAAAATATATGCTTAAAAAAACCCGTGTATAGGGAGGCAACTATCATAACTTTGTCAATTTTTGACCAAATAGGCTCGTTTGAGCTAAATCGATAGAAAATTAGTCGATGTTTCATTTGAAGTCAAGGTCATTTTGCTAGCTTGTTTATAGTTTTGGAGATGCAGCGTCAGTCTCGGTACTTTGGAGACATCCTATATAAGAAAAAAAAATGGTTTCACTGCTGATCTACGCATCGCAAGAATGCACTGCAGAAAAATTGAAATTAATGAAAATAAATGAGTGAGGATTAATGAAGGATGCATGAATTTTTGAGAGCTTAAAAGAAACATGTGACGGTGCAGAGCACCTACATCAGGCACAACAAAACCATGTCAACTACGCTGCGAATCAGTCAGTTTCGACTGACAAAAACAGTGGCTATGGTGGAGGCGGGGGAGAGACTAGGGACGATGAAAAAACCTGCGGAAACAGGGACCATTATCATTTCCCCCCTTGTACCCTCCCTCCTTATCATGCGACAAAACCACACGACCGAGCTGAAATGATTAACTAAATGAAAATAAGATAATTATATTTATTTACCGGAGCTAATTTAAGCGGCTCTCGAACCCCCGAACGACAACAGGAAACCTTTTTGAAGTGGTTCCTATCGTGCGCGCATTTTTACCTCGCGGAGTGAAACATCCCTCTATAGCCTCCCTCTTCCCCCCTCGCTCTTGTCATGACGACTCTCCTCTCACCGTCCTTCCCCTTAAACTGCTCATGGCTCATATAACCCAACGCTTTTCAGTGCGGCTTGATTTTTCTCCTCTAACTTTCCTTCGAGGCCTCGTTTTCAACTAGGTCTAAATTGGAACGGCGCTGACTAACGTTGCAATTTTTAAAACATAACATAAAAATAATAATAATAACCATCTGTCCGTTTAAGGGCCATAAGAACCCAGTTATAAGAAACCGCAAACTTGAGACTTTTTTTCCTTTTAAACAATTGCAAAACTCGTGATGATTGAAGAAATAAATTTATTTCTTTAAGGGGAGTCGGACGAAGATTTCGGTCAAAATTTTAAAAAAATTGTTTTTTCAGCTAACCTTGTTCCATATATCATCAGCTTTAATTTAAGACCAAGTTCACTTATTTTTGATGAGTAGTCTACTCTTTAAGAATAATTTCATTAAAAAAAGAAAAACAGAGCTAAGTGCAATATGCATTTAAAGTGTTTTTTTTTCCGGAATTTTTAAATTGTGTTTTCCCCCAGTTTGTGTTTTTTCACACAAGAGGTACATTTTCTCAGGACCCACTCGGCACTCAACCGATTTTAAAAAACTTAGGCTTGTTTGATTCGTCTTTACACCCTGCACAATTTAACACAGGCTTTTTTCAAAATTCTGTTTGGCTCAACTTTTATGAGCCTCAAAGTGCCCAAAAATAATTAACTTTTGGAACTAAATTTTAAAAAATCATAACACTTTCAATTTTTTTTTTTTTTTTTTTTTTTTTTTTTTTTTTTTTTTTTAAAAACCCCATGTCAAATTGTGCAGGACAATAAGACGAATCAAACAAGCCAAAGTTTTTGAAACTCGGTTGAATAGTTCCTGAGAAAATGTTCCTTAAACATTGATGGTTTAACATGGGCTGAGATAGGCCGTCCGACTCCCCTTAAAAAAAAGTATATATATGTATGAATGCAGTTTACAGTTAGATTAAAATCCGAGCAAAATAGTCATTCTTATGCAGGTTGCAAGGGAATTATACAAATAAGAGCTCTTGAAATTGTGATGTATTGATATATTTCCCGTATAAACTTGTGGTTAAGCATCGATTGTTTGAGCGCAAAACGGAACCGCGAAATAATCGATTCTTTTGCATACCTTCAAATGGGCGAAAACTGATGATTGACTCTTCAAGCCTCCCTTGAAAAATACGATAAATAATGGGAGAACGTCCGACTGCGAGGCGAATGAAACGCAAAGGATACAAAAGAACTATTTTTGAAAACAAAACAAAAAATTGTAAAAATGAATAAAGCGCGACTGTAAACTTCATCCATTTTTCTCTGAATTTTTTGTATGTAAAGAAGAAAATTCAGTTTTGAATGGTTTCTTGCTTAGCCATGATGGTATTAGTCAAGGACATTGATATCGTTGTCAGGACTTGAGTTTTGTTTAAAAAATAATAAAATGCAGTGTTGCCTGACTACGCGAAGAAATTGAAAACCAACCGCGTTTCCATTTTCAGTCATTTATTTTTCTTCAGAATCAACCAAGAGCTGGTCAAAGCTCAAAGGTCAGCTGAGTAATTACAGGTCCGCACCTGATCACTAGAATTCTCACCGAACAAAACGCAAAAAATGCGGAAATAGTTAACTAATAAACTAGATTATAGCTCCGATCTTTGAAAAATCAGACAGTATCCTCGGATCTCAGTCAATGTTATATTCTTTTAACTTTTTTGTTAGAAAAGTGAGAATTCCAGTTGATAATTTTTCGGGGGAGAGGGGAAGAAAGATACTCATAATTATTTCCATCATTGCGGTAGATTTTCCTGCAAAGAAGCCCGAAGCCCGTGCCTGCGCATGTTAAAAAATGTTCTAATTGCGGTGACTTCAAAATATATCGGAGGGTTTAGTCTCCAAAAATCAAAACAGAGCCCAAAATATCAAAGCCAGTAATATGTAGGCCCTATGATTATATCTACCCTACCCATAGCTATACCACAGCCTTCTTATTTAATACTTTTATAATAAGTACTTTTTGACTTTTAGAAGATGTTATCTAAAAACATTTTATTTTGAATCAAAATTATCTCGATGTAGTTCACACAAGTACCTGTAAGTAGACACTTTAAGAATTTTGGAAGGAGGAATCCCCATCCCCTCTGATTTTCAATTCATCCAAGTCTAATCTGACAGGACTTAATTTAACCGTAAAGCAAACTCTATAGAAAAAGTAACGAGCGTAAAAAGGCTGCTGGAAAAGTGGCTTAATTTTGGGAGTGTTTATCCACATACTCCCATTGTCACGAAACTGTAAACCTAATTATAAATCAAAGTTAATCAAGTCTATCCTTTTCTGTTTGTCCCTTCTAAAGCCGATGTTGAACGAGTCTTGAGAACCCTTGAAACGAAAGAGGTTGGACAATGTGGCAACCTGTTTTGTGAGAGGGTTTCTGCCGGGAGTGGAAAGGATTGTGTCGCGCCTTTAATTAAAAATAGTTACATTTCCATCTGAAAACTGCAGATTCACAGTGTGCACCTCGTAAATACATGCAACAGACTTTGTGGAGCGGAAAGTTTATAAACTCTTTTTATCCTCTCATTTCCTCTTCATTAGTCGCTAGTCCCACTAATCTCTTAGTTGAGTGGAGGAGGTTTGTAGGGTTGGCTCTGTGCAAACTGCCACCCTCGCCTGTGAATAGCTGAGATATTCGATTTATTTAGTCGACCAAATTGTGAATGAGCTGATTTAGTTTTACCATCCACGAAAAGGTACCTAGCTTTTACTTATGTAAAAAGTTTATTTTTTAAATGGTTCATGTTAAGGTCACCTATCTGCTCGTAACATATATCTTCTAACCATGTTGTAAAAATGTAATGTGTGTCATATATAATTCTGTCTGAGTCAAAGAGTTTAAACTGTGTCCATATTGAATTTTTCAGCACATCCTTCACGAAAAAAAAGGCTGGTAGAATTTACCATCTACATAGCTGATTTTGGAGTCAGCCAGAAAATGTGGTAATAAATTTCCCTAGATTATGGTAAATCGTACCAACAGGTTAACTTAGTTTTCCACTATGTACGTTGCATTTACCATATTACAATGCAATTCAACATACTTTCTGGCAGACGCCATAATAAGGTATGCAGATGATTGATGGTGAATTCCACTTGTTTTTTCCATGTATATTATATATTCCCATCCCAATAATTTAAAAAATCGTTCTGTCTAAACGGAAATTATTTTTTGCATCTTCACTTCCATATGTTTATCAAAATTATGAGCTGCAAAACATGTTTATCTTATAACTTCTACTCAGTTGTGTTGTGATGGGTTACAAGAAAAACAATGACCAGAATGAGACGCTTCAAAAATAGTTCCAGGCCATCCTAAAAATTGCCGAGCGTATCTTTTGAAGTGATATTTTTACATAAAAAAATGAATAAAAATAAATGTTCACAATTCCCCCTGCTTTCTCCACGTAGTTGCTTGGTGATTTATTTAAACGTCTAGGTGAATCATCAACCTGCAAAGCTCATGTAAATAGAAATTCATTATTCAATGCGCGCACTGCAGTCAAACCATGCCTCTCAGTGGGTCAACTTGTGCGCCTCCCGTCTCAATCTCGGGCTATGACCACTGAAACAAACAGATAACTGTTCGTACTTCCCGGATTTGATTTTGCATAACCTGTATTTTGAAGGCGAACTTATGAAAACTTACCGATTGTGTTTTTTTCTGCGGCGACGCGGACCGGTGCGGCGGCGGCGCGGCGCGCTCTGCTCTAGTGACTTCATTTTACACTCAGGTTTATCTTTTGTCTGCCTGCAATTCAAAACAGTCTGATGTATTTTCAAACGTTGATCCCAGAAATCCTCCTAAGTATTTTGATCAGTCAGCGCTGTTTGTTGAGGTAGTGATGACGAACCTTCACCTAAGCCTGCTATTGAAATATTCTCCAATTGGCATTGTGAGCATTTGATTGCCGTATCTTTCCCCTCCCCTATACTTGAACATAGTCATTGATTGTATTGCTTGTATTGGGCGTTCAATTTAAGAGCGGCTTGTAAAAAAATCGATTATTTATGCAGAAGAAAAAATCGATTTGCTTTCGAGCAATCAGCATACAGTCGAGATAATCAACGGTGAGAGATGTACTTGTAAAGTATAATCGCCTTAATTTCTCTTAGAATGCCCGTCACGGGGATAGAGTGGAAATACTTGTAAGGGTCCCCTCGCAGGCAGTGTTGTCAGATGGCTCAGATGTTTGTCTGATGGTCTGCGAATTGATCCATACGTTCGCTTTTTTGGGCTACTTATATTAACCAGTCCAAAAAAGCTAACGGAGCAATGGTCTAAATTGCTGTATCAGGAATATAGTGGCTTGTTATGTTAACAATGCAATTAGTAAGATTTGCTAATTCAACCAATGGTTTTCTCTCGGTGTGTCAAAACAAAGGTCAAGAGTAATTGATTTATAAATACGGAGGTTCACGTGATAGAAAACTATGTCAAGAATATATTAGCAAAATATGTCGTTAATGACTTTAAACTTAATGCTGAAAGTGATATGGCATTTTGGTACACACATCTATTTGAAGCTTTAAAATTTACGATATGATTTCCTCCCCCTTGTTGACATACCCCTTAACTTCTTTTGGGACAAACAGACATGTCCGGTAATAAAGTAGGCATGGGGGGGGGGGGGGCTCAGCTCCCCTAGAGGTCTACCGAGCTCTTTTCTAGAACATTTTGGAAACAAAATAGAACGTTTAGCGATTTGCCCATGTGATTTTGCACATCCCAAAACTTGGGGAATTCAAGGAGCCAAAAAAAAGTTGTCAAGCACAGAATGTGTTTTCCCCCGGAATTCGCCTGGAGTGTAAATAAAAAAGGGACATCGAAAGGTTCGATGATCAGAGTTATTAAGGATCAAATTCTTAAAGAGCAAAACAATAATATAAAAGAGAAACCATTGGTTTCTTGCCCCCTGGCAAGACCTGAAATTACGCAAGTGTTCACCCCCTCCCCCAGAAAATATTCCTACTTTTGCCTATACAATCTGAGAAAAATTTGTAAAAACGTGCGATGAAATCTGAATGAGGGTGGCACCTTGATGGGTCTGCTATTTCACCTTGGTTTTGCTCTCCATACTGGTCCATGTTAAATTCATAGCTTTTTCAAAACGCTACAAACTATGCTATGTTTTATTTGTCTCACCATTTTTCCCTTTCATTTTGAGTCGAAATCAATTGAAAAAAAATCATGTTTTGTCAGGGAGAAAACTAAAGTTTTCAGTGAAGAGTTGATAAAATTTACTTCTATATAGACGTTATAATCTGGCATTGCGCTGTTCGCGGAAATGTAGGTATCGCAAATAATTTTGATTCTTCGTCGCGTGTCTTTCGATGGTTGGTGCATGCACTCGCACTCGCACCCACACCCCGCACCGGTCAAAACTCGGAACGTTGAGCGCTTAATGCGAACAGGACACATACCGCCCGCTCCGCCCCCCACGCCTCCCGCCCGAGGACCGCTCACCTCCTCCGCCGACGCGCCGATTCACCCAGCCCAACGTGCAATGGGAAGCGTCTCATAAAATATTCAGGAGATGCTCCAACTAGAATGGCATCGGGTTATTCAGATACTCTCAGGCACATGGAAATTCTATTTCTCTCTCAACCACTCTCACCCCTATCTCACCCACTCTTCTTCTATAGGATGTCCCCGAACCCATCTGACCCTCCATCTATCCTTTCCATAGAAATTCTTTCCAGCAGACTGATCATTTACTTTTCCATCAAAATGATCATTAAGGCTGTCTATGAGCTCAACAAGCTATACCTGTAAAAGGGCTGATACATATTGTAAGTCCTATACCAAAGTGAGGCAGCATGGTTCATCTGATTCTGGTTTGTTTGCTTCATTGTTTTTTTTTTTTTTTTTTTTTTACCTTAAATTAAAAATTGTAATTATTCCTGTGGAAATTGGTTTTAATTACACGTGTTTTAGAGTGGCTATCATGGACACAGAATTCCAATTCAACTATACAGAAAAGTTGGCATTTTTTTCTGTCATTTATTAGTTTATTTATCGTACAAATCCTCCCAAAGAAACAGTTATAACGATTTCTGTGCCTGAATAGCCGATCTAAAACACTTCTTTTTTCGTTTAATTCCAATTTTAAATGGATTTGTCACATTTTTTTTTTTTTTTTTTTTTTTTTCAAATGTGTAATTCAAAAATTTAAAAATATGAAGCAAACAAACCGAGCCTGCATGGAAAATGTTCATAAAATATTTTCATCATAGCTTCTTCCGTACTGCCTCAAAAGCACGTCCCACAAATCTTCTCTTTTGGTATAGCTCGTTGATTAAACCGATCATTATGACTGTCTACAGTTGCGTCGCGTGCCATCTGGCAACAATGCAACTGCTCCATTTAAACTCATTAAATGTATCGAGTTTTCCTTGTGCACTGTGCACCCCCTGAATTTGATATTTTACATGAGTTAAAATGGATAGAATACATTGTTGTCAAATTGCACGCGACGCCACTGGCTGTCTAAGAGTGACGCTATAGGTCGAGCATAGACTGTTCCAGTGACTACGTCACAGAAAATTTACGTTTGCCCGATGTTTTCATGAAAGTACGTATATGCCACCTTTCAGCGGCGCACCCGTGCAATCTATCAACTGTGCTATTTGTCCATTTAAACCTATGCACAAACATTGACTCTAGAAGTGAGGCACGGAGCCTTAACTAAAGAAGCTATAGTAGTTTCCATAGTTTCAAAAGGAAAGAACCCATTGCCTCGTTGCACGAGCTGCCGCTGCCAATTTAGCATACTTTTTTCACCATCTTGGACCCAAGAGATCAAACTGGAAAGAGAAGAAGAAGTAAATGAGAGTAAAAGAAGTAAAAAATCCTTGCCTATTCGAAATGACAAGCTCTGTGCCCATCAAAATACTGTTGTAATCAGGTCTATGAACCTGGAACTAGTGCGATTTGGCAAACAGTGTTTTTCCTCCATTTGAATCTCTTTAAAACAAGCGATTGTTGGCGAAGCAATGTTTCATCATCGAAGCGACTGCTATGCAAGTAATCAAATGAAAGAAAATCACTGTTGCCAAATTGCACGAGTCCCCACTGCCCTGAGGTAGTGGCCACTTGCGCCAAGAACATGACCACCGAAGGCCGACTAAACTTTCCTTTGTGCAACATGAGGTGTACTGCACGCACCGGTAACAGCCACCTGCAGTCCAAAGACAGACAATATTCTTTTTCTTTCATGAATAATACAAAATTGGAGCTCATTTTGTTTGTGGTGTTATTATTAGTGCAATTTAGGCACAATAGTGCCTTAAGTGCAAAGTTTTGTGAATTTGATGCTCTCGGAACAGACGGGTTGAAGGACAACTCATGACCTTTTAACGGACACTCTCACAGCCCACATGCTAAGTTTCCAGGTCTAAGGAACCGGAACCTATATTATGTCTCAAAGTAGTCTTTTAAGCCAGAAAAATAAGAAAATTCAGAAAAACTACAGAAAGTGTCTGTCACTAAAATTAACAAGTGTGCTACTGGTACATAGCTATTTTGGGTCTGTTACTAGAAAATCTGTTTTTATTTTCATTTTGGTTTTTGTGAGCTTGTTATCATGTTGAAGGTATGATGTGATTTTTCAAATAAAAGCTTAAGGTCTGGACTTTCATGTAAGCCCAAAATGTTTGAAATCCGTTTATTTTATCAATAGTTTTGGACCAAATCCTCTAAAAGTTCCCATGAGAATGTATATTCACCTCACGTACGTTTTCTTGCGAATTGGACGTTTAAGAGGCTGTATAAAGCGAATGTAAAACCAAAAACTTGTCGGGTGGTTTTGAGGGCACCCAGTGTTTCACTGCGTGCGTATGTGTTTGTGTTTTCGTGCACGTGTGTTTGCGGCTAATACATTCAGCACATAAACAGCTTGTGTCATGCCGATAGTAAGTTGATACTCGCTTCTCATCGCGCCCGCACGCGCTCCTTGCGTTCCCCAGCGCAGCGCACGCGCGTGAGCTTTTAAACGCCCGCCGCGCGGACATCGACGTGGCGCGCTTAGCGTGTTTATGTAAAGCGCTTTTACTCCCCTCCTCTGCCCTTGCCCTAGTTTTCACGGTTGCCAAACTTTAGCAAATGGCATCTCACTACACACAGTCTGGCTATATGTTCTGTCAGTCGAAATACCGTCACTTTTGTGCTTTTTTTATGCAATACGTACGGTTTCAGAAAAGTATAAAAAACCCTTTATATTCTGAAAGGACACAAAAAAACCTTCAAAATGGTCTATACTACAATACTACATTCAAATAACCCACCGCACTGTATCTTTCATATCAGGCGTGAAACTCACGCAACTGATTTTACCAAGATAGTTCTTTGGGTACATGAGGGAAATTCGGGAGATAATGATGGTAATCAAAGGAACTAGATCGGTATTTGATAGGTGTCACTAATGTCACTTTAGGGGTGTGTTTAGTACATTATATATGTAAAATAATCATTTCAGTGCTGATTTGAAATTTATAAAGTGCTTTAGTTTCATATTTTTGACGGGTGTGTTCCGAATAAAATAAATTAATCGGGGCTCATACCGAAATCGAGGTGCAGTTATTGCTTTGCTGTAGGATAGGTCCAAAGGAAATGAGATAGCTGGGCTTTTTACGTGACATTTTTGTGAAATTCCCCTCGCCTTTCTTTTGTAAAAATATTCAATGAAAGTCAGATTTTCTTACTTGACATCATTGGTACTGCTTTTGAAACAGTCAAACACCTAATTTTCCTATGCGTCTTGAAAAAGTCATGCAGAGGCGTAAAATGTTGATGCATAATTTAAAGGATTTAAAAGGCAGAATTTTCAAATTCTATCGACACCGTTTAGTAGGTAGGTTTTTTCGTGTATTTTAAGAATAAAAGGGGTTTTATTCCTTATCGTAGGTGGTTTCTGAGAAAAACGCAAAGGAGAAAAAGTATCTCGACAGTAGAACTTATGGTCATACTATGTTTATTGAGTGAACAGCGCGAAATTTGAATTTGACCTATCAGATGTTAGTTTTCTTGATAGTGCATCAAATGTGCACGAATCGCGTAATTTACTTCGAACGTCTATGTAAAACAGTCCGTTAATCTCATTGATAGATTACAGTTGCCAATTTATCATCTTGAGTAGATCACTTGGTAGCTTATTGCTGTGGAGTCAACCAGCAAGGCAAAGCCGAAAAGATCTTCTGTTTCACCATCGGCAAGTCTGTGAGTTGCGCGTAGCTCAGTGTACAAAGGCTTGGACTACCATCCGAAAGACCCGGCTTCAATCCTAACCTCCAATCCACAAAGTAGAGGGATAAAGTGAGTGACAGCTCGTCATTAATATAAGCTTTAATAAAATTGTTGGTCTTTAAGAGGTTTGTACACTGAACCGTTTGTACCATACATAGTTCTTGAAATTGTTTAGGAAATTCTAGTTCTATGGCCATTTACTGGTATTAACCCCAGCAGTTTCTGGTCAAAGCACGAGACTTTCTGTCGTTCACATATCAGTATTATGATCAGAATCTGATATTATGACGATCGTTGTTTTTTGATTTTTGTTTTTTTGTTTTTTGTTTTTGTTTTTTTTTTTAGTGTATCTCGACAGTACTATTTCCTTATATGAGCCATATAGTCGTCATTAAAGAGTGTTAAGAAAGTCCTAAAAAAGAAGTAAAAAAAAATTACGAAAATTGACAAAAGCATAATTTTTTACATCTTTTTCACACATTTCACAAAACTTTTTTTTACATAAATTGATGATTTTATTGAAAAAAAAAAAATTAGTTGTCGATGCAGGGTAAGTGGCGAATCCTCGTATAAACTTCTGCGCTTAATGTGCATTTTTGACTGTCAATACTTTTGAGTTTGCTATAGTACATTTGTAGCGCTATCAACGTGACAACGTGGCTTCGTTTTTGGCTCCTTTTTGCCCCATCTTAAGGTTTTACACCTATTTGCCTTCCGCCTTACTCTCCTCTTGCCGCACACCCTCTGACCCCTGCACAGTCGCACAAAGCGAAAACGACGTAAGAGCTACGGGAATCCAATGCGCAGTTAGGGCGTTTTTTTACAATAGTTCGGTAGGTAGTTTGCTACACACAAACTAACGCAGACATCCCGACGCTTCTGGCGGCACCCTGGCCTCTGTAACTGAAAACCAAACACATTGTATGGATCCACACCACCCTCTACCCCCCCTCCCTCCTTGCTACCACCCCACTCACCGTAAGCTCAACGACAAAAATCCCTGTTTAGTATCCCCCTGATTATCGCTCAGTGTAAACACGGCGGAGTTTGCTGTGTGGTCTACACTCCTTTGCTTGCGTGCTGAGCCTTAAACACTGTGTTGCCACTTTCACAGATTGAAATAAACAAGACAGAAAACAAGACTGCGACGACTTGACACGAAATAAACAGGTGTAAACGGAAAAGTACCGGAAACGCCCAAAACTAATTCTGGTGAGGACCTTTTGGCTCAAATTGCAGCCATTTTCCACTCAAAAATTTAAAAAAAATTAAATTAAAAAAATATTAAAAAAAATATTTGCAAAATATGAAGAGGTCTACTACTCTCACACACTGTGAGCAGTATGCCCTGTGTTTACAGTGTGTAGGAGTATCGACGCATATCCACATTTTGAAATTATTTTTTTTTTAATTTTTTTTTTTTTTTTTAAAGAAATTTTCGAGTTGAAAATGCAATGGCTGTGATTTGAACTGATACGTCTTCACCGAGATTATTTTCGTGTGTTTCCAGCACTTCCTCGTTGGCATCTGTTTCTTTTACGAATTAACGCCGATTGATTTCTTATTCGGATCAATGGAAAGGTAACAGATTTAGCAGCAAGCTACTTTGATGAACTGGCCGTGCTCCAAATACTAGCTGCTATAGCAAGTTCACAAGATGACTGCTACGAGGCGCTCCATGCGCTAGGGTAAGCGACTACCACGGGTTTTCTGAATCAGTGGCGAAGTGTGCAATATATGACAACGTTCCATTTTGTCTATTGAAACACATGTAGAAGGTCGAATGCGAAAGTGTTCACTGAACACCCAATATTTCGATTTTTTTCGTGGGTTTAAATGGACAAACTACAAGATTGCCAAATTGCACGCAACGCCGCTGTTCTGAATATTTATTAAATGACACACTCCCTCTTCTTGCCTCCTTCTCGTCGTCTTTCCTTTCTGACATGTGTTTACTGTAGCGTATTTGTCATAACTACTATCGAGTAGGTACTCGATTTATATCTAAGCTCATATGATCCATCGAAACCTAACCTAACCTTACGTTACCTCACAGGAGTATTGGTTAAGTAGGGAATAGAGGCAAAACGGACAAATAGCCCACGTTTTTCGCTGAAAATTGACGCCTCCACAAATGTTTCACTAACCCCACCAAACCTCAATTTTCAGCGAAAAACTTAGGTTACTTACCTACATATTAATCGAATGTGTCTGATAAATAATTAAAAATGGATACTATGTAAGCATTCTTGTAAAATGGGTTAAGAAACAAAGAGGCTCTTGCAATCTTTTGCTACAGGAAATTGAAGAAATGATTCTTGCATAAAATCCAGTAAAAATGGCGATGATCATACAAAAAAAAATCACAAAATTCACTCTTAGAGTCGGGCTTAATGGCGAAGCTACGCAGGTATCATGGGAGATTCTGATCTAATTTGAGACAAATCTCCTTCTTTCCGTAAAGAAAGTGACAAATTAGACATGCATCGCCCGTGAAACCTATGCGTATATAGCTCTACAATTACAAACTTGGTGTCTCAGCTGCTTTCTGAGTTTATTACGAGATTTTAGACTTTTTCAATGTGAATTTCGTGATTTTCGCTGGTTTTTACAGATGAGATTTAACTATTCATTTGATTATGCAGCGAAAGTTTGCAAGAGCCCCGTTGACTAAATATGACTGGATTAGAACTCCCAAACTTTAGCATCCCAAGCCAGCACTATTTCCGCATTATTTCAATCTATGTATAAAATGAGTTAAAATACATCGCACCGGCCGTCTGTCACTTCTCAGTGCTTCTTAGCGGTCATCGCTTGAACTGGCGAGCTTTCGGATCAGGGTCATTTCGTGAAAAACGTAAACATCGAGATTTAAGCCCGATTTCTGGCAACATTGTCCGAGCGATGTGCGGTCGTCTGACATTAAAATCGAGACTCATCCCCCTTTTCCTTCGTCTCATCCTTTCATCCCCCCTCCCTCCTTTCCTCCCTCCTATCCTTCCCTCCACCATGCACCTCCCTCATAATTCGAGGCTGTTGTACTCTGAAAGTTCTTTCGTCTCCCCCTTGGCTATCCTGCCCTGCTACCACCTTATCCCATTGTTGTGTTCTCCGGCGCTGTCGTTTTATGTAGCTTTCGCGGAATTCCTATGCTTAACGATGATTCCGGGGGTGACTGGTGAAACGAAAAGATTACAGATTCAACTGCTTCATCCCTTAACTGTATGAAGTCTACCTACAGGAATAATGTCTTTTACCCTCTATTTGTACACACGCTGAAGAAAAGTTCTGGTTTCCGTAACGAGAATTCTGTTCTGTAAATGAAACTGGAATCCCGGATATTGAAGTCTGATGAGTTATCTGTTGTCTGTTCTATTCAACTCGTTGTTTCAAAAAATTACCATATTTCTTTCCATGGAACGGAGGTGCCAAAACCTACCATCTATGACATGTTTTATCAATGCTTTCTTTTTTTCTCGTGCGTGCTAATTTTTTTTTTTTTTTTTGTTTTTTGTTTTTTGTTTTTTTTTTTTTTATACAAGCCTAGGCTTCATCAGATTTAAAATCTATTTATGTTGAATGAAAATGAAAGGATCAAATTGTTTGTCATCAGATTTTCCACCGAATTGTGACTCGTGCTCACTTTATGTCTCGTGAGCGTCCTCAAGCTTAAAATCATTGTTGCTATATTAGTTTTGAACAGATTTAAAATTTTCATTTTTTTTTTTTTTTTTCAAATCGACGACACTTTTCTTGCGGTCTTCCAGCATTGCGCACTACTTTATTGGCTGGAGAATATTTTTTAACAAATATTTACTCTTATATATTTAACCACCAAATAAAAGGAAAAAAATTAAATACAAAAATACGTAAATAAATGAATATTACACGAATAATAAATACAATTTATCTAATGTAGCCAAAGGATTATGACAACAATAATTTCCCAGTGAAAATTAAAGGGACTAAAAAAACCTATACGAGTGCATGGAAGCTGAAAAATTATGCGCGCGCGGTTACGCGAATTCACAGTTGCCGAATCCGCGGTTGGCGCGTGGTTTCGGAGGACACGAAAATACTCTATTCGGAGTCGAATAGTTCAGTGAGGGCAATGTATCCAACGCATTAGTTTGATAATTTAGAGTGGCACGCGAATGAAGAATTTAGATATTTTGTCGAGGGAGAAATTGCAAGCGTAGTCGGAGAGAAATTACAAACATATTTATACGGGTATTACACTCTTACACACATAACAGAAACTCATATAACACACATACACTTGTCCCGTCGTTTCTATTCATTGCCGTTCAATTCGGTCACATATGTGCATCCATGAATAATCCCTCTCTCCCTTCACCCCCGTCCCCCCCTGCTGCATCACACCCGTGACTACACCACCACATCGCCCCCCTCCCCCCTCACCCCACCACCACCACCATTCAAACCTGAATATTAACTATTCACCTCCTCCCCCGCTCGCCCGGCCAATTTCTATCCCCCTATCCACTCCAGAACTACCCTGAACATTCGTGGAGCACATACACTCCCGAGCCGAAAACCCCAGTCACTGTATGAATGAGCCGCATGTAATTTTAAGTATTCATCGGGTCGGCCGTGCCATTGTTTCCAGTGATATCTGTTGCAAATATTTATCGGCATGAAATGTAACCTGTGTTTTAGGTTTCGAACCGCTACATTATTATTATTTTTTTTTTTTTTTGCCCCCTTCTGTACTCATTTATTCATTATTTTGTCCTCTTTCTCGGCGCTCGGGAACTGGGACTGGGAGGCTCCTGCTACAGACCCCCATGCGCTCCATCAAAAATTCTCCACTTCCGATTTTGACTCGTATTGAGCGCGAGATCTGCCAAAATGAATAATTTCAAAACCTTTGCTTAATTTACCGTCAACGCAAATAAAAAAATATGGCAGTATTTTGTTTCCATTTTTTTTTCCGTGAATAAAAATCACGTTGCCGCATCCTATAATATGAGCCGAGAGCGGGAAAAAAATTGGTCCAAATAACGATGTTAAAACGCACTCGTAATTGTGACGTGAAAAAGTTGATTCAGGAATTTGACCATCTCTCTTTATTTTTCTCTCTCCCTATCTCTCTTCCTCTCCCTCTTTCTCTCCCTATCCCTCTCCCTATGCCTCTCCCTTCCCTTCTCCCTCCCACTCTTTCTCCAGTACCTAATTGAACGCATGAGTAAAAAAACAATGAATAGAGGGATGGTCACGTGACCTTCACCCCTATTTCTGTCCTTTTCTAACGAATGGATTCAAATGAGGAGGGGGGGAAGAAAAAAAGACTAAATCGTGGAATCACTTCGGTGAAAACATAAAAAGTGCAATTCTACTGTACATGAAAAAAAGATCGAATAGTTATGAAAATAACGACATTCCTTGTATGGTATATTTTTAACGGCATTATCTGCACTATGCGCAGAGGGCGATGATATGGCTAGGAAAAGCTGCTAGAAGTATTAAAGAAAAAAAGTAGAGTTAAAATCTAGATCATCTTGAAATTCCCCGAAAAATACGTTACAAGCTTTTATTGTCAAGTGACGCAACAAATAATGTGAAAAGAGTTTTGAGAATAAGAAAAAGAAAAAAAACTCTTTAGAGGTTTTCACCATCGTTTACAGCGCCTACATTTCCTGAATAAGAAATACTCAAACAAGCAAAGGTTTGGTAAGAATGTCAAATTGAATAAAGGTACACACAGGTTTTTTTTTCTTCTTTTTTTTTTGAAACAGCTAGCGAGCATAACAATTGATCTCATTTCCCCTTATTTTTAAAAATGTGACTCTTCTCGTCAGGATCAGGATTGTAGTTGGACGAATTCTACTTCTTTAAGATGAAGCGATGAAATAAGTAAACTCCGGTGAAGACTTTCCGGACTCATTTGATGTTGTTCAATCATTCTCAAACGCTGGAACAAGTGGTTGGAATTGTTATTATGAAAGGTGTTTGCTTTTGATCTCTTTTTCACTTGACGCCTACCTTGTGAACATCATGCATCAGAGGAATGACGATTTCTGCTTCAAAGATCAATCGGGTTTGAATAGGTGAGCCCAAAAAATGAGGAATCGGTTACCTGTCGCAACATTTCCTTGATTTTAGCATCTCTCTCTCTTTCCTTTGAATGTAAAGAATGATTAATCTCCACCCCACAAACTGCAGACAAAGACTGCAAGGAGGATCAGAGATCGAAACCAAGTCGTCACGCGACCCGACTTTGTAAGGAAGAAAAATAAATGCATTCTTTCCCCCTCCCCCCCCCTCTCGCAAACCACTGAAAGAGTTCCCTTCCAAAACCTAACGTCTAGTCGGAAATTTCGCTTTTCATCCGTTGGGTCTTTGTTACTTGCATTTTTCCAACCGAGTTTTTATATTCTAAAGCGTGAGGCATCTACTACGTTCCGTTGGGCTCTCTACACTTTTCACGTCATTAAATTTTTGAGGTGCTCTTCTGACTTTCCATCTTTTTCAAAAATAATAGCCTCAAAACGCTATGTCTAAAACCCACCGAGCTGTCATTCAATCCAATTTACATTTCTATTAATTTCTTTTAATCTCTTCTTCCCTCTCTCTATGAGAACTCTTACCGAGAAGGCCTCCTCCTCGAATTTGTGTGTCTCACCAACTAACACTCTATACCCCTTAGGTGGATTAAAATATGTATCATTCCGTACATCGTCTCGCAAAATAAAACAAATATATTTATATATTTAGGTGTAACACAAACAAAAAATTATATCGATATATATATACGCACACTGAATGGGTCCGTAGCATACTTTTGCATTATATCAAAAAAATAATGATGCAAAATCAACGATGCACCTTTTTTAACCCTTTACGGGTCAAGCCCGAGTCTACTCGTTTTTCTCCTTAATTCTATCCATTTCACATTGTTTCAGTCTTCATTCCGGATAAACGCGATTATATCGATGAAAACACAAGATAAGGTTTTTCGGGCGCCTTCAATTCGTCGTGTAGGCAATACCAACTCCCCCAAGTACGAATAGTTAACTACCTTCCCTAGTTAAGCGGGAGAGTGGCGTTCTTTTGAACTAACGACACTAAGGTGGCCTCTAGTGGGTAAAAATCAAGAAAACTTAATCGCCTTAAATATGTTTTGGCGAACGATCCGGTGGCTCATGATACCTCAATCTACCGTTTTCGTAATTTATTTTGACCCTGCGAATATTCAACGTTTTTCGCGGCTCATCGGAGTGATAACTGAGGCATTTGTTCGTTAACGTTTACGTGGTTTTTCCGTATACCCCGCATGTGCAATGGGATTATTCAGGTGAACTCGGTACTCGCTGATTTTCAAGAGCCCCATTGGAGATTAGTCAAAAAAACACTTCAGATCCATTTTAAAAATACGCTTATATCAAATCAAGAACATAGCAAAACGGAATGTCGTTTTCCGATGTCGTGTATTACCAATGAATGTCATCAAAGGACCGAAATAATCCTTGAGTGAAAAAAAAATGATAAATAAAATGAGAAATAATATGAATTTAAATTCATATAGTAATAGTCAATCTTGTAAAAATTTAATTAGGACTTACATAAAAGTCAAATGCCTTAAGAAATAACATGAATCTTAATACATAAAATGAATCTAAATGCATGATGATAGCCAATATTGTAATAGTTAAATTAGGACTAGCAGAAAAGTCAAATGCCTTTTGATCATCATGATCATCGAACCAGTGGCAAGAAGTGAAAGTTATAAGCAAGTAAAAGAAAACTACTACTTTCACTTGCTTTTAACTACCACTTCTTGCCACTGATGACGATCATTCATGATGATCGTAAGGACTTTGGTTTTTATGTAAGTCCTGCTTTAAATATTATAATATTGGCTATGATTATGTATTTAGATTCGTTTTATTTCTCATTTTTTCTTATAATCGAATGAATCTTGTTCTTTGCAATGTTTCAATTTATCCTTGAAAAGTTTAGCCAGGGGGCTATTATTGTTTTCAAAACCTTGTGGTTGGTTGGGGCAAAAATCAACAACAAATATATAGTAAGTATTATCAATTTTTCTTTCGAAGTAAACGAATAAAGAGTTTTTGTTTGTTTTTTGTGGGACACAAGTTTCTCGTTTTGTCATAATTTTATTTCAAAGGAAACCTAGCTCGACGTACAACGAGCACGACATCACAATTCGATTAGGCCGAGTTTTTCGTGACTGCATCGGACCAATATCCAGCGAGTTCAATTCGGCACTGAATTGCATGATATCATACGATTACCCACCCACCCATCGATGATCGCTGTCTCGATTCCGCTTTGACTCTTAAACTCCCTTTAATTCATTGTATGCATCAGCTCACGTTAAAAAAAGAGGGGGCGGGGGTTGACCGAACAATCAGATAAACTCGGGTCCCTCTAACTCCATTCACCCTTGGAGCCAGCAATTTGATACCTCGTTGCCCAGAGAAACCGATTATACAGGGTGCTTTCAAAGAAAATTCGAATAATTTTTGGAATCGTTTCTTTACTCGGTAGAAAATATCGTATTATACCAACCCCTCTGCAGATTTTTGAAGAGAGCGTATTATCACAGAATAATACAATCAGAACGGAAACTCCCATAAGAGCCAATGGAAGCGAGTTTGGAATTTAACGGCACCAATAGGCAACGCTGTGGTCCTATATCCCAACATGGCGGACGAGTGTAATTTGTGTTGAAACTCATTTATTTCTGTAAATTCTGGAAAGAAATCTTAAATTTCCGGCCTCACTTTTATACTCATGGCATTTCAGAATGAAAATTTCGCGAATCATGTCCTATATTTTTTTTTCGCGCGCGAATCCAGATGTAAACATCCTATATCCTAACATGGCGGACGCGAAATGAATTTGCTTCAAAATCCGACAGAGTTTCCGTTCTGATTGTATTATTCTGTGGTATTATAGGACTCCCAAAGCTCTATCCAGTTAAACAGAACAGCTTGTTTGGTCCTACCCACTGTAGTGGCTCATTTTTCATTCTTTGGGCAATGATTCTTTCTTTATTCGATAAATTCGACAATCGATTTGTCGATGAAGTAAACGATCGGTCCCCTGATCTAGTTAATAGCGGCAAAAATGCCGAAATATATCAGCGAAAATTTGCTTGTTTTATTTTTCATCTATAGCAGACTTGCATTTTCTTTCTTTATTTCTTCGCCAACGCAGGGAGGCAGCATTATTCATTCGCGATTCGGACAAAATAATGTTTGTGGCTTGAAGAAAGAAAGAAAACGGTGATAAAGAAAAATATAAAATAAATAGTAGTTATTATATCACCATTCTGCATTTCAAAACCTTTCTCAAGGAAAGGTTGCACGCGATATCATGATGACGGAGCACCGCAATTTGTTCTTCAATTCAATTCATGGCTGATAAAAATAGTCAACTGCAACCTCCGATCGCCTCTCATCCTTGTTTTATGTCATCATTTATTATATTCACAGCCCTGAGGGTGCAGATTATGGTTGCGAAGGGGTATACACGAAGAAAATATTTTATCTTGGCGATGCGCAACTAGTGCAAGAGAGGAGAACCTTGCCGAGGAAAGCGCAACTGGTACATTAGGCGCTGCGGGCTGCGTCTCGGCTCGTCGAAGGCGCAACTGGTACCGCCATTAACCGAAAGCGCAACTGGTAAACTCCCGTCTAGATAAGCATGAGAGACAACGCAACGCCCGCGTTAAAGCCTCCTCTCTCTCTCTCTCTCTATCTTTTTCTCTTCGTATCTCAATCTCTCTCTCTCTCTCTCTCTCTCTCTCTCTCTCTCTCTCTCTCTCTCTCTCTCTCTCTCTCTCTCTCTTCGGCACTCACCAACACAACACAAAACTCTCGAGTTTAAGGGTAGCTTCGAGTCGACAACACTCAACAGGTACACGCGATCGCGAAACACCAAACTTTTTGAGCGCGATTATAATTTCGATTTTCAAACGTTCAATTTGATCCGCTTGATTCTATCAGAGGCTCGCGTTCGAGAGACCCCGTTTAAAATAAACAGAGGGAGTGATAAAGATTATATATCATGAAACACAGGAAAAAGTAACGACTGATATTTCGTTCGTGCTCTAAAAACGGATAGAAAAGTTTTGCAAATACGTTTTAGATAAAAGCAGCTATTTTCTTCCGATTGAATTTGTTTGAAACGATGGGGTTCATTGTTGGTCAGGGGTGGATTTGAAAATTGTTTTCTCTATATTTTTTTCTTTTAGCCCTTTTGAACGCATCTCTTAGAAAATGATAGAGCAAGGTAGGGGCGGCCCGTACTTGGCAACAGGGCTTTCCTGTATTTGTTTCTATGTTAAACAATCGATTCGATAGAGAAGTAAAATCGATTACAGTACTTATGCAGATTCAAATGGAGGTGAAACATTGTTGTCGAATTGCACCAGCCGTCACTGCTGGAGCAAGGGTCTGCAGTTACGTGACTAACACGTACATATAGGTAAACACGCAAGTGTGTCCTTTTCTAACACATGTGTTAAAATAATGAGGAATTTGAAGGGCAGCAATTCCTAGACCTATCGATTTTATTATGGTCAAAATGGAAAAGAAAAACTGGCTTACAGAATTTTCAAGATGTCTGACTGAGATCGCACACCGGGTATTAATTCTAAATATATAGTTATAATGCATCCACAAGTTGACTGCATGACTTGGTAATCTGCGTAATTTGCGATGACCTGAAGTAGAGTAGTTGTCTTTTTAGGTCTACCAGAGTGAACCAATTTTCCCTATTGAGTGTATAAACTCTTGTCGATGTAAGAACAAGTTTGATGTCACTTTGTATAAGATACGTGATTTCTTCTTCAAACGATACTATCGATTGTTGAACCTCTTCATTTAAAAAATAAAAAACCAATCAGAAGTATTAAAAATACTGATGTACTATATCCAACTTGTCAAATCAAGCAAAGAATGCAAAGAAGTATCATGTTTAGTAGATTGGATGAGTCGAGCTACAACGAAAGTATTTCTCTTGTTTTTACGTTTCTTAATTGATTTTTCTCTTATTCAATATACTTTACTTTCAGTTAGTGCGGACATAAAAGAGTCCTTTTATGCATAAGTGACTCTTGAGTAAAATGAATGAACTCCCCATTCCGCGTCAAATAATTTGGTTGAACTCATGCAATGATTAGAATTTGTTGGGGTTCGCCATAAGCATTAAATGTACGTTCGAGCGATGACACGTTTAGAAAGTAGAGTCATTTCATACCAATTTAAATAAAAGTACCCTCAATAAATCACTGTTGGCGAAATCAACGTCAGTGACAAATCTGTGTTTTTGATGACATACTTACCTGATAATACCATTCACTCAACATGTAAACTAGTGAAATGAGCCTTCGGTAATGCGCTTTTACACGTGCAGTCCTTTCATCAAACTCCATGCGGTTTTTGAGAGGAGGGTACATTTGTAAAACAATGTTTTAAGTATAAATAAAGAGAGAATGCTTCGACCAAAATGTTGATTCGTTTTAAGGTTAAATCATGTCTGAAAGGGTCTCGTTGAAGAAGGGAGGGGGAGGATTCTTACCTTTTTCTTTGGAGAAATAAATCATCATCGAAGTTCCCGACAGTTTAAGTCCCTGCATCCATTACATAATCTTTAGTTCGTTTCGGATATTTAAAAAAGAGTCGTATATAATAGTGAGGTTGGTGAGGTAACTGTGAGCCATAAATTATTGTTGCTGATTTTTGAACGCTTAGAATATTCAGATTTGAATGGTTAATGCATTCTTTCAGATGAGCGTTTCCTTGATTCTCGATCCTCGCTGTGAATTAGTTAGTGACGGTGACACTCATGGGCAACCTTTCGGTATTTATTTATTCTGTTTCAGCGTATGATCGTATACATTGTTGCGAGATTCAACACCCGTGTTTTGATTATGTATCTGGGCCGTTTGATAGGTCAGGGTAGAGTTTTAGAATTTTCCGGGGGAATTCATATGGGGGATTTATAGATTATGGATTCCAACATATTTTCAGTTTATATAGATATATTGCAACGCACAACTGTGTAATCTTTGCTCCCCAGACGAATTCCCTCGGAGAGTTCTAAAACTCTACCAAGGCGTAAGATCCATCGCAACACCGGGTTAGCTCAATGAAGCTTTAATCTTTGCGCTCTGTTCTATATTTACAAGGGATGAAAATGTCCCAATCGAGTTCCAATTTGATTCAGTTTTCATTGGATTTATAGGGTTCCCGTAACTAGAGAGAAAATATTACTGTGCTGACAGTACTGGTCTTGGATACGTGGATCTTTTATGAGGGGGAATGACACTGGAATTAATAAGACAGAAATTCCGGATACACTTGCAGAATATTGCTGGAACTTCTCCTATACAAGATGTTAAAAATCATGATTTTTAAGCGAATTACCTTTGAAGGGTTTCCAGGCGAATCGTTTTACGTGCCCCAACAAGGGATTCTCTCCATTTAAACGTACGTAAAATAATCGATCTTCAGGGGATTCGCCGAGTCCCTGAGAAATCGATACTTTTGTACTTACATGTTCACATCGCAAAAAACATGGTTCCCAAATAGCACGAGCAGCCACTGAAGGATGCATCACACTGGCGCAACCAGGATCTCTTCCATCTCTCTCATTTCCCATTTGAATGTATAAGTAAGAAAAGAACAGAAAGAGGGGGTTTTATCCCCTTGCCCATCCTTGTCTAACATACGTTTTTTAATGGAGAAAAGACGGAGATGAAGAAACTCTCGGTGCGCTACTGATGCATCAGGTAGATGTACACGAATGTAAGGGATTAATTAAATACAGGGAGAGCATGTAAGTCGTTGAACTAAGTTGCGCCGTCATGTGAGCTCTACATATAGTGGTGGTTTTGTAGTCGTAAAAATCAATCAGCCCGCTCACACTTTCTGCTAAATTCGGAACAAGCGGCCGACAGTTACCGAAAGCGGAAGTGCACGGGACGCAATTTTAACAATGTTTCGGAGACTACAGGACTGGGAAGACTTTACGGGTGCATCATGAAGGTTCTTCGTACTTTTTTATAGATTTTTTAGGGTTCCAATTTTTGGCAGTTTCTGCTCGTCATAGCTATGGCAAAAGTTTGCAAAATATAATCATTAGAATCAGTAGCCATAGACGTTCCTTCAGATCAGGGGGCCGATCATTTCTCCATCACTAAACCGATCTTGAGACTGTCTATGAGTGATGCTATTGGTCCAAAAGTGAAAAACCTGGCTGTAGCTATTGTAACCATCATTGTTTAAATGCCCATTTGTAAAAGCCATTCAATGAATAGCATTTAAATAACGGGCACTTTAACGATTTACGAATAGCAACCGCCAAGTTTTACAATTTTGGACCAAAAACATCACTCATAGACAGTCTTAAGATCGGTTGGGTGATGGAGTAAATGATCGGCCCCCTGGTGATTTTTACAAATTATCAGCCTGCCCTATTAGGTAACACTGCATACAATTTTCTTTAATGAAATGCAGCCCACAAATTAATAATGAAGACAGCGTTGAAATTGGGACGGGGAATATGATCGATTGGTATAGGCAAGATTTGCATCTTAAATAATCTCGTTGTTGAGGTGAGGAAGGGCGGGAAAACTAGCAAGTTTCTTTTCGATCTTCTTTGAGGTGCGACGGACGCGGAGACGGCGTTTTTCATAGTAAATAACTCGAAGTGCAAATAATTGAGGGCACTGGTGGATTCAGCAAATTGTTCTTCCCCCCCTCTCTCTCTCTCTCTCTCTCTCTCTCTCTCTCTCTCTCTCTCTCACTCCCTCCCTCTCACTCTCTCTTTCTCTCTCTCACTCTCTCTTTCTCTCTCTCTCTGCAGGTCATTTAAACGCATTTGTTAGAGAAGGATTGAAGAGGGGACGAAAATCATGAGACTGCCCTTAATCTGTCCTTTCCTAACACACGAATGCTGTTAGAATCTGAAATACCTGAGAACTGGAACAAATTTTAAAACTGATCGAGGAATGGAGGAATGAAAATTTCTACCGCAGGATACTTTCTTTTGAAAGTCATAATACCTACCAGATTGCATGAACCTTTACTTCCCTTTCACTGGAAGCCAATTCGGCTGTTTTGAAGCCATTGTGGTGATGAAATTTTGCAATTTAGGCAATTCAGTTGGCCATTGGAGCTATTGCAAACTTTTGCTACAGGCTTATTAATAGTTGATTTTGAGGTAATACCCTGTAAAAATAACGATTAGCGCACTAAAAAATCACGAAATCCACTCCAAAACTCACAAAATGCTTTTAATTGCGAGACCGTAATGGCGGCCGAGGCCGCGGTTTTCTTATGGCAATTGTATGCTTCTTCTATTTCTTGTGTGGTGTTGCGAGAACACCTCGTGCAGATGGCACTGATTGAAGATAGGGAACCCCAATGAAAACCGCGGCCCCGGCCGCCATTACGGTCTCGCGTTTAAAAGCATTTTGTGAGTTTAGGAGTGGATTTTGTGATTTTTTAGTGCGCTAATCGTTATTTTTACAGGGTATTACCCCAGTAGCGACTATTATTAAGCCTGTAGCAAAAATCTGCAACAGCTCCATTGGCCTATTTGGGAGCTAATCCGATCAATGTCAACCAGGTTCGATTTTTTTTTTTTTTTTTTAAACCAGTTTGGCAACCATGAAATTATTTGCGACCAGCGATGCGTCATGCGTGTTGCATCGAGTGCCTGGCTGAGCACTCTGCAATGGGCTAGGAGACGGTGTTTATCACGGCCACGGGCGGCGCGTTGATGGTGGGAGATGCGGCGGCGGCAGTGGGAGTCGGGGGCCGTAGGCAGTGGGGCCGACCGGACCGAGAGATGAAAGAGTCGAAATTCGTAGGGACTCGAGGTCGCATAAATACACATTCATGCGGAAACTTTTCCGAACGGTTTTAATATACACGAGACAGGAGAGCGCGCTGTGACCACGCGGAAAAAGCCACAAGCGGGAGCTTTAAAATTTGAAACCCGACTAATTTCGGAGTCTTGCACTCACTCGCTCGCTCGCACTCACTTGCGCTCGCACTTTCATCCACTTATGCACCGGCAAAGATGATCGTATACAGCGACGCACACAAGCCTCTGCCCGCTGCTCCACGAGAATCGGCTGAATATATAGTTAGGGCTATCGTGAATAATTTAGTCCAGCTTCCGACCAAGTATATTTTCTACTTGGTTCGCAGTTCCCGTGCATCCGTGTATATTGCGACAATAAAGCGCCGTTGCCGTGTCTGCCGAAAACAAATAGAAACAAAAATACAACAAAAAGAGGTGTTTCTTTTTTTTTTTAGCTCAAATTTGGTTGGGACCAGAGTCCCTTGATGGAAATATTGTACAGAAAGTTCCGACACGAGCTTAACGGATTATGATTGGTTGTTAGTTTTAGGATTTTACGGACGCGAGCAGGAGTCGACGAGATCGAAGGCTCCACACAAAAGAGTCGATGAAAAGAGGGACGTATGGGAACCAGGGCATCGGACCGCGGCAAAAATCGGTTCGGGTTTGGTTCGCGGTTCACACTTCACGAAAAAAAAGGTTCGCGGTTCGGTTCGGGTTCACGCGACTTTCCGGACCGCTCCGAACCGGTTCAGACATTTGTGAACCGCTTCGGAGTGGTTCGGTTCGGAGAAAATTTGGTCGTGGTTGAACATTTGCGGCGGCAGTTGAGAAGGTCAAACAACTTAAACGTACTTAGTTTCATTGATTTCATACTTCAACAAGCCCTATTTGCTGCTGGGGCAAAGTTTCGCAACAGACGCACATAGCTCAGAAGGCAGAAACAGAAAAAAACTGTGGACTAATAGAAGACAACATGGGATAGAATGTATTGGTTTAGACCCTTATAACTTCAAAAGAATCAGTAGACCAATAAACGTTCAGTTGCTTCAAACTAGGCGATTTTGAGATCCAGTGAATACTCACAGAGTAAATTCTCAAACTTTTCGCTCTTTCCCCTTTTCAGGTTTTTTTTCAAGACATCTTTACTAAGCCGTCGAACCGGTTCGAACCGGGTTCAGCCAGTCGGTTCGGTTCAGGTTCGGGTTCTCCGCCTCAGTGGAAAAAAGGTTCGCGGTTAGGTTCGCGGTTCGGAAATTCGGCGGTTCGGAGCGGTTCGCGGTTCACGGTTCGGTTCGGTCCGATGCCCTGATGGGAACGGACTGGAATGCCAGCAAATCCACGTGTCCATCACTGGGGCTCGATCAAGTTGGAATTAGAGCTAGTTCAACCGATGAGCAACAGTCCACATCAAGTCAAGCTTGAGCCACACTAGAGCTTAGCTTGAAGGTCATCGATGCCGTTTGATGAACGAAAAGTGAGCTCATGCTAATTCGAGTAAAGTCCGAATTTTCGCCAACTTGATCGGGCTCCTGATCCTCTGTCGAACTTAACCTTCGAATGCGTTCAAGCGGTCAACTCCTCTCAAATGCATAAAGCGTCGTGCCGTACTATGCCTTTACAACATTCCTTCAAGGGACTCCAGTTGAGACCAGTGGTGCCCCCTGAGTGAGTCAAGTGAGGTGGCACCTCATCTGTTTTGCAGAGGAAAAGTAATGAAAAAAAATGAAAAAAATAAAAAAATATGTCAGAAAATAATTTATTTTCCCATTTTTTCTGTCAGTTAATGTTTCAACTCTCCCAATTTCAACGAATTTCATTTTGATAATCATTACAATGTACCCCTCAAAAGTAATGAATAGAAAAATAAATTTATGAAAATTCTTATCACTAATTTTAACAGATGGAAAAGTGCGCGAACCATCGCGTAGATACTTTCAAAAGCCCATTGAATTTTACAAGTGCAGCTACTTTAATTAAAATTTTAGGGGAGGACCCCCAGACCTCTTTTTCTCCTGAAAGGCATAGCTTTGAGACCCTTCAGTGACACCATTTATTATTTGTCGCCTTACTAGTGCTAAGGTGCACGAGCCGCTACTGGTTGGGACTCATCAAAAACACCAGTGAACAGTCGCCTGATGTGGAAAGATGAACTCACGTTCTGTTTTCTTTAGGGTTTGTTTTTATGTTTTTTTTTTTTTCATAGAATAACTATTCCTGACATGGGCGGATTCAGCAATTTGGCAACCGTGCATTCTTTCCATTTGAACGGATGAGAAACAATCAATTCTTGAGTAGTTCATGGTCCATTTACTAATATATTGTTTTTCAAACACTAAAATTGGAAGAATCCACAATTGCCAAAATGCTGGATCCACCTTGGATTCAGGATTATTACTATCAAACTTTGAAATAGGTGCCTTAATTAATTAAAATTGAGACTTAAAGGCGAAGTTTTAAGTAGATTTCGATTGGAAGAATGTTCACCACTTAACAGTAGGCGCCTGTTAGTTGTTTTGTTTTGTTTAGCCTTCAAACAAGAATGAACCCATTTGGCATTCCCTCGCTTTCAAAACATGGTAAGCACAGGATCCACCGAGTCGCTCTTTGTTTTTCTTGTGTTTAACGAATATCAGACGAGTTTATTCATCCAAAGTGTGCTGGGAGCGAGGTATACCATAAAAAATCAAAATCAAGAACTTCTATCTTTTTAGGGGGACACTCATCACTTCATTATATATCACTGTTTTTCGCTTTGTTTACCCCTATATTCTCCATTTGTGACTTGAAAAGCATCAAAGCTGTGCGGGCTGTTTGACCGTTGATCATCCATACCGGAGTGAAAACTTTAATCGAGTTTACCAGATAACTCAGTACAGAGCCTTTTCCAGGAAATTTTTAATTCTCGCTCTTTACCCATTTAAACAGACTCATCGGACTTTCTGCGAATTTTTGAACAGGGGAAAGTGGTTCGAGTCATGCATGGACCCAGCAGTTCGGTAACCATGAACTCTTTCCATTTAACCGTATGAGAAATAGTTGATTTTTGAGGGGCCCATGGCCCATGGCCCTTTTACAAATCGATTTTTTCTCACATATTTAAATGAAAAAAATCCCTGGTTAACAGATTGCTGGGTCCGTCTTTGGTTCGAGTTTGCGACAGGTCGAAAGTTTAACCATGGATTCATCACTATACACTGAAAAAAAAAATTGGTATGGCAGACTAAAAGAGTGAATTAATCAGTTATAGATACACCCTACTAATAAAGTTTCCACCATATCTACTAAAGTAATCCTCCCAACCAACTGACAGAGGCTGTGGCTACCAACACATATAAGTTGAAACGATATAGCCAGTTGAACGCATTCGTGGGATTTAGCTTTAAAGTTTTTTGAGAACAGAAAAGAAGAACGAGAAAGAAAATACCTCTAAATGCAGGAAATTTCAAAGAAAATGCAAAGAAACCAACAACAAACTTTACATTTGTTATGAGTCGAAAAACGCAGAGTAAATAAACGGGTCGATTTCCAAAACTTCGTGTTCTGAATACAATCTGTTACCTCTCACGCGAGCTGTATCCGTTTCTTTCTCAGTTTGATCCAACGCAAACATTTTAGAACTCGATTTAAGGATATGAAACTCCATTGAAAGTGTCATTGATCTCGAAAATCCAAAGTTACAAACAAAGATCTATGTTCGTTCGAAAACTATGTTTTTTTTTTGTTTCACTCGTTTTGTCATAAACCGCATTTCAATATAACTCGATTATGCATGGTAATTTCGGTCTTGGTTCGCTGTTTTGATTGCTGAGATTATCCTTGACACCATTTGTGCATGGGTGGAACCAGCAATTAGGCAACTGTGGATTCTTCCCATAAAATCCACAGTTGCCAAATTTCTGGCTCCGCCCATGCATTTGTGTACAGTTCTCTGATGGATAAAAGTGAGTTCTAAGACTTGTGTGTCGGGGGGAGGTGGGATGTGCCTCCGAATCTTCTACCATTTAACCAACCATTTGAAAGTTATTTTAATTATGTTTCGTCCATCGAAAACTGTGCGTCGTTTTCTGTGGTCAAATACCACGGAGCGAGATGGAAATGGGTCAGTTGCAAACTTTTGCTACAACGATTGAGAGTGTATACACTATTGTAAAATCGCGTGAAAAGTCCATTGGTGGCATCAGAAAGTCATAAAATGCAGTAATAAACTCACAAGAGGCGTTTAATGAAATCCAAGATGGCGGTAAAATATCGAGCAATCTGTATGTATCCACCTTTAACATCCAAGGATTGCCAACGTTGACAACCTCGCAGCTTCAGAGGTTATGTGTTTATTTACGTTGTGATTGGGTGTGATCGATATTGTGAGGTTGGCTATCCTTGGATGTTCGTGGTGCATGCATACAGGTTGCTCAATATTTTACCGCCATCTTGGATTTCATTAAACGTCTCTTGTGAGTTTATTACTGCATTTTATGACTTTCTGATGCCACCAATGGACTTTTCACGCGATTTTACATGAGATTGAACATCCTTTGGCGCTGTAGCAAAAGTTTGCAACAGACCCATTATGTGGAAATTAAGGATTCAAGCAACGGACGAAGCGTAATCTTTGAGATGTATAGAATCGAATTCATTCTCGCGGGTGTTCGTCATCGTTTGGTCACCATGCAGTCACCGTTTAATATTTGTCTCTGGGCAGTCAACGGTTCGGTTACAACTTCGAACGCTCCCGCGGTCATGACCCAAGTCCGGAACTCGGAGCCCCCCCTATCACCTAATCTTGTTGCCAACAATTTGAAAATAAAATACGGAATTATATTGTATCATGCGGGGGTTGTCCCAAAAGTACCGAGACTGACGCTGTAACTTAACTTCAAAGCTAAACAATCTAGCAAAACGATATTCAACTTTTTTTAAAGATCAACTTATATTTCTATCGATTGAGACCAATATGAGCCCATTTGGTTAACCCTTTAAGGACCGGGTTAGTTCAAGAGAATGGGGCTATTGCACACTTTTGCTATAAGCGATTTAATAGTCGATTATGGCGTAAAAACCTCAAAAAATAACGATGGCACCACTAAAAACTTCCAAAATCCACTCCTAAACTCAATAAACGCAGTTATTTGCGCGAGCGTAATGGTGGCCGAAGGCACTAACAATGGGAGATTCCCATCTAACAACTCTGAAACTCCATCAAGAAGTGACCAATAAGAGACTACTTTCATTTGACACCGGTGTCACTTGGTGTTGCGGTACCATTCATTGGATGTGGATCATCACTCTGATGACTAATTACTCTGTGAATCATCCTTGTCAGCATAGAAAGAGTGACGAAATTAAGATAGGAATCTCCCATTGTTAGTGCCTTCGGCCACCATTACGCTCGCGCAAATAACTGCGTTTATTGAGTTTAGGAGTGGATTTTGGAAGTTTTTAGTGCCGCCATCGTTATTTTTTGAGGTTTTTACGCCAGAATCGACTATTAAATCGCTTATAGCAAAAGTGTGCAATAGCCCCATACCACTCCTCCGTTTCTAGAGGGAAGGTAGTTAACTGTTCGTACTCGAAGGAGTTGGAATTGCCTATCGGACAAATTGAAGACGCTCGACGAGACCTTAACGATTGTAGTGTACGTTTTCATCTATATTTGCATTTATCCGGAATAAAGACTAAAACAATGTGGAATAAACGAGAGGAGAAAAATGAGAAGACTCGGGCTTTGTCCTTAAGGGGGTACCCCAGGTCAAAAAAAATGTTTCTCCCCTATTGATTCTACCACCCCCAAAATGCTTTAGGTGTCTAGGTACACATTCAAACCTGTACCAAAAAATTTTTCGTTGCGCTGGTTGCATACCTGCCCCTGATATGGTTAATAATGTCTAAAAATATGCTTTTACTGGAACAATGAGATCTCAAGTTGTCGGCATTCAATTTACTTCTACATAGGCTCAAATTAAAGCTGAGAGTTTGCTCTGTGGGATCACGGAGAGAAAGTGAGAGAAAACAATGATCTACTATTTTTTTATAACTTTTAAAAAACTCAATGAAATTTTCCCATAAATATTTATGTTTCAACTGACTTGACCACTCAATTATTACAGGCACCTAAGAAATGGCTCTGTGGTCCCATAGTGCAGAAAATTCTGCTTCTTTTAAAAAAAACTTGACGTCTCTGGCTATTATAGATCTTGAGATCTGGCTGTTCCAAGATGCAAAAGTCATCGAAAACAAAACTGTTCAGGAGAGCAAAAAGAAAAATACTTTGCGTTTTTCGTACACTTTTATTTTTACAGCTTGTAATCAGTTTCAAAGTTACCATTTTTTTTTGCACCTATTTAAAAAAAAAAAAAAAAAAAAAAAAAAAAAAAAAAAAAAAAAAATCAGACGAAGTTGAGAAAAAAATAAATACATGGTCTTAACCAGGAGAGTCTGCTCTACAAATTAGGTTAAAAAAAAAAGTCAAAATTTTCGAAAATTTGACCTGGGTACCCCCTTAAGGGGTTAAAAATTGACAAAGTTAGGACAGTTTGAACAAAATAAAGTTGACACTGTACAAGTTTTATAGCATGTTTTTTTTCTCTCAGCGAAAATTGGAGCACTGAAGTCAAATGTTGTGATTTAGACGTCAGTGTGATCAGATGATCAGCGTTGCTTTGCGAAAACTGTCGACGCGGCAACGTTGCGCCAGAAACTTCACCCCTAACCGCTCCACATTTTCCGTTTCTCTCCGTAACGTTCGTTTTTGCTTCGGAACGGTCGCGATTTCAACCGCTCCTCCCCTCCCACTCCCATCACACTCCTTACCACTCATCGCCCTCCACCACATTCTAAACCCCACCGCCTGCCCACCCTGGGTCTCTATACTCTTCTCCTTTACTTCCCTTTTTCTCGCGACCCCCCCCCCCCCCCTTTCATCGTCCGCGATGACGAAACCGATCAGAGCCCGCTCAACTGTGCGAAACTTTTCGGGGTGTGCTTGTTGAAGCCGTGAGCTTTTCGAAAGTAAGAAATGAAGATTAATTTGCCAATGCAATGTGTCCGACCGGAGAGGCGCGGCGGTGGCGGTGGCGGCGGCGGCCGCGGAAAGCGGCTATGCTTTCAACGAACTGGTGGAAAGTTTCGAAAACTTTTCCTCCGCGCGCATTTAAGCGCCTTTTGAAAGTTGCTCCTTGTTAAACGCATTACCGTTTAAAAATGAAAATATATTAATACCCCTAACGGAGGAGTACTTTTCAATGAACATCCGATACTTACGACCTGCGTTTCACTCGCGTAGAGAGGTCAGGGTATGGTGGCGGGGGAGGTGGACGGGGGAGAAGGATTCAAGGAGGTAAGGAGGCGTGGGTCGCGCGGGCAGTATCATTAAAGGGACAGAGCGATGAGAGGGATTATTATATATTTTAAATATCGTTATCAATCAAGATACGCGCTCGTATATACATGTTTATAAGGCTCCCCTCTTTTGTTAATGAACATCGTTTGATTCAATCTCCCTTTTGTCTTACATCTGCAGGGTTTCCTCTCGCGGGGATAAACGCGAGGTTATACCGATCAGTGTATGCTCGAGTATTCCCGCATGTATCGATACCTCTTTCTTTATGAACCTATATCGGTATCTCTTTTTTTGTAAACCTATGTATGATAGGGTGAGGGGTCAATTTTTAGGGCGCGATGGGTCAGCCGCTCTCGCGAATAGGTTTTTGACACTTAATTCACGCACATGAAATGACGAGGAAACAATTTTGAGTATTAACTGTGTGGTTCTGTCATCGCGATCGATAGACTGCTTTAATTCACTGTCTGAAAAAAACATCTTCGTGACCCAAACATTGTATTTTTGCGAATGATCTGGCGTGCGTTCTTGTAAACCCGATTTAAACTGCTGAAAGCTTGTGCAAGCAATCAAATAACTCGAACAATTAATTAACTAATCGGTTTTTGTTTGGTTTTATTTTTTGTTTTAGGTGAAACTTGAAACGAAACAGCAGGCAAGCACGAAACCTTCGAAAGTGATTCATATCCGGAATATCCCAAATGAGGTGACAGAAGCCGAAATCATTCACTTAGGCATTCCTTTTGGTCGAGTGACCAATGTCCTTGTCCTCAAAGGAAAAAATCAGGTAAGAAACAGTGTACATTCTTTCTAGTTTGACGATGCCGAAAAAAGGTCTAGGTGGACATCCCCTGCCACAGGGGGGTCCGGGGGCTCTCCCTCGGACAATTTTGAAATCTAGCGCTTCTTAGACGCAAATTTAAGCTACTTCTATATATTTAAAGCTTTTAAAAAACTAGCTCCCAAGAAAACTGAATTTTTCGCAATCATATACAGATATTTTTAACTGTGTTTCTGGGAGAAACCTTTCCGCCTTTTGTGGGTTTACGGGTAGATTTTGAGACTTTTTGATGCGTTCAGTGTGGTTTTTCTGCGCAATTATACAGCAGAAACGACCCTCCGTAATGCTGCAACAAACTTTGGCAGCAGATCCGTTGGTAATATTTTCTGAATCGGTTCAATGCTCCGGTTGACTCTAGATCTTGTCCATTATGGGAACCGCGTTCAAGTGTGTCACGCAAAAAAAAAAAAAAAAAAAAAAAAAAAAAAAAAAAAATAGTGCGAAGAAAGTAGCGTTCTGGAATTCATCCCTTCATTGTATCGGTGCAAAAAAGAATGTGTATGGCAGTACATTTCAATATACATAGATATACTACATCACAGGATAATGTAATCTTTTCTGCACGGATGCAGTAAACCGATGAATTCTAGAACGCTACCGAAGAATGGTGAAAAGGGGGTGAGAGTTGAAATCTGGTGGATTAAATCGACGAGGGAGTAATGTGCGCTGAGGAGGCGGGGTTAGAATGGACGTTGATCGACCAAGGAACAGGGGGTGGGAAGGGGATGGGGTGGAAATGCCCGTTAAATGGGGTTGAATGGGAGGTGGACGCACGACGGGGTGAATCGTTGGATGAATTGACTCAGGCACGAAAACGGAAAAAAGAAAAAATCACAAAGGATGGAGGAGATAGAGAGTTGTGTAGGATAAGGGGGGGAGGAGGGGGAGGATGTAGGGCGGGAAAAGGAGCCGGCCAGAGAAAATGTGCTTATGCTTAAGGCTCGCAAGCGCGCGCTCCGCTCCCCTGCGCTGGCCATAGCTGCAACAAGTGATGACAGATCACGCAAACTAATTATTACTCGCCTTTTTCTCACTACCCTCGTTTTCTTCCTTCGGCCCTGCGTTTTCCTGAATTTAGAACCAAACTATTGGGTTGTATCGTTAAAGCATATTTTATTTAGTAACCAGGCTCGGTCTCTTTATTGCTGGTACAATCAAATAGGTGTCAACCATCTTTGGTTCCAAATTTCGTGGCCCAGTTCCGATTTCCGAAACCCATACCTAGCGAGGTATAGGTTACAAACGTGACCAGGTCACGAGAATCATCGAATGTAAAATTTTAAATTGTATTGCATTACATTTATCAACATTTAATATGGTATTGAATGATGTTAAATAGTGTTAAAATTACCTATGAAACATAACTGACGAATATTATACAAGTAATCGAGTATATTATACAGTCACGTAGTGACCGATCCGTAACCAAACTCGGACACTAACAAGGGGAGGCTCAGAAGTCGCCGCCTCCGATTTTGAAAACGATTGCAGGAAAATGTAGCTAAAGTAAAACTATTAGACCCGTGTTTCTCACTTTTTGCCAATGGGCCTTCCTAAAGCGTCAGGAATTTTTTTAAAGTTGCCGAAATTCACGTAAAAACCCGAGCGGAGAGCGTTCCGAATATTTACGTGAATTTCGGCAACTTTCAAAAAATTCCTGACGCTTTAGGAAGGCCCATTGGCAAAAAGTGAGAAACACGGGTCTAATAGTTTTACTTTAGCTACATTTTCCTGCAATTGTTTTCAAAATCGGAGGCGGCGACTTCTGAGCCTCCCCTTGTAAACAAAATTTCCTTTTAGACTTCCCCTTCCGACTCTCTTGAAACGAAAGCATGACCCTGAGTCACCCTCATCAGCAGGTTGATTCACGTGGGGAATTAATATTGATGAAATTTACCATACAGACCACATGGTATGTGTATTGTGTATAGACGTAGGTATAATCACTGCCCTTTACAATAGAATTAATCTACTTTCGTTCTACCTTCTCTTAACGACAAAAATTGAACAAGGTGCCGTCCTGGGGGTTATCAGACTACGTGTGACAAATTCGTGAACCAACAACCTCGAGACTAATATGAGAGCTACGTTTTTGACTCACCAGAAAAGACATAAAACCATGATGAGCTCTGGATGTCCATTCAATTTAATATATAATGTAATAAGATTCTAGCTTGGCTCCTATTTGCCATTAGGTCTTTTAGTGGAATCATATCTTCACTGACCACTGAAAGTATTCCTTCAAAAATCTCTTGATATACATTCTTAAGTCATAGTCAAGACAAGCTCATGCCATTGCCCGCTCATTAGACAGAGAGGGTGACTCCATAGTAACAAGAATTGTTGTTACCATGATATTTCATTCATGTGATGTAGCTGTAAACGGTTTAGTGAGGCAATTCTATGAGACTTGTTGCGTTGCATGTCAGTGAAAACTCATGTTACCACGAAATCAAAGACTTGTGTACAAATGTTCAAGTTTCTTAAGATTTTGCTGTTTGACAGTATAGAGGTGACGGAGTACAAGCAGAGCCATTAGTCCTGCGTCGACGATTTGACGCAACCCACACTACACGTTGCCCGAACCTATCTTGTTCTTGAGAAAACAAAAGAAAAGAAAGGTAACAGAGCGTTCATTTTACGTGTAATGCGGGTTGCGTCGAATCGTCGACGCAGGACTTATGGCTCTGCTTGTACCTTTTGACCCAAAATATGCTTCAAATTCCGAAGATTCATTAAAAATCGTCCTTCAATTTTAACAATCGCAGAAACCATCATGATAATGTCTATGGCCGAAATTATTTACTGAATAGCTTTAAATATTGCATTGGAGCTTGTATGTGCATGTAGTTATAGATAAACTGAAAACACTCGGTAAGCTTTAGACCTGTAATTACTGCTTCCCCCCTCCCCTAACTATTGCTTTTTTGGAGGTGCAGTTGACGAATCAAATGATGGTATAGCCAACTCCTCAGATTTTGATGCTGGTAGGCAGCCCACAATACTTATCACATTAAAATAAGCATTGCTGGTGACCTACCTGAGCCAAAATTTAAGGAGTCGATAATCGGGAAATTGTTTTCCTTTGTTCATGAGTCATAGAATAACAATCAACATTAATTGAAGTAATTCAATGATTAATCGTGGTTGAAAAAATGGAGTCGGGAAATTTTGAAACGTTGGATTCGACTTACATTACGCCTTTACGTCAGATGATTGATGACCTAATTTAATTTTCCGACTAAATACTCGTGTGAAGTTACAAAACATTTTGCTGCTGGTGACGTCACTCTGCAAAATTCCTATTTAAAAGAATGTATTTTGGGTCAAAGTTGCATATCCGAAGCTGAAAAACCTGGAAACAAACCATCAAAATCATATTTGTTTTCAGCTGCGCACTTTCATTTGCTGTAAAAAACACGCCAGTGCATATGCTTTGTGATGCTTTTTCCAAAGAATTGTCCCACATCGATGTGGTTCTATATTGGAAAATAAAGTATTTTTTTATGGATCCGCATTCCTCAACCGGTAAACTATTGACGTTGAGCTCAGTTACATTCCAACAGCATATCATTTAGTGGTTGAATGATTTAATTTCTTAGTACAAAATACACATTAGCTTGAAAAGTCTATAATTTACTGTTGGTTCTAAATAATCGCGCGTAGGCCGTGTATTCTTGAAATTTGTCTGCACTGGCGTTGTTCCTTGCGGGAAAACCGCGCTAACCCACTACCCGCCGCTTCTTCAGCAATGCTCAGAATGAATCTGCAAACGAATTTGCTTTTTTTCATATATATATATATATATATATATATATATATATATATATATATATATATATATATATATATATATATATATATATATATATATATATATATATATATATATATATATATATATATATATATATATATATATATATATATATAACCATCAAGGATTAATTGCTTGGTTCAGGGAGACTATTTTATCTTTCGTCTGTTGATGATATTTTTATTCAAATATAACCAAGGTTTCTGTGATGATACGCGCAACTCCATTCATACAAGCTCGATTCTTCATCTCAAATGCAAAGCTGCCAATTCGCGTGTATACAATGACTTTCTCTATTCACTGACGATTCCAACGGTCGAGGAAAGATTACACAGTTCAGTTCAGTTTATATGACTATTGAAGCATAAAAATATTCTGGTCGATAATCCTTTCTCAAACGGTAAAGTCATCACTGACTTCAAAAAAACTTGCGGGTATTTTAATAATTTAACGGCGATTCTACCGATTAAGAATATATTACAAATCAGAGTATTTTCCATGCCATTGAATATACACGAATTGGCAGCTCAGCTCAAATGACTTATGCAGTGGTATGTATTCAGCTGGATTTTTTTCAAAGAGCCAAACAAGTTTTGTGACGACTCTTAATCAACAATGAAACTCAAAAATGCAAGGACTTAACAAAACCCCCTTCCGCTTTTCTCTTTTGATTTTCACTCTATATATATGCGAACCTTCTCCCGCCGGGACATAAATTTTCATAAATATGCTTCTCTCTCCTCAAAACGATCGTAGGTAACATCCTCGAATGTTGCCCACAAAGCTGTACGGACGCATGTTGATTTTTCTCGTAAAATTATATTGTTGATATATCACTATTTCCTTTTGCTAGTGCTCTAAATTTTTCAGCGGCTGCCTCGGAAAAGTTTATGGCCGGATGTACACTCGCCTTGAGTCCCCTTTAAATTTTAATGACCGTTTCTTCTATTCAGGATGAGAAGGCAGAGAGGGAGGAGGGAGGAGGGAGAAGGGAGGAGTAGGAGGGCTTAGGCTCAAAATCTCTAAAGTAAGAACCAAGAATGAGCTGAAAGAAGGACAAACAACGAACTGAGAGAACTAGGGATAGACAGAGTGGAAGGGGAGGGGTGGGAGAGGGGGGTTAAGTAGAAAGGGCGTCCAACCTTTGCATATTACATGTCTATAAAAAGGCCGAGTGAAGGCCCGGCCCAGTCGGAGGAAAGCCAACGACTGCGAAACTTGGCTCGCGTTTTATACACGTTGAACCCCAAGCAGTGAACAAAAGGTAGTCCACTGACTCCGGTATGAGTTCAGCCAGCTTGCTGTGTTGCCATGCTCCAAGAAAGAGTCGATACGTTGCGTTGGTCTGAGTATACTATGAGAGAAAAATTAACTCGCATGTATAAACAAAAGATCTGCTCGTTGGCTCCAGTTTGGACCTGATTTCTCAATGTAATGGAAATCCTACAAAGCAATGCATACCGAGCAGACCGAGCATTTTATTATTTCGAGCAATGAAAAACGTGATTTGGCCTAGGTCATCAAAGGGGCTGTTGCACATTTTTGCTGTAAGCGATTCAATGGTCGATGCAGTTATTGTGGAAACCTGCAAAAATAACGATGGTAGTACAAAAAACTCATAAAATCCACTCCTCAATTTATATAATACTTTTAAACGCGCGAGCGTAATGGCGGCGTTGGGCTCTTATAATATGAGATTCCCATCTAATAATTCTGTGTCTCTGTCGGAAAGTGACCAATAAGAGACGACTTTCCTTTGACACGGTTGTCACCAGGTGTCACGGTACCTTCAATCGGATATGGATCACTACTCCTCAAAAGTCAAATTACTCTTTGAATCTTCTTTTCCAGCATAGAGACAGTGACGAAATTAAGATGGGAGTCTCCCGTTATATATGTGCCCAACACAGCATTTACGCTTGTGTATTTAAAAGCATTTTATGACTTTAAATACGGGTGGATTTCGGGATATTTTAGTGCTATACCTTCGTTATTTTTGCAGGTTTTTACATCTGAATCGACCCATGAATCGCTTGCAGCAAAAGTGTGCAACGGCTTCAATAGTGCGCAAAATCAAACTAATAAGGATGAAAACTTGAATATCATCTCACAGGAGAAACACAGATTTTACTTGAAATGCCGCAAAGAGTTTTGTAACATCGGAAACATTCACACTTTCTCTTTTTATCTACGGTGTCATTCTTGAACCATGCACAATGAAGTGTGCTCTTCCCGAGAAATCCGCATTGTAATTGATTAGGGACGTTTGCCTGAATAGCACACCTTTTGTTTTACTGGCCCTTCTTCCGGAAATGGCCTCTATCTTCTAATGGCCTAATGACTTCTAATTATGAGTATAAAACTCACAACTACAAAATTCGATGGAGAAAACGACTCTCAACAGCCTTCTAATAGCCATGCAATTATTTCAAAATTCCTTGTCGGTCCTTGCTATGAATTCAAAAAAATTAAGTGTGAGCATCCGTTATTAAGTTCAGCTTTCGTTAAACAAACTGTTGAACAAACTGTAAGTATAGACGCAGATTCCCAGAGACGCAAAGTAGATATGTTGTTTCAGGAGAGTAGGCGCACCTAGACCGATAATATTTAGAATTTTTCAACGTTATTTCTCTTATAACAAAATAAAAACAAATTAAAATGAATCGGAGGGATGGATTTTCACTGAGTGACGCTTTAAAAATTGAAAAGTAAAAGTTGCAGGCAAAATTTGAATTTTATTTGAACGAATGAAAATTAAAAATTGAAAAGTAAAAGTTGCAGGCAAAATTTGAATTTTATTTGAACGAATGAAAATTAAAAATTTGCCAAAGAATATCGGTAAGGTGTGCCTACTCTTTTGAGACAAATTCTACTGAGAATATTCTTACCATTTGAGAAATCTCGATTTCTCGATTTCCCTCGATTTCGAACTTTCGTATTATACTTTAAATGTTTGGAATACAATGTTGCCTGTTTGCACGATATGCCTGCAGATTCTCGTGAGATAATCTGGCATCACCTGCAATCTCAGATCTCAGCGGACAAGCTTCTTTGGATGTAGTAATCATATCTTAAGAGTTTGCAACCAACCCTACTTCTCTTTCTCTTTCTCTTTCTCTTTCTCTTTCTCTTTCTCTTGGATTTTCTCTGCCTCGAGTCTTATTCCTCACCCCCGCTGTTTCACCGACGACCGTGCATCTCGGGTCGTCACGGCAACGTTGCCATAACAAGAAGAGGAAAATCCGCCTACTTCACATTAAAATAAAAAGGAAGAAGGTGAATCCTGTCTCGTAATCTGATAACCATGTTTCGTCTCAGAGTTGCCAGCTTTTGCGGCTCCTGACATTTCATATGGAGCTAAATGCGAAAAAGGTGAGGATAATTTACCCGCGATTTGGCATCGCTGGTTTGTCAGTCTGTTTAGCACCAATCCTTTAATTACTCGGGTTTCCATTATTTACCGTCCAGTATGCTTTGCTTGCTCTTGCTTCCTCCCTCGCTTCTCCCCTTTCAACCTCTTCTTGTCCCCTATCTCCTGACCTTCATCACGGCACACGCTGGAATATTGAACCGGAAAAGTTGGACATAAATTATTCCCAGAAATTTACTGTTTGCAAGAGTTTACAAAGTTTTCTTTAAAAGTATAGTATTTGGATTAAACAATTTGTTATGAAAATTAATATGAGTATAAAATTAAGTAATGTGCTATCGATTAATCCGACGGGTCGGGACCGGACACCATCCGAATACTGAAATATCCGGATAATCAAATTTCGGGGATCAAATGACGCGAAAAATGCGTTTGTAATTAGCAAAATGTGCACTATAAGGGATATTGTATATTGACGGGAACATTCATTTGTACTTATTTACGATAGAAATCATATTACCTCAACTATTTCCTTTAAAAAACGAGTCCTTGAGCGAAAACTGAAATCTAGATCTAGATAAAGTAAGTACGACCGACTGAGACGTGTTTCTCGATCCCGCGCGGTTTGGTTAGGTTTTCCCCGGTTTCTCTAGTTCGAGAGGAAAACCGTTTCTGGACCCCGTCCGGATAATCGAGTGTCCAGATGATAGAGTGTCCGAATAATCGAGGTTCCACTGTAGATTCGATTTGTACAAAATTAGTGAGCTGTGCAATCGTCAAAGAGTTGCAATGTGTTTAGCTAATTTTGATCCAATGAACTTTGACTTATACTTGCTATGAATCCAGTACACAATAATGTAGCTTATGAAGATCACGAATATTAAGTGACAACTGTGTCTTTTTGTTTTCATGCGAGATTGAATCTCAAAGTTTTCGCAACTGTCTCAAGCTCAATACTCGAGTGCAGTGTTGCCAGATCGAGATTAAAAAGCCGCATCGTCTCCCATTTAAATCAATGTAAAGCGTACGGCTATTTCACCCCAATCTGGCAACACTGCTGCTCGTGTGTGGGGCGACGCACATTTAAGCGAGTCAATGGGAGGAGTTGGACATGAAATGTATGTCTAAAATACACATTTTTTATAAAAAAAAAAAATAAAAAAAAAAAAATAACTACACATAAAGGGTGATTTTTGTTGAAAATTTTACTATAAAAAAAAAAATAAGTAGATTCTTGGAATCTACTTTAAAAAAAAAAAAAAAAAAAAAACAGTTGAACCACTATCAACTTTCTATGTTGCGTAGTAACAAAAATACACGCTTATAAAGTCGTCACGCTCTGTCCGGCATCTTCTATTGACTCCAGCGGCGAGTTGTGCGATTTGGCAACGTTCCTTTTTCCCATTTAAACACATTAAGAAGGTCGAATTGCCTGGCCATCGCCGATGACTGAAGCGTTCGGCTTTTTTTGGTGAATTTAAAGGGAGAAGATACGTTGTTGCCAAATTTCACGCCTCGCCACTGATTGATTCGCTCCACTGTGCGGCGACCGGTCGGAGGAAAATAAGACAGAAAGAAGGTTCTCGTTTTGCGGTCAGCATCGCTTTATGCAATCTCTACTCCTTCCTCCCTCATTTTACCACTATGCCTTTATCCAGAAAAGGACTTTAGCTGAACGTATTAACTTTTTTTTTTTTTTTTTTTTTTTTTTTTTTTTTTTTTTTTTTTTGAAGGAATAATATAGGAGCGAAACTGAGGAATCTTTTATTACTTTGCAGAACCTGGGAAAGGGTGTAGATACTTTTTCTAACGTGCTTTCTGAGTATTTATTCAACCCTCGCTCTAAAGAAATCAAGGTTTACAGAGGTCATTTGCACAGTAGCTAAGGCACTAATTTAAATTTACCAAAAACGATGGAAGATAAATGAAACCGGTGAGAATGGGTTTCACCATAGCATACTTACACAGCTTTTTCAGAAAGCCCTGATTATCTAACTTAGGCCCACTAGGTTGCGTAAGTAACATCATTTTTTTTTCTTTCGCTTTAACCTTTCAGCGAGCTACGCAGCTGGTCTGAATATTATATTAATCATAATTTCCCTAAAAATGACCGTAATCCGATAGTGCATAAAACGTTTAAAATAATTAACAGGTCAGTCAATATTGGTATTACCTTTAATTATTATCCACGCAGTTTTCGCCCCACTGAACACATCTCTTTGGGGGCCGATCATTTAATTTATCGACGAAAACCGATCGTTAAGATTGTCAATGAGTGATAGTATTGATCCAAAATTGTAAAACTTGGCTGTTGTTATGATGACCATCGTTAAAAAGCCCATTATTTAAAGCCACTCAATGAATTTAAGTAACGGGCGTTTTAACGATGGTTATTACCATAGTCGTACACGGAAAAAAAAGAATAGTGGAATTAACCATACGATAGCTGATTTTGGCACCTGCTAGATGTTATGGTAAACTTGACCAGAAGTATGGTACATTTACGGATACTTTCAGTAAATTCGACTTGCAATCAGGTAACATCACCTAGTACCTAGTCAAAATATAGTATACTTTTGGTTAACATTGCCATAACATCTAGCAGGTGCCAAAATCAGCTATCGTATGGTTAATTTCACCGTAGTTTTTTTTTTCCGTGTAGCCAGGATCTCTCTCTTAGCCCATTTGAACGCATGTGTTAGAGAAGGATGTATGTAGCGGCTGTCACGTGACTTCAGCCCCTCTTTCTGTCCTTTTCTAACACATGCATTTAAATGAGCTAAGAGAGAGAAACACAATATCCTGGCTACAACTATGATATGGTTACCATAGAGCAACAACCAATTTTTACAATTTTGGACCAATAACACCGTGCATAGGATATAGACACTCTTAAAGATAGGTTCATCAATGAACTTTAAAAATACTCCTGATCAGTAATCTTTTGGTTCATCGATGAAATTACAGCCGAATTTGAAGACATTATTATATAAACGAAGTTATGACGGTTTAAAAATAAAAAAGAAAAAAAGTTGACAGCTTACAAATTTTTCAGCATATTTATTCTCGCAGCGAAAAACGAAAAAAAAAAAAGTGAAAATAATAAATAAACCTAGTGTGAGGGTTAAATTGTCTGATGCTTTCTTTCTCAGAGCACGCAAATTGGCAACACCGAAAATCCTACTTATAAACATTACTATGGTCACCTAACTCAAAATGAGATTAAGAATGATCATTATCTGATCACTCTGACGTCTGATTGCAACATCTGATTTAGTGCTTCGTTTTTCGCACATAGAAAATAAATGCTCAAAAACCTGAAGAGGTCAACTTTTTTTCTTTATTTTTCAAACTCATAAATTCGTCAATTTTTAGCAAAATGGACTCATCGTGGCCTCAATCGATAGAAAAATGGGTTGATCTTTCAAATGAGTCCAATACCATTTCGCTAGCTTGTTTAGTTTTGAAGTTAAAGCGTCCGTCTTGAGGTACTTTTGAGACACCCTGTGTACCGAATAAAGTTTAAATAGTTTGAGGACCGTTCAAAGAAATGGTATATGTATAGCCTGGTTGCTTGAAATGATGCTATCGATTTTTGTTTCATTTTCATTCATAAATTGATACGAGTTGTTTCCACTGTATGAGCACTATAATGCCACCCCTTTATCTTCCATTGGATTCATGACCCCTCGACCCCCCCTACCGCCCACCCCACCTGCAATATTTTTCCGAGTCCCTTCTATCGAGTCGCTCGACTCGGCTCGCCTCCGCTTCGCTTCGTCTTGCTCCTATAACGACCGCGATGACTTAATCTGTTGAATATATTCGGCAAAACTTCCCGCGAGACACGCTCTCATTTAAAAACCATTAAACTGTTTCTAGAGAATTTCAGGTTTAATAATAATTAGTGCATATATACTTCTGACCCTTTTGTTCCCTCTATTGCCCTCTCCCTTCAGCACTCCGTTTTCGATGATATTGCAGCAACTTCTGGTCGACCTATCTCGTGCAACTGATTAAGTTGATTTTTGAAATGATGAAATTTCACGCTATGCCACTGATACAAATAGGTGAATAGCTTATTCAATTAGATTATTGTTTTTCACCATTGAGGAGTAACGTAACTGAAGTCCAGATTACCTAGGCATCAATACTCACTAGTTCTGTGGTGATATATATAATATTTATACACACATAAAAATAATGTGTGTTCCAAAATATGTCTATAATTCTACGGACTGTACTTATCAGATCAAGTGATTTTTAAGTCCAAGGAAATAGAGAAATTAGCGGGTTCTTATGTTCTTGCGTCGTTTTGTTAGATCTTCAATCCTCTTGCCTTTAGCACTTATATTCGCGCTTGCTGGAAAAGATAAATTCTTGCCGCAAACAAAATTAAGCTGAAAAATAAGCAGCCAACTGTTCAAAGATCATTTTAGAATGTCTTGATCCTGTGACGTCTTTTTGAAAGAAAATCCATTTGTTATGACAGGGAGAGGGGGAAATCTTCTCGTCTCCTTATTGAAATAAAATAATCCTTTTTTCCTTTGTTTATTTCTTCCTTTCTATTTCTCTCCCTCTCTTTCTCTTCCATTCTCCCTCTCTTTTCCTATCTCCTTTTATTCCTCCCTCTCTTTCTATCACTCTCTTTAAATCTCTCTAATTGTCCCCACTGATCTCGTCTCAGTCACCAGACTTTCTCTCTCTTTTCCTTCCAACTTACATTTTCTTCTTTCTCTCTCTCTCTCTCTCTCTCTCTCTCTCTCTCGCTCTCTCTCTCTCTGACTTTCTCCCTCACTCTCTCTCTCTCTTTCACTCTTCCTCTCTCTCACTCATATTTCCCCGTCTGAAGAAGGAGCTGGAAGGAGAAGAATTTCCCCATAACTCGCGTCTGCTTCGTTGAATATCAACGGCAGCACCTCACCTAGCTCAAATAACTCTCACTTTCTCCCCCCTTCTCCCCCCTTCTCCCCCCTTCTCCCCCCCCACCTCCAACAGTACCGGCTCTCTTTCTTATTTCTTACTTTCCTCTTGTATGGAACTCCCGGAGGAAAGGATTCGCTCTCTTGCTCTTCCTTCTCACGTTCCGTCCCGATCCCCGTAAAGTGCTTCGGATGTGAAGTTCGCTCCAATATTCGTGGATATAAGTAAAGGGATTATCGATAGTAGTTAGTCACAGAACGAGCTATCTCGCTTTTTCTCTGTGGTTGTCAAATTTAGGTTTTTTCTTTTTTTAATTTTTTTTAATTTTTATTTTTTTTAACATTTTATTTGATGACAACTTTGTAAATATAGGTACACAACAAATTTATCCATTTTCTTGCACAATAGTTGAACTAATTATATAGGGTTTAGAGTTGGGGTTTGGACCCCTATAGCTGGGATCTCAAAGGCTTTGGAACAAGTCCTTGACTATAGTATACATTATCTGAATGTACTAATTACGCACATTAATTTACGAATTTTAAACTGATCTGAACTAAATACCCTAAAAAATAAACATGTTAATTCATGGACACTTTCTTTTATCCGTAAAACACCATCGGGTCCGGTGATAGTGAACAAATGTTCAAAAACGCATTCAATGGCGGCGCCCTTTTAGAGCCTAAAACTCGTTAACCAATCAACCCGTTGACTACCCTCTTGCCTTAACTCTCTGTATTGATCTTAGTCAGACGAAAGAAAAAAAATAGAAAAAGGAATGAATACAAATGCCCAGTTTCCCTTAGATTGTTATACTATAGATTGAATCGCATTGACTCATTTTTACTACGGAAGTTATGTCATGGACTTTGTTTCTGTGGGCCCAAACTATCAAAACATTTCCAAGGTCCGTTTCTCAGAGTAAAATAAAAAAAAAAAAAAAAAAAAAAAAAAAAAAAAAAAAAAAAAAAAAATGGCTTCTCTGAAACTATTACATCCTCGAATGACACCAAGTCTGATATTGGGCACCAACGGAAAAATATGTCTGAAAATGTGACAAAGGTTGAGCAGCGTTTGTTTGTCACTTCAGCCCGAGGGAAAGAGGGCGTTTGATAGACGAGCAAAAGAAAACCTTTTGACGCGGGACTAATGATAGAAATAACTGGGACCGAAGGCAAGGACTCCAAAATGCAGTTATGTGACTCGATACAGGGCAAAAAAATACAGGAACTAAACTTAATATATTCACATTTTTAAAACACAATTACAAGGATGTTACGCGGGTGAGCGATAAAGCCGAAAGTTCGCGCTGAGAAAAGTGAGAGCAATTTGTTCTCGAAATATGGAAATTTATAATTTTTCCGCCTTTCCTTTTTTATTCCACTTTTCCATCCTGTAGTTCAATGTTTCCCTGATTCTCTTTTGTTTTGATGACGGGAAAACAAATGCCGCCGACCTGTTACAAACCATGATGCACTCATCGAATTTTGAAACGAGGCTCTATTTTTACTTGTACAATTGCCAATTTTTGAACTTTCCTCACATTTTCCGTTTTCCTTCTGTTTTTACCCATTGGTTCTGTCACTTTCCGCATTTCTTCCTTTCCTCTTTCTACTACCAATTTTCCTGGCCCGCTTATTTTTCAACCATTTTTTGTTCATTTTCCTTGTTTTTCTAAACCTCCAATAAAAAGGTACTAAACGTGATGTTAAATGAGTTCTAGAAAGTCATGAATTTCCTGCTCTTTCTTGGCCTGTTCCCTTATTTTAAAATTTGAAAAAATGCGGTGACCTGTTTCATTTTCTGGATCAGAATTTCGAGGCATTGATTGCGCGACTTCTAGAATTCATATCATTTTGTTTATTGCTCTAGCTATTTAGCTGCTCTAGCCATTGCTGGGAAACGCAGTTTGGAAAAGATTAGTGGGTAGGAACTCCATTGCATTTTTTTTTTTTTTTTTTTTTTTTTTTTTTTTTTTTTACATAATTAAGACAGAGGGCTCTGATTCCTACACTTTACTATCAATTATTCCGGAATTTCGGAACAATTTTTGATAATAATCAGACAAAATAATAATACATAATAAAATTGTTTGATTTTCAACAATTATGTCTGATGACTTTAAGAATATTCGTCCATTATATTTTACATAGGTTTAGATGGAAAAATTATGATTGTCAAATTGCACAAGCTGCCACTGCAAAAACAATTTCAAATCCAACATTATGCGAAAAAAGACTACGCTTGGAAAAAGGGGGTGAGTTAGAGAAGCAAATAATCCTCCGGCGCGGCGGCGCAAATCCAATTCGAGCCTGTCAGGCAGATTTAGTAGGTAGTTAACTATTCCTGCTCGACTGCGATGGATTTGCATACTTACAAAATGAAGGAGCTTTTGATCGTATTCTTTCAAAAAGCAGACCGCGAACATGTAGTTGAAAAAGTTTCCATTTGGATGAGTCTCGACCCGTATTATTTGAATGTTGCTTTAAAAGGAAAAACTTTTTATGTTGATCAAAATTGACCTGTTTCTTCTTTTTTCTGGCTGAAGCAACCAAACTTGGCTGAGATTTGGGCTGTTGCACATTTTTTCTGTAAGCGATTCAAGAGTAGATACATTTGTAAGAACCTGCGAAAATAACTATGGTAGTACTAAAAGCTCACAAAATCTACTCCTAAATTCATTAAATGCGTTTAGATGCGTGAGCGAAATGGCGGCGAATGACGCTATAATAATGCGAGATTCCCAACTCAATTTCGTCACTTTTCCTATGCTGACAAGGAAGATTCAGCGTAACTAGACACCAGAGTAGTGATCCACATCCGATTATTGGTAACGTGACAGCAGGTGACAACGGTGTCAAAGCCGCCAAAGGAAAGTCATATCTTACTTGGTAACTTTTTGATGGCAGTATTATAAGATGGGAATATCCCATTATGCTCCGCTTTTACGCTCGCGCGTTTAAAAGTATTTAATGAATTAAGTAGTAGATTTTGTGAGCTTTTACTGCTACCACCATTATTTTTGCAGGTTTTTGCATTTGAATCAACCCTTCAACCGCACTCACAGCAAAAGTCTGCAACAGCCCCATTTTCAGCAAAGTTTAATTGTTTCGGTCGGGAAGAAAAAGAAAAATGTCAATTTTTATGCACGCACAAAGTTTTACCTTTTAAACCAACAGTCAAATCATACTGGACTAAAATCATCAATTTTCTACAAACAACGAGCACTTTTTCAGCTGCATGTTTGCGGTCCGCTATTTGAAAGAATGATACGACCAAAAGCTCCTTCAATTTTAAAAGTATGCAAATCCATCGTAGTCATGCAGGAATAGTTAACTACGTACTGAATCTGCCTGACTGGCTCAGATTGAATTTGCGCCGGCTGCATGATTACTTGCTTCTCTCGCCGCACCCCCTAAATTTGCCAAGCGCGCAGTCTTTTCTAGCATATAAGATTGGATTTGACGTTGTACTTGTATGTTTCGATTGTTGAATTAAATAAGAGTGAATTTCAGTTATTAGTTGTAAGTGTGCCTAGCATTGTTTTAACATAATTTAAATTAAAAAAATCGATGCTCTTTGCCGCAACTAAATTTCGCAATAGGCCCGTTTACAAACCAACTCTTTTAATTGGCCTTAATTAGAATAACTCTTCCGTTTCCCCAGCATTTACGTCTATTTCCTGCCCCTCGTTCGTCCTTCTATCAAACATTTACGTTTGCTTTCAAAGCTTTTGAATGAATCATATCGAGTCAAACTATGTTGATTGAGAAGCTAATCGTCGATTCCATTCTTAGTTTAAATAATGATCCAACAAAAATTAATTGAAGAGCTGTTATTAGCCGGTACCTTGGTAAAAATTATCCATACAGGTCCATAACCAATTCCCTATACAGAGTATGGACATGTATGAATCCATGTGGGTATGTGTGGATATTAGATGGGTATATGTGTTGATATCCTTACAGATCCATACATATCCATAATCTGTATAGGAAATTGGTTATAGACCTGTATGGAACATTTTTACTAGGGTAGCAATACGCATTGAGACGAAATGTCATCTCCGAAAAAGTTTCATCAAAAAGGTCCATTTCATTCAATAAGCCGCCTACATTTTGGTTCCTTCACTATCAGGACTTATAGTCACACTCATAAGTTTAATTCCCATAATGTCATTAATTGCTGAATTATGAGAAACTGAAGACACGTGTGAACCTTCTCACTTTCAAAATAACGTGAGAGGATGTAAAAAAAAAAAAAAGACAGGGGCTTATTTTTTAAACAATATGATTCTGCTGCCTAACCGTTGTTCGAACGAACCTTTTCATTATATTTCATTTTAATAAGTAAGAGTTAAAGTGGAACATCACCTTGATTTCGCAGGATTTTGTAGAAAGAATTCAAATTAAAAGTTTTCCGTTGCAAACTCTGACTTTTTAATTCAAGTACCCTTTTTAAAGTGTATGGAAAGGAATTTCTCGGGAATCCGAATCATTTATGCGCCTTTGCTTGGTTCTTATTAGTTTCAGTTTTTCTTCTTCTTCTTCCTTTTTTTTGAGTCACCTAACGAATTCTCCTGTTAAAATCGCTCTCGACATTCGGATGAACGAGGAGGTAAACTTTTTTCCGTTACCCCCCTTTGTTTGATTTTAACTTTCCCAGAAGACTTTAAGTTGGCGTTGTCGAGCCGGTTCCCAATGAAAAAGTGCGCATTTGTAAGTTTTTTTTTTCATATTTTTCAAATCTTTTAACTCTTTCGAGTCGGAGAAGTAGTTGTTGATCTTAACTTTCACAAATAATTGCCTCCCACGGTTCGAGGAATAAGTCACCCAATTATTCTCAGCCGTGGGTTTGAGATATTATTTTCCAACATCGATATCCGAACCTCTATCTGCTTTTATGTATTTACCATATTCTTCCAACTTGGAGGGCTCAATAATTTTATGTAGGATAAATAAGCTTTATCCAAAAGTTACGAATGAGTATTGTTATGCTCGAATATTTGGACAGCGCGAGCGTGCCACTCAGAGCATTGTAAGCCAGAATTTTGCGCAATCCAATTTTCTTATAAAAAAGAACTAAAATTGTTGTTCCGTTAGTAAATTCGTTAAAAGTGAAACAGCTAAACTACGTTAGACTTAGATTCTCTGTATAGTTCATTCCAAAACAAGAGTACGACCACTCAAAATCTTTTCGCTTGAGGAATCAACTTAAATTTTCCGAAGAAAATGTGAGATGGTCTAAGATTATTTGAACTTCAGATCATCTCCGCATCTTAATATGCCGTTGTGTTATCTCGCCCAGTGGCTTTCAATAGAAAGAAACCTCCCTCCTTCTTTCTCTCAAATATTTGGAATTTGGATGGATGATTAAATTTTAAATTCGTATAATAACTGTGTATTTTTTACTTGTTTGTTTCAGGTGAGTTTGAATCATGCAGTGTTGCAAAATTTGTCATGAAATTAGAAAAGTTCACATTGAGTTAAAAAGAAAAATGGAGGAAACTCCGCAAAACGGCAACACTGGAATCATGACTCGTTTGGTTCTGTAATTTGCTCAATTGGTAAGAGAATTTACTCGAAATACTAAAAAATGAGAGGTTAGCTATAAGACAGACGGATGTCAAAAACTACGATTTCAAACACGATCTATGAAATTAACCTATGCACGGTGAAAACTACATATAAGAGTGTACTTGACCAATAACATCTGTACATTACGCAAAAATCATAGGTCAATGAGGCAGCTGTAACTTACAATTGAAATTTTTAGTTTTTATAAAGAATATGAAAGAACTTGATAAGCTATGGGAACAAAGATGCCCTTGGTTTCCTCTTGAATGTCCGAATCTCGGAGATGCACTCGTGTAACGTTTCAAAAAATCGGGATTGTTATGACATCACAACGCGGAATGCCCATTCAAAACAATGCTGTCTGGGCCAAAATCATTTTCTCCTGCACTATGAAACCCAGAATCAAAAGATAGCCATTTTTTCAGCTCACCGAGTCATTTTTAACACCAATACGCCAAAAAACACAAACAAATTCCATAAACTACTTATTTACTCCTTACAGAAAAAAACACCCAAAGTCACATCAGACCCTTATTGCAACTGCCCCATTGAAATTCTAAAGTTTTCAATTTGTTAGGATTGTTTTCTACATCATATTTGAAACAAGGTTTTCTTCATCTCTACCTGTCTCACGGCCAGCTATTAACAGCTCTTAAATTAATTGTTGCTAGCTCATTATTTAAACAAAGCATGGAATCCACGATTAACTTCTCAATGATCATCGTTCGACTCGATCTAGTTCATTCAAAAGCTTTGAAAGCAAACGTAAATGTTCGATAGTATGACGAAAGAGGGGAAGGAAATAGACGTAAATGTTGTAAGAGTTATTTGAATAATGGCCTATTAAAAGAGGTGGTTCGTGCGTGGGCCTGTTGCGAACTTTTGTTGCGGCAAAGAGCATCGATTTTAATGTAAAATGATGCGGAAACAACGATTAGCACACTTACAATTAATGACTGAAATTCACTCCTATTTAATTCAACAATTAAAACACAACCAAAAGTTGCTTCTCAGTGCTACCGTTGGAAACCGTTAACCGTGAACGTTAATGGATGCATGCTCTTCGTTTTCACTACTTTTCAATATTACAAGTTTTATTTTTTTATATTTAAATTTTGTTTATTTATTTTAACTTTAAAAAAAAAAAAACAAAAACAAGCAGGGAAACTTCAATACATTTTATGTATTGGTAAAGCTTGCCGCGAATGCCGCGATAGGTCTGTATGCAGCCATTTTGAGGGCCATGCAACCCGGAGGCAGCAAGTCCGCTCTCGCCGTACATTAACTTTGAATTACGCGGTCTCGAAATGAAAAGTCTTAGAAAAGGAAAGCAGAGGGTGGCCATCGCGTAAATTTAGCCCATAACTCCGTCATTTTCTAACGCACTTGGTCAAATAGGACGAGAGAGAGAGAGACAGACAAATTCCTGTATCCGCCTATGTAAACAAATACCTTAATCGTTCTCGTCACACTTTCAGGGCGAATCAGAGACTTTATGAAAGAACCTTCTACAGTTGTTCTTCAATTGAGAATTCTTGAAATTTCCCTATTTAAACTGTGTATAAGAAATGGCACGAAGATCGCGCGTTGCTAGATGAAAATTGGAATAATGCATTTTGGAGGCATACTATTTTAAGATAAATCGTTAACTACACCTTGGAAAACAGGAATTCTTCCAAACGCGCCATTTCATATTCATTTCATGCTTCCATTCAATATATGCACAGTTTATTAAATGGGAAATTTCAATAGTTCTCAAATCAAGCCAAACTCATGGAATTTGTCCTGCTTTTTCCCTAAAATCTAGGAGCGGTGCGGCAGCTTTGCATTGGTTTTTTCGCGGCAAAATGTATCAAAATCAGTTATAAAATCCAAGTTTCAATAACCCGTGCTCTGAGTGAATTATTTGTTTCATCCAAGGTGTATTTCGTTTGTGTTGAAGAAACTGCAGAGTGAAATATAGACTAAGGGAGAATTCCTTTAACCTAAGGAAAATGTCTGCTGCAACGAGTAAAATATTCCTTGTTGTGACAGAACTCCTCCTTCCAGATTTCAGAGTTTCAGAGTTCCTCCTTCATGCAATCAGAACTTTACTTCGCGCAAGGAAAACTGTCACAAGTAAACATTTTTCCTTGATTTTAAAGAAGTGATTTCTCTTAGTGTGCATTGTGCGACCTAAGAAAAATAATTGATAATTTTGCATAGATTAACAAAGGGTATAGAGACGATAATTTATATCGTCCACATAATGCATGCATCGCGCCTCTCATGTCAGTCCACGAAAGATGTGTCGATTTTGTAGCTGATGGACATGCAACCAAAGCGTTCCGTGTCCAGTCGAGTGTCCTGATGACAAAAAATGATGGCTCGAGACTCGGAGGCAAATTGAGGGAATTTCTCTCTCTCTCTCTCTCTTTCTCTCTCTCTTTCTCTCTCTCTCTCTCTCTCTCTCTCTCTCTCTCTCTCTCTCTCTCTCCCTCTCTTTGCCCATTTTAAACGACCGTATTAGAAAGGGACAGAGGCTGTGGCGAAAATCATATGCTGACCCTTTTCTCCATCCTTATTTAACACACGCCATCGAATGGGTAGAGAAAGAGAGAGAGACAAATTCCTGAATCCACCTTTGTCGTGATTCAACTTAGCTGCAGGGTTGGGCTGAGCCAGCCGCTACTGGATTGAGATGAGCGGCAAGTAGCGCACAGTGGAACAAAACATGGAGGTTTCTAGATATGCGTAGAAACGTTCTACTAAAAATATTATTTAATTGAAAATCATGATTTTTGACTTATCTCAAGCTTTAAAATCATAAATCGAACTCATTTTTAGTTTTTAGTTGAATTTTTTGCTATTTATAATCTCAGAATTATGTGTTCCTTGAATGATATCCGGGAGACTTTTATTATTTAACCCACTGTTCGGTGGCGAGATTTGAATGTTGTGTGTATAACACATCATTAAACCCATTCTACAGACCCACGGGGGATTCGCCATTCGCACTCCTCAGTGGCCGCCGCGTAGCCAGCCCAGCCGGCCGGGAAAACAGTCGGAGCTGTAACAAATGAGCTGAAATCCCACGCTCGTAAAATATCGGGGGCCTGTTTTCTTAACCCCCTCCCTTGTCCACCTCCCCCCTCCCTCTCATCTACGGCCACCTTTCTCCCTCTGTGTACTGTGCCTCCCTGGGGCATTGTAACCCTACATTAACTCACCCCTACACCGTGCACACAGCATATTCCTTGTTGCCGGTTGGACAAGAGAGTTTGCGGCTGCAGATAAATCTGGAGTGGTCCTTAAAACAGTCCAAACACCGTCCGTCGCAGTTTAATTTTTCTGCTGGTCAAAATTGTTTGCAATCACTTTGGTGTGTTAGAAGCCTCTTTAGGTGATAAAAGTTTGAGCCGTCTAATAAGCTTCTAAGTGGGCATCCGGTGAGCGGTGCGCGTCAAGCTTGCATTTTTTCAAATATTCGCTCATCAATGGACGTTTGACATCAAAACTTTCAAGCTGTTTCATATCTTGACAAGAAATGAATCTGTTCTATGATTAGTGATGATCCCCGACAACATCCATGATCGTCAAAGCTTTACGGGCCGCCAAACTATGATGGTGGATGGCAAAGTTGGGCAAATAGGAGAGTAATCACTTACACGATTACTGGGATAATCGGTAATCGTCAAACCTTTGGATCGTAATTAAATGTATTTTTTCGCAGATAAATTGTAAACTTTAGGGTATTTTTGATTAGATATAATTCTTCTGCAACTAATATGAAGGTTGGCTTGTAAAAAATCAGCCCTGATTACCGTAAAACCACCTTCCGAAATAACGACGGTTACGATTCCTCGGTAATCGTGTAATCGATTACCATCCTCATTTGCGCAACTCTGGTGGATAGTGCGCACCATACTCATAAAAATGTTTACTTCGAAGCTTTACCTTCAGGATCCAATTTGATCATCTGAAGAGGCCTAAAGAAAAGAAATGAAGTAGGACCAAAATTTTGTATGGTCCCGATGGTACTTAGGGTGAGCCAGTGGCGTAGCCAAGGGGGGGGGAGGGGTCAAAAAAAGGTCATTTTTTGCGTTTTCAGACAAATTTTACCAAATTAGTATCTTTGGGCCCCCCTTGACAATTTTCGGACCCAGGACCCCCCCCCCCTAGAAAAATTCCTGTCTACGCCACTGGGGTGAGCATAAAAATGGTGGACCTGACCTCACTCTTGATTGACGTAATTAAAGCATCGGGCGGCATCGGAAATATCGGCTAGGGCCTAGGCGTACGATACTGAGGGTGGTTCCAGACTCGTCCTAATTCTAACCTCACTCAAGATGGCGATCTTTTTCTCATTTTTTCCTCATAAAAACACGTATGAGCAAACTGTGTGTATGATTTCCACATTCATATGAACACTGGTCGGTGTATTTTCGGTGGATCTTTGGGTTGACCACAGTCACACTATCGGCCAAAAATATTCAACCTGTTTCCAATTTTATTCCGAAAAAGTATGTTGTTGACCGGTGACCAACGTTTGATGCGGAGTTGCCACAAGTCACGTTAGTCCGAGTACTGTCGCGTCGGAACCAACAAAATTTGGGCCCAGGGGCCGAAAAATGTCGGTTCTTTTACGGGCAACTACATTGGTGGATGGTGAGGATTCGAGCATGCTAGTAGATATTTTACGGCCTCACCATGCATCTTTATCATGTACTTTTTCGACCCCAGGTCCCAATCCTAACCTTGGAAATTTTCGTAGAGTGTATAGGTGAGGTTCGGTCATTGGAAACAGAAATAGAGACGGAGCACTAACTGGCTGCAGCAGAGGTATGCCGCCGAATTCTCTCTGATTCATCAAAACGTCGCAGGGTGTTGAACGGTGGCATTTGGTAAACACGGGGAGGGGAGGAGATTGGCCGTGGGTGAAGATGAGAATATATACTCACCGTTCAACACCCTACGACGTTTTGCCGACGTTTTGCCAACGTTTTGTTGAATCCGCGAGAAGTCGGCGTGCCTCAAGGGGTCTCTCCCACCTGCGAATTTGAAAGCTCTTTTTCAAAAATACTCTTAAAAAAGTAGGTGGAGCTAGGTGCAAAAGCTAGCTTTTCGGCCTTTTACTTTTAAAGCAAAAAGAAGGAATGTTGAAACGGCTAGACCCTTACCCAACGTTGGAATAATCATTTTCCCACAAATAATGTTCGAGAAAGTTCGAAACGCGATTATTCAGGGAATACCTTAAAAACTAAAATGGCAAACTCAGAAATAAAAAAGGAAAGAAATGAGAGTTAAATTAAAAAAGTATAATAAACGAGCATAAAAACCGAAACTGAGAAAATGCAAATTAAAAACAGAAAACACAATTTACAATAATTGACATCGCGCTTGTCGATGGCCCGTCGGAGAGGAAACCCAGATGCTGACTGATTAGGAAAGAATTAGGACGTTTACACGGTATTTCGTCTCCGCCGCGCCTTCAATCAGTTAACTCGTTGCCATGGTTATCTGATCGGGCCGTTTTCCTAACACTTCTCGCCGAACGCGCTTGGATCGTGCCGCGAACCGGCACAATGTATCCTACTTTAAATCTTCCCTATGTTTTCTTGCGTAGTGCTCCGTCACTATTTGTCTCTGATTGAAAATAGGCTCCATTAAGATAATCCAATTCGTGTACTTAATAATTTCGTTGAACAATATCTTTGTTTTATTCGATCCCGGGTAACTTGCCCAAGTATTTGACCTAAACGCAGATTACCTACAGGTTTCTTGTCTAAAAACAGTTGCCCTACACAATTTGATCTAAAGTATAGGTATTTTATCTAACTGTTTCTCTGCCTAAAATTTCAGCTGGCATGTACGCTTCCTTCTCATGAAATTATTGCAATGGAGAGGAAATAGTGTAAACTGTAAATAATTTTCATACCTAACCTATTATGAAATGAAAATTTTTCAGACGAAATCTCGTTCCTGTCAAAATTATTCATTGCTCTGTTATTATCAAAATTATTGTATGCCCTAGTTTTGTTCCTTTTGGTTTTTTGTTCACCTTCTTACAATGGCAATCTACAAAAAATCTACAAAAGGTAAAAAAATCATGTCAAGATTTGTGACAAGGACAGACTTTATTTTTGTTTAAGGGCAGTACGATACAATTACACCCTCTACTGTGAAAAGGTATAACTGCGACTCTCCTTCCCTGCTGAAAATGGCTTTTTGAGGCATTTTGCCTTGAAGATTTTAGGTAAAAAGATGTTTGAGGTAAAATGCGTTTTATAGGTGAAAATCGTTAGGGCAACTTTCTTTAGGTAAAAAACTAGTAGGTTATCTGTTAGTAGATCAAAAGTTTTAGGGCAAATGTCCGGGGACCTTTTATTCGGAGCCGAATATATTTCCCGAATTGTTTGCATTTATGAGTTTGTGGCGTGATTACCAAAGCTATCATCAATCGGTTAAATTGGCAACTCCGCCCTTCCACTATGTCTCGCATCCCTATTTCCCCCACCCTTCCACCCGAGATCCACCTTGTCTATGGCTATATGGCCACTCCACTTTGTTTAGGTTATGAATAAGCATATAGAGCATACACAGATGCAGAGAGACCTCCTCACTCCTCAGTCTCACTATCATGCAACCTCACGTCACTCTTTTGTTACTCAGCTCCGCCGTCAGTTCCGGAGTGTCTTACATTCATCATCATATGCACTATCGTTCATTTTCATCATTACTCTTTTGTTCAACTTTCGCGCACCAAAGGATTTATTAATTGATTTGCGTTTATTTCATTTATTTATTTATTTATTTATTTATTTATTTATCTATCTATAATTAAATCTCCTATCCTCTCATCAATTATCATTATAACTTTCACCACCATCATCATCTGTATTTCATATACGAACATAAACATAAGGGGGAAAAAAACTAAACCATGGTGTTTAAAAAATGTATCAAATGTATGAATTTAGTCCCATGTATATTAATACATAATATAGTATAAAGTGTAACCATGAGAAAGAAACAATTTGAGTACATAAAATGTGTACACTTATGTTAGTAAAATTTTAAAAAAAAAGATGATTCGATGATTAATTAGCTTTTCCGACAGCAGGATTACGATTATGTTGGTAAATTTTAACAATTTTCCTAAGGTCAGGAGTAGTGATTGGTCGTTTATCTGTCCTGACGTGTTTCCCATGAAATATAAATTGAAGCCTCAACACTTCAAAAATCCGAAGTTTTAAGCTCTGCTTTTTCCGTCATTGGACTGAGTTGTATAACTAATAAATGGAATAACAAGATTTTGAATCCAAACGGAATCAGAGGGATCATGGTTTTACTGTTTTCAACTTTTACACGTCATTTCCCTCAAAATCCGTTTCATCCCCTTTTTTTATCTTTGACGGTGGAGAACTTGGTGAATCATTAGTTCGAGATGTACTAAGACTATCAATGCAACGCAAGAGTGATTTCGGCTTCAGTTCATCAATTCGCTCGCTAAATAAATATCACATAAATTTTTCCACCGGGTTGGTCAGATTCAAAAATTCAAGTAAAGGTTTCGCTACTGTATAGTCGAGCAGCTATTGACCTAATGTTATTGAAATTTGGAATTATGCGAGCCGCTTCATTAGGAAGCCTCACCATGAGACTGATCGGCTTAACATCCCATTCGCCCGGACACTTTTTGAAAACTTTCACGTTCGAACGAGTAGGATAGGCGACTTAGCTATAACGGATATACATTCGTCCAAACGAAGGATAATTAAAGAGCGACTCGTATTGGGCAGGAAGTTGATCGAGTTTAAAACGGAAATAGCCCTGTGAAAGTAGAGAGGGAGATTGTGTAGTACTGGTGGAGAATTATCAATGAGGTACTCAATGGGTTATGCTCTCATAGATAAGCTAACGAACAGTTATCCCGGTCGATAAGTCTGCAATTAGAGTGTAATGCCTTTATTTTTCCATTTCCTTTGCTTTTAAAATCAGATTAACTGGTTGGTGGAGAGAGTGTTACGGGTAGCAATGTTGCTGAGAGAGAGAGAGATCGCAAAAAGAAGCAAAGAGTGCTTTGGAAACGGGCAAGGTAAGCGAGTGAGAGGGGGAGGGGGAAGGGGAGAAGAGAAAACTGACGGTAGACGGAATAAATAGTATCGCGAGAAAGGAGTGAGTGAGTGAGGCTGGAGGGGAGAGGGCTTTAGGAAGTCTCATTGCAAGGGGATGGGCAATATACCGTTCATTGATGATTTCTAAAGTTCCAGTTCTAGTCTGTTCGATTCGGTTCAATCAAATGGCTCCAAACGACTCGTAAATTTGGTTCTTTTCAGTCTTCATTATATGCACGCCCCAGTTCGTTTGGACTCCTCTTGAATTGTTTAAACCGATGAAAATAAAATTAAAAAAAAAAAAAAACCTTCCTGTTAGTAATTGTAGATTAACAGCCTGTGTCAATCATCAAATGAATGTCAACTTAAAACGATCATTGAAATGGATGCATTGTACAAATGATTGTATCTATAGTGACGCGAATAGTGCAATATAGCAACGTTACAATGTGTCTATTTGAATCCAGATCAAAGCTCGAATTTGAAAGTGCTCATTAAACACCCAATAGATCTATCTTTTGAGTGGGATCAAATGGAGGAAATTCACTGTGGTCAAAACTTTTAGCCTCTGTTTCATAAAAATCAAACCAACTGTATATGTCTGAGTTATATATAAAGATGAACGATCATTTGGTAAAGGTGCGGGATTTAATGAATACAGTCAAAGACAAACTATTCGGATTGAATGAAGATTGCTCAATTTCTTGAAATGAGTCGATGGGTGACGATCTCTCGTTATTTGGTACCCATTTTAACTGCTTCGAGAGTTAGAATGGTTTCGACCAGAATCTAAATTCATCAAGGTGACGTCATCAACTAGCAGTGTTGCCAGATTTACGCCTTTAGGCCGTAAATTTCGCATAAGACTCGATGTAAAATATCAGGCTTTTAACCTAATATTAGGCAACTTTGTCTACGCTGCGACTTTTTCATGATGCTGATTTTACACCTGAGAAACTAAATTCAAGGCGTCGAGCTCAGCGCCTTTTGGCACTCATGATATCTTTAGCGATGAGAAATACTTTCACAGGCCTAGAATTATAAAGTAGCGAATTGTTACTTGAAACTTGTGTCTCATTTAAATGTCAAAATTTTTATTGTCATAAATGCTCCAAATCGAAAATTATACTAATCCGCTTTTCTTCATAAAATCGTAACTTGATATAGGATACCACGGACACAAATTTTCTACTGATAATGACCAAAAATCTAAGTATTAGAAGAAAATTCCGAAAAAAGTTCTAGCAGTTTTTATAGGATTGCTTTGGTATTATCTAGGATGGAATATTAGCCATTTCGGCCATAAAATCTGGCATTTTCGACCAGAGTAACACATTATGTCTGAACAGAACAATCTAGCAAAAAATGCCAGCATTTATGACAGAAAAGGCCGGAATTCTACTTGTTAGACCAAATTTTCCCGATAGCTGCCAGAATTTTCTATCGGGAATTTTTTTATTGATATTCTGGCCATCTTTACTGGAACAGTTTTTACTTCCCGTGTGTGCATCAATCTGAAAAAAAAAAATAATAATAATAATCAATAAATAGATAAATAAATAAATAAAAAATAAATAAATGCTTTTGACGACGGCTCTGCAAAATGAAGTAAATGAATGCGGAACATTATATGTACTCATTCAGAAAGAGTCTTTTTACTAATTCGTTTATTTCAAGTCGTTGTCCTCACTGGCGGATACAGGAATATGTCCATCTCTCTATTTTCCCATTTGAACGCATGTGCTAGAAAAGGAAAGATTAGGGGCAGTCACGTGATGTGATCTTCATCCCCTCCTCCATCCTTTCCTAACATATAAGTACTTGTGGGAACAGTAAGAGAATGACAATTTCCTGGTTCCGCTAGTGATTGTTCAAATGAACGATTCGTGAAATGAACGACCCCACTCTTGTGCGGCGTGAAATGACACGACGCACACTAGATCAAACCGTGAATTTTTTCCGGACAATAGTTGTGTTTCTTCTTTTGCTTTAAAACCAATAAAGTGTTGATATTTTCTTGCAAAAGACATGTTAATCGACGCATTCTAAGCGCTTACATGAGTGATTTCACTCATTTTCAAGTTCCCTTTTTATATTAGTCGTTCATAGTCTTGATTTATATTTGTAAAATCTTGTCCGGAAAATTTCATATTGTGATCCACTGTGTGACCCCGCGCCGCGCCGACGACGGTGGACGTGCAAGGGTCTCCGTGTTCCTTATAATCGTCTCTATCCCTGAGTCCGCTCTGCGATAATCAAATAAAATTCAACTTACTTTTCGATCTCGAGTGCGTCTTTGACCTGTCGCTCTTTCTCTCTCACGCTCAAACCTTCTGTATCTGCGTCTCTTTCGCTCTCTTTTTCGCTTTTCTACCTTAATCTCTCCCTCCCCTTCTCCTCTACTCGTGACAGGACTGTTTTTGTTGTTGATTAATCAACCGAGGCTTTCGCTGTCTCAATCGGTAGTTTTGTTTCTCGAATTACTCCCGTCCACCGATTTCAAATGCCGCACAATAGTCTGGGTCGCTTTTATGCTTGTACACTGGCGCAACCAGGATATCTTCCATCTCTCTCATTTCCCATTTGAATGTATGAGTAGGAAAAGGACAGAAGGAGGGGGTTTTATCCCGATGTCCATCCTTGTCTAACATACGTTTCTTAATGGAGAAAAGAGAGAGATGAAGAAACTCTCGGTGCGCTACTGTGCTTGTATCGTTATCCAAATGGTTGAAGGGAGTTTTGACCACTTTTTTTAAGCGTGCCGTATATATACGGTACGCTTTTTGTTTTCATTTTCATATCTAATATATAGGTTGCATGCTTTGCTTATGGCAAAACCTTGGCGGGAAAGGTTTGAAAAATTAAAAACGTGTTTTCATAAAACTGGTTTCATTAATTGTTAATTTATTGCTGCAATCCAGGAGGTCTCGGCGTCTATTTTCTTAAAATTGTAAAAGTTTTGGTATTCCTGTTAATTTCAATAAGTTATTAAGCGTCAAAGTCGAATTCCTTTGAACGAGAATTCCATACAGGTCCAGCAACCTAAGTCATTTGTGCCAACCTATGAGTCAAAATTCATAGGCAGGAGGGGGGTGGAAACATCTCCCGCAGGAACCCTCTTTGCCCCTCGCCTTTGGGCTCCACCGGTCACAAGATTTCTTCACGGTGCATTAAGCGGTCGTAAATGTGTCAAAATCTGTTTGACGAGGGTTTCGAAAAGAAGTGACGGCGAGGTATTGATAAAGAGCGGGCGGGGAATAGAAAAGAGAGGGACTCGTTCATATCCTTAAGTAGACCTGTTTAGTGATGACGTCACCATCAAAATAGGTTTCAAACTAATGCTCTATCTCGCTCACTCTCGTTGATTTACCTATAAGAAATCAGATCCAAATTTTCGAACGCAAATTCATGCTAGTTAAAGAACAGTTTTCTCAAATTTTATTGCACCATTAGATTCCACGTATTTTAAAGTATCTTTTCACTCTAACATAATTCCTAAAAGATCACAAGCGAATTTACAATCACAGTTATACCGAAAGATGTTCTACGTTTTGTCCTCGTCTTACTCACGGTCTCTTATGGGAGTATCACCGCCATGACACTCAATCATTCTAACTTCTCTTCGTATCGAAGCTATTTCTCGAGGTATAACACATGTCGTGATGGTGCTGATGAGCCTATATCCTAGAATTTTGTGCTTATAAGAAACTGTGAGTGTGACAAGGACAAAACATAGGACTTTCTTCGATATAACTGTGATTGTGCATTGATGCGCGATGTTTCAAAAAGTTTGTAATATAGCGGGCTCATATTTTATCACTGAGAAAAAAGTGGCTGTTAAAACTGTAAGAATAGAGCCATAGATGATTTCGCCTTATTTCAATCATGAAACCTATCGTTGCTATAGTCAGCGCGCTTGAATCTACACGAATTCCGATTGTCTCTATGGAATTTCGATTATTTCTATGGGAAAAAAGCGGGGAATATATATCCTATCGGAAAATTCATTGAAACAATCGGAAATTTTTATAAGGGACGTGGAACCCAATGGTGTGATAAACACAACTGGTGCAAAGAACATGTTGTTTACTAGCACTTGTATTTGATAATTTGGATCGTGTTTCATATGGGTAATAAACCCACGAGAGCGCGAGTGAGGCGGAGCCTTTTTTTGGAACCAATTTTTTTCATGACGTCTCACTAAACACGTCTTGGTCATTGGAAACATTTGAAATTCTGGGGGATCGGCAAATTGAAAACCCCTTTATGAGCGTCTATGCAATCAAGGGATTTTTGAGGAAATTTTGGGCGTTTTGTTGCGAAAAAAAGGTTTTTAAAATCCAGAACAAAGGGACGGGGGTAAAATTCGCATTAATAGCTCTAAAAAGTGAGAGGGGCTGTCACGTGTCTTCCACCCCTGGACAGCCTCCATGCTGCGGCTATGGAATTGACTCTGGAATAACTTATTTACCTATCCTAAAAAGTTTCTCGCGTGTACAGTATTTTTTACTGGAAGCTTCTTCAAATTTTGGAAATTATAGGTCCATATGCGGAACTTTGCTTCTCCAACACGAAAAATGATATCGACCGATGGCAACAGAAAAAAAATTAATATTACAATGAGTTGTAATGAATAATGGCTTAGTTTTGACTGTAAACTTTCGATACTTTTCAACAAAATAAATGGGGGAGGGGGAATGGGTCTGTTGCAGACTTTTGCTCCAGCGCTATAGAGTGTTCTGTATCATGTAAAATCGCGTGAAAAGTCCATTGGTGGCATCAGAAAGTCATGAAATGCGATAATAAACTCACAAGAGACGTTTAATGAACTCCAAATTGGCGGTAAAATATCGAGCAACCTGTATGTATGCACCACGAACATCCAAGGATAGCCAACCTCACAATATCGATCACACCCAATCACAATGTAAATAAAACACATAACCTCTGACGCTTTAAGGTTGTCAACGTTGGCAATTCTTGGATGTTAAAGGTGCATGCATACGGACTGCTCGATACTTTACCGCCATCTTGCATTTCATTAAACATCTCTTGTGAGTTTATTATCGCATTTCATGACTTTCTGATGCCACCCATGGACTTTTCACGCGATTTTACCTACGATGAAACACTATTTATCGTTGTAGCAAAAGTTTGTAACAGACCCATTAAAATCCACAAACGCCTTAAACCTCCACCTACTAATCTATACCCCTAGAATGCTTGACGTGTAAAGGGCACCTGAAATGGTTAGTTCTGTATATTAAAGGATTATTTTTTCATGAATTCGCAAGTGTTCCATTTATGTATCTTACATATCTACATCGTGACAATTGCAATAAGTGCTGACAGCACCTAAAACGGAAAAAAATATAAAAAAAACTGTTTATTATTTAGAATCACGACTTTTCCGAAAATGACACTTCTTGACTATTAAAGAACGCAACCTCATTTTTGATCCCTGAACAAGCCGTTTAAAAGGTGGAGGGATTTAGAAATATCAATTGTCTATAGTTTATGTGGGTAAAAAAGATCGAGCCTTATCAAATAATTTTCTCTTTTCAGCTTTCAATGGGTTTGTTGCAAACATTTGCTACAGTGCTATAGAGTTTTGATTCTGATGTAAAATTGTCTGAAAATTACATTGGCGGCATGAAATAGTCCAATAAAATCCACCAATAAACCCAAAAAACGCGTTATAAAGAAAGCCAAAATGGCAGTCGTAAAGCCGAACAATCTGTGCACGCGCACGACGAACATCAGAGATAGGTGACCCATTTTCCCCTTTTTCGTTAGGGGGGGGGGGGGAGAGAAAATATCTCTACAGTCAAACTGTGATTTTAAAAATGTGCATGGTCAAGATGTTGTCTTTTGTGAAGGGGGCGGGGGGGGGAGCAAAATATCAAGAACAGGGTGTTTCAAAACTTGAGTGCCAAACTTATGGAGTGTATTTTTGGGGTCAACATACATATATATAAGACTTTATTTTCCTACATGAGTATGTGCTGCAAATGTTTCTCTTCTGAGCTAGAGCCCTCCAAAGTTTTGAAAACAAAAAACAAAAAACAAACACAAAAAAACAACGCCTTTGACTCATCTCCTTATAGATACATCTGATCTAAATTTATTTTTTTCATAATTTCTCACCAAACAAGCTCAATTGGACAGCACTTCTCACAAAAGAACTGAGTGACATTTTTGATAAAATTGAGTTATTGATTGATAGACCTAGCAATACTGAATCTCGAAGCAACAAGTGCTTCTTCTAATAACAACTTTTTCCCGTCAAAATTCCAGGTAAAAGTGAGCTGGTGAGCCTCATTGAAGTCATTGTCCATATGATGAAATTAAATGAGAACTTGGTTCCTTTTTTTCTTAAACCTTAATCCGAGTCACGTAAGGAACCAACTCCGACTTGGTTCCTTTTATAGAATTGGGAACGGACTTAAGTCCGGATTAACGGATTTTAAAATATCAACAGAGTAAACCAACTCTGCCGTTTGGTTTCTCTTAGAGATTCGGTTTTCGTGATTATGCCAAACAAAAAGAAGAAAGGAACCAAGTCACTTTAAACGCTAAAAATTAAGTAGGTACCTTTCCTGCATAGGAAATTCCTTTTTTCCGGTGTTGAAATGCAAAAACATAACACGGTAGTTGAATGAAATCAAAACGTAAGTAATTCCGAGTTTTTTGTTTAAATGCTAGCTCTTCAACTTTGGACTCAATTTTCTCGAGATCAGCTCCATGTCAAGTGGTTCCTCTTTGATGAATTATCATTGCTAGCAAAAGCATTAAAGCTGTTCAGACTTTAGTGGCACGCTTTTCCAACACCTGCGTGTTGGAATTTTCCCTGCTTGTTTTTTTTTTTTTACGTTGTTAATTTTTCATTTCTCGTTCTCGATTTTGGAATCAATTTAAGAGCAAAACCTGTATCAATTCAACTTGAAAACTTATTCCCCTGGATAATTATTGTATCACGGGAAAAAAGGACTGGTAGAATTTACAATCTGTATAGCTGATTTCGGAGTCTGCTATCAAGTATGATAAATTCCACTAGATTTTGGTAAAATGTACCAACGTGTGTTACCTTAATTTGCGACAAGATACTATGCATTTATCATTTTATGGTGAGATTTACCATACTTGATAGCAGACCCCAAAATCAGCTATTCAGATGGTAAATTCTACCAGCCTTTTTTTTTCCGAGTAACCGTGAAAAAACTCCGTTTTTTACTTTTTCACTCTAACGAAAGTAGAAAAATTAAGTAAGGATTGTGATGGCGCAAAATTTTCTTTAAGTACCCACAATACCTATAGAATTTATACTCATGAAAAAGCTTGACATTTTTGAATTTTTCTTTTATTGGATTCCATAATTCTATCTCTATTTCTTCAATTTCGGTCGAGCAGTTTGATGGAACGTCAATAAAAATCCTGACTATGCATGAAGTATACTTTTACTGAAAAAACAAGTGTCCCTTTGTAATGCTGCCATTGCTCCTCTCACACGTTTGATTAACCACCGATGACCATGCAAAAATATTGTTGTATATTATAATTTACAAATGGAAAAATGAAAGGGTTGTCTGTTAAAAACTAAAGCAATGTGAAAGTTTATTATGAGAAAAGGTAAGGGTTGAGAAAAAAAAAGCTGCAGGTCATCCCACTGATTATTTTTGTATGCACTGAAATACTTTCAATAACGACTGCACGAATGCACACGAAGATATAGATTATAGGGTGATATGAACCATCAGAGGCTCTTACTATTACCGCAATACTATATTACGTTTGCCTTTTTATACCCTATCTTATCTCAAATCGATTTTATTCATTTATTTTTTGCTTTTTACTTACTTCGCTTAAAAAAAAAAAAAAAAAAAAAAAAAAAAAAAAAAAAAATCTCGATAGTTTAGCTCTTATCCGTGATAGACTGTTTTATTCGAGCGATTGCCGTCTGAGGATGTGAGGACCTCTGGTTCCAACCAAACTCTGATTCAATGTATTTTCCCCATAAGCGCATTTTTGAAGGAAAATTTAGGCTATAAAATCAAACAACTATTACGACCTTTTTGCGATTACGGATTCTACGTCCTCGAGAATGCTTAGTTATACTTGGTTTCACGACTAAAACTGCCGAAACAACAAGATACTACTAAACGATGTTTTTGGAGGTTGGAATCACCCAAATGTTACTGTTTTTTTTGTGGAACGGGCGAGAATCTGGCAAGAACTCGGGTGATTCCAACCTCCAAATGCATCGTTTAATCTATAATACCTTATTGATTTCGGCAGTTTTAGTCGTGGAACCAGACATTTTCAAGCATTTTCGAGGTTTTAGAATTCAAATCGTAAGAAGGTCTTATTAATTGTTTAATTTAACAGCCCTTTCCGTTCAAAAATGCGCTTATGGGGAAAATACATTGAATTAGAGATAGCTTGGAAATCCTCAGACGCGAATCTCTACTCTACTAAAACAGTCTATTTGAGTCGAGCAACACACTGCGCCGCGCGCCGCACCGTTTCATCTATAATTCCGTCATTTGTTAACAAGATGCTAGCATTTATTTTATTTCACTTTCTCAGTTCCAATTTTAACGGAACATTCTCGATTTAGATTTTTACTCTTCCATTTGTCTCGGCCTTATCAAATGCACACGTTTCCTTATCAGACGCTTTTCAACAGCTTCATCTGTAGTGACGCCCCCCCCCCCCTCATCTCATCTCTAGAAAAGAATCGACGTTTTTTCCATCCCTCTTTCCTCTCTGATCCCAGAATCCTTGCACCATTTATTTCGAATAAAGCCTTATTAACCAACGTCCGTTCCTCGTTTCAATCGATTTTCATCTCGATGAAGTCTCATTAAATGACCCTCAAACCGACCGTACGGTTAATGATGCGACATTGTCTTTCCTCAACTGTCTCCCTTCGACGAAAGAGAGAAAAAAATGTTAACGAGATCTTGATTTTCACCTCTAGCTCTGCTCCTCTTGGTTCTCCAGAATTTGCCGACTGAAATCTTTAATAATTGAAGCACAGCCGTATCCAGGAATTTGTCTTTCTCTCTCTTTATCCATTTGAACGTATGTGTTAGAAAGAGACGGAGAGAGTGGCTGTTACGTGTCTTCAGCCCCTGTCTCTGTCCAATTCGAACGCTTGCAGTCAAGTGGGGAAATATAGAGGAAACGCCTGGCTGCGGCTATGAATTCAAGTGTCACAACAAGGAAGACGTTTCTTCTGAAAGGCCCACTCTTCTAATGCTGGAACTTGCAACCTGGCACCGTACACTGAAAAAAAAATCAGCTAAATTTAATTAATTTCAACTTAAAAGTATGGACACCACTTAAAACTGTTAGTTTGAATATTTGAATTAGTAAAATTAACTCCGTGCCTTGTTAGTTATCACGGCACGGAGTTAATTTTACTAATTTAAATAGTCAAACTAACAGTTTTAAGTGGTGTCCATAATTTTAAGTTGAAATTAGTTAAATTTAGCTGATTTTTTTTTCAGTGTAGTATATAATCGATTAAAACTGAAGCAAAAGGGTGAATTCAGGGGTTTTTGCTGCCCAGTGTTCAGTCACGTGTATTCGAGACTTTTCCATGGGTTTAAATGGAAAATTGGCAAAAATTGGAGATTGCATACCACGCCTTTCCACTTGATATTGTAGGACTTTTTATTGAGTTTCATCAAATGGGGCAGTTGCAATGGTTAGAAATGTTGCGTTTTTTTATTAAGAAAATGAAAGTACTTGATGAGCTGAGAACAAAGATGCCTTTGGTTTCTAATGAAGTCCCATTGTTCCGGAAATGAGATTTTAGCCCAAAGTACATTGTTTTAAATTGGGATTTCACGTAGTGACGTCACTACACCCACGATTTTTTGCAACTTCACACTAGTGTATATCTCCAAAACCAGGGCACTTGGGAAAAAATCAAAGGCACCATTGTTCTTAGGTCATCAAGACATCAAGTACTATCATTTTGTTCATAAAAAACACAACATTTCAGATCCTTGCTACTGCCCTATCATGACTAAAAATACTTTCACAAAATACGCTTTCTTATAATTATTTATTTTGTATTCTATTTTTTAATCGCATTAGCCAGTGATGACGTGGCGTTATTCTGGCAACGTTACAAATACATTTACAATTAGTATAAACGTTGAAAAATTCAATGCATCTAATTCGAATTGTTCTGTCTGTATTTCTCTTTTCTTTGACCCTTAATGATGGCTTTTACAGGATAAAGACGTGACAGCTAGCTCTTTATATCATGAGAGCCATCAGACGTTGCAAAGATTGTGCAGCCTAAAAATCTGTTTCAAGCTAGAGTATAACCAAAAATTCACTCCGCTACGCTGAGGGTCCCCCCCCCCCCCCCGAAAATGTGTCTAATTCAAGAGAATTATTCGCCAAAATGATCATTCTTTTAAAATCCTTTGATTATTTTTTTTACCGGAAGCAAAAGTTGCACATTCTTTGCAATGGCACACACAACATGCTTTTTCACGCATCAACTGAGGATAAATTTAATAACTCAAAAAGGTGGTAACACGAATTTTGTCAACGATTAGTGATCGAGTAAAGTGTTAGATCCACCTTCAATCTTTAAATTGATACTTAAACTTTTCTTAAACTACTTTTAATCACTCAAAAGGAGAGTTTTACTTATTTGAGTAATATTACCTAACATACCTAATTCTTATTTGTTATCGAAAAGAGACTTCTCAAATAAGTATATGTCGCTATACTTCACAAAGTTTAGTTGTACCCGTAATAACAACAGATCCACTCATTCCTCCCTTGCAAGGTATGGAAAGTTTTTGCTCATATAATTTTTTTTTTTTTTTTTTTTTTTTTTTTTACGAGCTTGAAGAGTCCAACGAATCAAGCTTGGAGAGATGATGGTATATTAAAAAATTTCCAGAGAGGGATTTTCAAAACAGGGGAAAGGGTAGATCGAAATAATTAGGGGAGTAAAACGCGGCGTCGAGGCTTTAAGCTTTATACGTAAGCTCATTTTTTTGACTGAGTTCATAAAATACCCTCTTATATTATATATTTATCGATAATATAAATTTATCTTTCAGCTTTATGTCGCATCCCCGCACTTTTTCACCCCCTTCTCTCCTCTTTCCATGCTTCGTGTCACGCATATGCTCAATCCAACATCTCTAGGGAGTTTCAATCCCCTAAATTATATGCTCAGCCTCCCTTCAACCCCTCCGATCCTTCCTTTATACCTTTGGCTTTTACTCTACTTCCAAAAAAGAAAGCAGCCTGTATTTTCTTTTTTCTTTTTTTAGAGGGGTTGTTTTTTTCACAATACTCTGACACCTCCACACGGATGTAAGATTGGCTTTATTTTTTATGCCTTGCTCAAATCTTCATCATTTCTTTTCTCTCTCCTTTTGTTGCTGGAGCACATACACCTTTCTTACGTGTTTTTAAATTTTTAGATCGTTCCGTGTCCTATACTTTATGAGAGTTCCCCTCTTCTTTTGGGCTAATTTTGTAGCAAACGTGATAAAATAGATTTTAAGCAATTTCAACTGCAGGGGGGGAAGTTATCGAAGAATAGCATCTGGGGTTAATGTCCTCTCTAGCCGAGTGTGTCTTGACCCTCATTAATTTTTTATCGAAGGTCAAAGGTCAAGAACATCCCAAGAGTGGCTCTTGAAAAAATGAATGAATAAATGAATTCGTGTCTAAGAGGCAAGGGGAGCCTCTGTCACGTTCAGAGACATTTTATGGAGACTAGACAACGTGTCTATAAGACGTCTCGCTACGGTTTTGGCCTAAATAAAGCGCAGCCCTTGCTTACATAGCTAACGAGAAACAACCGCGAGCCGAAAATGTCATACACTCATACGGCAGGACTTTTATCAGTTTCCTTTACCTACAAAAATTACCACAAAGTGTTCATTTTCTTCACATTCCTTCCTCAATCTTTATTAGAGAATCTTTTTGCTCAAAGAGCCGTTCCTGACTTACATCGTTGTCTGAACGAAGAATGCATAAAACATCAGGTCTGCCTAAAAAAAAAATGTTTTAATCTAAGTACAGTGCTGACTTCTTTAGAAGAGCACACCTTGTGTTTCTTGAGGGATCCTCCCTCCAAGGACTGTTTAAATCCTTTGTTTCTCTTTTAATGGTTCCCTGAACAGTGAACACCCTATACAGTTCATTTCGTCACGTTCCGTTGGTGCCTGGTACCTTCGAGTCTCTCTGAAACCGTTTTCTGGGATATTTAAAACGTTTTGATCCAATATATTTGTGAGCATATACATAAAACAGTATGCCACCTAACTGTACTGGGCTAAATATTCCTCCATCCAGGACTCTAACCGAAAGAAATACATCTATCTGCTTCTCTATGAAATCAAAGGTGCTAATCTGTGTATATATTTAATGAAATTTTTCAAATTCACCGGCGATTCCATCGTGACTAAAATATTGCACAACTCAGTTCAGAGTATGCGAGTGGACTATAGATGAGTTTTTTTCGTGTTTTCATTGTTATTTTTGCAGACTGTTACACCTGCATCAACCCTAAAATCGCTTTCAGCAAAATTGTGGAAAGAATTGGGGAAATGGTCCTCAAATACCAAGGTTGAACTGCCGACAATTTTTTGTAACCGAACTAACTCTCCAATTACATGTTATAACCAGGATTCAAAGAGATTTCAAACTGTAATCAAAGTGTGCGATCCGGAACTATATTTTTTCAAAAATCATTGTTAATAACTTTTGATCTTACTACAAATTAATCGAAAATAATATTTTTGTTTTGAAAATAAGCTTCCAGATTACACTTAAATTGAAGTTTGAAAATTATCCTGTTTTCGATAGCAAAAAGTAACTGGCAGTCCAAATCTTGATACTCAAGTCCAAATTTCCCAACTCTGGTGCACGAAAACACTCTGATCTGCAATAATCTTTTCTCAGTATGTGGAGTCTATAAGTCTTTTACTTCGAAAATATTGCTGAATTTTTTCTTAAACACGGTGATCTCACCTATTGAGAAAATATTGAAGATCCCGGTATACAGGGTGGTTATGAAAAAATTCCCCTCTCAAAAGTTGGGATAGTTGCCGCTCGAGAAATTGAAGGAGCTTTTTACCATTGCAGGGACAGTTTTTTTTTCAAACCAGCCTTGAAGTTGACTCAAAAGCAAGAATACATGGCAACGAAGAACTAAAAACTTGAGGCTTGCTTTGCAATCGTACTGAAAATAGAAGAAGTTCCTTCAATTTCTCGAGTGGCAACCTCCCTAACTTCTGAGTGAAGACTTTTTTCTTTTTTCTTTTTTTTATCGTCACCCTGTATACGCACAATACAGACAGGTTCAACTAAACTGTGTAATATTTTGGACAATCGGTGGAATCGTCGGTAAATTAAAAAATGTCCTTAATTATTAACGTTAAAAGAAATCGTCCCTCAACCGCACTGTAGGTCTCTTCATAAAGGAGCGCACCGTGTGTTTTAGAGGCCGATCGTCTCTTTGGAGATTGCTTTGACTGCGCACCTCAATGGATTCTTCCTCCGTCTTACTTAAAATGGATCTCTGAGCTCCCTTGAAGTTCATTTTCTATTTCGTTTTTGTTGACGCCTTGTGCTTTTTGCATCTCGTTTATGAACGAGGTATGACGATTCAGGCTTCGAAGGCTTCAAGGCTTCTAGGCGGACGAATTAACCAACCGTCCAATGCGTTTCTCAGACAGGCTCTCTTTCTCCATGCTCTCGTAATTATCAGGAATCGGAACATCAAAAGAGAGCCAGAGTAAAAAGTTTCGGGAACTATTTACACACAAAATTACGACAACGACCCTATAACAACGTCGCCTTTTCGCCGTTCTCATTCCTTCGCCGAAAAATGAGGTTATACGCCACGCTGCCGCCACCACCGCGCTCCTGAGGCATGCCTTGGAAGAAGAGTCGTGGGGAGGGGTGGGAGGGGGGAGTCGTTGGAGAAGGCAAAAGACTCTTTACTTCGAGTCATTTCATTCCACTTACTTCCCTCCCGCCTCTTGCATTCTCGCCATTCCACGGACCCCCGCCCTGTAATTAACTTGTGGGAACTTTAAATTTTAAAATATCCAACTTTTAATTGGGGGTAATTTATGGAGTGCGGTTCGAGTGCTCTCGATGGAAAGTTTCTCTCCTCCTCCCCCTCTGCTCCTCCTTGCCGAACCCACCCTTCCCCTCCCTCGGGGTCCTTAGCTCTCTCCCTGTGAGCGTGTGTATTTTATATAAATGTCGCACACTTTTTCTCAGTCGAGCATATCCACATCACGGTGCGTATCTTAAAAGTTGTCTTTAAATAGGCCGCGCGCGGCTGTTTTGGAAATAAACAAACGCGAGTGCGTTGCTTTATAGTATATATGTATACGAAGGAACGGAAGAGCCGTGAAAAGTGGTCCTGATACGGCGGGCAAGAAACCCTAAAGCGCTATGGTTTGTACTCCGAAAACTCGGGAAAGAGCGCGAGTTTGTTATATCAAAGTATACGGTGCCAGGAAAGACGGGTAGGGGGGGAGGGGGGAGGTGCGCTTGATACTCGCAACTCTCGGGTTTATTTTGTATACAGATTGCACTAACTGCGTCTAGATTGCTATCACCGCTGACAATATTGTAAAAAAAAACAAAAAACAAAACAAAAAACAAAAAACACAAAAAAAAACAAAAAAACACACAAAAAAACAAAAAAAAACAAAAACACGAAAAAAAACAACAAAAAATTACTTTAAAAACGTGCTATAATATTTATGGAAAGGTATTTCATTTGACGCGCAGGTGTGTGCTGTCATGGTTTTTCAATAATTGGAATGGAATGCTTAAAATTTTAGTTCAAAATGTCTGGTCCAATCTCTAAAGTCACATTGCTGCGGAAATTCTTCTGAGGGATTAACGACACGACCTGAAACGACTTCTGATTAGGCGTTTTAGGCTTTCACGGAGCGAGAAAAGAGTTGAAGACATCGAAATCTCCTCATAGGAGAGTTGAAAGAGAGAGAAAAGTTTGGGAATAGACAGGCGGAATGCCCACTCAAATCCGCCTGTCCATCACTGGTCCACCATTGGAGTTTTCGAATTAGTTCATGCTCGTGCTAATGTTCCTGTTTATCGAGCAAATCCTTCCAAAATAAATAAATACATCGATTTCTGCGTCCAGATATAGCCGCTCTAAAACACTTTCACTCTTTCGTTTACAACCAGTTTCAAATGGATTTGTCTCGTTTTATTTTTTTTTTTAAAAAGTTAAAAATTATGAGGCAAACAAACCAAGCCTTTGTGAAAATGTTCGTATGAGATTTCCATCGTGGCCTGCTTCCGTGCTGTCTCAAAAATCAAAATCACGTCCCTTGAATTGACTCTATTGCTTTAGCTCATTGCGAATATATTCTCTTCATGGATATTTCTCGAATTTTTTTCTGTCGAAACGATATTAACTCGGCAGCGAGGCAAGCGAAAAACGCCCAAGGTCATAGAATGAAGAACGGAGGAAACTGGAGGCATGATGAGATTCTCTCACAGTCAAAGGCCGTGTCGCGCGTTGAAGGGGAGGATGAGGGGAAGGGAGGGGGACAAAGTCATCATACACACATATCCGTGCGCGTATATGTGTAGTGTATACTTTGTAACATTGCAATTATTTTATTTATCCTTCCCTCCCTCCCTACATCCCTTCCTTCTTCCCTCCCCTCCAGACCCAGCTGATTTCCAGTGCTGCAGAAAGAAGTTGGTAGAGGTATACCGGGTGGAGTGAATGGTAAAGGAAGGGTGAGGGGTTGCGAAGGGACAAGGGTAAGTTATGGCACTCCATTCTTCAATTGCGATTTTCATGCGTACCATCACAGTTCATTCTCATCCATTACATTGCCAGCACGCCTCTCAGTGGAACAAAGTGTCTCCTCTTTCAGGCATCAACCAGTGGCGTAGCGTGCAATTTGGCAACGTGGTATTTTGTTCATTTAAAACCATGTTAAAAAGTCGAATGCGAAGGTGTTCACGGAACACCCAACACTTCGATCTTTTTCATGGCTTTAAATGGACGAACTGCAACGTTGTCAAATCGCACGCTACGCCACTGCCATCAAACGAGCTATACCAATAGAGAGGATTTGTGGGATGTGCTTTTTAGACAAGGATATTGTCTTTCTCTCTCTTAGCCCATTTGAATGCATCATGCGTTAGAAAAGGATGGATATAGGGGCTGTCACGTGACTTCAGCCCCTGTTTCTGTCCTTTTCTAACACATGCAATCAAATGGGCAAAGAGAAAAATCATGATGGAAATCTATTTTGAACATTTTTCACGCAGGCTCGGTTTGTTTGCCTCTTATTTTTAACCTCCAAAATTTGGAAAAAAAAATTATGACAGATCCAATTGAAATTGTTTTTTTAAACGAAAGTGCAAGTGTTTGAGGATCGCTATCTGGATACAGAAATCGATATATATATATATATATATATATATATATATATATATATATATATATATATATATATATATATATATATATATATATATATATATATGTGTGTGTGTGTGTGTGTGTGTGTGTGTGTCTTCTGGAAGGGTTTGCACGATTAAAAAACCTGACGAATGACAAAAACGAGCAACACTTTCTCACCTCGACCGCTGTTCTGAAATTCTGCGTCCAGATAGCCATATTCTAAAATACTTTGCACCTTCGTTTAGAACCAATTATCACTGAAATAATTACAATTTTTTTATTTAAGGTTAAGTATTATGAGGCAAACAAACCTGAATCAGATCGTCCGCATGCTGCCACACTTTGGGATAGGCCCTATAAAATGTATCAGCCTCTCTATTCTACAGCTGGTTGATTGAAAGAGATCCTGGTAAAAATGTTCCATGAACTCTGTTCCAATTTTCCATGTGGACATGGAAATTGCCTTGATTTCCATGTAAATTAGGTTGATTTCCGTGTGAATTTACACGGAAATCACAGTGATTTCCATGTCCACATGGAAAATTGGAACAGAGTTCATGGAACATTTTTACTAGGGCCGGGCGCGCGCGCGAGTAAAAAGAAACGGAATGAAAATTCCTTCGTTCCGGCGCTCTTCAAAAAGCAGAGTACAAATGCTAGATGCAAGACATTTGTACGCTGAGATAACACTTTGGACACATGCACTGGCCAAAGTGAGTGGTTAATGTATCGATACCAATCACTCTTTAGGCAAAATAACCAAATTCTTTGGACAATCTGCCGAAAACTTAGGTTCTCCTTCCTAACGCTTTGGTTCTCCTATACCTAAAGATGTATGTTCCGTATCGATTCATGAACCACTCACTTTGATTTTAGTGTGCCCAAAGTTTTTACTCAGTGTATTGGAAATTGGAGCATTAATTTATGATGAGTTGAAGTGGTCATTTTTAGGGAAACCATTTTGATTAGCTTCCAAGGAATTCCAATTCCCAACACTTTGTCCACCAGTGGACTGAAAAATTATACATTAATCAATAAAAACATGCGATTGTACTGCTGAGAAGCGGACGAATTTGTAATCTTTCCGTTCAACTCTGGGATCATGCTAAGGCTTGAGGATTTTCCCTCAAACGAATCCCTCAATTCCTTATATATGAATAACTCTGAATTTTTTGAATTTTTTCGCGGAATTTTACTAATTGGAATTTGCGTGCTAAATTACTGTAGCAAACTACGTAAAAGATCTATTACACCTAAATTTAAAGTCTTAAAAATCTCAGAAGTTGCACTATTGTGCGGCCGCTTTTTCATTCCTTGCTAGCCCCAAACCGATTATTGCAACGAACAAATCCCTCATGCTCCATGCATAATAAACATTTTATGTAACACGTAACACGATTCCAACTTTTCACTCTTCTCATTCCCTTTCTTTGGGATGATCATAACGCCATCACATACGCATATATAGTTCCATGGCGCGACAGCAAATCTTTAGGCCAACGAGGAACAGTGCCATATTTTTTTTCTCTTTTTTTCAATTTAAAATGCAAAAAAAAACGAATTTTCTCGAAAGCAAATTGTGGCGCTATCCAACGAGATTGCGATAACTGAAAAAAGGTCGCCTGGAATCCAATGATATATAACTTTAGAGTGGCAGCGGATTGGTCCAACTTGTGCCACACAGGGTAGAAGGAATCCCGGGAAAAAATCGGAATTTGGACGGCAGATTCCAAGGTTTGAGGTTAAGTTCTGTAGGTCGTTTCCAAGTCGTTTCCGGCGATGCCCGAGTTTGTTTACGGAACGACCGGAAACGACCTACGAAATCTAACCTCAAAATCGATTTTTACGGCAAGATGGCGGCGCCCTAGGTGACAACAATGAACCAGCGGAACGTTCCTTGATGTGCCACTCTAAAGTTATAGCTCATTGCTGGAATCAGCTTAAACTCTGAAAATAATTGTTTTAACCTCAATCTTTTCTCCACCGATGCAACATTCCGATGAGTGGTGTGAATCGGTCCTCATACCAAACGCAACACAGACACACCCGAACACATACACTCACACAACGATGGAGTGGCGACGCTCGCTCGTTTGCCTCAGGGTTGATTTGAGGAGGTTAGAGGTCATGCAGTTGGGAAAGGAAGGGCCATGTGGGGAAGAGGAGGAGTAAGGGAAGAATATAGAGGAAGGGACAAAGCGAGCTGAGCCCAAATGAGTTTTGCATAGACGCCCCCCCCCTCTCACGCTCACTGTCTCTCTTCCTCTCTTTTTCCCACATCTACCTACGCAATCGCACGCAAGGACTTACGTGTACTTGCACACGCACAGTCTCTCTTTCTCTCTCACACATACACACTCACATCCGCACACACAATTATACATAGTGGTGGTGGGGCGGTAGGGAGGGAGGGGGCGCGAGGGCAGAGGGCAGGGGCGCTCACTTTTACCCTGCCATGCAGGTTGAGGGACTGGGCGAAAGGGGGCTCGAAGGTACGGAAGAGGATTTTTCTGGGGTGGGGGTGGGGGTGGTTTAAGGGGGATGGGGTGGTTTAAGGGGGAGGGAGGTACAGAGATTGAATAATTGAATATAGCGGGACGAGAATCGTCGCAGTCGTCGCTGCTACGATGGCTGCGCTCCTCGGAGTCCACGCTCCATAGTTGGGGATATAAATAAATGAGAGCTGTAAGCGCTACATCAGCAATGCTGCCAACTTTACCGCACCGGAAAAAAAACCTCATCTACCTTCAATCATTTGAATATAGAAAGAAAGAGGTATAGCCGTAGCCAGGCATTTGTCGCTTTCTCTCTCTTTTCCCATTTGACTGCATGTGATAGAAAAGGATAAAAGGAGCGGCTATCACCTGCTTGAAGAATCTTTATCTGTCTTCTTCTAACCCATTCGATCAAATGGTCAAAGATAGAGGCAGGTTATTTCCTGGCTGTACGGATATGTCACAAGGTATAGCAAAAGAGTGAGGCAGTGCATTCTGCTTTGTTTGCATTATATTTTTTAACCTTAAATGAAACAATGTAATTTTATTAATCCAGTGGAAATTGGTTTTAAACGAAAGTGCAAATGTCTTATAGTGGTTATCTGGACTCAGAATTCCAAAGCAGCTATCCGGGTGAGAAAATTTTGCTCGATTCTGTCACGTGTCAGTTTCTTTACCTTGCAAACCCTTGGAAAAAAAAACAAAAAACAGTTATATCGACTTCTGTGTCCAGATAGCCAATATGAAACATTTGCACTTTCGATAAACAGTAAATCTGTAGACATGGATTTCTGAACAAGTTACAAAATTAAAGTTACAATTTTCAACTCCGATAATTTCACTTATATCGGTACAGTTGGGGACAATAAGAGTGTTAGACGCGGCTTCTCATTGGCGTTTGGCTTTTATAGACCACTTGCAACGCTTTTAATAACTATGGGTAAGGCCTATCCAGTGGCGGCTCGTGCAATTTGGCAACCATGCTTTTTTGCCATTTAAACCTATGCAAAAGTATCGATATCTTGGGGGTGCAATTGCACCTCCTAAAGATCGATTGTTTTACATATGTTTAAATGGAGTAAAAACATTGTTGCCAAAATGCACGAGCCGCCACTGGGCCTGTCTCCAAGAGTCGCCTGTCATCATTTTTGTCCCCTACTGTTCTTCGTAGATTTAATGGCCCCCTTCTTTCACTAAACTACCCCTTCTCCTCGCCGGATGAGAATACGGCTCTACTTAAACGCGGCCATTCTTAAGCCTGAAAAATCAAGAGAAACATTTTGAGATAAAGTTAAACTGAGTAAGGGAGTGTACAAATAGAAATAAAAAAAAGTAGGTAAACTGTTAATTTGTGTCGTTAGGGAACAGTGCGAGCTCGAATGTTCGAGTGAATCAAATTAATAACATATAGTCGAGAGAATAAAGTAGACTTACACTATAGGTTGACTACAGGTACACAAATCTTGTATTCTATGGATAGATTACCAAAAATTTAATTTTCCTCATTACAACAAATACAGGGGGTATTACAAAAATGTCCCTGCACTCAAGAATATTTAAGAAACTTTTTTTAAAAAAAAAAAGCAAAACGGATGATTACATTATTGCTTTTAATCTCACGTCCTCAAATATTTTGTTCCATCATACTGAAAAAGCTTAGTCGCAAATCATAGTTTTTAATAGTTTTAGCATTGAGAGACAAGTGAGTATATGGTATAATGGCTCTACTATAATAATATATTTTTTTCATTTTTATGATTATTTTTTATACAAATTTTAATGTTTAACACATTATTATCCAATACAACACAACTTTATAACCTCAACTGTATACTTCAAAATTCATCCTGCTTGGTTTAATCTTTATCTCCTTGACAGAAAAATGACGACCCACATAAATAATCCAAAAGCAAACAGGAAATTAAATGTGTGAACGGTGAAAAAAAAAAAATATGAAATGAAGAACGGAGCGAAGTATCCATCAAATTCTTACGCGGTATAGAAGGTTACCAGCTTCAAAAAGCTAATCCAAACTTCGGTTTCTTCGTAGCTAAAATTTTATGGTGAAAGCAGTAAACGCTTGAAAAGTCATAAAATTGTTACTCGTCAGTCACCAAATCAAATTATGCCAGGAAGAAAAAAAAAGAAGCAAGTGTGCGTTTGCAAATGCGCTGTCTGATTTTTAATGTATTTTTTTTTGTTTCGCAAAGTCCCCCGTTAATTCCAACGGTGATCATGACCTTTAACCCCGGTGGTGAATTACGAGCGTGCATCAGGTGGATAAAGCGCGAACAACAATAAACGGTTGAAAACACGTGGCTGAAGATTGTAACAGCACGTGCCCGAAAACCAAGTGAAAAACACGTAAGTTTTAAAACACGTAATGAGTTTAAAACAACGTTTGCGGGCTAATCATCTCACCTTTGCTCTCCTCACCCTCCTCGCCCTCCTCGCCCTCCTCGCCACCCTCGACCTCGTATGACCCTCTACTCTCCCTCGGCTCCTTTACTACTCTCTCGCTCCCATTCATAACTTAAAAATGCGTTTTCACTTTCAAATTGAATCATTAAAAGTTAAGCGGCAAACTTTCAATCGGTCGGTAAACTTCCCGCGGCGGCTTTCGTGGTAAAAGCTGCACGTGTGTGGGATCCACTATGCGTTCTGCGGGTATAAAGTTGGCTTTTGAATGGACCCTTCAGCCGCGAGTGTTTTTGAAAGTGTGTTTCGGTTGTTTTCGGAACCGTGCACGATGATAGTTTTCATTCCTTCCCCCTCCCCCTCCCCCTCCCCGTACCATAATCCTGACTTCCTCCAAACATGTGCTTTTTGCTGCTTTTACCCAAGCACCAATCTCTTTTGCCCCTTGCCCTCCTTCTCCTCCGGATAGAATTCAATTTCGAGATAGTTTTCGAATGAGGGTTTGTATGGTTTATTGCATTTGAAAGACATAGAGTGTCTCAAAAGTACTGAGATGACTGGTCTCTTCTAAAAACAGAATTACACAAGTAGCTCAAAAATTCACTATAAAAAATAGAACAAAACAGGATCAAAGCTAAAATATCAATTAAAATAAAATATAAAATTTTGTAAAATTTATACCACCAGTTTTTTCAAACTTTGGAGCCACCCGGTAGACAGCCTCCGTGATGTGTACTTTCGGGTCACCGTGTTTCGGTTGTTTACCTGACTTGTTTTCGTCGATTTTGCCTTTGCTTGGTTGTGTGCTTGCCGATTTTTTTCGTTCAGTGGCTGAGGAAGAGTGCCGTTTGAGCCTCGAAATGTCCTACAATCATTTTATTTTATTTTAATTGATATTTCAGCTTTGATTCGGTTTTGTTTTTTTCTTTATATTGTAACTTCTAAACTAAACGAACTAGCGATCTGACCTTGACTAAATTAAAACGGTCAACTCGTTTACTTTCAATTGAGCTCAACATGCACATATTTGGTTTAAAATTTACCGAGTATTGACAGTTTGATCCGCCATTACGAAATTGCCGTTAAAGCAGTTTTGTGAGATTATTACTAAATTTTAGACTTTCCTAGTGTGATTTTTGTGATTTTCGCTGGGTATTACATCAGAATGGACCACTCATTTGCTCGCAACAAAATTTTGCAAGAGCCCTATTGAGGATAAGGTGCGGCAAGGATCAAAGATCATGTGACTCAGAAAGAAAGCAGATATGGGGTAAGTATCGTTCAGCCGCAGTGGAAAGAAACATCCGAGGTCAGATGGGGAAATACTTGACAGTGTGCGTTGTACATAGACCTGTTTAGTGATGACGTCACGATCAAAATTGGATCCAAAAAAATGCCGCAGCTCGCTCAGAAATCAGGTCCAAATCTTCCAATGCAAATTTATACTGGTTAACAGCCACTTTTCTCAAATTTGATCGCAACATTTGATTACACGTACCTTAAAGCATCTTTTCTCTCCGACATAATTCCTGTAAGATCACAAGTAAATTTACAATCACAGTTATACCGAGAGATGTTGTATGTTTTTTCCTTGTCTTACTCGCAGTCTCTTATGGGCATCATATCAACGCCATGATACTCAATCATCCTAACCTCTCTTCGTATCGAAGCTTGTTCGAAGTGTATAACATAACACGTGGTGTGATGCGGTGCCGATGAGCCTATATCCCAGGATTCTGAGCCCGTAATAAACTGTGAGTAGGACAAGGACAAACATAGGGCTTTCTTCGAAATAACTGTGATTGTAAATTAATGCTTCACGTTTCACAAATGTTGGTGTAGCGCGGTGATTACATTTTAAAGTACGAGGAATCCGATGATGTAATAAAATCTGAGAAAATATGTTGTTTACGGTCACGAATTTGCATTTGAAAATTTAGATCCTGTTTCTTATGGGAAACCCACGAGAGCGAGTGAGATGGAGCATTTATTTTGATCCAATTTTTTTGGTGAGGTCACACTAAACAGGTCTATCGGAGTGCCGTTTACGAAGAATATGACGATCACTTCCTTCCTAAGGTACTAATGAGTGTCCATGTTTTTCGGTCCCATCATATTTGCAGGGCATTGAAAATGAATGCAAGACATCGTTTTTAAGAATGTAAAACTATAGTTTCGTTCTATTTCTTATGGCGTGGAAACCCAGACTCAGAGCCGAGAAAATTTTAACTCATCTAACCAACAACAGCACCGTTTTACTGGAGCGGAGCTAGAAACTTGTCTTCCTCTCTCTACTCAACTCATTCGAACAAATGTGTTAGAGAAGTATAGATCACGTGACATTCGCTCCTTTCAATATCAGCCCTTTTCTAACACAAACGTTGAAATGGGAGAAACGATAGAGAGAGAGAGAGAAAGAGAAAGAGAAAGAGAAAGAGAAAGAGAAAGAGAAAGAGAAAGAGAAAGAGAAAGAGAAAGGGAAAGAGAAAGAGAAAGAAAGATAGAGAGAGAGAGAGAGAGAGAGAGAGAGAGAGAGAGAGAGAGAGAGAGAGAGAGAGAGAGAGAGAGAGAGAGAGAAACCGCTTTATTATTAAAAAAATAAGAGAACAAAAATAGGTAAATTGAAATAGAGAGGGAGGAAGGGAGGAAGGGAGGGAGGGAGGGAGGGAGGGAGGGAGGGAGGGAGGGAGGGAGGGAGGGAGGGAGGGAAGGAAGGAGGGAAGGAAGGAGGGAGGGAGAGGGAGAGAGAGAAAGGGGAGAGGGGAGAGGGGGAGAGAGAGATTCCCGGAACCAACTCTGCCTTTTGGTCCGTTCTACTTCTCTGCGATTCTCCTTTATCCTTTATTCGGCTGAAAGTGGACTGCAACTTAATTGGTCGCAATGGAGACGCGAATCTCCGTCTCAAAGCGGCTCGCCGAAGAATGCGGAAAACGTCATGCGAAGGGTAAATTAAAAAGTGAATGGATAAATAGCGGTAAAAATAAAACAAACAAACAAAAATAGGTTGGGGGGGGGGAGGGTCGAGCGAACTGATTGGGAAGGGAGGCAAAAAAAAAAAGAAAGGGAAAATCCAGAACAAGGGTAGGCGAGCGATCAATTGAAATATCGGGGAGAAAATTTCAGTTTAAATGGGGGAGGGCAGGGAAAGTTGATAGGGGATGGGGAGGGGTGCGAGAATAAAGTAAACATATCCTTGATCAAAAGGAGGGTAAAACCGAAAGATGCAGGAAATAGAGCGAAACGGGAATCGGAAAAAAAGAATGCGGAAATTATTTTCTGAAAATGGTCCACGCTCCGCTCACGGTATGTACCACGTCGTTGCCAGGTCGTGCTGCGTCTTTATGGACTGTTTTATATTAAAGAGCAACGAGCTTGAATGGACCTATCCAGTGTTGCCATTGGGGTGAAAAAGCCGTGCGTTGGCGGGAAATTAAAAAAAAAAAAAAAAAAAAAAAAAAAAAAAAAAAAAAAAAAAAAAAAAAAAAAAAAACGTTGAATCATATGGGAAAAACGCGTGTAATTACATACAAAAAACGGCAGCCCTGACTTACAGATTCCATCCCCGCATTATCCTCTGTGCAGTATCGCATTGTATCTCACTCTCGCGTACCTCTTGGTCATGGTGGCTCACACCCAAGGGTGGATGCAGGAATTTGTTTCTCTCTCTCTCTCTCTCTCTCTCTCTCTCTCTCTCTCTCTCTCCCTCTCTCTCTCTCTCTCTTCCTCTCTCTCTCTCACTCCCCCTCTCTCTCTCCTCCCATTTGAACGCGATTAGAAAGAGATAGAGATAGAGGCTAAAGTCACGTGATGGTCCTCTATTCCATCCTTTTCTAACACACGTGTTCAAAAGAGAGGAGAGAGAGAGAGAGACATATTCTTGTATCCACCCATGCTCCCTCCATAGCATTCTTCCGCCTATTAAAAGACAATCACTTTTGTTTTGCTGGCAAGAGAGCGTACGCGGGGGAGTGGAGAAGTAGGTCTTGAAGTCTTTTCGTTAAAAAAAGGGGGCAGGATGGCGGTGGAGAGGGGGGTGTTGAGGTTGGAGGTTAGAGAGGGCGAAGCGAGCGTAAGGTGTGAGGCCGTGTCAGTCAGACGCTTGCTTGTAGTTTTGGGGCCACTGACTGACTGACATGTGTTTGGTGAAGTCACACGTGACTAAATTTCACAAGTCGGATATCAAGCTCCCGCCCCCGGTTTCCCTTTTGCCGCAAAATGGGATAATTCTAGATTCCTTGTTGGAATTGCTGAATGGTTCAGCTACTATACTTTATGGTCTAATGGGTTTGTTGCGTACTTCTGCTACAACAATGTAGAATATTGTTTCTTACGTGAAATTAGGCTAAAATAACGATGTGCACATTAAAAACGCTCAAAAACCATTCATCAACTCAGTAAATCATTTCAAGTTCAAACAGCCCGCTATACACAAGACACTTTTTGTACCGGCACACTACATACTATGTACATAGACATTGGACGGATCCACCGCATTTATGTCAACTGCTATATCGTAACTACAAAATGATGGAATTTTCCCTCTAACAATAAATATATGTGAACATGAAACATTGACTGCATTACGAAAACCCAAGTACACTCGTTTTTCTCCTCAAGTCTGTTTCACATTGTTTCTGTCTTCCATAAACGCGATTATCAATGAAAACACTTAGAAGTTAAGGTTCGGTGGGCGCCTTCAATTCATCGTATAGGCAATTCCAACTCCTCTAAGTACAAAGAGTTACCTACCTTCCCTATATAAACGGAGGAGTGGCGTTATTCTTTTGAACTAGCCTGATCCTCGGAGGGTTAAATTGAGACGTTTTATGTAGAAATAGGTTCTTTGCCATTGTAATTGCATTGCAAAGAACCCGTTTTTACATAAAAAGCCTCAAATATAAAAATCAAGCAAATTTTCTTTTTTAGTCAACGCGTGCTGATTTGTTGGTTCCACTTTTTATATTGAATCACGTTTTTCCTTCATGTGAGTCAAATTGCTTCACCAAATTAATTTTTTCCGCGGGGACGTGGGGGGGGGGGGGATAGCACCGCTTGGGCAGTGAAGTAGCGTGCCATTTAGTAACGTATTATTTTGCCTATTTAAACTCATGTAAAAGGTCGGATACTAGAGTGTTTACCGAACACCCAATAATTCGATATTTTTAATGACTTTAAATGGAGAAAGTAGCAACGTTACCAAATTGCATGCTACGCCACTGCCTTATATTTATAGGCATTTATCCATAGATCGGCCTCATTGAGTGTTGGATGGTCGATTAGCGCATGGGACCTCTGTAGACCAATACACCATTTAGTCATTCGCCGAGTGCAGTTGGCTAACTCTTTCTATACGCTACTATGTCATCCAGCTGAGGAGAGAAAGATGGATGAATAAATTAACGATATTTATGCATATAAGACGCGATGATTGGAAAGACTAGCTGCTCCGTAGCCCACACGTCACGTACAGGGTGAGGCAAAAGTTGCCAACACTAAAACTCTCTTCTAACTTTTCCCTTAACTGACACCATGACCTCTCGCTCTTTCCCTTTATAAGAGGGATCAGCGAAAACAGCCAGAACAGATTAACCCCTTCGTAGTATAATGGAGCATGCCGCAAAATGTAAACATTTACAACTCAATTAAAGGAGAAAAAGTTAGAGAGAGATTATTTGCATTGCATGTGCGCTCCTAACTATAATGCCTCACTCCGTACCCAAGCAGACACCGAAAAGATATGTAGACGTGTGTATGAGAGTGCACCGGGGTCAAATGTCCAGCGCGTGTTGACGTTTTGAGTGTATTTAATGGTGATAGGGTAGTTACACATTTTTGCTATAAAAACCCCTTCAAAAATAACGATGATAGCACTGAAAACTCCCAAAATCCACTCTTAAAACTCATAAAATGCTTCTAAATGCTCGATCATAATGGCAGCGTTCGACACTAATAATGGGAGATTATTATCTTAATTTCGTCACTCTCTAGGCTGACAAGAAAGATTCACAGAGTACTTACAAACCAGATACAAACCAATCAACATAAATGGTACACCGCGACACCTGGTGACACCGGTATCTAAGGGAAGCGAAAGCCGTCTCTGATTGGTCACTTCTTTGGTGGAGTTACAGTATTATTAGTACGACAATCTCCCATTATTTGTGCCCAACGCGACCATCACGCTCACGCATTTAAAACAGTGGCGGCTCGTGCAATTTGACAACTATGCTTTTTTGCCATTTAAACCAATACAAAAGTATCGATAACTTGGGGGTGCATTGCACCTCCTGAAGATCGATTGTTTAACGTAGGTTTAAATGGAGGGATTGCGTTGTTGCCACATTGCACGAGCCGCCACTGATTTAAAAGAATTTTATGAGTTAAAGGAGTGGATTTCGTGCGAGTCATTATAACTAACATTGTTATTTTTGCATTTTTTACCCTTGAACCCTTGAGTCCCTTACAGCAAAAGTGTGCAACAACCTCTTTCAATCGCGGTTAAACCAAATTTTATTGATGTAAGTCTGTATGCATTGATACACATTTCAATTATAGTACCCATGTGTGTTGTGTACACTGTACAGTCTTTGTTCCAACCTGTAGAATCATCTAGCTTCGATGTATTGTATAGAATCCTAATGAATATACTCAAAATGGCACCACTGCAATATCGCTCCGTGGTTTAAAGTGTATTTGTGTGTGTGTGTGTGTGTGTGTGTGTGTGTGTGTAAAAGAGCCGTGTGAAGTGTGGTGCGAATAGGAGGGGGCCGGAGTGTGCTGTAGCTTTAGTCTCAAGAATATAAGCCGCTTAAAATCACTTCGTATCACCGAGAGTATAGATCACCCACGAACACAACCTCTAAAGTGTACTTGAGATTTGCAATTTGTTGAACCCCCCTCCTCCCTCCTCCCCCGCCCTTTGGGGGTTAGTTTACAATCCCACGTTCCATTCCATGGTGGATTTTTCGCACCTCGATCCATCTATCATGAAACGTTAATACTAACTGTATGAAAATATAGTGTCAATCTCGTGTTGATCGGATACATTTAATTTTTGTTTTTTGAACGCTGCAAAATTAGCTTATAAATGTTTAAATACGTAGCGTTTGGCTAGCGATAAGAGTTTTCTCCTAATGAATATAGTTAAATTATCAAATTAAACGGTGTTACCATTACGGTAAACAAAAAAGTTAAACAGTGAAATTCAGTTAAGTATAATAAGCCTTCAACAAGAGGATATATATACACTTTGCTATACTATACTACATACTATATACTATACTATACAACTGTACTATGATATAATATACTATCTTATTCAAGCCGAATGGTCATAGCGACCCGGATGCGTTAACAATGAAAAACTATCTATATTTGCAGTCATGCTCCTCATCAAATGTCTTGTGTCATCGAAACACTACTATTCTGAATGTTTTGGAAATGGATTTTAATGTATTTGTTTTCTCTTTTTTTTTTTGCAGGTCAGCAATAGTTTCACTGATCGTACAACTATGGTAATTTGTCTTCGTTTTTATACGTAGTTCTTATTCAGTTTTTTTTTTCCTTATAGTTTTTTTTATCTTTCTTTTTTTTCTTTCTTTTTTCCCCATGAGTAAAGAGTCTTTGGATGCAGAGGTGGTTTAAATCCAAAAAACTAATTTTGAAATAGTAGTTTTCAAAACTAGAGTTTGTCCATAAGGGTCAATGTATTTTCTCAAGCTTGTCTTGTACGTTATGGACGAACTGGAAAATATTTGTTCATTTAAATCCAGTTGCTGAGTGAAGTAAAAGATAAAGCCTTCTTGAACTAAATTGCCTAAATTTCACAAAAAGTGGAACTAGACCACTGTCTCTATATCTAATAGTGGTTCAATTTATATCGATGTATAAGTGATAGTATATTATTTTGTCTCAAGCTCGATCTCAACAAAATATAGCTGTTATAAGTTTTTTATTGCTTCGGGGCCAACAGCATGATTATGTCACGAACTTTTGGTTCAGCAATTTCGACCACTGCTTCTAATTTAAAATCCTGAAAAATATAGACGCGGCCACTAAAGTTTAATTTAAAAAAGGAAACGAGAGGGCCTTCTTGATGGTCCAACTGAAAAATTTTCAGTACCTTAATTTTTTCACTCTTTCCACGCTGGGAAGAAGACTCACAAAGTAGGTAATTAGTCATCATAGGAGTGATTGACAGCCGATTAATGGTGCCGTGACACCTGGTTACACCGGTGTCAAAAGAAAGTAGTCTCTTATTGGTCACTTCTTGATGATTCTTCTTGCAGTATTATTAGATATGAATCTCCCGTTCTTAGTACCCAACTTTGCCATATACTCGCGCATTTAAATCATTTTATGAATTTAGGGGTGAATTTCATAAATTTTCATTGCTACCATCTTTATTTTCGAGGTTTTTACAACTAAATCGACCTTTAAATCAGCTGAAGTGTGCAACCGCCCCATTTGGATGCCTATTATTTGCGCGGGAAATTTGAGATCATCATCATCTTAAAGGATCGTGTAAACAAACAAGATAGTTGTGACAGAAACAAATCGATCATTTTTAAAATTTGGCATACATTTTTAGGATGACGCTTTAAAATAGTTATCAGCGTCATAGATCAGCAGGTCTCACTGAATCAAACAATTATCATGTTTGTTTACTATGTTACCAACCAAGACGACCATATTAAGTTTGCCGCAATAGATTTCTATCCGGTAAATAGCCGCCACTAGTCGTTTTTGGAAAAAGTCGTGTTTTGGCGTTTTAAATCGAAGACAAAGAAATAAAAACCGCGAAATCCAAGACCGAATTTTAGCCAAAAACTGTTGACTTTTTGAGCAGCGGGGCTCAGCGTGGTGTCCCACGTCTCCAACTAATCCACCCTGGAATCATCTTCAATGGATTGGTCTAAAGCGAAACATTGGCATCTGGAAAGGATTTTTATTTCTTAGTGTTCTTAAATTCAGAAGTGAGTTTTATTAATTTAAAGACTGAAAGTCGTTGTTTCTGCATAATTGTATACATGAGAAGTAGTAAGATTATAGCTTCTAATGTATATCTAATTGGCTGAAGCAAAATTACACAATACATTCACTAAGCAGAGTTTATTCCAATCCGAGTCGGAAAAAATTGAAACTTTTCCGGGTAGGTTATGAGAAGAGCCTAGCTCCAAGAAATAATCAAAGTAATACCTCGTTTTCGTTGTAATTGAAGATTTCGTTATATTTCCCCCGTGTGAAAAGGCACCCCTTGGTTAGCTACAAAAACGTGACAATCGGTGTGGAAATGAGAATCACGGTATAATTGAGGCTATCTCCGAATGGAGGGTCTATAGAAAAAAAAAACAGTTTTGCTCATCCGACGATATTCTCATCACGCTTCTAATGCTAATTTCTCTAGGATAGCGTACCTGTTCTGCTGTGAGCCCTAATTCTTTAGGAGATCCCTTCAATTGCCATTATTTGGGGGGGGGGGGCTGAGTTGGTCGCGAATAAAAGGCTGGCCTCCTTTTATTTCTCTCCACTTTTCCTCTTTTCCTCCTTTCCACCCCTTTCAATGGAAGAAAACCCTTGAACCTTGAGACGGAAGGAGAAAAGGGGTGCATTTGACCGGTATATAGAGGAATTTCCAATCTGTTCCCACGGAATGGAATCCAACTCTCCTGATGATTTTTTCGCGGCTTAAAAAAAACGCGTGGAGCAATGGAAGGGGGTCGCTCCGACGATACTCGCATTACGGCGCTTAGATTACGCCACAACGTGCCGAAAAGGAAACCTCTTTTTGTCTTTTAACTCCTCCACTAAGGGGTCTAAGGAGGGTTGGTAACAATAACTGTAAAGTAACATTAACACTGGCGGGAACTAGAAAACTACTCTGCGATCGCGAGAGGCCAGCGCGACGCTCAATGGATGGGACTTTGAGAATCCGCGACCACTCGCAGAAATTAGTTCTGTTCAAATCAAGGAAAAGTTTAGTGAATCAAAATATTCATCACGCTGATTTTTTTCTTCTTTTTTCAAGCCCGCATAATTTCCGGCAATAGGTATCGAGAAGGGATTTTATTCAACAATACTGCGTCTGGAAACTTGAATTTCTATCTCTTCGTTCCATTAACTTCGTCCGAAAGTACAAATGCATCAGAAAATGATAGAAGGAGGAACTATCATCTGTTTTTAACCCCTACCCCGGACTTCTTCTAACTCATACATTTAAAAGGATTAATCAGATCTAATTTTTCTGCAACTAATATGATGGGTGGCTTGTAAAAATCAGTCTTGATTACCGTAAAATCACCATCCGAAAAAACGACGATTGCGATTACTTGGTAATCGTGTAATCGATTACCACCCCTATTTGCCCAACTCTGACAAATTGACGGAATGACAGACATCACGGAATTTGTTTACATAAAACTCTGTAAAAGCGGGTTAAGAAATATTGAAAATTTAATGGAAGGGTGTTCTTTTGGATAGTAGTAGACACGATGAGAAGCAATTTTTTTAACATATAAACCATGATTAACTCGGTCGGGAGAGCCCTAAGTATCGAAACAAAATAAACCTTGAAAATCTTTGCGCCATTGCAATACTTCCTCAATTTTTCTAACTTTGTTAGAGTGAAAGTAAAAATATGAAAGTTGGTCTTTTCCGCTTCTGGCCAAGTATCCATCCTTTTCGATCCACTTTGCGGTATTGTTATGTCCCTTTGGATGATGGTGACAGAAGACAAAGTGGTAGGAGGGAGGGAAGCAGTTGAAAACAGTAGCAGGGGGGTAGGATTTACCCGATTAATAGATAGACCTGCTCAGATTTCAGATTTCCTGCGGACGAAGCGCTGGGAGGTGGGCGCGGGGGATGAGCAGTGCTGGAGCTCCTTCAAAGTGCCTCACCGCATTCCGCATCACACGGTATAAGTGGCCCTTAAGAAATAAACGACAAGACACGATGACACGTATGTCTTGTGTAGCCTTTGGCCTCAAGCGTGGTTGTCAGATGTGATCAAAATCAACCTAATCCTATTTTCTTTGAACATTAATGACGGACATATAACAATAGAGATGATAACGCTACTTATATATATTTATATATAGTGATTCGAAAAATTAGGTCCAAAAAGTCGTATTTCTCTCTCTTCTCCCATTTAAGGCACATGTTTTAGAAAAGGACATAGATACCCCGTTCGCTGAACCTTCTTTCTTTTTCTAACATACGTGTTTAAATGGATGGAAATCCTTCGGTGATTATTGCTCGTTGCTCGTGTGTCATCAACCATACACCAGAAATCACTTTGTGGATTCTGCGGGCCGATCCTTGAAATTCCCGACTTTTGGATAGATTGGAGAAGAATGAAAACCGGTGATTGGTGGAGACAAATAACGTGGTTGCCAAATCTAATCAAAATACCGAATTTATCAAATTGGTTATCAGCCGGAGTATCTGATAATTATACTTAGATACATTCTGTATTTTGAGTAGACTTCGCAAACCACGTGACTCGTTCCCTGCACTAATCACCGGCTTCTTTTCTTATCCAGTCGATCCGAAAAACGGGAATTTCAAGGATTGGCCTGCAAGAAGTTGTCTCATCATATGTATATTTTTACTCGTTTAAACACAAGTGTTAAAAAAAGGGTTAGGAAGATGGGGGAATGTGATAGAAAATGTTTTGCATTAATACCCGCACACCAAGGAAAGCGAACTGGGTGTGGGGTCAGCTCGTAAATTGCTATACATCTATATCTATTAGATACATATAAACATATAGAAAAGAGTCGAACTTCATCAGGTAGTGCAATTAAACCTTATAATGATCGATACTTTTGCGTGGATTTAAATGGGAGAGAAACAACCTCATACATACTCAATCGTTTTACAAGCCATTGCTGCCGACGCATGTAAACAGAGTAAACGGACAGAAGAAGATGGAAGGATAGAAAGAATATACAAGGAAAAGTGGAAAACTGTTCAGCGAAGAAATGAGGCAATTGTTGGGAGATGTGAAGGAATGGGGGGGGGGGGGGGGGCAAAATGACGACACTGAATTCCTTGATGAAGGCGCGAGGCGCGGACCCGGCGAACGCGCGCGCTTACGCGGAGTGTTGTGGTACGTGCGTATAACAAAGAAAAACATTTAATAGCATTTTTTCCCCTTTCTCTGTGCCCTCCATCCCTCTGAATCCGAGCCCCAATTTGCCAGTTAATGAAAATACAGGATAGAGGAAGGGAAGTGAGATGGATGGTGGAAAGGGGGGAAGGACGAGGAAAAGGTGGAGAGGAGGGGTAGTGGGGGAGGTTCGGAAGATAAGGAGAGGGGAATGAAGTCTCTCAAATCATTTACACCTTTATTATATCGGAACCACCCGTTGCTTCCACCATCAAACCGCCGCGCCGCACCGCGCGCCCGCCTCTCTGCGATATTACGCTGTTGCTTGCTGTATCATCTGCTCTCACTGCTCCGGTATCGATGAGAAGAAATAAAATTGAATTTCTCTCCACCCCCCTCATAACATAACTCGAGTCTATGATTCGGATAATCTTTTGAATGATTTTGTCCCGCCCCCTTCTCCTCCTCCTCCTCCTCCTCCCCCTCCCTCTCCATCTCTTTCCTTTACTCTTTCCTTCGCCCTATGTATACACTTTCATGGTCGTAACACGTCTTTTTACTGTATCTTTGTTATCAGCGTCTCGTCTTGGAATGGGTCTTTTGGCCTATATAGCCTAATAGAATGGCATTCCTTTAGACCGATGCTGCCGTTTTGAGGACCGTTTAAGCAATTCTAAAGTTCAACCCTGATTCCACCGGTGGAAGAAAAGATTACATAATACATATTCGACTTCTTTTTTTTTCGAATACAGTCTTATGTTTTTATATTGGTCGTTGTTGTATTTTTGTCCATCGGAGGAATCGTCGTTAAATTATCGTTACTTACAGGAATTCCCCGAGGATTTTCGTAAGATGGCATCATTCATATGGGCGGATATAGATACTTGTCACTCTCTCCTCCCATTTAAACGCGTGCATTAGAAAGAGACAGACATAGGGCCTGGAGTCATGTGATGGCCCCTCTGCAATCCTTTTCTAACATACGAGTCCAAATGGTAGGAGTAGGGGACAGATGCGTTCCTGTATAAATGAGATTATTTCCAGATTTCATGAAGGGAAACAATAAAACTCGTCTGACGAAACAGTCCCTCATAAACGTCGTCAGACTTTTCCTCAAGTTGAGGAAAATTTTAAATAAAATGAACAAGTTCTTATTTTAAAAAAGAGATTATGTGTACCCAGCGTTGAAAAAGCATAGTTTTTCAGAAGAGCAATTTACAAGTCGGAAATTTGTTTTAAAAAAGGATATTATTTCCTTTAATTTCCCTACCCAAGAGTCTGCATAACTCATTGTTGTACAAAAAAATGATCTTTGAGATAAGCTTAACAAAAAAACAAAATAGTAAAAAACAAATTACTTACAAGCTCCTCTTAACAAGACTCTTGTTACGTATTAAAAAACATTCCCAGTAGAGCTCACGATTAAATGAACTTGGATCATTTCAGCAGAAAACGATTTATTGAGTATAACTACCGTAGGAATGAAATTGCTCGACCCCTTTCTCGCAAAAACGGACGTCTCTCGAGGCGATCAAGTTGGAATATACGTCATAAATACACCTCTCCTCGCAAAACACCATTGATTCTACGAAGAGAGGGGGTGAGTGGGGTGACTATGGTGAGCCAATAATTGTTTATTATTTGTTCGTTTTTTCCGACTCCAATAAATATTCCATAATTGAATGTGTCGCGGTGCGCACACCGTGGAACATGGTGTGGCCACAAGACCACGGGGCAGAGCTCGGTCGAATCACGGGATAGGGCGCGCTCTCGTTCGTAAAGAGGTCGTTTATTCACGTTAAAAGCTCTTTGAAGTGAAGAGGGGGAGGGTAAAGTGTGGAGGGGGTGCGAATGATGTTGGAGGGGGTGGCGGATGTAAATTGTCCAGCTTTTATTGACTAATTGATTACTCCTGTAGGCCTCAAATTTATTTCCGAAAGTAATTCGGACGCGCGATTGGTATGAAGATATACCAACTGTTTTCCTCGCCACAGTTTTCGAGCGATTTCACGTCTCACACTCTTAGATATTCTTAGAGAGCTGCTATATGGGCAGATCAACGAGATATAGCAATAGAAAGGCTGATACATGTTAACCCTTTAAGGGCCAAGCCTGAGTGTACTCGTTGTTCTGCTCTAGTCTACTTCACATTTTTCGGTCTTCATTCCGAATAAACGAGACTATCGATGAAAACATGGACAAGATAATATGTCTTCCGGCGCCTTCAATGTATCCTATAGGCAATTTCAACTCCCCAGAGTACGAACAGTCAACTACCTTCCCTTTATAAACGGAAGAGTGGTGTTCTTTTGAAATAACCTGTCCCTTAGAGGTTTATAAGTCCTATCCCAAAGTGAGGCAGCATGGGTGATCTGATTCTGGTTTGCTTGCCTCATATTTTTTAACCTTAAGTCGAAAATTGTAAACAATCCAGTGAAAATTGGTTTTAAAAGAAATTGCAAGTGTTTTAGAGTGGCTATCTGGAAACAAAATTGACGGAAGAAAATAAATCGAAAAATTTGCTCGTTTCTATCATATGCGTCAGTTTTTTTACCGTGCAAATCCTTCCAGAGGAAACAATAGGGCTCTTGCAAACTTTTGCTGTGAGCAAATGAATAATCCATTATGATGTAAAAACCAGCGAAAATCACGAAAATCACACTGAGAAAGTCTAAAATTTAGTAATAAAACTACGTGATTACTTTGATGGCAAGATCGTAATGGCGGTTCGACGCAGGTACCGTGGGAGATTCCTGCCTATTTTGTCACTTTCTCAACGGAAACACAGAGATCTGTCTCAATTTAGATAGGAATCTCCCATGATACCTGCGTCGAACCGCCATGCCATTAAGTTCGATTCTGAGATTGAATTTTGTGATTTTTTAGTGTACTCATCGTCGTTTTTACAGATTTTTATGTAGGAATCAACTCTTCAATCCCCCGTAGTAAAAGTTTGCAAGAGTCCCATTAAATCAATTTCTGAGTCCAGATAGCCACCCTCAAACTTTTGGAATTTTGTCTCACACAAATTTCAAATGAATTCGTCACAACTTTCTTTTAAAGTCAAAAAAAATGAGGCAAACAAACCAGTGTAAAATGTCCATAAGAGATTTTAAATCGTGACTGCCTCCATGCTGCCTCAAAAGCACGCCCCACAGATCCGCTCTATTGCGATAACTCGTTGGGGCAGATCCAAGAGTTTTGTCTTTCTCTCTCATTGCCCATTTAAACACAAATGTTATACTATAAGAAAATAATTTCTAAAGGAGGAGGGCCTATATATAAGGCCAGTTTTTGGCCTAAAAATTGTTCAAATTAAAATTGGTTCACAAGTTTGTATAAAATTGCTCTTGTTACTCTCAAGACACCTCCCCTCTCCCTTTGGTAGAAATTCGGTCGAAGAATCAGGATATCTGGATGTTTTTATATTGAGCGATTGATGTCAGTGAGCGTGCAGTGCAATGGCGGCAACAATGCATTCGTAAAATCTGCAATAAGCCACTAAGAAAAACAAAACGGTGACTTTAATTCTGGATAAAACATGAGGTATACAAGTAGTTCATAATACTTCTTGGAAAGAACATACCTGATAAGCTAATGTCACGAGCTCGTTTTTCAAAAGAAACTCTGATTCCATAGCTTTTCAATTCTAGAGAATCAGCAAACAACGCGAGATTTAAATGCTATAATTTTGTCTGGAAATGTTACATGATATCTGTACTCTCGTTTTATTTCTTTTGTATCATCAAATATAATTAGTCATGTCGTTACGACAGATGTAATTTTTTACCATTTAGTTTTACTGTACACCCACAATTCAGTATTTATCCCTTTTCTTTTTTCTTTCTTCCTCGTCTTTCCACTTCAATTTTATATTCCATCTACGGATCACAATATTCGAAAAAAATATTTACAAAGTTCGCTCAAGACTTTCAAAATTCAAATTGAATGATTAAAAGAACAAACGTTCCAGAGCAACGAATATTTAAAAAGTCCGTTCAATATTGAGATCAGTTTATTCCTTTTATCCCTATTCACATTCTGTTAAGCGATGGTTTGAGGAATCTCTTCGGAATTTCATTTCAGAATTCAATCGATTCCATTCTTCCTTATAATACTGAATAAATTCAGTGAGAAAATGTTTTGCCTCCCGGTAATTTTTTCAAGAAAGTATCGTATACTAACATGGGAAAAATAATGGCCGCACCGCCTGAACACTGAACAGCCCTCTGGATGCAACCCCCTTTACACGAAGATCCTCGTTTGCAATTTACAGGCGCTCTGCACCGCGTCCCCAGTTCATGCTCCCCTCACAAATGCACAGCGTTTTATTAAATGAGCCACTTTTATTTTTATTTATTATATTATTCATGATGCTCAAACGAGTGTTAAATGGGTTTATCAGAAACCTCTCTGTGATCCGCTCCACTCCGCTTGCAGACAAAAACCGCCGCGCCGATATAACTCAATTATGAGACAACCGTGCGAGCGCTAATTCAGTGTTCGCATATGGTTTAGACGTGTTAAGCGGGTTGCATCCATTTTTGCGCGCGACCATGTTTTTTAATCGAGATCACCGTATATACATATGTATACTTACTTGCTTGTTATCTGCCGCCCCCTCTATTCTTTGTCTCTATAACTCTTTCTAATGCTATAGCCGTTAAATATAGAAAACAAACTGAACACTTTTGAAACACCAATTTTCGGTTTTTAACTGCGATTCATTTATTTTTCTGAATTAAACACGGAGCATATATATTTTGTAGGGTGAATACTGAATAGATTACCAACAACAGACGGATTACAACTTGTAGGTTTTTAGTACCTACGAAGTTTTCAAATTCAATTCTGCTGTAATATCCTTTCAAATAGCAATTTGATCGAGGTTTCTGTTACTCGTACTATCATCATAAATACTGGGTATTGTCATATTTTGTCAATTTAAACATTTAAAAATATAGAATTTCTGAAAATGTGGCGGTGCACAGTTGCACACTCTCAAATTCAACCTTTCTCGTGGATTTAAATGAACATAATTCGACGTTGCCAAATGTATACTTTGCCATTGATAATTTTCTATTAGTTTCAATTTCAATTTGATCTTGTATTTTGTGATCATTTCAAAGTATTCACTGTATATATTCTCCTGCAGCCTAACAATTTTTTTATTTTTACCCAAATTATTTTGGAGCTCAATTGAGCTAGCTATAGGAATATTCAATATTTTTTAAAACCTTCAATTCATTGATATTTCACCTTTTTCTTTCGTGTATAACATCAATTAACCACAAAATGCGTTGAAGTAATGAAGCATATCAGAATGGGCTATCTAAAATCCTTACTGGTTCTCGAAACAAGGAAATCTGAAGCATTGTAAGTAGCATATTTTTATATGGAAAGATCCAAATTGTCGGAATCATTATTTTGTATTTCCCTTCCTTCCATCATGATTCCTAGAATTTGAGCCCATGCCTTCCAGCTCCGTTGATTTTCAAAATACACAGACATAAAAGTTCTAATGAAAACGGCAGTGCGAGTAATTAAATTGTCCTTGGAAATAAACAATGATATCTCTGAAAGGGAAGTTATATTCTAAAAAGCAAGAATTTTTCGATGTTTGAAATTTCACTCAAAACCAACAGAAATTATATTTGATTTTAAAATGGCATATGGCTATGCGTAAAAATACTTCTTACCAGAAAAGTTATTTCTTGCGATTTCTTGTGATTTCAAGTAAAATCTCTGCATCAAAAAACTATTGCCCTCTTGACCGGAATTTCCGTCCAGAAACATTTTCTTTTTCAGGGACCATTTAATAAAAATTGCTCTACCGTTTTCACCAAAATATATATACATGTTTTTGTTTTTGTTTTTGTTTTGTTTTTTTTTCATCATAATTCATTTTGATTGTTCAATTTTTATTATTTTCATTCACGAGTAATTTGTTGAGCATCCTAATTATTCTGTGTCAAAACGGTACTCGAATGTTTTCATTCAAAATCCCCTCACATATGCGAGAACTGGGGGGTCGACCGTCAATTTTTTGAAGACCTTCAGTAAGCCGTGTTTAATGAACCTCAATTTACCGCCCTTAATTTCGATATAAACTCCGCAACGGACCGAATATACCGCGTATGTAAAATATTCGAACAGAGCCCATAAAAGCTGTCATAAAAGTCTACGGAAGCATCTCTTTGGTGGTCCATAAAGCGATCCTTATTTATGGAAAAGTTTGCCACCGCCTCATCTCCCATACCACCGGCCCAGCCCGACCCAGCCAGATTAAAAGCGACGCCTTGTTGTAGTTTTTGCATACCCATCAGAGCAATAGGGGTCGGAAGAAGAGTCAATTTAAATTTCAATGCACTGGTGCCGGTTGTGGCAGGCAAATTGAACAAATTTACTTAAAAGGGGAGTCATGGGTAAAAAATGTGAAAAAAAAAAAAAATGGGTTTTTTATATATTCAAATTCTGCATATCCTCAGCTTTCATTCAAGCCTATGTTTTTGAAAATCTGATGAATATATCACAAGTTATTTGCATTTTTGTGATGCGCGGCTAGTTTCAAGTTACCACCCTGAGATCTGTAATTTGCCCTGGAACTTGGAAGAAATCTCCATGGATTTCATCAAACTCTCTGAATATTATTTTTTTACAGTTGGCAGTAGTGGTTTAGTTCATTGTTTTCTCCGCTAGAGAGTAGCATCGATCAGCTGGCTCAGACAGCATATTTGTCTCTGGATGAAACAGCAAAACAAATGTTTACTTTCGTGAGTTGAGGTTAGAGCTCAGTCAGAACTTTCGTTTGGATTTTGTTATGTCGGTTTAGTTTTCGAGTTTCTTTTAAATATATTATTTGTTTAAATATGCCGAGAGCAAAGACTTCTTATCGTAAAAAGAAAAGTAAATATTTCGGTATCAATCGGGTCGTGCGTGCCCCTGAAGTTGTTGAAAATGTACGAATTGATGATGAACCGCCGATGGAAATTAGTGCTAATGTTAGTGATGTTGTGAGTGAACTTTCGGACAGTGAATTGATGGAACTGGACATATCTTCTCAAGATAGTGCTTCGAAACGGAAACTTTTAGATTCTGAGAGTAAGTACTCAGCTTTCTCAGAATCATGTAAGGATTTCAATGACATTATTCAATTGCGATGTATTCAAGATGCACTTCAGAATACTGCGTGTTGCAAAAAATGCCATAGTAAATTAACTGTTACTGCAAGCTCAAGAGCTGGCTTGAGTTTTAATCTTGTGATTAAATGCACAAATTGTGAAAATTCATTTTGTACTCCCAATAGTAAGAAGTTGGAATGCAAGAAAGATGAAATTAATGTGCGTTTAGTATACGCGTTTCGCAGTGTCGGCAAGGGAGAAGACGCAGCAAAAATCTTTTGTGGAGTAATGAATATGCACTCTCCTTCACAGTTTTTTGATTATAATAAGATCCTTCAACCTGCTGCCAAAGCAGTGTGCCAAACTTCTATGAAAGAAGCAGCTAAGAAAGCTGTAGAAATGAATGATGGAAATCTGGACATTATTTCTTCGTTTGATGGAACTTGGCAACGACGCGGGCACTCATCCCTCAACGGTGTCCTTTCTGCAATCAGTGTTGATGTTGGGAAAGTTTTAGATATCAACATCCTATCTAAGTACTGTCGTTGTAAGGAAAATCATGGCCCAAATTGTGAGGCAAACTACGCTGGTACTAGCGGTGGAATGGAGACGAAAGGAATTGTTCAAATGTTCGAACGCTCCCAAGAGCTTTTGGGGGTACGCTACAAAGAATATTTAGGTGATGGAGATTCTTCCTCTTTCAGCAATGTGGTAGCTGCAAAGCCTTATGGAGAGAACTTTCAAATTGAAAAACGAGAATGCGTAGGACATGTTCAAAAGAGGATGGGAACTCGACTCCGTAATTTCAAGAGCAAAATGGGCAAAACACAATTGGCCGATAAAAAACAAATTGGAGGTCATGGACGTCTTACTGGTAATGTCATACTTGAAATTCAGTTGTACTATGGCTTAGCTATCCGGAGAAATACAGGAAACCTGGAAGATATGCGAAAAGCAGTTTGGGCCACATTTTTTCACCTATCCTCGTCTGACGCAAAACCAAACCACAATTTGTGCCCGAGAGGGCCAGAAACTTGGTGTAAGTATTGGAAGGCTGTTGCACAAAAAGAGAAGTATGAACATGCAAAACACACTCATCTTCCTGAAATAGTCATGAATGAAATAAAACCAATTTTTAGAGACCTTGCCAATCCTGAATTGTTGAAAAAATGTCTACACGGAGGAACTCAAAACCCCAATGAGTCGCTGAACAACACAATCTGGTCGCGCATACCCAAGAAGACTTTTGTGATGCTGAATACTCTGGAAATAGGTGTCTATGAAGCAGCTGCATGTTTCAACGAGGGTAACATTGTCAAATGCCAAATATTGTCACAATTAGGAATAAATCCAGGTATGGAATGTGTCAAAGCAATGCAGAGACTGGATCGAATTCGAATTCAAAAAGCCGAAAAAGCCATCGAGGAAATAGAGAAGAAATGTCGACAAGCACGCAGTGCAGCCAGGGCAAAACTTGAGGAGAAATTTAAAGATCAAGAGGACCCAAATAATCCATCTTATTCTGCTGGAGGACATTGAAAGGTCAGAATTCATTTGTACATCATAAAATTGTGAAAATAAACTGTATATGCAAAACTTCAATCGTCTTTTTTGAAAATCACATTATTTTTCATTAAAGTACACTTTTCTCAGGATCTAATCAAGATAATTGCAATTTTTTTTTTTTTGTTTTTTTCCTGGCCTTTTCCTCTATATACACTCCATTGCTTTTTTTCATGGTTTCTTTAGAAAAAAAATAAACCTCCTCTAAAGGTCATGTAAGCTTAAAATTTTGAATTTTTTTTCAAAAATTCAAAAAAGGGTCCAATTTTTAAAATTTTCAAAATTTGAATGGAGTGGACATAGAAGAAAGTTCAAGGAAAAGAAAAAAAAAAAAAAATCCGAAAAATGTTCATTAGTTCCTGAGAAAAGTGTACCTTAAGTCGGGGTGTTTAACATTGTTTAACATGGTACTCATGACTCCCCTTTAACTAATTTTGAGATAAAATTATACGTCTCCACCTTTCTTCAAACGAAGCACTGGTGCTTGAAACATTTGACTGGCAGGTGCAGTTGTACTATACGGAGTAAATTTGACAATTTTTTTCTAATTTCTACATAAATAAATCAAATTTATAATAGCTTTAAGGCATCTAGGTGTCAGAAATTATCTTTAGCCCCTCCCACTCGAATTTCGAGTATATTTGACAAAATAATACTTGCATTTCACTCTAATGTCGGATAAATTCGACATAAATCAGCACAAGAAAAAAAACGAAAAAATAAATTGATGAGTGATGTTAAAATATGACCAAACCACCTCACATCACACATACTTGCGATATGGCAGAGCTATCGATTGCGGGTTTCAGAGCTTTTAATCTAATTAACGAATAGATTTTGGGAGTTTTTAGCGCCACCATTTGTTTGTATATGCTTATTATTATTATTTAGCAAAATTTTGTGCAACCTAATCGTTGAAAGCTAATTATACAGCTTTTCAAGAGTCAAAACAGGCAGAATGACCTTTTGACTCCTCAAAAGCAGTGCAATTTCAATGTATCAATTAATTTACAATTTATTTTTGTTGAATTTGCTAAAACAAACACTTTAAACCGAAATATTCTTTAGTTTTGTGGCTTTAAACATTTAGTCGGATTTAGGCGAATTGTATCTGTGATCAGACAACAATGCATAAGAATAATAAAATACTGCCGTTGCGTTGTTTTGGAGGATCGAATTTTATGTAAAACACGGCGCACTTTGGTGATGTGAGATGGAACAAAAAGTGGCAAAAAATCAGTGAAAACAAGTCATAAAACATCATGCGGTTTCGAGCTTTCAACCTTATATAATTTCAAAATTTTCAGTCACATTTCTAGGATTTAAATAACTTATTGAAAGTGTTCTATGTGGTAAAATTTGGTTTTGGAAGTTTATAAATTATAAATGCATGATAAAGTTCCTTTCTGATGTTTGGCCACTTTTTGCCAATCTCATACCTTAGTGCGGCGTGCACCGCTTTGTATATTGTATATGCTTCACCTCCTTCGTTGCCGGTGAGTTCAAAAAAATCTTCAGGTTTCCTATTTAAATCAATGTAAAAATTCGAAGAGTTTTTTCGGGGCACAATCTGGCAACCATGCTCATCTCTCACCAGCAACGCCGAGCGTGCGTTGAGAACTGAGCGGTACTCTGAAAATGCTCCGCGTCGAAAAAGTACTTTGAGTTCAATTGATTTTGATCGTCAACAGAAATTCGATAAATCTACTTTCTGCAAAATCGTTCGTATACTTTGTATCTATGGATAACGTCCTGTAGCTTCTGTGAAGCCGAGTCACGACGTAAATGCCCCAGTGAAGAAGTTTCATAAACTCTGTTCCAATATTCCATATGGGCATGGAAATCGCATAGATTTCCGTTTAAATTCAAGCCACAAAGTCACTGAAGTTCGCAGCAGATCTATTGCAGAAAAATATAGTTTTGCTCCTTTTTCGTGATCTCAAATATTTCTAGACCTCGCCGCGAAGCGCAGCAATTGTAGACCGAATGCAAGAAGATCTGTGATATTTTGTGTAGTTAACTGTTCGTACGCAACTGTCGTGGTTTTGCATATACCGGTAATTGAAGGCGCCGTTTGTTTAGTTAAATACTACATCACGGTTCATTTCTATTTATTCTCATTTCTCACACGTTTCCAATAGTAAGGCACCCAGAAAACCTTTCGGGGGGGGGGGGGGGGATTCGCTCAGTAAATTTCTGGGGGGGGGTGGAAAGAATACTGCCTAATTTAGACATTTTTAGCAAAAGAAAAATTCTCGGCTCTACGAGCGATGTAACTTCCCTCTCCCCAAATTCAAATGATTTATCCAACCTTTTTCGAAAAACACAATCAGAGTTAGCTTTTACGTATCAAAAAATAAAGTTGTGATATTCCTAATGAAAGTGTTTTAAGCAGAGCAGCCGTTTCTGTTTTCCGTTAAAATTTTACGGTTTTATTAAATTCCGTATAATTCGAATGGGTTTTAACGCAATGAAAGCACGTTGGAGCATGCACATGTAGAAAAGTTTTGCCGTCAGTAGGTTGACCAGTTCTGATCTGCTTTGGATGACTGTCTTCATAACGCGTTCTGCGTCAAAATTGCAAAGTGACCTGAAAATATGAAGTTTCCTTTAAAATAAGGTTTCTCCACGGAGAAAAAAGATTGGTGTAATTTACCATCATGATAGCTGATTTTGACCTCTGCAAAAACGATGGTAAATTTCACCAGATTGATGGAGAGGGTAACAAAAACTCTGGTATAATTTACCATCATGATAGCTGATTTCGACCTCAACAAGAAATGATGGTAAATTTTACCAAATTTTTTGTTACCCTCTCCACCAATCTGGTGAAATTTACCATCATTTTTGCAGAGGTCAAAATCAGCTATCATGATGGTAAATTATACCAGTCTTTTTTCTCCGTATCTCTTCTCCAAGACCACCATCGAGACTTATTGTGTGGGAACTAGTGCCTTATTCTTTTCCGTTTTTTTTTTCTTTCATTTTTCGTGCAAAATACACCTCTCGGTCAATGATCACAAAATGGACCTTTGACTCTGAACCGTCAGTAATGAAAGAGCCTTATTGAAAGTCATCAATCTTGTAATGATGTCTGTCTGCGGAATCAAGACGGTGTGGTTTGAATCTATTTTCAGCTCGAAACTTCAACGCCTTCACTTACACCCGCAATCCGCATACCACCCACCTAGCTGTGGACCAAATGGCTGATTGTAATGTAGAAGGAGACCATACTACGTAGGGAATCAATAGCACTTATTCCTTTTCTGCTCCAAAACGTGGTATTTTCTTTTTTAAAAAAAAAAAAATTACACAGATTTCATCCAAAAATATACGATATGCAGGTTATCTTATAGGGTTACTGGAGCACATTGGGACCGCATGTTTTCCGAGGAACGCTTCAGAATTGCACCCTTTCGAAATAGACTAAAACTAATGGTGCTTTTTTCGGACGATTTCTCCAGATGTATCGAGAGCTGTTAAGAGGAGAACGTAGAAAGTCAAAAGAGGTGGCTGTGAGCCGGAGAAGGGGAGAGGGGTGGGGGGCGAGGTGTATAGGGCGGGAGAAAAAATACTAAAATAAATACCGACGTCAAGATTTCTGTGTACCGACCGTTCGTTGAGTCTGCGAATGACGAATGCTTTGTCGGTGTTTATTTTCACTTAGGAAAAAGTAGCTCCCCCGTTCAAGCTCCGAAATCGCGGTTAAGGAAACGGGTGGGTAGAGGGGGGGGGGAAGAGGGGGGAGGGTATGAGGGGAGAGTGTTTCCGTGGGGAGCATCACCTGTTGTGCCAGCACAGATTGATTCCAAAAACCATTCACGATTTTTCCTCCGCCCCTCCCCTTTTTTCTCGCCCCCAATGAATGTTTAATGCGAGTTTTCCCTTCCCCCTCCTTTTTTTTTCTTTCTACCCCCCGATTTCTATTCTCGCTTTCTTTTCACTTTTTTTTTTATATTTCTTTCCACGTATCATTTTTATTTATTTATATTTCCTTTGCCTTCCTCTATGCCCGACCTCCCTTTTCACCCTCAATTTTTTCCCCGCCCATTTCCTTTTTTCATTTTTCGTATTAAGTGGTGTCATTTGTCAACTATTGAAAAACCCAAAATGCCTGTCTGGGCATCCACGCAAGTATTTCTCCTCATTGTTGGATAATTTCAGCCCTTTACACGTGTTATATATATACCCGTGCGCGTCACGACTTTGAGAATGAGGGGGGTTGTAGGGATGGATGTTGCGGTATGAGATGGTCGTGGGGGAGGGGGGGAAGAGGTAGTGGGGGTATCTATTCGCGCTTACACTTACCCTGCTTCTTTTGGCGTTCTACACCCCCCCCCCCCCTAAGATGCTGCTCTTGCTGTTCACTTTTAAATCATTAATCACTTTACCTCCTGTATTATCACTTGAATTTTCGCTCGCCGTGTGCTGTGCCGCAAATACGAAATACCCGGCCGCCAGCCTCTTACCCCTCACCCACAGCCTTGGGTGACGCACATTGGACGGATCGCATCCAGAAATTCATCCGTAGTTCAACCCTTTGGTCAAGTTATGTAAAAAACGGTGTAAAAACAAAACTAACTGAGAGACAAACCTATGTGTACTGTATAGTAGGCAATGGGGTTGAAGCACACTTTTACTGCGAGCTATATTTAAGGGTAAATTCAGCTTCACAAACCTGTGCAGATAACGATGATGGCACTAAAAACTCACAAAATCTACTCCTAAACTCATGGAATGCTTTCAAATGCGCGAGCGTAATGGCGACGTTGGTCACTAATGAAGGGAAATCCCTATCTTAATTTCGTCACAGACACCAGAGTAATATCTGCATCCGATTAATGGTACGTGCTGTGACATCTGGTGACACCTGTATTAAAGGAAAGTTGTCTCTTATTGGTCACTCCTTGGTGGAGTTACAGTATTATTAAATGGTAATCTGCCCAATTCCGCCATTACGCTAGCTTAGTTGAAAGCATTTCATGAGTTTAGGAGTGAATTCCGTGAGTTTTTAGTGCTACCATCGTTATTTTTGCAGGTATTTGAATTGGAATCGACCCTTAAATCGCTTACAACAAAAAGTTTTGAACAGCCCCATTGGAGCTTATACCATCCGTCAGAACCCGTTTAGCTTATCAAAAACACAAACAATAACACTTTGAATTTTGACTTTTTGAGAACGAGCACACCTTCTAGCTGTTTTATATGAGGTTTTTTTTTTAAAAAAAAAAAAAAAAAAAAAAAAAAAAAAAAAAAACTGTTTAATTCGGCCCAGAGACAGACAAGCTTCTGCATCTGCCCTAAAGGTATCGTACCATTGAGCGATGCCAAAGAAGCGGCCAAGCAGCCCTGGCTGTGAGCTTGAAAACAAGTCTCACACAAACACAAGCGGAGCTCACTCACACGGTGGCATGCGATGTGCGAACTTGGTATTAGACGCTCACAAGTATACTACAATCAGTGCACGCTCTCTCGCTTGGTATGAAATCCAACGCTAGACATGGCACGCTTTTGTAGATGGCGAGCATCAGGGGGGTGTGGAGCGCTTGTGTCGGTACGAACGTCGTTTGCTTCCCTTGGTGTGCGTGTATTACTGTATAAATGTTTCTGTCACATTTTATATTCTGCCAAGAGACACTATTAACTTTTATGCATGATTTATGTTGATTTCCGATTTCAACCCCCCCCCCTTCACCTTCCTTCCCCCCTGCCTTTCCTCTTCCTCCTTTTTCTGGTCCCGTGAAGAAATTCTCAATTAATTATCTTTTCTCTGAGAACATGCTTCTTATACCCTTCGCCCCCTTCGCACCACGACCTCTACCCTTACGCCCTCTTCTGCTCTCTGAGCCCTTGCTGGCCTTGCTGCATGAAATATTCTCGGCAACTTAAAATATTCTTTCGTATACGTATGTTTTGTGTAAGTGTGGTGCAGTGACGCGCGGCTCGAGAGTGGCGATTTATCGATGTCACCTCCGTAAAAAACCTATGGGGGATTTGTTTTCATGGGGTTCGTTTGCTTTCTTAAGAAATCGATACTTTACCATGATTGAAAACGGAAGGAAAAAATAACTTCCCGGTGACATGAAAGATTACGAAATATTGGCTGTCACAGTTCGATCAGTTAGTTACAAACTTCCAATCATTTTGTGCGTTATATGAATCAATAGCTCACGAATAAATATCCTTACCAAAAAGTGTGTTTTTATAACAGCAAATCCATAAATATTGGCCTCCCTACCATCCCAAGCAAGTTACAAATTTGAAATCACGAATTAACAAAAACTACTCATTTTGGTTCAGAAATTAAATCAAAATGCAAAATGATTGAGTTAGAGATAAATAACCAAAAAAAAAAAAAAAAAAAAAAAAAAAACCTTTGAATTTTGTAAAATGCATTTATTGAATTTATGAGTGAGTTTCGAGACTTCTTGATGCTTTTTAATGTGATTTTCGCATAACTTTACTTAGGTTTCGATCTGTAATAAAGCTACGGCAAAGTTTTGCACCAGGACGATTCTTATAAATCCATACAAATACTACAAAAACTCACTTTCGAGTTTTGGGCACGTCATGTCCGATAATTTGCTGACTCAAAAACACAGCTGCGTGCGCCGTGTCGGTGAAGGCAGAACCGGCAATCTGGCAACTGTGGATTCTTCCCATTTTAATGTATGAAAAGCAATCGATTAGTTGATCAGCCATGGCCCCCTCAAGAATCGATTGTTTCCCATACGTTCAAATGGAAAGAATATACATGGTTGTCAAATTGCTGAATCCGCTCAAGCGTGTCGGCTTGTTGTGGATATGATGCGCTGAACAGTGAAAAGGTCTGCTCGTCAGTCAATTTTGAATTTTCTCATTTAAATTAAAATCCATGCATTACATTGACGATGTCTTTGTAACATCTATGTACGCCATCGTAACTATAGCGATACTTTGCTGTAGGCCAATCGTTATTTAAGTATATCTATGTGGATCAATTTTCTGCAAACAAATCATGAATAGTTTACTGTCACACCTTCAGTGGCGTCGCCTGCCGGCGTGCAATCTAGTAACGTTGCAATTTGTATACGTTTTAGCCCCATAGAAAAAATCAATTCATGTAGTGCACTGTGCACCTTCAATTGTTCGACATTTATTTTCCATGCGTTAAAATGTACAAAAATCACCGTTGCCAGATTTCACAATACGTCACAACACAGCACACCTTTCAAAGAAAACGTCAGTGGGACTGTTGCACACTTTTTCGATAAGCAATTCAAGGGTCGATTCAGGGGTCAAAACTCGACACATACGAATAGCAGCACTAAAACCTCACGAAAGCCACTCCTAAACGCATAGAATGATTTTAAATGCGCCAGCGTAATGACAGCGTTGTACACTAATAAAGGGAGATTCTTTTATTGATTTCGTCACTCTCTCAATGCTGACAAGGAACCAAGGTACAGACCAAAGGTACCGAACCAAGGACCAGAGTACTTGATTATAGACACCAGAGTAGTGATTCACATCGATCTCGTGACACCGGTGCTAATGGAAAGTCGTCACTGATTGGCCACTTCTTTATGGAGTGACAATATTGACAGATAGCAAATCTTTCATGATTAGTGTCCAGCGCCGCCATTACTCTCACGCATTTAAAAGCATTTTATGAGTTTAGGACTGAGTTTCGTTCGTTTTCAGTATGCTAGCCAGAGTTATTGTTGCAGGCTTTATATCTGAATCTACCCTTCAATAGCTTACAGAAAAAGTGTTCAGCAGACCCATTCGTTGGTGAAGATTTTAATCTCAACTAATGGCCTGCTGTAATGGTTACACTGCTATACTTTTTGTAGAATTTGGCAACAAGGTATAACGTCTGGATAGTGAATGAATATTAATTGAGAGCCCTGCGATTCCTTTCTTTGCCCTGTTTGCCTTGCCGGAGGAGGCTTTTTTTTCTCTCTTTTCAAGTAAAAAAGGAGATTCTTTTGAGTCATTCATTTTCCTTATGCATAAAGCCCTTCGCTCAACGAGTGGTCGGCTTTTTGTTTCGGGGATTTTTCTTTTCCCTCCCGCATCCCTACCATCCTCCCTCTCCTCTCCCCTCCTTTCTTCTTCTCCCTCTTCTTTTGCACGTGCCAGACTTAGAGAATCTTTGATTATTATAATTAATGAAGTTTACTTCATCTCCCCTTCTCCTCTATTCTTATTTTATCCATTTCATCTGCACTCTCATCACCTTGTTTGTAAATAGGCAAACGAGACCATCTTTGAGTATCAGTGAAACCTTTCCCCTAACCACCGCACCACCTTTACCTTTTTCATCTACTATCCAATCACACCTCAACTTCAATGGCGAAGAGTTCATTATCCTCATTTTCCTTCCTTTTTTTCATGTCCAAGCTATTGGACCATCTTATAACTCTCAAGTATTAAGGGCTTGGTGCTTTGCCAATTAATAGTACATTTGAGGTGTGAATCAAATACTTACGCGAAACTAAACGCAATAAAGTACCCCGCACATAGTAATGGACAGTAGCGTAATCTAAGGGAGTTACGTCCTTTTTTCCCGTACAGTATTCCCTATGAGCAAGGAAATATTTTGGCAATATTGTGACAATATTCTCGAACATTGCGGAAATGATTTTTTCAAACATTACAGCAATGCTGAGGAAATATTATTTATGGGACTCCGCAAATATTTCTTAAGAACATTTTCGTAATATTTGATAAAAGCATTTATAAAATTATTTTTTAGAATTGTTTCTTCAATATTTGTTTTAAATATTTGCCTAGTCCCATAAATAATATTTCCTCAGTATTGCTGCAATGTTCACTGCGTATATTTTGATTAAATATTTTGACAATTGTTTCTTTTAAATGTTTTATTGAATATTTTATTGAATATTTCATAGAATGTTTTTTCAATATTTGTTTTAAATATTTGCCTAGTTCCATAAGTAATATTTCCTCAGTCGACTTATATTTAGTTATTTATGGAAAGAAAGGGAAGATCAAAGGGTAGATGAAGGTTATAATTTAACAGTAGGGAGGAGGGAAGACAAGTGTGCCTAATTTTATGAAAGATTGTTTAGTATTTATAAGAGAGGACAGTTCTAAAGATGCCTCTATTGAACCGAACGTATTCCTGCAATAGCGACGTCTCAGTAATAATGTCTGATGTAATGAGACAGGTATGCTTTATACTTTTCTCCAGATGGGATGCCACTAAAAAGAAAATGGTTTGAATCTGCGGAAAGTTGAGTTTTAGAGTGGATTTTAAAGGTAACTAGATGATAGATAATATTAATATGTATAGATTTATGAATGGAACTGATTACGTTAAAGACGCTTGAAAGGAAAGAACAAAGAAAAAAGGTGAATAAAAATAATAAATAAAGAGATAAATGAATATATTTAGATGCGAGGGAGCGCGCGCCATCTAGTGGTGCGGTTGTGCACCCGTAGTCGCGGTGGAAAGTTGCGATCGCGCGGACCGCGCCTGCGCTGTTCACCAATAGATCGCGCTGATGCTGCGTGCTTGGTACAGTGACTGGATAAACCACAGTGCGGTCATTTTGGTCGTCTTTCTGATTGGTCGGATTCCTTACATCGCGAATTTGAGCATTTAGAAGTATTTTAACAGTTTTATAGGGTTCTCGTAGGCAAGTTAGACACGACAGAAGTTCTTCTGTCAAATTTGAAACATATTGGTTCGCAAAATCAAGAGAAATCAACGATTCCCCTTAACTGACCCCCCGCGGATGCGCACCCAACTTAACACGGGCGCCATAGGGAGGAAGTGCTTTCCTGAGTCACTAGTAAAAAATATCGCAACCCCCCGCCCTAAAAATGGTTTACACACAGCATTAATGACTATTTTCAGACGGGGGGTAGAGAAAATTTCATTCCGAAACCCAGGAACAATCCTACTCTCCATGCTGCCCATGCTAAAGTGGGTGCACTATTGAGGGGTGGAGGGCAAATGGCCGCACTGTGGTTTATCCAGTCACTGTAGTGCTTGGCAAGCTTAGTTGACGCTTAAAATGTTGTAGCAAGTGGCGCGAACACTTGTAAAAGTTGGAAGTAAATTTTTAAAACGAACAATCCAAAATAGTTTATACAAGTTTATTTAAAACATTGCCCATGTATTGTTAAAATTAAAACATTGTAAAAATATGTTTTTTACAATGTTACATTGAATATTTAAACAACTTATTGTCATAATGTTGTGCTAAAATGTTATTAAAATGTTATATTATTATTATTTTTTTTAATATTGCAAAAATATTTTAAAGAAATATTATAAAGAAATATTTTTTTTAAAGTTGAGACAATGTTCATGTAAATAATTTAATTGAGTGTTTGAAACTATATTTAATAATAACATTGCAATAACATTTATTTCGAATGTAAAATTCCAACATTGAAAAATCACATTTTTAAAATGTTGTTTTGAAATGATTCACGTGAATGTTGCAAGTAAACATTGCAAGAATACTGCACCTGAAAGTTCAATTTCAATATTGCAAATAAACATTGTAAAAATGCTGCTTCTAAAAGTTTCATTTCAATATTGCAAATAAACATTGCTGCAATATTGTTTTTTGGGCCTTGTTCATAGGGTTTTGGATGGGGAGGAAGGAGTATTGTTTAGCCCCCTCCCCCCAAATTTTACTGAAAAAGAGAAACGCATATAAACTAAATGGAGAGAAGAAAGAATTACGATTCTCGATCAATTTGATGAATTATTGAGAGAAACCCGTTATAGTTAGTTTTCCACGGAATCGTTCTCAGAATTTCAAGAGCATTTTGTGAAGTTTGTCTTCCTTTGGTTTCAATGTTAGAACTGTCTCTCAAGAATGAGTATTTAATTCGGTCATAACCTGTATAAACCGGTGATTTTATTTTCTTATATGTACAAATATGTACAAAAATCCTCGCTGAGTTTTTGTAGAAATGAAAATTGGAGAATAGGTTTATGAGTTTTTGAAATCTGGCTATCGCACTATATCAAGAGTCTGATCTAATATGCTTTTACAGATTATAAAATCTTATAGCCTAATATCCACGAGGAATTATACACATAAAGTTTTAAATGCACTATCTCTCAATTCGACTATTTTTGATTTTTTCTTCTCTCCGCCAACGGTAAGTTCGCTCGGAGAAAAAAATAAAAAGATAGATAAATAGGAGTATACCTCCCTCTTTTGGATCCTTCATGCTCGACTCATATTTACCTATAAGTTTCGTTCATATCAAAATAGAATAAATACAGGTATACATAAATAGGTCGAGTCGCTGTTTTAGAATAAACTTTCAACTTATATTCTCTCTACTTGCGAGCTGTTGCTGTCAAAATCATGGATGGTCGGCTGCCTCGCATACACGCGGCAAAAGCAGCTTCATGCTTGGAAGTAGATGAGATTCTATAATGAAAAGTTTCCAAGAACTTTGATGTCTAACGTAGGCATGAAGTATTTTGAACACCCCGCCTTCCCCCACGGTAGTAAGAAGGAGCTACTGTTCTTTTCGTCTCTCTTCCCTGTTAAGTGAGCATTTCATTAGCAAATGCTCCGTTTCGTCGGCTGACTGGTTGACTCAAGAAATGCAATGAAGCGGTATGCAAGCATCAGTGGCGTCGCGTGCCATCTGGCAACAATGCAACTGCTCCATTAAAACTCATTAAATATATCGAATTTTCCTTGTGCACTGTGCACTCCCTGAATTCGATCTTTCACATGAGTTTAAATGGATAGAATACATTGTTGGCAAATTGCACGCGACGCCATTGGCAAGCATATTGGGATGCATTAGCAGGGTGCGCAGCTCACCACAAATGACTACACAATACACGCATGTGAACCTAATTTTAACACTTTCTTCAACTTTATCTAGATACTTATTCCTATTTTTGAAAAGTGCCATTTGAAATATATGGAGGATGAAAAAGATGGGGGTTTCAGGTCAATCGGTCTACAGTAATATGAACTATGAACAAAATATCTACTTTTTTTGGTCCACTGACAAAATGTCTACGTAGTAAGTACTAAGTATGTCCACACAAAAAAATTCTACGTTGGAAAACGACCACATTCTAAAAATGTCTACATCTTTTATGTCCACGAAATAAATGTCCCTCGCATATTAACGCCTCTACTCACTTACAGTACGTCCACTTTTTTTTGTTTTTAGAGCATGAGTGTCATGCTCTATTGAAATCGTTTCTACAAGGTCAATAATGCTTTTCTTATAGGAACGGCATGGTTCGGGGGTCCGCTCGGGGGATCGCTTGGTTTCAGTATCGAGAACGGGTCCTCGAGGACCGATTGACCCATGTGATTCCGCCAATCCGGTGTCCTCCCAATTTGTCGCTTTTTCTTTGTGGCGGGAGTTTTTGGCCAAGATTGAGGTTAAGCATTTTTGGGAATGTAATTACGTTACTAATTTGGATCAGACTTCAACGAAATTTTCTGTATGAGATATTGGGGTTTTATATCAGAGGATTGTGTCCATGTTTCGTGTATTCTGCGATTTAAAATGCATTTAGATGATTTCAAATTTCCAATCCTGTTATTGTTGATGTTTCGGTCCGCTAAAAGAGTTCGTTTGGGGAACGCGATCGGCGTTGCGTTTTAAGGTGAATCCTCAGCGACCTGTAGTAAGATTCTCATCCGCTAGATAACGCCACTGTTCCGCGGTCCTGAAACCATGCTTTTTCCGCCTTTAATCGTTAATTGCGAGAGCTAGAGTTAACTTTTCGAAAATGTAAGAACGTTGCGTTCTAGATCAAATCCTAAGGAAAATTTTAAGACCATTCCGAGCCATGGACGAAGATATAACTAAGAACTGCCGACTTCCTATCTCCGCCCGTGTTAAAACCTGTTAGCGGGTTTTCGAGCGCGACCGCAGCGCTCCAAGCAGCAGTAAGGGTCAACTAAAAGCGAACCGCTGCAGCGGTGGCCGCTCCGGCTCCCTTTCTCCCATGCCTTCCCGCAAATGTATACCGTGTAGGTAATTTTAATCACGATTGAACGAAGGGAACAAATGATCAGCGAATTAAAAGGAAGCAAAATCCGCTAAAAAGCAAACGTCTGGAGTATTTCTTGAAAGATTCCTGAATTGTCGAAAATGATTAATCAAGGACTGAAATACTATACACCACAGTTAACCTCAAAACGGAATCAAACAAGAAAGAGTACATAGACATTTGTTTTATTAGTAGAGATCAGGCGACTCATTTAATTTGCTGATGATTTCTGTTACCTTGTCCAAAGTTGATTCTGGATTTCCCTTGCTTTCGATCTTCCATTGAGATACTGAGTTATCTGATCCTCTTGGGTCGCCGACAACAGTTGACAGCCATGCCATAACAGACCAACTCCAACAACGGTTTTAGCAGTAGCACAGCATGTGAGCATGGACACATCGCCAGGATCGCTCACTTGAAAGAGTAGTTCAGCTGACCGCTGCTTGGAGCGCTGGGGTCGAGAGCAAAACAGGACTAACAACAGTCTAGTTATATCTTCGTCCATGGTTTTGCGACGACCTCCCGTCCCCTTTGCCCTCCCCACGAACTACTGCACCTACGCCTACAACAGTTGCTTGCCGCGTTGTGCAGATTGCATGAATGATGTGTGTCCATCTACTTCATCCCAATTTCACAGCCATCACGGATGCCACGCCCGCCACGGGTCTTCTACCTGGTTTTATGCGACATCGGTCATCGTGGCTCAGTGTTACATGGTAATCAGCGAGGGATTCGGGAAAGGCACGCCCCCCCCCCCAACTCACGGTAGCCTTTGCCTTTTTTCAACAGAAAAAATCCCATAAATTCCTCCCTGCAAATTTGAAAATTCATAGGCGTGAAGCCCCCCCCCCCTAAAAGAATTTTCTGGATCCGCCATTGGTAGTAATTTTTGCGGCACACTACGCCGGATTCCCGTGCAAATTCCTACACTTACCTTTCTCCCTTATCTGTCAATGGGCCCCCCCCTAATTCAGAAAAATCAAAACTTTACAATAAAAAAGAATCGGAACATTCGAAGATCAAATAATAACGAAAGGAGTATGAGTTAACAAACTTTATTCTTAGTTTACTTTACAATTTTAATTAGGGGCGTAATTTAGGGGGGGGGGGCAGGGCGGGAAGTAGCCCCCCCCCCCTAAGCAGTGGTGCCCAACCACCCCTTGCCACTATACAGCTCGCCCCCCAGTTTCAGGATTCCTCTCCCCCCAGATCTAGACCTCCCCCTGATTTTTACCCCCCCCCTCCTGATTCAGACGACATCATCCTTCCCACCCGTCATCTCCCTCGCCGAAAGAAGTTTTAAAATCTACTAGTATGAACGTGTCTACATTGGCAACTACCGTTGGCAACGAGAATTTTGCGAACTTCCTTGAAAATTCAGAATCCTCTGGTCGATAATTACATGATTAGAGAATGTATAGGCAAGAGTTTTGGTTTTGTTAATTTAAATAGGTTAACTCTTAGAATTCATCAGGACAATGAAAATAAAGAAGGAATAGTTGTACTCAGCTTTTTACTATTTCTATCATCTGATGCTGTCACTTTATTCATAATATCAAACACGTCAAAAATAGAATTACTTTTGATACAACTACATGCTACAATCACTTACAATTTCTACCATTTGGAAGGATAATTGATTTATTTTCTATTTTGGGCGGAAGTGGGGGGGGGGGGGGGTTTTCTAGACTTGCCCGTCTCTAGGTGGTGTCCCCTAGACCTTCCATTGACATTCAAAAAGTTGCCCCTCCGGGCAATTGTTTTGCGGGTGCCCATGTCTTTGTCCATGGTCTCTGAACCAGAAATTGAACGTTCTTTCGGTCTGTGGTTGCCTTCTTTTCTCATAAGTTTAGACACGGCCACCCTGTAAACCCCACAACAAGTTAAAAGTCCGCAATCCGCACCCTCGACCCGCAGCCACTATCAAAAGTAAATTGCCGGTTGACTTGCAGGTACTCTCCTCCTCCTCCCCCAACTTAGATTAGACACAAATATAAAATTAAAAAAAAAAAAAAAAAAAAAAATGAAAAATAGAATGTATGCCCCAGCAAAGGGCCCCCTCCACAGTTTTCCAAGAGAGGGAGCGACCCCCTTGCCAGCGTAACTCCGAAAAAATAATTCCAACTGGGGTCCAAGTAACTCAAGTAAGGTCTCAAAATGAAATCAGATGGATCCAAAATTTTAACGGCGAGTACCGGTAAGCTTACTCTTTTGATCGGTCCAAACCGAATTGCGATACATCGATTTACTCTCGAGATATCGATTTTTTAAAGGCGCGCGGTATAGGGTCAGAAATCTAAGATTCTCTAAAATCCGCGAATTTCGACTCTCATGGACCTAGCATGCGCCGTGAGAAGTCATATGTGAGTTTTTTGAGTTCACATGAAGTTCATTAAGGGCCCTGACAAATGTCGGACCGATAAAGTCTATATCGGGGGGGGGGGGGGGGGGCGTGGCCCCAACTCCAGCGTAAGTCTCACGTACAATGTCTAACTGCGGCCGCGGGAGGTCCCATAAGATCCGTTTAAAAACTTGGATGGATCTGAATTTTTTTCAAGAATTATCTAAAAGCTGAAGCTACCGCCCAATCCAAACCGCAGTGCGCAATCCATCGATTCGTTCTCGAGATATCGATTTTTCAAAGGCGTGCGGTCTTGTCAGATCGACCTTAGAGGGGCGCTGGAGGCTGGAAAAAGGCGAATTTCGTCTCTCACGAACCAGTCGTGTGCCGTATTATATCGGTTCCGCTTTTTTTCGGGTCCCAATGATGTCCCGAGAGGGCTCAATGCAGTTTCGAGCCAAAAAATATCATCTTAGGGGGACTTATTAAAAATATCAAACTACTCCCCGTTTCAGCGTAACTCTGACAAGAAATGTCTAACTGCGGCCGCGAGAGGTCCTGTAAGGTCATTAAATAAACTCGGATGGATCTGAAATTTTCGAGGTTGTCAGTCACAAGCAAGCGCTTTCGACCGGTGCAAACCGAATTGCAATACATCGATTCACTATCGAGATATCGATTTTTCAAAGGCGCACGGTCTTGTCAGATCGAACATTGAAATAAGCTGTGGATACTCTGTATCCGCGAATTTCGTCTCTCATGGACCGTTTAAGCTCCCTTAAAAATCGAATGAGCTTTTTTCAAGTTCATATTACGTTCCTTAAGGGCCTTGATGAGTGTCGGATGACATTTGATCAATATTAACATTCATTTTTTAATCTGAGACAAAAAGAGCTGAAACCATAAAGACGAAGAATTTCCATCGTGATGACTTTGGTTCAAGCGAGGAAAATTCTATAGAAGTCCCAAATAACTAGACTAGACTTTCCGGCTTGCTAGGATTGGTATTAAGAATTTCCTTCCTGATGACTTTGGTTCAGGCGAGAGAAATCTAAAAAAGTCCCAAATAACTAAACTAGACTTTGCGGCTTGCTAGGATTGGTATTGCGTCATCCGATTTTAAAGGAACTATCACTATCGAAATCGATTTTCAAAACCACAGTATTCACCTCGCCTCGTGAACAACTGTTTCAACACGCTATAAGTAAATTTTCATTCCCACTTTGACCTATCAAGTTATTTTTACAGCGATCACTGTTATACAAACACAAATGCAGCGTTGCGATTGACTTTGTCGCAGTTTTGTACTATCAATATGGAACTCCACACTTACAATGATTTACGGCCGACACTCATGCTCTCTTTGCTAACACTGTTCCAGTGTTGCAAGTTCCAACTTGTTTTTTTTTTTGTTTTTTTTTTTTGTTTTTTTTTTGTTTTTTTTTTTTTACAAAATCGTCCGCTATAATCTATCAACAATGTTTACAAATTTGAAACAGAAACGGACTCGTTGAAAATAAATCAGCGTACTGGTAATGAGAATGAAATGGAGAGTTAATCATCAATAGTATGAAGAATGTTTTCCAAAGTTGCAGACATTGTGAAAAATTAGCAGGCAATGTTGTGAAGAAAAAAGTGGACGTAATGTGAAATGCAGGGGACTTTTATGACTTTTATTTTTGTGGACGTAAAATATGGAGGTGTCTTTAAAATGTGGCCATTTTTAAACGTCCCAATTTTTTTCATAGACATTTTGTCAGTGGACCAAAAAAAGTACCTAGCCATTTTGTCCGTAGTCCATGTTTCTGTTGACCGACTGACTGGAAACCATCTGGAAGAGGATTGAAGGAGTATGCGATAAATGGAGAATTTAAAAATATTTGATTAAGGAACTGACAGAATATATTGAGAAAAGGTTAATTCGATATAGATGAAATGGGTACCTATAAAGGAACTTTAAAATTTAATTTGGAAAATTTTAAAATTCGGAATAAATCTCAAGGTTGGTCCGAAAGTCATATAGGCTTGAGATTTCCTCCGAATCTCAACATTTATCATCCTCAATTTTAATTTTTCTCAGTGTATTCCATTATCTCTAAATCCAATAATTCAAATTTTCCACCTAAAGATCCTTTCCTTAATCTTCTCCTAGTTGGTCCTCGTCTCTGTTTTATCCTCCACGTATTTCAAATGGCCTTTTTCAAGTCGAGCGGAAGTTTTAATTTAAAGTGTAAGAACGTGTTAATATTCGGCCCTAAGTCTCCCTTTCTCTCTCTCTCTCTCTCTCTCTCTCTCTCTCTCTCTCTCTCTCTCCCTCTCCCTCTCCCTCTTTCTCTCCCTCTCTCTCTCCCTCTCCCCCTACCTCTCCGTCTCCCTCTTCCTCTCCCTTTCTCACTCCCTCTACCTCTCAGTCTCCCTCTCCCTCTCCCTCTCCCTCTCCTACTCCCTCTCCCCCACCCTCTCCCTCTCCCTCTCCCTCTCCCTCTCCCTCACCCTCTCCCTCTCCCTCTCCCTCTCCCTCTCCCTCTCCCTCTCCCTCTCCCTCTCCCTCTCCCCTACCCTCTCCCTCTCCCTCTCCCGCTCCCTCTCCGTCTCCGTCTCCGTCTCCCACTCCCTCTCCCTCTCCCTCTCCCACTCCCTCTCCCATTTGAACGCGTGTTGTAGAAAAGGACAGAGATAGGGTTTAACGTCGCCTGTTGACATCCCCTTTATTGTTGTAACGCACGTGTTCACATCAGGCGGAGAAAGAGAAAAAAAAAATCCTTGATCCGCCTCTGATCATCACCGACGTGAGCTCGTTTCTCACTTATGTGAAATTGGTCTTCATGCATCCTCCAAAATTTTTCCGTTGATCAAAAATAAAGGTCAAGTGCTGTGTGTATTTTGCTCCCCCTTTATTTTCCAGTTTACTTTTTATTTCTTATTTTTAATTTACCAGATGACTTTCCCTCTTTTTAAAACACTCCTCTTGAAGACATAACCCTCGCTTGTTTCGTGCCTTTGCCCCCCCCAACCCCACCCACTCTCCACACCACCATCGGTGTGCTCCACTCTTTCGGGTTGAAATTTCTTTTCGCGTCAGAAAATTAAATTTTTTTTTTCGTATCGAAAAGCTCGAATGCTTAGATTATTTTCGAGGGAAGGGGAGAGAGCAAAAGCGCGGGGGTTGATCTCTTTTTAATACTCGTTTCAACTTTTAAAAACTTTCTCTCATCTTCGCAGACTTTGCGGCGCCGAGCTTTCCACTCGCAAGGTTAGACTTGTGCCCGCAAGACGGATTAACTGTAGAACAATCACTTATTATTATTTTTTTATCCCTCCCCTCTTCCTCTCTGTTGCATTGAGTCAAATAAACTGAGTTTGTTTAATTCCTAGCGAACAACATTTTGTTATATTTATTTGCTTCTCAAGCTAATAAGTTTTGTGCATCTAGATCCACTTTAAAATGAGAATCAAAATATCGCTAAAAACGTTTCTTTGCTGTTTACTACGACCATCGTCTAGTTTTTTTATTTTTTTATTTGAATCGCAGTCTTAAAGGCTTTGCTTCTTAAAGCCGTCAACTTTGTTTTACTGAACTTTTACTATCGAATCAAAAAAGATTCCCTTTAATCAATTGAATTCAAGCAGACGCTAAACCTAAGGCAGATTAAATAATTTTTCCTTCCATCTCTCTCCACCAGTTTGAACGCACGATATTAGAAAAGGCCGGATTTGTATAATATGTAGATTATAGGGGCCCGAAGCATGTGACGTCATCTCTTTCTATCATTTCCAGTTTCCTAAGTTCGAATGAACATATAGAGAGTGAAAAGGAATTCATTTAATTGAAAATGATTATTTTTTTTTATTTGGTCGGGGGCTACCGCCCCTTATGATCCAGGAAAATTGCAAATAGTTTACGAAAAAAAAAACTTCCGTATTTTGTCTTACCCAATGAAGAAAAGGTAGAAATGGGAATGTTGCCGAGTGTACTAGCAAGCGCAAAATGTTTCACACTCAAGGACGGTGCTTTGAATACACTAGGATTGGTCACATACCTCGAATTCATTCTCGACTGCGAAAACTTTAGCGTTTCTTACAAATTAGTCAGGTTTTGATACCAAATTTTTGGATGTAGGACTAAGATCTGAAGAGAGTTTTTTTTTGGCACACAAACTGACAAAACGACCAAATTTCATTCAAAAAGGAGTATTGCAAAGAGCAATTATTTGTGGCGCATCATAGCCACGCTGTGTCATCCCAAGTTTTTGTACAACGAGCCTTGGTGTGTTCTACGAACTTATAATCTTTGACCTTCAGGTCTCTTGCATTTTTTCCCCAGCGAATTCTCTTGAGCGATCGAATTGCAATCGTGAACGGTGCTGTATCAGTATGACGGCTCGTGCAGTGGAGGTGCGTGACATCTGGCAACGTTGCAATTCTTCCCTTTGAATCCATGAAAAGTATCGATTCGAGGGAGTGCACTGTGCTGCGCAGCTCTAATATGTTGATCTTTTTCACGGCTTTAAGTGGACTCAATGCAATGTTGCCAGATTGCACTCACCACCGCCACCACTGAGGTCTTGAACAATATATTTCCGTTTACCTTACTCATTCAAACCTACGTCCATTGCCCAAACATTGATTATTCAAGATCGATTATTTTTCAAAGGTTCTTATGGAAGGGGATATCGTTGTATCGCATTTCACCAGCCACCCTCGGTTACTATATCTTAAGCGTTTTATTCACGATTCGAAACTTTTCTATCTATGCTAATGCAACTCAAAATTATGCAAGTAAAAGCGTGCAACAGGAGGGTTCGAGGTATATAGATAGATAGAGCCTCTGGAATGAACTTGATTTATGATGCAACTTAGGCGTCAAAAACTCGACTCTTCAATGTAAACTACCCGCCGGATATTAGCATACCGCCGCGCCGCGTCGGTTTAAGGTGCTGCTCGCGGAACTCAGGCATAGCTCAACCGATGCGCGGTGTAAAGCTGTATATACTCTCCGATTTTATCAGGCGCGTAAAAAAAAGAGAAAAAAAAAGGATTAGCCTATAGAATCTTCACCGTCGTAATTTCAAAGCCACCGATTCCTCATCGATCATAGATCTATTTTATAAACCGTTGTGCAAATCAGGTATATAGGTTCAGTGTACTTGCTCGAATGAAAAATCTCGACTGCCTATACTTACACGCAGTCGATTAAAATAACGCTAGCATGAAACATCTTCCACGCACAGAAAAGACAGACAAAAACTCTTCGGTAAGGGTGGCAGATCTTTGGTGGAAACACGGCCCATCAGAGAACTCTGCTTTCTCTACGTAGGACGTAGGTATTTGTAGAACTGACCGACAGAGCAAGATACAGGTGGCAAGATCACTGGAAATTTGTCATATGAAAAATGTCCACTCGCTCCTGTGGACAAGGTCGTCAACGGGTTAAATAATTCATCTTAGAGCGCATAATGAGGCAATTCTTTTGGTTTCTGCAAGAAAATATCAATACTTAGACGTTCCCAAAGCAAAAGATCAATAACTTTTTATGTCCGAAAAAAGCTATTTATGTTTCAATCAAGGGTGCGCCGTGTGTACACACCACTACTAATGACTATAAATAGGCGGGTACAAGAATTAGTCTTTCTCTATCTTTGGCCATTTGAACTCATGCGTTAGAAAAGGAAGATGAGGGGGCCATCACGTAACTTTAGCCCCTATCTCCATCTTTTTCTAACACACGCGTTCAAATGGGAGAGAGAGAGAGAGAGAGAGAGAGAGAGAGAGAGAGAGAGAGAGAGAGAGAGAGAGAGAGAGAGAGAGAGAGAGAGAGAGAGAGACAGATTCCTACATCCACCCGTGAACACAAACTCACTTTTTGCAGAGCGAAGAGCTGATGTGGGACCTTTTAATCTGACCACTGACCGCACGGAATAGGGCTCGTTTCCTCCTTGTCTATGTGCCGTGTTTATATGCGCTGTCTATAGCGTCCAGCGCGCTGCAGCCGTTCCGTCTTCCGCACTGGAGGGCGGAGGCGCGAGGCGGCCACGGCCGAGGTTAAAAATGGAATCCGTATCATCCCTTGTAAATAAAAAGAGGTGCAGGCTTCGATTTCGGAAGCAAGTATTTTTTCTCCCCCCCCTACCACCCTACCCCTCCTCAGTTCGTCCTTCGATAAAAACAAAACGCGCTGATCATTCTTGCGACCCGAACGCCGCACCCGCGCTGCCGGCCGGACGGGCCCCACAATTTCAATTACGGAGATGCTAAAAGAAAAAGTTGACAGTGCCGGGGTTATTTATGGCTAATAAATAAAAACGTATAATACAACTTATAAATTGAAAAATATTGCACGCATCCCCTTTTGGCCCCACCAACGTACCGCATAGCACATAGCTTCTTCCGTCTTGCGTCACCGCTGGAGAAAATATGAGCTACCCGAATTCTCCCCCTCCCCCACTTTCTCCCTCCCTCTCTCTCTCTCTTTCCCTCTCTCACTCTGGCTTATTCTCCCTCTCTCATTGATTCTCTCTTTTTCTATCCTGTTGATTTTCGAGGGAGGAATTTCAAGTATCAAGACTGGACCCGGGAGGGCACGGGCGGGACCCCCTATCCTCCACAAAAATGTAATTAACTTCCCGTTTTGGAAAACGGGAGACTTGCCGGGGGGTTTCACGCGTATTTTATCAAAGTCTCAATAAACTCGGTCGCCAAACCCATACCCACCTGAGCGTTTATAAATTTCCTGTGATATTCGTTTTTAAATTATAGCTTGAGCTAGTGGTCGGAGGTGGATCGGGGGGAGGGGTGGTCGGAAACGAAAAATATTTTTCTCGTAAAAATCATTTAGGTTGGTTTTTGGTATTTATGAAACGAGAGAGCGGTGGCCTTTGATTAAATGTTATGTTAAGGTATTTAACACGGACATTCCATTAGAGAGAGAGAGAGAGAGAGAGAGAGAGAGAGAGAGAGAGAGAGAGAGAGAGAGAGAGAGAGAGAGAGAGAGAAAATATTATTCTGATTGGTTTCAAAATCATACCTCACTATGGAATCATTTCCAGTCCAGGGAGAACACAATCTGTCAATGTATATATGGTGAAAACGGTTTCTCTCGGAAAATTCTCCAACATCATGATCATGAATTACAGGAGGGCTTTTTTAAAACCTACTCGATATTGTTTTCACAAATTTTGTAGGAAGCGCACAACTCTATATATATTTACGTACCACGGATAGGGTATTTTTAACAAGATTTTTATGACCAAAATTTATTTTTTTCATTAATAAAATATATGTTGTATCTTGTGATAAATTGTGGAGAGCACGAAGCGGTATCGGCAGCTTAGTTTTTGATTTTCAGGAAATGATTTGGGCTCAGCGGTATATATCGTGTTTTTTGGTATTTATGCATTCTTCTGTCCATCTAAACCTATGACAATGTTCAACTGTACTTACAGTGTACGATGAGCATTCTCGAAATCGACCTTTTTTATGAGTTTAAACTTTAAGCATATGCATTATGCAGGGTTGATTAGCCCTTTTCACCGCCATCTTGGACTTTTATTAAAACGCCGTTTCGTGGGTTTATGAGTGGATTTTGAGACTATTTAGTGCTTTCAATGTGATTTTCACACGATTCTACACCAGAAGGAACCCTCCATAGTCCTGTAGCAAAAGTGTGCAACAGAACATACTTGCGGATTCTCATATATTTGTATCGTTGCGTTAGCATCATACGGATCAAAGTAAACTCCTGTCAACCGCGAGTGAATACATATCCATTTGGATCCATCCATATATCCATCTCTCCATAACCGGGTCCATAACCGGAATTGGTTATGGACCCTATGGACCTGTATGGACCATTTTTGCCAGGGGTATCGAACTTTCGAGCTTGAAGGATAACAGTGAATAAAAACCCGCACCGACCTCTTAGCCTTGAATTCTTACATTAACATCCAGAAAGTTAAAAAGGGGAAAATAATAAAAAAGCATTTTTTTTTTTTTTTTTTTTTTTTTTTTTTTTTTTTTTTTTTTGTGGGGGAGAGGGCTGAATAAACAAACGCAAAGGAGAAACGAAAAAACTTGAATCAGCTTTGTTATATTTACTCCCCTTGTTTGTACTGTTGAATGTAAAAGATAAGAAAAAAAAACATATTTTCGAATGGCTAGGATTAAGAAATGTTCGTAAGCACGCACTTTCAAAGGATTTTTAAAATAGAAGGTGACGAAAGAAAGGTGTGAGGCTAGATGCTGACAAAGCCTCCTAATCCTGACCATAGGACGAAACTACGCGTTATACAAATGGCCGTTCTTCTTACAGAAGTTATTTACTTTTGTTTGATGCTTCAGAACAGGGCTTCGAACCGCGGGCAATAATTCAGTTCGGTTCGGTCCACAGTTCGGAACTTGCAAATAAAATCGGTTCGCGATTCGGTTCGGGTTCACGGAGACAATGGGTTCGGTTCGAACCAATTCAACAACTCTTGAACCGGAATCGGTTCAACTTAAAAGTATAATTCAAAAGTAAAAGCATTTTTTTTTTTTTTTTTTTTTTCCCGCAAAAATGCTTTCGCGTTTTTCACTTTTTTTTACTCTTTCTGAATCTGAATCTTTCAAGTAGAGCCATTATTAAAAATAAAGAAAATCAACATGGCATTTCATTCGTAAATTGAGTTTTTGGGAAAAAAAAAACTGCTCATTGATCGAATCAAGATTTAATTATACGATTTAAAATTGATGTAATTGAGATTTCACTCTTTTTTATTTTTATGTAAATATCGTACCCGTTGCGTTGTTCAAAACTTGAGGCAAATATTCGAATTCTAGATCGTTCATAAAGTTTGTATTTAATACTCACAATTTACAGCCTCCTTCTCCCCTGAAAAACTGACTTTGGAGATCAGAGCGCCCGGACCCTCTCAATACACAATACCACGCCTGAGTCATTCATTTTCGTTACTCGATCTCTTATTGACAGTAAAAACAACTCGAATTTGTTAGCATATGTAAAATAACGTTTCTTAGAGCGCCTTCAATTACCAGAATAGGCAAAATGAACACATTGGAGTACGAATATTTAGCTACCCACTAAATCTGATAGTTTTAGCTTTGATGTTTTCTGATAACCTTTGTAATAAAAGATATATATCTTTGTAATATCGAATATATTGAATATCTTTGTAATAAAAGAGTTAAGAAGTTGTACGAAGTATGCGCAAAGGTTAAAAAAGGTATAAAAAAGGCTCACTTCTAACCCTTTCCACTCTCAAGACTTTTTCTTTTTAATTTTTTTTTTTTTTATTTTCATTTTTTCCTGTGCTCATTTTTGTCGCATATATCCGACATTTTGAGTGTGATGCAACATGCAAGTATTATTTTGTTGACTATTTATTCGACATTGGAGTGGAAAGAGTTGAAGAAACCTCTTTGAGTTGATCTTTAGAAGAAAATCGAGAGAAAGAAAAACGCTTGAGTGGGTGGATTCTGTTCTTTTCCTAGTTTCATTTTATTTGTGTTTCTCAATAGCAGATCCAGGAATTCATCCTTCTCTCTCTTTTCCCAATAGAATAAGTGTGTTAGAATAGGACGGATCGGGGACAGTCACGTGATTTTCGCCATCTCTCTCATCCTTTTCTAGTACATGAGTTCTAATGGAAAGAGAGAAAGAGAAGGACAATTTCTTAGATCCACTGGTGGCGGTGTTTTTGCCTCGGTTTTAATAATGCCGTTTTGTTACCTACCTAAATACCTACCCCTCGTGTTGTCTCCCTATAGTGCTGGTCGGATCATTTGATTGGTTGGTGTCGTTTCGCTGCCGTGTCATTGGTTTTATCTTGTCTTGTCTTGTCTTGTCTTGTGTCTTGTCTTGTCCTCTCTTTTCTCCCCTATTGAGTTTCTTTCGCGCATTGTTTTCTTATTCTCTTTATCGCTGATCTACGGTGACGCTGACATTAATTGCGTCTAAACCGCGCGCTGCTCTGTAAAACTCGTTTTCGAGTTAGTCTCATTCAACGTCGACGTTGTCATGTCTCCATCAACGAGCTTTACCAATAGAGAGCTTTTTTTGGGACCAGTGCTGCCGTTTTGCGTTTAATTAATGATATTTTTTAATTCACCGATGATTACACCGGTTGAAAAAAGATCATACAGAGTCCATTTAAGTTTATGACTGTGATGCATAAAAATACTCGCATCTGTAATCTTTCTTCAACCGGTGGATTTGTCGATGAGTTTAAAAAACTTGCGGATGTTTTAACAACTAAACGGCAATCTCACCGATTCAGAAAAGATTGCAGATCAGAGTGTTTTCGTGCAGTACAGACATGCACTGAACTGAACTGTGTAATCTTTTTGCAACCGGTGGAGACTCATCGGTGAATATAAAAAATGTTATTAATTATACGCAAAACGGCAGCTCTATTTGGGATTATGCTTTTAAGGCAGCACACGGAGGCGCTTTTTACGAACTGCAAACATTTGCCAACAGACTCACCTTAAGAATAAAGTTTGACAAACCATCCCGAAACCTCTGCATATTGCATGAAAGCGGACAGAGAGGGGAAAGGCTTTCAGAAAAAAAGCTGTACGCTTTCAAAGTTCAATTTTAAAAAAGTGACGTGCGGCGCTATCTATTGAGCTAGAATCTCAATGTACACAGGTTTTAGGAATCGCCTTCAATGCTCATCTTCATTAACATTAGGGCTAAATGTGTATATTTGACAACATTGATCGCTCTGAGAGATTGACGCGAACGTTGTGACAGGACAGGGATAGGAGTCCCTCCATGGCAATCCTTTTCTGACGATTCTTACCTTGTTCCTTGTTTAACCTCTTCGCGGTGACGCTGACGTCACGCTTTGAGATGCTCTAACACTCTTTCGTGACGCAGTCATCGAAGCTTCTCATCGCTGCGCTTCGTTCGTTCTCTCTCTCTCTCTCTCTCTCTCTCTCCCTCACTCCATCCTCTCTCTCTATCTCCTTTTCTCTCTCCCTCTCTTGCTAACTTCATCCCTTCTTCCGCGTACATTAATCCCCGACTCACGTTGTGGGGCTCCTTTTTTCCCTGAGCCCAACCAACAGGAGTCTTGAATATTCCCAAGGTGATACGCAGAACGACTCGTATAAAGCTCTTTGTAGGGCAATGTTGTCGAACTTATCGCGCGAAAGTTTTGTCGTCCCTCGAACACATTATAGGAAGAGGAACAATTTGTCTACTAGATATGGGCTGGAATCAAGGAAATATGCTAATTGTAGACCAACTAGATATTGCAATAGAGAGGCTGATACATGTCATGAAATCCTATTCCAACGAACAATTTTTTGTAGTTCTGTCGCAATTTGTCAGCAAGTAAGCAAGCAAAACAGCAATGGAATGTAGTGCCCATTTATTGAGCAATGGATGGTGAACAATGTGGAACAAAAAGTTTTGGGCAGTAATGAAAATGTGCGATCCTTAGTATAGTTATTTTAGGATGCCCTGCCAACATCGATCAGAAGTGAGGCGTTGTTGATGGATGGCACATTCGATTACTGCCCAAAATGTTTTATTCCAAATTGTTCACCGTCCATTGCTCAATAAATAGACATTACATTCCATTCTTGTTTTGCTTGCTTACTTGCTGACAAATTGCGACAGAACTACGAGAAATAGTGCAACAAAATAAGGTAGCTTAGTGGAAACTAGGCTCACATCAATAATAGTCGATTTTCAAATGTCAATACATCAGACATTGAGGGTTGAGGTTATGTCATTAGTGCGAATATATGTAGACAGTCTCATTTTCTCAGCATACGGACTACGGAGTCGCTACGCGCTGGCGCGATCGAATACAGCTAAACGCCGTTGCCGAAACGGCTCTTTTTATTTTTTCTAGTCATTTGCCGATGTACGAATCTGGACATCCCACTTTTCTACCGGTGGACGAGTCTGGACATTTTGAAAATGACCGTGAACGAATCCGGACGTTTTGAAAATGACAGTGGACAAATCCGGACGCCCTCAGAGAAAGGACAAATTAATGGATCCCTCTGTCTATATGAGTAATTCCAGTGAAAATGTCATTTCATTTTTGTCCAAAATTGAAGGTCTCGTTCCTAAAATGTATAACCGATGGTCGAGGTATAATATCCTCCTGGTGCACTCGAGTGGCATGTGCGACCATTTCCACCCCCCACACACAAAAAAAAAAAAAAAAACAAATACATATAAATGACCACCGGCGCACACTGGACGAAAATGCCCTTATGCTCGGACATGGGGGGTCAAGTCAATCTGCAGAAAACCTCATCTTTTTGACAAAAAGTAGTATTTTAGAACCCAAATGTAACTTTACTGATATTGTTTTTTTTTTTCCTCGAGCCAGCACTTTACCTCAACATTGTCGAATAACGGGTTCTTGGTGCGGTTTGAAATTTTGACGCTAAAATTTCGTGTTTTATTTCGCCTTAAAAAGATGTGTTAATCTTTTTTTCAACAAACGCCGATACAATAGTCATTTTCACCATTGCATGGAGATAATTTTCGACCTATAGTTTTTTAAAATCATGCAAATATAGATGTATGTAGTGATGGTTTTTGTACAAATTTAACATTTGAAGAGTTAAAAAAATTAAAATACAGTTTCAACAGGCTATTTAATCGTATTTAATGTGAACTTTGAGCTAGTAGTGTTTATTACAACTTGGAAAAACCACCTCAATGATTTTTAGCTGCGGAAAACTGCGGATACGAGAAATAATCGTGTAATAGCACGACGCGGCGCACATTGGAGCGAGTCAATGGGTGAGGGTCGGACACGAAATACATTACTGAAAATAAAAATGCGACTGTTTCTACAGTCAAAAAACACATTATATAGGGTGATTCCAGTGGGAAACACACAAAAAAAAATTGAAAAAAATAAAAAAAATGAAAAAAAAATAAAAAAAAAATAAAAAAATAAAAATAAAAAAAAAATAATAAAAAAAAAAAAAAAAAAAAAAAAAAAAAAAATGAAAATAAGTTAAAAGGATGTCGGTTTTAAAGAAAAATAGCCAAAACAACTCGAAAAAACAAAGATAGGAGCGCGAAACCAGCCATGTCCGGGCACAAGGACGTTTTCGTCCAGTGTGCGGCGTGTTTTTAGGGATATTTTGCGCATTCCATGTGGCGACCTCTGCTTACCGCCCATCCAATTCATTTCCATATACGCGTATTTCAAGTAGATGCACTTATATAAATAATTTATCTCTTGCATGCGTATATAAATATATAAAAAAAAAAAAACTCGCATGATCTTCACCGCGAGCATTTCGGCCTGATCACGAGGACAGGACATCCGATTTCAGCCAGACCGAAATGCCGCATTTTTCTACCTTGCCCGTTGGAGCGTAGGATTTTGACCGGAGGGCGCCAACCCTGCTGCTCTGTGCTATACATGTTGTGTGCCCCTCTCCCTCACTCTACCTCTCTCCCTCTCCCCCCCTCTCCATCACCCCCCTCCCCATATCCCCCCTCTTCCTCACCTTCTCTATCACTCTTTTTAAAACTTCTGCCACTGATACGCTCATAACCACCATACTCTCCTTTCCGCCTCCTAAACCTCACAGTCCCATTACTAGATTCTAGAAAGGAGGGAGGAAGAGGGAGAGAGAGGGAGTGAGAGGGAGATAGAGGTAGAGAGAGGGAGAGAGGGAGAGAAAGAGAGAGAGAGAGAGAGTATAATATGATTATTTCACTCTATTTACTTTTTTTCTTCTAAATGAGCACAGAATCAGTGAGTCGGAATCCAACCGCAAGGTTAATAATCGTCACATTGTGCTCTCCTCCGTTTTAAATAATTAATATGTTTCAACTACGCTCGTCCGACAGAAACATAAATAGTAACATACATTTGGTCCTATATTTGGTTCTGTACCTTTTGCGGTTAAGGAATATTGCAATTGCATACTTTAATGTTCTCAAGGATCGCCTCATAGTCTTGCCAGGTATACTATACGGAGATCAGGCTTTAGGTCGTATACAGCGAAAACGGCGACGCGCAGGGGGGAGAATAAATACCCCCGTAGCATTAGCGTGCCTGGAGGGCGCCGACCCATGGAGTGACTGTTCATCAATGCAATCATTCCTTAACTTGTGGCAATGTCGGACGTCAGTCGTAGCACTGTAGAAATACGCGCTAACCCCGACCAACATGATCAACTGTTGGCAATTGACGTTTAGAGGTGAATTTCGGCTCATCGATTTTTCTATCTGATCAAACTATTTGAGCTAGTACGGAGCAAAGAGTAAACAATTGAGTTCCAAAAAAACGTAGAAGAACTTGCCAGATTATAGGTTAGGTTGGCGATATCGAAAAGTCAGCTTCTGATTGGCTGGCAAAAGCCTGGGCCCTGTGAGATCGCTCTTATGGAGATTTAACATGGGGTTTTCGACTTTGCTTAATTTAAAGTCAAATACCAAGAAAACTATTGCTCTTTATCTTCGAGAAATTCAAATTGTATTTTTTGAGGATATAACGAAGATATTGATGGGTCACACATATCACTTCATCACAAACTTAAAAGAAAAATATGAAATTGAAAGTTAAATTACGACGATTTTAACGTCCGATTGTGAGCCGCTTAAACTTCGTATTATTTCGCGTACCTGCGTTTAAATCTTCGGGTTTCTTCATGAAATCGGCGTATTTCCTTCAGTCAATAAATTTTACATGCATTTCAAACCATCTACATTACACTGAAACAAGAAAACTAGAAAAAACAACTGCTACACCACACACTCGGCCCGACCTTTGCGAAGAGTGGGAAACACGTCAAAAAATGCAAAAAATTACTCGTAATTTTACTTTCAAAGTCATATCCTTCTGTTACTTTTTCGATGAAGTGATATGTATGACCCATCAATCTCTTCGCAATAGTCTCAAAAAAATATAATTTGAATTTCCCGAGGGTAAGAAAGAATAGTTTTCTTGAAATTTAACTTTAAATGAAGCAAAGTCGAAAATCCCATGTTGAATTCCCATAAGAGCGATTTCACAGGGCCCAGGCTTTCGCCAGCCAATCAGAGGCCATACAATCGATAGTGACATTCGATAGTAATCCTACTATGCCACGCTTCCTACCGTTTTGCTGGGACTCTTGTTTACTCTTTGGTACGGAGGTTTCAGGAACGTTCGTCCGACTACTTTTGTCCAAATAACGTTTGTCAATATTACCACGTTTAATGATTTTGTCCATCCATTTTTATTTTTTTTTTTATTTTTTTAAGAAAATGTTATTTATTGTCCATTTTGTATTTTAATCCATTAAATGAGAGGACTGTAAGAACTAACTACAGTTTTTCAATCTTTATTGCTAGTGTTTGTCGATGCTTAACCATGATTTAAGTTTTTTTAATGATTGGACGAATGTTCCTACAACTGATAAGTATTGTGCTCGATGTAACTGTCAATTTCGTTGTATTTATAAGGCTCTATTGATAATTTCGTGTTTTGTATTTTTCTTTTTTTTTATTGTGTTGGTAGGCCTTTCTGGAAATGGGCGATGAGAATGCGGCGACGACGATGGTGCAATATTTCACAACGTGCACTGCTCAGTTGCGGGGGCGCGTTGTCTACGTCCAGTTTTCCAATCACAAGGAACTTAAAACGGATCAAACCCACAGCAACGCGGTAAGTGATAAAAAAAAAATATATTTTATTTGTATGCAGAAATGTTTTGTTCGAATGTATTAACTGAATCTTGGAAAAAATGTCCACTAAAAAATGACCAAGGCCAAAAATGTCCAAATAAATACTTCCAAAGCCTCAATGTTCAAGAAAATTTAACCCAGGAACGAAAATTTCTTTGTGTAAAAACAAAAGCCCAATACATTCTTTTTCAAATGTAAAAAAAAGGTCCACTTCAATTTTCGTACAACATAAAATCGAGATGTATCAAAAACATATGGACCTTTGTCTTCGATCCTTATCTTCAAAAGCAGAGATCTCAAATCGAAAATTAAATTATGTTTGACTCAAATTATCACGTGAGAAATGGTAACGCACGTGCCTTAATGTTTGTTCGGGTGCAGTGCAAGGGTGGGTGTGAGCAAATCGAAGCTTCGTGGTATAACTTTTGTTTGTCTGAAGGAGCAGGAAAGCAAACATACGTCGAATAGCGTCATTGGAAGATTTCAATTTCGTTTTCTTCTTTTCTCGTTTCGTTGAGAACGCTGCCAGGTTTAGAGTGAAAATATGTGTATTGACTTTTTAAATTGAATGCTTACATATTCTTGAGATGTCTGGATCATCAGAAGCAGGGTCGGATTAACCAAAAGACCGATTAGGCTACAGCCTATGAGGTGAAAGATTTTTAGGAGCGCAAAGTCTTGAAGGACCGTAACGTTCAAATTCTTCAAAAAAAAATTGCGATCGGTCTAGTATCATCATGCGATATACTTTTGGGCATAGCTGAAATTCTCAAAGGCCTCTAGGAGGAGCTCCAGAGAGCGGGTTCCCCCAAAAATTAAATATTTCAAATGACGATCCCTATTTCTTATTACATCACTTAAAAAGGCATACAATTCAAAGAATTTTAGTTTAAACTGTAGTTCAATATCGTTTTTTGTATTCGATACATCAAAGTTCAAAGTTCGATTCAGATCAATTTTCACAAGTTCGTTGGTTCCTCTACAGCGTTCCACTTTGATGCAGACATCCGTAGCCGTGGAAAGGAGTCCTCTTTTCTATCTTTCTGCTCATTTCATCCCATAATTATATTAGGATTGAACAGATAAGTATGTGGACTGAAGTCACCTAACAGCTCCTCTCTCCATCATTTTCCAACACAATAATTCGTATTTCTCGAACCACATTAACCACCACGGGCGGATACAGGAGTTTTCTGTGTCTGTCTCTCTCTCCTCCCATTTGATCGTGTGCATTGGACAAGGACGGTGATAGGGGCTCAGTCATGTCTGCTATCCTCTTCTATTACATGCGTTAAAACGGTGATAGAGAGAGAGAGAGCAACACAAATTCCTGTACCCATACCCATCTTGCCAATGGGTAACTTTAAGTTAGACGGAGTTGTATTCGGCTTGGAGTCTGAGACTGATAACAAAAAAATTAAGGTTATGTTCATGGACTTAATCCCGAGTTTGTCCAACCCTGTTGGGCCTCTGATCAGAGTAGGGTGATTCGTCGACGTTCCCAAGCTCTGCTTCGACTACGGACACGGAGCAAGACTTCGAAGCTCATTCGGGATGAGACTTTGAGACCAATCAATTCGCTCATTCCCTCTGCCTCCCGCTCGAGATGCGTAGCTAACTCATTTATAGAGGGAGAGGATTGATCGGTATTCAGAATTGTTCGGGCAACCACGAATTCGTATCGCAAGGTAAAGATTGGGAAGGGCGTTCTCTCCCCCCCTCCCCCATCCTCCTCCTTTTCCACAAACACGCACGTGTACTGTGTAGCTTAGTGTTGTCTATTCTGAAGTTGGGTTTTATCTAAACGATGGCATCGGTCGGTTTGAGAAGCGGTTCCGCGTCGCGCCCCAAGTTGAGTCGCGAGTGATCAACTGCGTTATCGGTCCTGCCGATCGTTGATTGATTGATGGATGAACAACGAGCAGGGCTCTCTCCCTCCTTCTCTCTCTCTCTCTCTCTCTCTCTCTCTCTCTCTCTCTCTCTCTTTCGATACCTGGTTTCGTCTTTGTCTGTTCGGGAGATACAAGTTTTTTCTCAAACATTGCCATTACGAACTATTTCCCCAACCATATGTGAAGCGTCTAGGGAAAGGGGGCCTTTTGGTCTAAAAACTGGTCTGAGCAAAATTTTCAGGATAGTCAAAAACGTGCACGGAAAAAAAAGATTAGTGAAAATAACCATACGGATACCTGATTTTGGCACCTGCTAGGTGTTATGGTAAACTGACCAGAAGTATGGTACATTTACCGATACTTTGAGTAAATTCGACATGCAATCAGGTAACATCACTTAGTGCCTAGTCAAAACATAGTATACTTCTGGTTAACATTACCATAACATCTAGCAGGTGCCAAAATCAGGAATCCGTATGGTTATTTTCACCGTAGTTTTTTTCCGTGTGATCCGGAGTCAAAATTTGGAAAAACGAGATTCCGGTGTAGTTAATATAGTAATATAGTTCTGCATACCCTGATATACTGGAATTGCTCGGATTTAGTTCAATATTCGCTTGCAAGAGTACGCCAAAGTCGTTTTTGTTCAAAAAGAAAAAGGTGACTTAACTGATCAGAAACGCATAACCCAACTTTTTGTTGAGAAGAGAGAGGGGGGGAGAGGGAGATAGAGAAGGGGGAGAAAAAGAAAGAGAAGTGGAGAGGGAAAGAGAGGGAAAGGGAGAGAAAGGGCAAGGGGCAAATCTATATGCATCCACTTCTGATGCAGATATGTGAGAAGCACAGCTGTGTAAAGCCGGACGATTTAAAGCTTCGCGCCACATGCAAGCCCTCAACAGTCTGTTTATACACCTCAGTGAATCGTACTGATCATTTCCGGGCCATTGAAGATTCAGTTTCGTCAAAAGCACCGATCAAATTATGTTTCCATTCAATTGCTTTCGTCATCAAGCCTTGTCACAATTTCATAGATCCATCCACCTATTCTAGTCGCGCACGAGGCACAAACTGCCAAAGTCTACGATTGAATCTTTACGCGTTACAAGTGCCACTCTGATTATGGTTAAAAGGGTTTTAAAAGGGTAACAAGTGCCCTAAGCAAAAAATTGTTTGGTTCCCCTGGAGTTCTATCACTGTGAAACTTTTGCTGTTGAATGATTTGTATCTCAGTAGACAATCTGAAAATGTGTCGAGCAGGTTGCATATTTGCCCCCGAAAGCAGCATTTTAGTGGGAAAAGGGCTGTTCACGAGGGATAAGATTTCTCAGGCTGTAAATCGATCAAATGATTTGTTCTTTGGCTTTTTTGAAGTTAAGGTTCTTCTTTGCAACGTTACAGAAGCGTTTTTTGACTTCATCATTGCTAGAACTAGTTTTCATATTTTTTATTCGAGGTTCAGTTTTTAATTATTTTTACAGCTTAGAATCAATATATGTAAATAAAATTGCGATCAACAAATTAAAAATCCCTTTTGTACAAGTCGTGGACTGGATAATTCTACATTTTTTTAATAAAAAAATTAAGTTTCTAGCTACTATACAACCCGAGATAGCTTATCCCTCGTGTTGACAAAATTCGAAAATTAATCGCGCTGAAAATTAATTTGAAATTGTAAAAAAATTCTAGTAATTATAACCAACGGAGAATTTTGACCCTATGCACTTTAAATTTTTTTCTTTTGCGAACGATTTTACCTCATTTTCCCTATTGAGAAGAAGTTGAAGCAATGAGGAGCTGATGATTTAAAAAGTTTCAGCTGAACACGTTGCCAAATTTCACTTAATCTACCTTTTAGGAACTTTTCATAGACGAATCTAGTTTCGCGGACTCCCACCTCGGGTCTTGAGCACCACAGTTTGGGAACCACTGCTAGTCTGTAGGGTCAGGGCAAATTATACCTTCACCCCTGAAGGTTTCAGAAAATGTCTGGGCAGGATCAAAGGGCAAACAATTATTCTATGATATTCTGATGCGTTTGAGCCTTGGGGTGCTTGTTTCTCGGAACAACTACGACCACGACAACGCGATGTCATCCGTTGATGTGCAAATATTGAGTTGTCTTCTTTTCCACGAATGGGGAAATGGTTGACCCATTTACTGAGATTACTGGGATCGTGACTCAGAGAGACCGTTTGCGCGCGTCTTGATGGGGACTTAATTTTTGTCTAGTCTGCCTTGACTTCATTCAACGGATGATGCATAATTAGTTAACATGATGAATAATGAATAACAGTAGAAATGAAAAATAAACGTCCCTATACCTCGTAAAGTTTACTCAAATTCGAGCTGTCCATTTTTTGCCTTAAGTAATATTATGGAGAGAAGGGAAAAGGGGGAAAAAAGAAGGAAATGTATGAAAAATATCTTAGTAAATAAGGAAAGAGATTCGCGTTTTCCTTCTTAATTTTCCCGGTTTAATGTTGTAATTTTACTCTGGAGTTCTTTCTAGTTATTTGACGTTCTTAAGAACCACTAGTTATTTGTGCCAGATTTCATGAAGTCAATCTCATTCATTGGGCCCTCCCAATACAAACTTTTTCAAGTTTTTCAAATCCGGCAACACTATAAACATTGGATTTTTTTCTAGAGCATTTGTAACCTTTAACTTGTTTTTTTTACTCTTATATAAGAGCTCTCTCTATCTAGAAAATTATTTATGACAAAGTATTTAAGAGGTACAGGTATAATGGGTTTAGAGAAGAGGTAACTTTAACGATGGACGTATTAGTGAAATAAAAAAGATGTCTATTGCTCGTTGAACCATCAGCAGCACCGCGTCTGATTGTTCATTTTAAATCACTTGCTCTTGCCAGCAATCGCAGCTGGTGCAATCTGGCAACAAGATAATATTATCTACGTTAAATCCTATGTAATATGATCGAGTCATCTACCCCTCGATTCCAGACTCCTTTTTTATACAAACAAGTAATGCTTCCTAGGAAATGATAAAAGAGGCAATGAACTTGACAATAATTATTTCATTAGCCACCATAATTTTCTATAAACTTTTATGAAAGATACGGCTATTGACTCATCAATAACAAATTATTAAATTACTTGCACTTATAAGAGGCCACACTTCATTCAGACTTCACCGAGCAGTATAAAGAAGGGAAAGGTGTAAATAAACTGAGCTTTGCTTATTAATTGAGCTTGATGCACTTTTTTTTTCTATTTTATTTTGAGACCGAGTATAAAAGATAATTAGGGGGTGGAGTAATTCTGGTGCGGGTTAAAAAAAATAGTACAGACCCCCGTCCCCCCTTCCCTCACATTCTTTTTTCCCTTAGCGTGGAGACTGGTTTCAGTTAGGTGGAGCATCCTTCGTAATAAGAGGGCTTGGGGGTTAGGATACTTCAATATTTTCTCATTACTCCACGACATTACCCTAATTGAATAGGTGCATTTTCTCGTGCATCAGAATACTCACTTTCTTTTAGTATAAGGCGCAACCGGCGCGCGGCGGGTGGGGCAGAGTATTTAGTCCGCGGGTATTAAAGCATTATTCTATATTGCGTCTAAAGTTTGTTTAAACACTTAATCTTTTCTGACGGTGCTGCGAAAAGTTGTGAAACCGCGCGCGCAAGTTTGATAAATGCACGCGAGGAAGTCTTAAGTTATTGTAAGCTTTTCAAAGCTCTAGTATTTTCATTCAGAAGCGAAACATAATGTTATTTATTTATATTTTTACTTACGACCATTCATTCCTTTCCCTTCTACTTTGGCCCTGCGTTAGAAAAAATAAAAATAAAAATAAAAACAAGAACGGGGCACATCTTCCGAGAGAGGAATAATTGTTACCTTTTCTTCCTCTCTTTCTCTTTCTCTCCCCCTCCACTTTATTTTTGTTTTCTTCATTTACGGTTTGAGATGAATAGGAATGATGTTACGAGTCCCACTATCAATGTCGTGCAAGTTGCATACATATACGGCAATTGTGACAAATCATCGTTTACACAGGGGTGGTGCTTATTATGAAAGACAAGTATATAGGGGACCCAGACCGTCCTGGCTTTGTTGTTGTCCCATAATTATCACAGGAAAAAGTATGGCAGCGAAAAAGAGTTGCAGCTCATTCATTGGGTGAAGAGCATATCCCTGTAACATCAGAATAGCAAACAATAACCAGTCCCTAAGCCCGTTCTTTCTGTAGATTCTATAGTAGTTGGAAGGAGAATGAAATCAAGAATTCTAAAACAAACAAAAACAAACAAAACAAGAAACAAGAAAAAAAAATTGTTCCTCTTTTTCAAAAACTTGTGGCAGTATCCTTTGTCAATGAGAGTAGCTTGTTATTCTAATTTACTAGTCTTTTAAATTTTCATTTGAAGAGTTGTGTAAAGTTCTGTTTTTAATTATCATCATAGTATAGTTTATATCACAGAAATATACTGTCTTGAATTTTCTGCTCGAAAAGTATCGAAAAAGGAAACATACGTACAGGCTGACTACATAGTATCCAACGCAGTACAGCTTCGGCATTAGAGTCGAGTGACCATTAGTTTTCTGTTCTGGACTGTCGAATTTTAGTAAATTGATATGCTCACAATCGTTATTTTTACTTCGTTGTATTGTCATGGGTGGAGCCAGCAGTTTGGCAACTGTGGATTCTTTCCATTTGAATGTATGAGAAACAATGGATTAGAAATTGGGCCATGGCCCCCTCAAGAATCGATTGTTTCTCATACATTCAAATGGGAAGAATCCACAGTTGTCAAATCCCTGGAGTGCGAGTGATATTATATGCCTATATGCCTCACTTGCACTCATTGAGGCTTATGGGAAATTTCGTATTTCATAATTCCCAACTTTATTTTTTAGTTTTGCACCTTGAAACTTTCAGAGTATCTTCCTGAAGTATGCTCGCTGGTGCTGAGGTTTCTTAATTTTGTATTTTTGGTGTAAAGTCATCAATTTTAGCCAAAAACTGTTGACTCTTTGAGCTGCGTGTCGTGGTGTTCGCAATTCGAATACATCGACCCTATAATCATCTTAATATTCAAAAAATAATGCATCCTCGGGCGCCTTCGATCAGTTGCATATGCAAAATCAGCACCGCGGTGTAGGAATATTTAACTATCTACTTAATTAAGCGAATGAGCATTGATTTATCTTAGCGACCAAATGGTGAGATGGTTAAATATATTCCTGATTTTTGTCTTTGAAATAGTGTCTAGAATATATGCTTTGTCTCGACCCACTGTGGGACTGTCTTAGTGTATGTAGTGAGACGATTGATATTCAATGGTGTCGGCTTCGAAAAGGTAGATCCAGCTTTGGTGCTCGTGGTGGTATCGTAAGGCGAAGTATACTTTCAACATAACGGGCTTTTTGGCGAAGCGTGGCTGGCGGAGGCGACCTGCAAGGGCGGGAGGGGGGTAGGGAGGGGCTGGTCTGAGTTTCTGAATACGCCGGGGATCGGTTTTCTTGGTTGAACAGGAAGCCGAGGGGCCATAAAACAAGCTCTCGATCAGAGAGCGGGAGACTCCTTAATTTCGGTTTCGCAATATCTGCCGCACCGCACCACACCGCTCCGCATCCGAAACGCCGCCGCTCCCCCCCCCCCTCCTCCACATCCCAGTTACGTCGTGTGCCACGGCCGGGTCTCGGGACTTGGGCTAATCATTCATTCACCGCCACTTTCCGTAATGGGCTCCCGACTTATTCTCCATTTCTCCATCCTCCTGCAGCTAGCTCCATCTTTTCCTTCGTCGATCGAACCCAATCGTGTTTTACTCTGTAAGTCGATGCATCGATGTTAAGAGACCGGCGCAGCATCGGGCATCGCATGGAAAAAAGGCTCCTTTTGAAGTTGAAAAGTTTCCACCAGCCGCGTTCAATAAGCTAATTTGTTTGCAGCATTTGGAAACTTCGTTGCGCTAAGGTTGAATCATTACTTGTTTTAACATTTTAAATAATCATAATATTGGTTGGAACATTTGAAAAATAAGATGCCAGCAGATGTTTCAAAGTTTAATCGCGCTGGTAATAAACAATTAGGAAATATCTAAAATAAACTATATTTTCCGAAAATTTGACTCGGGCCGTGGCCGTGCTGTAGAAAAAAGTTGTTGGAAAATAATTTTAAAACTGACAAAAATATTTCAAATGTTTTAAAGTTTGTTTTGTAAAAAATTAGAAAATCCCTAGAGGGTTCTATTTTTGCAGCGATTGATTCTGGCAGAGAGTAGTATTTTCCTATAAACAATCTAATTCCCATTGTAAAAATTGTGTATTTAACAACACAGTGTATTTAATAAGATTCCCAAAGCAATGTAGCTGCAGTTGTTTGCGGGTTGTAAGTTTTTATTATTGTATTTTTTACTTTAATGGAACAAAAATTACTAACTGCACGCAGAATCGGAAAAACACTGCTGTATCTTTCCCACATATTTATATCCCAAATATCTAATGAATTGCCTCTGACTAAAGTGACGGATTCATTTTGATTCCAAAGCATTGATATCCGATCGACTTTAGCTGTACACAAACATTTGATGAAACCAATGGCGCAGCGTGCAATTTGACAACACGTTGTACTAGTCCATTTAAAGCCACGAAAAATATCGAAGTATTGGGTCTTCGGTGAACATCTTTGCATTCAACTTTTTACATATGGATTTAAATGGACAATATACAGCTTTGCCAAATAACGAACAGCGTCACTGGATGAAACTGTCATTCAAGTCCCAAAGAGGGAGCATTCGAGGTACACCCACTTTTTTTTTCTTCAAAAAGTAGTTCTGGGATCTGGGAAACTCTCACAGGAGGACGAAGGACAAAAGTAGAGCAGACGCAAGTCAACCGAGTTCATCATCATAATTTTATATCTATCGTAGCAAAGAAATTGTGAGTTATTAAATGAAACTGACTAGAATGAAGTGATTTAGCTCAATTCAACTGAATATGTTTCATAAATCAATGATCGATTGATTTCCCTTATAGCCCATGAAAACTAACTCATCTTTAACGGCTTTAAAAGCTGAAAAGATGAATAAACAAGTTTATGGAAAAGACGTTTGAATCTATTGTCAATTGAAACGACTCGTCACGAACAAAAGGTTTGGAACAGCGTTGCCGGATGAACGGTTTTCGGCTGTATGTTTCCCATAAGATTCGATGTAAAATATATAGATGTTAACCTCAAATTTGGCAACATTGGTTCGAAGTCATCGAGTGGTTTTATTGTTTCAGGACCAAGCACTCGTCTCTTTCTCAAAGGCGAGGCGCATTTTATCTGTTCTTCAATAAAGTACTCAAGATGGAGGCGAGGGGAATCTTTCAAAACCATTACGGAAACAAAAGCTGTTGAGAAATGATACAAGCACTTGAATAAAGTAGAGAAGGGGAGAGAGGAAGAAGAAGGACAGAAGAAAAGTTAATTTTCTCACAGAGTATCTCCGATATCTTTCTTTTCTATGCGAAAACTGTCGATAAATTTTCACGCTGTCTGACTCCCTCCTTCATCAATTTCGCTAATAACTTAATCCGTTTTCCCACTTTACGGTGATTTTTTCCAGTTTAGCTTTAATTCCTTTCTATATTACTCAACTACCTTCATACCTGATGTATTTCTTGGAATAAAGCCACTAAAACGAAAGTACGGGCCTGAGACCCGGACATTGCGGACGCCTGGAAGTTTCGGGTGTCACACCCAGATTTTGCCGGTGTTCCATATTTGCCCGTACTTTTTTGTACTTTTTTTTTCAGTAGCTGAAGCGCAAATTCAGGACAGCAATGCACGATACATACCCATTGACAATTAATTTAGGTTGTATTTGAAAAAGTACCGTAAAAAATATTTCGTGAAAACGCTTGAAAACTTTCAAAAAAACTGAGTCACCAACGTAAAATTTTTTTAACCGAGTCAAATGTTGTTGATGAGGATTCCTATTTTTCTAACCCTCAAGAGACCCGGGCTTGGTTGTCTTATCCCTAGAAATCCAAACTTATGAATAGTCTAAGAAAAGCCCAATTTTTTTATTCTTATCCGCAATCACGCAAACCAATCACTTGGGGAACCAAGCCAGTAAATTCAGGGGAAAAATACATTTGTCTCCAAAAAGTGATATGAAAAATTTGGTTTTTGAGACTCAATAGTTTCCCAACTCCCAAACTATAACAATAATTCAATACTTTTGGATCGCTGCTACTCAGCAAAAAACAGTCAAACAATAATTGAGAAAATGGCTGAAACTGCATTTTGCGTTTCCGTGACCATACAAAAGCTCTCAGACAACACTATAGTTAACTCGAAAAATGCTCATCAGTCCATTAAAGTCCACTAATTTGCACTAAGGATTACCAATTAGTCAATGAGACCCAAAATGGACAAAAAGAAAGTTTGAAAGTTTGGATAAAGCGGATGAATTCATCCTTTAAATTGAGGTCCGAGCGACCGCCCACCCCCACTCACTCTTTTATAGCGGCTGGAGGATCTTATCTCATTCCAACTCTCTTCGCGTATAGGGTGACTATAAAAAAAAGTCACCACTCAAAAGGTGGGATTGTTGCCGCTCGAGAAATTGAAGGGAGTTTTCACAATTTCAGGGACAATTTCTATGCAAACCTGTCAAGAAGTTGACTTGAAAGTAAAATTACATGCAAATGAGGTGGTAATCAAAAACTTAAATCTCGAGGCTTGCTTTGAAATCGTACTGTAAATAGTAGCTCCTTTAATTTCTCGAGTGGCAACCCTAACTTTTGAGTTGGGACTTTTTTATAGCCCTTCTGTATAAGCCATAAAGCGAGCTCTAAGTGTCTTTACATAATTCACAAATTTTCCTGTAGGCCGGTGTCTAGTCGACGCTGAAAAAAAGACATAGGATTGAAAATTAAATAGAGTCGCCAGATTTAGGAGAAAATTCACCCTCTTTTCATATGCATTTATAAACAAGTAAAACGGATAGATTTCTCAAACGCAGCTGACGCGACACACGTGAAAAGTTGCGGCCATACGATTTGTGTGTCCTAGAGACAGTTGCTCTCGCGTTGTCGTAGCAGATTCACAGTGACTCGGAATTCCGGGTACGTTGGTCCTCGTTCCTTGCATCGAGACTCGGATTCACGGGACCAACGGAATTTTGTCGAGCTACAGCGGAAACAAGGCTGAAAATGATGCTGATGTGATGCCTCTACCTGGAGGTGTCGCAAAACAGCGAGTGAGCAGCAGGAGGATAAAGATGGAAAGGGGATGGGGAAAGGGAAGGACAATTCTTAAGGGTTGGAACTTGGATCGGGTGGAACGAAGGTCTGATGAAGCGTGGAAACAGACGAAAACAAAAGCTCCGTCAGATCTTTTCACTATCTTCCCGTATCTCTCTCTCTCTCTCTCTCTCACTCTCTCTCTCTCTCTCTCTCTCTCTCTCTTACTCTCTCTCTCTCTCTCTCTCTTTCTCCCTCTCACTCTTTCTCTTTCTCACTCTCTCTTTCTCTCTCTCTCTCTCTCTCTCTCTCTCTCTCTCTCTCTCTCTCTCTCTCTCTCTTTCTCCCTCTCCCTCTTCCCCTCCCTCTCACTCTTTCTCTTTCTCACTCTCTCGATCTCTCTCTCTCTCTCTCTCTCTCTCTCTCTCTCTCTCTCTCTCTCTCTCTCTCTTTTTCGATCCCTTTAGATTTCATCCCCTTTCCTCTCCCTTTCTGCCATACCTTCTGTCTCTTTTGTGAGCCCTTTCACTTGTCTCATTTTGATATACTTTCTTTCATTCCCCGCTCTCTACCACATGCACAATCACGGAGCCTTGAAAATTGGGTATGATGGTGGCAAGTGCACCAAACGGTGTTATCAACTTATCAAGGTGTATTGGTGGGTGGCATGTTGGTTATCAAAGAGTTGATTGGAATTGTTACTGACTACTTTTCATTCAGGATGAGAGGAAACTTGAGGATTCAGATAGAAACGCACTACTTTGCAACGCCGAACCTTTGGATTCAAGGATTTGCGCTGGCATGGGCTTTGTCCGACTCGACCCTCCACCGAAACTAAAGCAATTCTGAGAATCGGCTGACTATGAATTTTTTTGTAGGCAAAAGTCAAATTGGAAACGGTTTCATCAGATACGACAAAACGAATGAAATATCGGTCCATATGAACGATAGTCAACAAAATTAGTCTGAACTCACCACGCTAATAGAGATTCATTTTTACAATATTCAATTGAATTACACTCAGATATAGATTTTTTTTAAAATAAATCTTCGAGGGCGACGAGAAGTTGATTCCGACTGATTTTGTCGAGTAAAGGTCTAATGGACCGAAATTTCATCCATCTTGGCGTATCTGTAACAGTTTCAAATTTGACTTTTGCACAGATAAAATTCATAGTCAGGAGATTGTCGATATTGCTTTGTTCCGGTGGAGGGTCGAGTTGGACAGAGCCTGCCTGAGCGCAAATTCTTGGACTCAAAGGTTCTGCGTTGCAAAATAAAGCGTTTCTACGTTAATCGTCAAGTTTCTTCTTACCCTGGGGCCGAAAAATGTTGGTCCGAAATACCACTCCTCCTAGATGCATGGTGAGGCCGTAAACTGTATCTACTAGCATGCTCGAATCCTTACCATCCACCAATGTAGTTTGACCATTTCGGACCAACATTTTTCGGCCCAGAGTATCGGAACAGAGTATAATTGGCGAAAGAGGAAGGACACTTAAACTACCGAAAAAAAAAAAAAATCTGAAACAAACTCAACTGTTTCACTTGCCTCTTTTGTTCATTTTCCAAACGTTATTTTTTCATAGTGTGGATTTATTAAAGTAAGATGATTCACTCAGCATAGCCGGATCCAGAAATCTGGCAACTGCGCATTCTTCCCATTTGAATGTATTATAAATAATTAATTTTTGAAGGTGTCAGATAGCTCCGTGACTAGTGGATTATTTTTCATGCAATCAAATGGGTAGAATACGATGTTGCCAGATTGCCGGATCCGCCATTGGATGATTGTCGTGCGTGAAGAGCGGAGAATGTCGGTATACCTCCTGAAGAGTCAAAATCGGAATTACAGATGACTTACCCTTCCACGTTGCGGGCGAATGAATATTTAAGGTGAAAACTTTGCCCCACCTCTCTCAATTCTCCTCTGCACTACCACCCATCTTACCGCTGAGAATGGAAAATTGAAAAACGTAACGTGTTCGAGAAACTCGGGCGCGCAGGGTGATACTGGGGGTGGAGGGGGGCTGTGAGATTGTGGAGGGGGGAGCGGGGGAAAGGCTGGGCTGAACCACCATGCCGTGCCGGTATCTTTCTTTTCAGGAGTGGAAAACAATTCAACGGGAAGTCGAGAACTTGGCGAAGCGCAAGGAGAAAGTTACCACAGGGAGATAAGACCTGTGACGCGACACTTTACAGACAGTTTGTAGTTTGAACTTCTTCTCATTTACCTCCCCCCCTCCCACTACCCCCTTGCCCCCCCCCCCCCAACACCACGCATCCCACAAAACACTGTTGATCTGTTTAAGTCCTTAATGTATTCCTGCTGCTTCGCGAGTATCACGCCGCTGCGGCTGGATGATTTCGCGAGATGGACGACGCCCGATGGATGGTGGAACAGCTGTGTCGTGTGCACTTGTGCAACGAGTGTTGCAGTTGCTTGCTCTCGTATTGAAGGATGCGAGGTTCTGCAGTCTCCGTCTCTAGATAAGGAAGTTGCAATTCATATACTTTTGACTTTCCACCTCTATCCTCCACTTATCAAGTGAATGACATCAGGCTGGCTTCTCTTGAATTAAAACAAAACTTTGAAAAAGATTGTCTTATTCATTGGCGGGTAGGGGGTTGTGATCATCCGTCTCCCCTTCGTTAGGCAAGAAAGGGGAAAAAAGGGAAAATAAAAGGGAAAGAACGGGGAGGAAGGGGGATAAAAGGTGGGTCACCGCACGGAGAAAAAGCTTTGGGTAGGGGAACCAAAGTCTGCGGTGATTATATAGTTGCTGACATAGGCGGCGCGTATAAGGGGCTATTGGGGCTATAGCCCCCCCACTTTTTGGGAACGAGGGGCTAAAAACATTTTTGATCGAGAAAAAAAGGAAAAAAGGAAAAAGAAAGAAAAAGAGAAAAAAAGGTTATTCATCCCCCCCCCGCCTGCGTCAAGCGTTATTGTGAAAAAGGTGAAGAAAGAAAGGAAAAAAAAGGCTGTTGATTTTTACCCCCCCCCCCACTTTTTGACCCCATGCGCCGCCCATGGTTGCTGAGGCGTCTTTGGGCAAAAATGCGTCTTTGGGTCTTTGGACTAAAATCTTTGGACAAAGCAACCAAAGTCTTTGGAAGTTGGTTTCCCTCGCCCAATGACTTTGGTTGCTCTGTCCAAAGATTTTAGTCCTCCTGCCCAAAGACGCCTCAGCAACTATAATTCTGCCCAAAGCTTTTTCTCAGTGCGGGGTCAACATATATCCATTATTGGTAATCCATAAGTAATAAGTGTCGAACAATAAGTCCGAAGACAATATTTGGCTGTTGTGAACGCTGGCCCTAGCCAGGGCTGACCTCAACGTTGCCATTTACGTATTTTAATATTTTTGGCCAACTGCAGTCAAATACTATAATATACTATAATGGACAACACGATAAATTTCATCTAGACCGCGTCGTATATTTCATGATCAAAGTATAGAAGTAAAGTGGAGGCCAATCACCGATTCTTGTGCCTAGATGACACAACAGTTTCACGAACGACCTATTAACACTCAAAGAGCAAGCTTCGCCATTATGTATTATAGCATTGTATAATGTCCCTTGATGACTCAAAACATGGGGGCAGTATTTGATCGGCCTCCACCTCTACACTTTCATCATGATCGTATATTTTCGACGTGGCCCAGGCGCGCGATCCCAAAAGTAGACGCTAAACCGTTTTTTCGAACCCGATGTTCTCTCGCAACTCTCGCGAATTTCATCCGACGCGTAGCGCGCGCAGTATGGGACCACAAGTGTCGCGACACAACGTGAGGTCCTGAGTTGAGGTGAGGTAAAGGAAGGTGAGGTGAGGCATAAAGTGAAGATCGATGAAATTAAAGCGTACAAAACGAAAACAAGGGGCGGAGAATTTTGCACGCGGGTAATGTTAGTCTTTCTTACCATCAAGTCGAAAGGAAGGTGAGGGGGGGGGGGGTGTCGGCTCTCGAGAAAAGTTTGTACATGAAATGAGACTTTTACGCTAACGCCTGGCCCCTTGAAACCCGCTTACGGAGCCCTCTCCCGCAAGAGAGAGGCAGGGGAGAGGAAAAGTTTTTAAATTCAATTATTCCTCTTCCCGAAAAAGAAAACAAACTACAAAGAAGAGCCGAGGAAAAAAAATAATGACAAAGATGATGACGGTGGGGGGAGGAGGGGGGTGAATATGTATGATATGAAATGGAGAATTTTCAAGGGGGATATAGAAGCAGAACCCCCCCGAGGGCGAGGAAGGGGCGGGGCGGGCGGACGGGGAAAGAAGGATCGGAGTGAAATAGTCGGTTTTCACTTAAGCGTCTTATTAAAGCGCTCGTTGAATGGAAAAAATTAGGATGCAGAAAAGCGAAGGACAGGATTGCCAACTCTCATTTGGAGAGAAAAAGAAAGAAGAAAAAAAAAAGAGACAAAAAACAACAAGCAGTAGAACTCCAATACAATTTATGTATTGGTAAAGCGTGCCGCGATAGGACTGTAGTTTTGTTTACAGCATTTTTGATAATTACCTTTTTAAATATTAGTTGTAATCGTTCAGTCGTTATGTCTCAGAATTCACAGCGATGATTAGCCAACTCCGCCGAACCTCAATTTTTAGCGAAAAACTTGAGTTTCTTGACTAGATATTAATGGAGGTGCAATATTAATTGTTACCATCAAAGCATTTTTGCTGCACATGCTGCACTTTCGGCGTGTTCGCGACTTAAAGTGGCAACTGAGTCAAGAAAAGATCTTTTCCACTGAGTATGATCGCAGTAGAGCTTGGAACTATAGTTTTTAAACGAACTTCGTAGACACTGCTAACCGCGCCTCTTCAAAATTCAGCGCAAAAGTTCCTCGGTGAATTCATTCCCTCTCTTAAATTTTAGCGCTAAACTTTTCGCCTTATCACGGTGTAACTATGGCATTTTTATTCGTGCTTTATCTTAGGACCGAGATGAAAGTTTTATCCGATCTCGCTGATGTTTTTATCCATATATCGACTGTTCATTGAGCAAAACGCTATTTAAGAGTTTTCCACCTCGGATGACAGCCGAAAGAAGATGTAATATTTCCAAATCGCAAGGCAAAGCTTGTTTAATGATCGTACTATCGACTTGATAACCAAATTGCGCTCAATTTATGCTTGACATAATCACACAATCTCTGTCAAGCGTATGTTGCAGACCAAATAACTTTGATTAGCCGGCCTTGGTGGCTTGGTGTTCAGGACACCTGAATGCCAATCCATAGGTCCCGGGTTTGAACCCCGGTAGAGGTATCAGATTTTTCTCTGGTCTTGTCGCTCGGACTCCTTATAAAAGTGAGTCCACGACAAAGAGCACAGTGAAAATCTGGTTGCTTAGAGCATGGATGTTTAAACTCCCCGGTGGTTTCTGCCAATAAACTAGCAAAAAATTACTCACATTTAACCCAATTTGTCCGTAGATGGCTGTCGGTTCCTAATTGAATGTGAACAAAGCCAAATAAATCTCGAGGGGGGGATTTTGATTAAAATCATTCTATATTAATTTATGATTGAACAACGTATAAGGGTAATAATAGTCACTCGCTGCAGATAAAAGTTTTACCAAATGGATCCTGGTTGCGATTTTTAATACCCCCTTCTTCCCCCGAGGGAAGGAATTTTTTTTAAAGATTTTACTATTTAGAAGAAATTGCATCGGTACACGATGCATAAAAAACAGAAGTTAGCTGCCAATAAAAACGGAGAAATTAAAAACGGGGGGGGGGGGGGGGGGGGGAAAAAAAAAAGTAATGACAATAATAATCTTATGAAGTAACATGCATCCGCTGCAGCAGAAAATCGACCAGGCGAGTGGTTTAAATGGCGGGGGGGGGGGGGTGTAAAGTAAACAAATACCAGGACGTTAAAGCAATTTGAGAGCTTGATCAAAACGCAATGACGCGGACTCTCGGTGCATTTGTATCGGAACAAAGCAAAGATGCACTCGGTTTCCGAATGAGCTGCAACCACCAGCATCCCATCGGTGAGTAGGTGTGGACCGGTGGCTGAGTAGTGAGTATACATTCAGCTCATGCTCGTGCAGCACGCTGGACAAGAGCAAGTGGAAAGGAGGGGGGAGGAAGGGGGCGGAGATACAGGACACAACAAACCGTATATTTCGCGGTAGGTCGAGTAGAAACTTTGAGAGTATATTCACTGAGATGCAAAATTAATTAACCAGTATGCGGTCTCATTCATGCATCGATTTGTCTGCTCCCCCATCCCCACCCCCTTCCCTCCCCCCTGCTACATCGCCACCCCCGCATCCCTCTATGGTTACCGTTCCTTTCACGAGGTCTCCGTTTGCGGTCGGACTGAAATCCTCGCGGATAATCATGAGGTGAGGTGCGGCTCAAACGAGTTTAAATTCTTCGCGCTCACTCACGGCGCACTGTAGATCAAAAGTTGGAATTTATTGGATTATCATTTACTGTACATTTATAAATCAAGATTATAATCAATAGACCTGTTCAGTGATGACGTCACCCATCAAAATTATTGGCTCCAAAAATCTGGGTCACTTTCGTGGATTTACCCATATGAAATCAGATCCAAATTTTCGGATGCAAATTCTTGCTAATAAACAACCAGTTTTCTAAAGTGTTACTGCACCTTTAGAATCTAAGTACCATAAAGTATCTTTTCACTCCGACGTAGTTCATGAAATATCACGAGTGAATTTACAAACACAGTGGGGCAGTTGGAAGGGTCTGAAATGTTGTGTTTTTTATATAGAAAATGATAGTACTTGATAAGCTGAGAACAATGGTGCTTTTGGTTTTTTCCCAAGTGTCTTGGTTTTGGAGATACACACGTGCAAAGTTGCAAAAATTCGTGTGTGTAGTGACGTCACTACGCGGAATTCCGATTTAAAACAATGTATTTTGGGCCAAAATCTCATCTCCGGAACAATGAGACTTAATTAGAAACCAAATGAATCTTTGTTCTCAGCTCATCAAGTACTTCCATTTTCTCCATAAAAAACACAAAATGTTAGACCCTTGCAACTGCCCCATTATATCGAAAGATGTCCGATGTTTGGTCCCTGTCTTGCTTACAGACCCTTATGGGCGTATCACCGCCATGACACTCAATAATATTAACCACTGTTCGTATCAAAGCCTGCTCGATGTATGTATAAAACACGTGGTGTGGTGGAGCGGATGAGCCCATATTCTAAAATTTCGAGTGTATAAGCAACTGTTAGTGAGACAAGGTTAAAACATGGGACTATCTTCGATTGTAAATTAATGCTTGATGTTTCGAAAATGGCGTTGAAAAGTGATTACACTTTAAGGTAGTATGTGGAATATAACGTTGTAATAAAACCTGAGAGAACTTGTTGTTCACTACCACGAATTTGTATTTAAAACTTTGGATCCAGTTTCTTGTGAAAAAAACCTACTAGAGCGGGTAAGATAGAGCATTCGTATGGATCTTCTTTTTTTCGTGACGTCACACTAAACATGTCTAGTAAACAGCGAGATGAGTGTAAACAAACGATCAGAATTATACTAGATTTTACAGTTTGAAATGAGTCGGATCTCATAATTTTCTGTTAGTAAATACCCATCTTAAATCGTTTCTGCAGCAGAAACCGAGAATGTTTCATGTCCGGAATAATAGAACTTTCGATCCATTTAGCGACGTTTCATAATGAACAGCCTCGACTCGACCAATATTAGGATGCTGCAAACGGTCCAGGGCCTATCAAAACCCTTTTAAGGCAAGTCTACAGTAAAGTTGTATAGTGATTGAAGCAGCCTGTCTGCAGGAGTTGGATCGATGCAATACCTGTTTTCGAAATCCGGTTTGCACCGCCAGGCTTTTGGTAACTCGGCATTTGGGGTACCGTTCTGAAACAGGAATGTTTGAAATAAACCGGAAATTATTGAACTAAAAGGTATCTTTGCAGATATGTTGCCGATCACAATCATGGGTAGATACAGGAATTTTTCTTTCTCTCTTTCTAGCCGATTGTTGTTGTTTTTGTTGATAAGGATAGCAGTAGTGACCATCACGTGACATTAGCCCGTATCTCTGTCCTTTTCTAACGCACATATTCAAATAGGATGAGAGAGACAGACAAATTCCTGTATCCACCTATGAGGCATAGGCGGTTACATAGAAATTCAATGTACAAACTCTCTACTGCGGCCGTTTGTATACACGGGTGTTAGAAAAGGATAGCAGGGTTGGAGGACATCTCGTGACGTTAGCTCCTGTCTCCGTCCTTCTCTAACAGGCGCATTCAAATGCGAGAGAAAAGAGAGAAAGAAAAATCCCTGTATCTGCCTATGAAGCACAAACGTCAAACGTCCTCAAGTGGAGGCGAGAATCAGCGAAGGTACAAAACTTCCTATACTACAGCTACGATACAATGCTTGTCTCTCTTTCGCCCCCCTCTCTCTCTCTTTCTCTCTTTCTCTCTCTCTCTCTCTCTCTCTCTCTCTCTCTCTCTCTCTCTCTCTCTCGCTATCACGCGCACGTTCGGTCTTTTTCCTTTCTCTCTCTTTCTCCCCCCACTCTTGTTCTCTTTTCATAGCGGCAAGGAAGGAAATAAGGAAGCATTTCCCCATCCTCGCGTGGCCTAATAAAACTGTCCGTAATGAGTGATGAAGCGGATGAAATCAAAACAAAACATATTCGCGCCCTCTTTCCCCATCCCACCCTTATTCTTGCTCCATATTTTGACAAATCTACCCTTTATCAACGATTTTCCTCATAAATCGCAATCATTTTTATTTCTTCTCTCTCTCACACCCTTTCTCTCTCTCTCTCTCCCTCTCTCTCTCTCTCCCTCTCTCCCTCTCTCTCACTTCTTACTTCTTACTCTTTCACTCAATAGAGTGTTGGACTGAAATATTACAAATCGCAAATTATTGACAATGCAATTACTAAAAATTAACAAAACGTGTGTCAGCAGAAATTTGCCACGAAAATTCATAATCGCAAAAAGGTCGTATTAATTGTTCGATTTAATAGCCAACATTTCTGTTCAAAAATGAGCTTATGGGAAAAAAAACATTACATCAGAGTTTGTTTGGAACCATACGTCCTCAGGTGGCAATCAATACAATAAATGGCTCAACTAAAACAGTCTATAGACTACATGTTGAGCAGTATAATCTCAGTAAGCAAGTGAGTCAAATCCACTAACTGCTTTCGTTGATTTCGAATTAAGTTTAGGTTCTGTTCTGATATGCTGTGTCTAGGGACGCCACTTATTCCCTGTGTTTTGATGTTGGATTCCGTGACGCGTTTTGAATCATGCAAGTTCAGGAACGGCTCCTCTACTATCTGTAACATTTCTTCGGGTTTCACATCCTCTCGTTCCTCCGTTTGGATGTTGGCTCGTGGAGAGGACTGTATGGAGAGAACCGGATTTCCGGGCACTGCTCCTCGAATTCCTTTTCCTCCTTAACTTCATCCCTTTCTTTTCCATTTTGGTTTGGTTTAATTGTCCCCTCACTCAACTACCGCGCGTTCCATTCAATTCAACAAAAAATCTCGGTTACTTAAACTCGCAACTGAAATCAAATTCGGTTTTATAGTTTTTGGCAAACTAACTAGCACTGATGTTCACTATAATTGATGTTCGAACATTTCATTTCATAACATAATAGAAAATAGTCCCAGTAAAAATTAAAATAAAAACGAAAAATAAATTATATCCTTACCAATCGATTGCAGGCAAAGAGCTGCTTCTCTATCGAAACGATTGTTTCGCATAGAATCATATGGAGGAAAAACATTGTTGCCATATTGCGCGAGCCACTCTTGTATTTTGGGAGCTTTTTTCGATATATCTCTTAGATAAGCAGGCCTCTTCCAAGATCTGCATTGGCCATGTATCCCACATGGTGCCCCCTCCCTGTTTTTGGCTGGAAATCCCCCTCTGACCCCTTTACTATGACTCGATTTATGCATTCGATAAAATCCTACCTCATCCATGCACACCAAAAGCGGACGCCCAGCCAAGCGTTGAAAAGATTCGCCTGACCGTGTTTCTTTTGAATCCCTTCACCCTTGTGTTTCACTGGGTCGAGTAATCTCGCTATTGAATCTTGGCTGTAGAGATGGAGTGAGAGAAGGAATGGGTCAGGGTAAGGGGAGGAGGGGGAGGGGGAGTGAGGAAGGAGGGACGGGGGTTGGCCACTGATTCGTTCTCCAGGCGAAAACAGAGGGAGGATCGTCCAGCCCCAACGTCCTGCACCATCAAAGGTTTCATCCGATGCGCGGTGGCTAAAGACGCTCTTCGCTACTTCACTGCCGCGCCCTTTCGTCTCAAAAAGCCTCCCAACCTCATCGCTACACCCTATTTCTCGATCGTGATTTTGATCCCCTTTTTCAATTTGAGCAAATTTTCGGGGCAACTGGCCGCTCGTGTACGCTGCTTTTACGCTTTGCACGAATGATTGAAGTTTGGACACGGATTAGAGAGCCCCCCGCCGCGCGCTGTGTTCTATTAAAAGAATCGTTCGTCAGATCGATGCAATAAATTGAACGATTGAATCAACTCTGTTTTGATTCTTCACACCCCCAATACCCCCACTTGAATTGTCAATCTCTAAAAAACAAAAACAAAAAACAAAAAATCGAATAAATAAATGTCAATACTTTATTGATTGATCAAATTCTTTCGTTTAAATCTCACATTTTCTTTTTGTCTACCTAAACATGAAGAATTTGAAAACTCACAAAACGTTGAGTATTATGAACCTTCTTCCTTGATTCTTTTGTAATCTTTTGATTAATCAAATTATGTTATTTTTGGACATAATATGAGAGGTTGTTCTATGGTTGGCAGTGGGGGACCGCGCGCGTTTAGAGAAATTGACACTCATCAGAATGAAAAATGTCATGATGAATCCTATGAAAAAAAGAAAATTACGCCAGTCACTAATTTTCAATCCAGGGAGAGGGTGTTTTCAATTTTTGAAAAATTACTGATCATACAAGAGTATGAGACTGCCCTCCAAGGTCACTGGCCCTGTCTCCGTGAAACTCAGGCCGTAGCCGCGCGTAGGGAGAATCTGTTATTTTTTTTTGTAAAAAATCGCTGACGTTTTTGATAAGGTAGTCCCCTTCGGAAAGATGATACTAATGGGTCAAAATGATCAACTTAAAGAGGCTGAAATGAAAATAACGATTCTATGAGCATATATTAAAAAAAGAAATGAACGAATCAATTTAACGAATTGAGTCCAACAGATCATGATCTCGCACTGCATTGCCCAAGTGTGGATTCAAACCAAGTCATCACTTTATGAAATTTGTAACACGCGCGCACTCCTGGCTTGAATCCATCCTCGAGCGCTCAAAAGCCCAAAATTCTCGAATGCTTGAATACTCAAATGCCCAACGACTCACACTCACACTCACACTGACAAGGTTTCATGAGGGACTAAGCTCCTGATTCCACGTTTGCACGAAAGCGCACGTCCCCATACCATTGCTATCCGCGCCCACGGTCACCATATTAAGTATTCCTCTTGTAAATTTCCAAAGAGATTTTTATCTTATTCGAGGACAAGAGCTCAGGTCCTGCTCCTTTCATCTCTCTCCAAAGCGAGCATATTCAAAGAGCCCATAAAGCCGGAAAATCTGGGAAACGTCAAGGAATGGCTCAGCGTATTTGACTGTGAGATTTAATAATAGAACAATTGTCAATCTCCAGCGTGAAATATTTGTGAGAAAATCTACGGAAGCATCAAATAAAATTTTCCGGGTCATTCATCAGAGTTACCGAGGCGACATATCATAGAGCTGTGGGCCCACTGTGTGTATGCTTCGAATCATGTGTCATCTACTTTTCCGCAGCATTCGAGTCATCTTTAGAAATTACAATTAATTCAGGTATTATTACACTTTTACAGTGCTCGGTAGGTACCGCTTTCCGTTTATCGTAAACCATGCAAATGCTTCATGTTTTCTGAAAGAAAAACACATGAGAAGATTGTTTTGCTTTCTATTTTACAAGCTAGTTTATGAATGTTTGTTCAAAAAGTTAATTTTTAACATCTCAGCAAGTCGACCGTTGTACCGAAGTATCGAGGAATTCAGCCCGTAAGAGAGACACAGAAGATAGAGGAGAGAGGAGAGAGAGAGAGAGAGAGAGAGATGAGAGAGAGGAGAGAGAGGAGAGACAGGAGAGAGAGGAGAGAGAGATGACTGTCGCTCGTTGGTGGTAAGCTGGGTAAGGGAGTGGTGGGAGGAGGAGAGGGGGAGGTGGCGAGGGGGAGGTGGAGAGGGGGGAGGAGAGGGGGAGGAGGAGAGGGGTGAGCAACAATAGCGGTGGAAGGTTATGACGTTCAAGAGCTATTTATAAGTATGTAAAAAGTCACACACACACACTCTCTATTCGTATGGAAACCTAATCGAAATAAATCAATAAAATAAAATAAAAAAACCTTTTGCGAAGCCAGATTTTTTTTTTCTTTTCATCTTCGTCGTTGCCAAGTTAATTAAATGAGGAGTAGATTATATGGGTTTCTTTCCAGATCGTATGAATAGTGAAATTACTGTCCTCGGGAAAATTAATCCTGTGTAATGGAAATTTTTTTATGTATCCGGGTTTGTGTCACTTTGAGAGATTAATTTACTTTGACGCCATACCAGAAGAGGTCACCTTCCTTTCCAAAGACTCGTGCTAGTAAGAAAGGTATCATATTGAAATTTTCTCATTTCCTATTTGAGAAGAATAGTAAATTCTAAAATTATTTTATTTTTCTATGTTATTATAAATATAAATAGACTATAAGCCCCTTAAATGTGGCTTGAGTGACTCTCTTCTACAGTCATTTTAAGGCATTGAACGTTTTGTCAGCGACTGCACTTCCCTGCCCGTTTTTACATTTAAAAAAAAAAAAAAAAAAAAAAAAAAAAAAAAAAAAAAAAAAAAAAAAAAAAAAATACAACCTTATCAGTTCATGAAAGCAGAGTGACTATAAAAAAAAATTCCCAGCCGGAAGTTGGATTTGTTGCCGCTCGAGAATTTGAAGGGACTTTATATCCTTCCATGGAAAATTTTCGAACAAACCTCCCATGAAATTGTCTTGAAAGTAAATATATATGCCACATTCCTTTGAGGTGGTAATAAAGAACTTACATCTAGAGGCTTGCGTCGAAATCGTAGATTCACATGCAGAGAGCCAATGCAAGCGCGGATCCATGGAGACAGGAAGGGCCGGAAGGGGGCTGGACACCCCCTCCTTGAGCCAAATTTTTACACTGTCTACGAGGGGATTTTCGAGGAAATTTTGGGTGTTCATTTGAAAGAGTAGGTGTTACTCCTCGGGATACAAATGCAGTCAAATGACCGTAGAGAGAGGGAGGCAATTCCCGGCAACACGATTTAAAATAATGTTTGTATCTTTTCTCCGTCCTCGCTATTGCAATGAACCATATGTAACTGTGCATGGAGTGGCGAATTCAGAGGGGCCGGCTTGACGTGACCTCTCACGCTCAAAGCTTCTAAAATTATATTTTTACAACATAATACAGCCCAGAAAAGCTTTCTGGTGACACTGCTTTCAAATTTCAAAGACGTGCTTGTTAGATTTAGTATGGTCTCACAATTCATTTTTTTTTTTTTTTAATCAAATTTAGCGGTCTGGTGTGAATCAATAATACAATACTCTCAACGCCGAAAGATCTTTTCTATGTGCTTAATAAATTTACAGTTCATTTGTGTAATCATTTTTTTTTTTTTTTTTTTTTTTTTTTATTAACCGTCTATAAAATTTATAATAATATTTCATCTTAAATATTTTTATAGAAGAATTATTTTACATTCTGAATGATGCTCTCCTACCCGTCAAATATGTTTTTATTGAACCAACAAGCTAATTCATCGAAATTTTGGTTTTGATGTCATCACTGAGCTAGTTTATTGTTGAAAGGATATACAGTTTGTCGTTTCCAATCTCTTCAAATCTTAAAGAGCGAGTCCCTAAAAGTTGACGTTTATATCAACACTGTTAATTTGTTAAAGAATGCAACACGCAGCATCAGGTAGATCTAAAAGAAAAGAACCCAGCCACCGCGCTGCGCCGGGATCCATTTAGTTCATCACTGACGAGATAACTATTCGTACACTCCGGATGTCTTATTGCGTCCTCTGAAATTGAAGGCGATCCGCAAGCACATAGAACGCTCGCTCTATCCCGAGAAACGATGAGCGAATTGGAATTTTCGCTCCATCTGTCTGCGGAAAATGCTCTTTTTGCTGGGAGTCGAATGACTTTTCCACCTCGCCGGACAATAGTCCAGATTTATATTATTTGCTTGCCTTTTCCAGTCGTATAATTTTGCCCATTAAAATTCGATAAGGGACTAGAGTAATTATTATTACAAGCCAGTCTCGATCTGTTCACGGTCAATTAGTTTTTTTTTTATTCAATTTGTATTAGTAAGAAAGAGAGAGGGGGGAGAGAGAACTTCAGAAATGCCCATTGATCACCACTCCGAGTGTACGGAAGAATAAAAGAGAAATTAAACAAAATGTGATCCTAGTTCTTTCTCTCTCTCTCTCTCTCTCTCTCTCTCTCTCTCTCTCTCTCTCTCTCTCTCTCCGCTCCCCCCCACGCCTCGTGACTCTCCTTTATGCCCTTTTCCTTTCACGGCAGTCAGCGTCCATTCAAATATAAATTAATTTAGAAAAAAGAGGAGGTTTGAGGAGGAAAAATAAAAAAAATAAATCGCTGATTCATTTTGATTACTGATTCATTCGTCCAGAGACGGCAAGCACAACGAGATTAAGTTAACTTTCCGGCGTTTTAGGTCAGTTTCCTCTGCCCCCGCCCTCCTCACCACCCACGCCCGACCTGGTATGTTCCGACAATGCCTCTCTACGTGTTCCCTCTGCTCACAGAGCCCCGGTTTTCTACCATGCTCCTTCCCAATCCAGTCCGTCCCCTTGTCCAAATCGGCAACAATAGAACGGAGAATGTAATGTCCGGTAATTAATACGGCCGGTAATTGTGCCCGCTATTCCCTCTGGGGGCTAAACTTTCGTCCGGTGAATCGAGATCGCCGTAGAAAATCTATTAGCGGGGTTTTGAAAGTTAGTCGCGGTGGAGGAGGAGGTCCCGACGACCAGAACCGCGGCCAGTGAGTATCTTAACTTTAGCCCGCATCTCTCTCGGTCTCTCTCTCTCTCTCTCTCTCTCTCTCTCTCTCTCTCTCTCTCTCTCTCTCTCTCTCTTTCTCTCTCTTTCTCTCCCCTCTCTCTCGCCGCCACTCATATTACCTTCACATCGTCATCTTTTCTCAAAGCATCGTCGCGCAGCGAAGGCGACGCGACGTTTCGTGCAGTGGAAACTTTCGAGCTTTTCATCGTGATATCTGTTGCGCTTCATTATCGTTAACCGTTCATGTATCTTTCTTCTCTTTTCAAAAGAGGGGGGGGGGGCGGTCGCAGAGACGCTCCAAGCCAAAGAGTTTTACGTTAGCGTTTTTATATGCTTGATTCGGACGGTGCGGTCAGTCTGACAATAGAATTATAGAGCGCACTCAGATGTGCATGCTTTCTTCTGCTTTTTTCCCCGTCGTTCTTTTTTCTATATGCCAGGAGAAGGAAATGTGACCTTCGATTCCGAGCGCTCCCAAAAACTTTGACATCTCTCTCTCTCTCTTTTTCCATTTGAACATATAAGTTGAATGAGGATAAAAAAGATTTGGTTACTTCCCCCATTCCTCTTACTTTTCGGTGTCCCATATGCCTTTTACTTCTCGGAGCTGATCGAATGAAATAATCTCGTTTTGTAGAATTACAAGAACACATCAATTATGTATCTGTATATACACGGTAAAAAAAAAAAAAAAAAAAAAAAAAAAAAAAAAAAAAAAAAAAAAAAAAAAACTGATAGAATTTACCATCCGCATAGCTGATTTTGGAGTCTGCTATCAAGTATGGTAAATTTTTCTATCATACATATGATAAATGCACATCCGTTTTGTTAGTTTACCACACGGTACGTTGTATTTACCATACTTGGTAGCAGACTCCAAAACCAGCTATGCAGATGGTAAATTCTATACCAGTCTTTTTTCCGTGTAGGAAAGTCGAAGGAGAATGATTTTTGTCAATTGGAAAAGGTTACTTGTAAAATGGTTCGCACAAAGAGCTTTACCAATGGAGAGGATTCGTGGGGCGTGCTTTTGAAGCAGCGCAGCCGAGAAGGAAATTTCTTGATCGACATTATTCATACAGGCTTATTTTGTTTCCATCATATTTTTTAACCTTTAAATTTTGAAAAAAAAAAAAATCCTGTGACAAATCCATTTAAAATTCGTTTTAAACGAAAGTGCAAAGAAATTCTTATAACTCTTTCTTTTGGAAGGATTTTATTCCCTATAAATATACTGACAAAAACGAGCAACAATTTTTTACCTGGATAGTTGTATCAAAAGTCTTGTGTCTAGATAGATACCCCTAAAACACTTGCTTTTTCGTTTAAAACCAAAATTCACTATGTTTATTACAATTTTTGATTGAAGGTGAAAAAATATGAGGAAAACAAAACAGAATTAGATCGCCTACATGCTGCTTCACTTTGGGATAGGACTTAAAACATGTATCAGCCTCCACCTCGTTGATTTTGACATAAACGTGGTGTTCCTTTTATGTAGGAGTGCCGGTGAAAGTATAGTGCATAATGTGTAGCGGCGTGGGTTGTTAAAAATGCGGAAATGATTTTCTGAGTTACCGAGTGGATTCTGAAACTTTTCAACGTGCTCTTTATTATTTTCCCAGAATTTTAAGTCAAACTATGTATAGTGTGCCATATTGCTGTATCAAAATTACGCAACAGACCCATTAAGCGCAGAGCTTTGTTTTTTCGAGGTTTCTGCTCAGTAGTTTCAAGAGCCCCGAAGCTCTAGCGCCAAGCCGCCAACATCAACATATTGTGGTAACGTTGTAAGGCTCGTCAAACTCATGTGCACCACTCATCGGAGCCGCAGCTCTGCACAGTTCTCTGCATGAATTTTAGGGCGCGGATGTCAAGTTCTGAAGAAGAATTTGCGTCCATGTTCTACTAGATTTGATATGAGAGAAGGACGAATTTCTCTGCGTAGGAAGAACGTTTTAAATAGAATATTTGGTTGCAAGTCTCGTCAGGTTGAATTGGAACCCTGATCTCTTCATTGGCGCATCCAGCAATTTGGCAACAGTGTTTTCTTGCCATTTGATTGCATGAGAAATAGTTGATTATTCCCTAGGCTAAAGTCCCTTCTAGAATCAGTTGTTTATCATACATTCAAATGGGAAGGGTTGCTGGATCTGCCTATGAAGCTCACAGATTACAACCCTGCTGAAAGCAGTATGATGCTTCTCACTTCTCAGCCACCAAGCGGCTGGGGCTCGGAGCATAGAGCCACGGTTTAACGTGATTCCAGGCAAAACTTTTCTAGATTTCTATTAGATGGATAGCGCCGCCAGTTTAATCCACCAATAGTTCCACCGGTTGACGAAAAGATTGCGCTGACTAGTACAGTATAGTATAATTATAACGAGCGAAATCAATCACTCGCTGATCTGTAATTTTTTTTCAACCGATAGAATCATCGTCGAATATCATCATTTCGTTAAATTTTTACGCCAACGATGATTCCATCGGTAGACGGAAAGCTTACAGATCAGAGTGCTGTTGTGCTATATTCTCTCATTGATGACCTATGTTGTGTAATCTTTTCCTCATCTGGTGAAACTACTATCAGTAAATTAAAAAAATCATTTTAAGATCCGTAAAACGGCAGCTCTGTAGTAGAAGAACCTCCACATTTACACAAACAGAAAAAAAAGTTGGAACTATTCCTTCGAAGTTTACGCCCTTTTCCGTCGGGAGTAATTGGGGAAATACTGTCAACTTTGGGGGATATTCAGACTGAATGTGGAAGACTCCATCGTTGTCAAATATTCTACCAACTTTTTATGAAAATTTCCCCAAAAATAACTTAATTTTCCTCAACTTTTACCGGTGCAATTAGGATGTAATCTCTGGAGAAACAGTACCCAACCTTTTTTTCCCCTTAAACCTTTGATCCAAAGGGTCGATTTGAATATTTTTACTTTCTCACTCTAACAAAGTTAGACAAATCTAGAAAGAATTGCGATGGCGCAGAGAGTTCCAAGGTATTTTATTTTGATACTTGGGCTCTCACAACTAACATAAGTCAATCATGATTTATTCAAAAAGTAATGGCCTCTTATCATGTCTAGTACTATTCAAAATCACATACTTTCATCAAATTTCAATATTTCTAAACCCTGCAAACAGGGTTTTATGCAAAAAAAATTCTGTGGCGTCTGTCCGTCTGTCAGTCTGTCTTATCACATCATTTTTGAACCATCGATCTATGTGCATCCAGATTTTGCACTACTGAAGTTTTCTAAATTCCCCAGAGAGGTTTTTTGTTTGTTTTTCAATTTTAAATTTTAAGTTAGTTTTATAAAAGGGGTCTGGAGGTCTCCCCAGCATATTAAGAGAGGGTGTGGGGGTCTTTACCAGCATTGTAAAGGGGAGTCTTCCCCAGCATTTTAAAGGAGGGTCTTGGGGTCTCCCTTAGATTAAAATGATGCAAGAAAGTATTAGTAGGGCAGTATTCCCTATACAGTTTATTTCTTCATGAATGATCTGGCAACTTTGACTAGTCGCTGCGACCACGCATCATGTCACTCATCTCAACCTCAGCGCTCGATCGACTGTACATTTATACATACAGTGTTACCGACTCCCTGCACAACTTATCCGTAGCCAACCCGAGCCGACCAAGCGTAGGGCCAGAATCTGGATGGATGCGAGCGTGAGGCTGAAAACGCAACGCATCCCTTCGTACCGCTGAGCAGTGTTGCCAGACCGTGCAGATATTATTCACAAGAGTACACACGGAGAACCGTTGAATTTGGCAACACTAGCGCTGTGCGGTGCAAGCAGGAGCGCGCAGCGTCTCGCTCAGCTCTTGATGGGATTTAATTTTCCCTTTAGCGACGATATTTAATTAGACAAACAAAGTGCTTTTCATTAGACGGGACTTGCGTGCAACGTGCATGGGAAAAGGGCTGACTGCTGAGGCTGTCTAAAAAGGCGTCTATTTTAATAATATGGCTCCATCCCTGCCACCCTCAAACCCCTTCTACACTTTATAAAATTCATCGTTATGCCGACAACCGACACTGCAATTTTGCTGTTTTGAACGAAGAAGGGGTTGAAAAATTAAAAAGAGGCCTTCGAGTAACTAAAAACAATCCCTCTGTTCCCTGACTATACGCACCGCGTATTCATATGACGCACGTGAAGGCTCCTCGACATCGGGTCATCAAGCCGAAGAACTCCAACTGAAAATCAGTCACAAAATAAAACATTGTACAAGTTATTTTTCCATCAAAATGATCAAGTTAGATGACGAGTTCAACGATGGGGGATAGAAAAGGGGGTAAAATCTTCCCTTTTCAGTGAGGGCTCATTTTATCCTGTTTCAATTTACACGAGGGAAATGAGAGAGACAAAACAGATCCTCTTGCCCATTTTCGGGTTGTACCAATTTAAAATTTTTAAAGAGTAAATGATGGAGGGGGGGGGGGGGGGGTTCGAGCTCCGCACTAGCGATGAAAGTAGCAAATCGTGAAATACGTTGTACAATACTTTTTTTGTGTAAACCCATAGATAAGAATTTATCCTCAGAAGATCTTCTTTAAGCGAACCCCCAATAAATTGGTACTTTTGCATTCCACGGACAAAAATATTACATTTTTTAAATTTTTTTTGCCACTGATGTTGAGGATAGATTAGAAGGCATGTGGCTCAATGAATAAAAGCTTATCATTAATATTAGACTGGCTAAACGAAGATTTTCTTTCTTGTTTCTTTCAAAAAAAAAAAAAAAAATACGGGTAGTAGTTGAAAAGTGGGGGTGTGATACCCGCATACTTTCCAGCTTCTCAAGCTGTACTTGATTCCATGTACGTGTGCACATGAGCTCAAATGGGAGAAAAGCTATAATCGATTGTTAAAGAATCGCCACTGTTCGATAGGCATGTATCATGGTACACGTCAGGAATATTTTCATTCTGTATCGATAGTAAAGGAAAGCGACAGCAAAACAGAGACCGGAAGGCTTTTTAACTTAACATGAACTATGTCGTCAAGAGATATAGGATTGAAACCTCCTCCTCCTCCTCCTCCTCCTACTCCTCCATATTGACTTCCTTGCATCCTGTGTGTCTTGTATCCGTATCCTTGCCGTCCTCCCTTGGGTCCTTAAGGTAGCGTGTAATAGTAATGGCAGGCTTACGAGGGTGATCGATGACGAGGCCACGAGCAAACTACGCAGGCACACTGGCGGATCCCGAAGATTGTCCTTTTCTCTCTTTCTCTCTCGTACTCTCGCTCCACCTCTCTCTCTCTCTCTCTCTCTCTCTCTCTCTCTCTCTCTCTCTCTCTCTCTCTCTCTCTCTCTCTCTCTCTCTCTCTCTTTCTTTCTCTCTCTCTCTCTGCCTATTTGAATGAATGCCTTAGACAATAAGGATAAAGAAGAAGGGGTGAAAGTCACACGACTACCTCTTTAGCTGTCCTTTTCTAACGCAGGCTTTCAAATGAGCAAAGAGAGAAGGAAGGACAATATCCTGGATCCGCCGGCCGGTGAAGGCGCGTGCGAGAGTTCGGTCGAAATCGTTCGAATCATTAGTCCATCAGAGCATAAGTTGTTTCCGGATCCGATCGAAGGACGGGAACGAGAGTATTTCTAACCCTCCTCCGTCCCTCCCCTCCACCACCCCACCAATACGCCCACTCGTCCAACCTTTTTTCGTTCCTTTCGCTCTTCCTCCGAAGATGTGGAAGTCTTACAAGTAGGGTCAAGGAGAGACCAAGACTAGAGGGTCCCACTCCGCTTGCTTGTTATACGCGAAGGAATTAGAAATGCATTAGGCGAATAAATCGTTTCCGAATTCCGTCGTGAGAGAATATGGGGATGGGGGGGTGTATAAGAGAGAGAGAGAGAGAGAGAGAGAGAGAGAGAGAGAGAGAGAGAGAGAGAGAGAGAGAGAGGAGGTAAGGGAGTCAGTGTGAGAGAGGCTGAAGGAAAAGAGGATGGATGGACTCTTGTCCGAAGAAAGGGGGGAGGGGGGGCTAGCTCCATCAAATTGCCATTAACGAGAGCCCGCGCCCTGTCCGCCGAGGAGAGCAGCCTTACCGCCATGGGAAATTTTGACGAAAAAGCCCGCGGATGCTTGGACACAATAATTAATTAATTACCGTGGAAAGCTTCGCGTCGCCCCCTTCCACTTCTCCTCGCACCCCCTTTTACAAAGTAGACAGCTAGGCAACCCGCAACTCGCTCGGTATATAAACAAAATGAACAAAATGCAAGTGGGGAAACTAACTACCGCTCGGTATGTTGGATTGTTGGCACTCGCGCTCTTGTTTAGAATCAATGAGAAGCCTCCCTCGGTGCTCCCCCTCCCTCCCCCCCCATTCTTTGTTCATTCTCTTTCTCGGACGTTCGATGCTTGCTCCTCCCTCTGGGGGCCCGCTGCATTGAACCACCGTCCTAGACAGCGGGACGGCATACGGCAGCGATGTTTGTGGCCACGAGGGCCTGACGATGGTTCGATGGGCGCGGGGGGTGGGGGCTGGGTGTCGAGGGGTGGCAATGGTGGAGGTGGAGGCGCGAAGGCCCGGCAAGTGTTGAATGGCGGTGGTCCTTTGTAAAGAGTCACTGCAAGTGTTCGACTTCGTTTCGAGTGCACGAAAACACGAGGATTGCTCAACGGATACCGCTGCGTTGCCGAGTTGGACATTTAAAAATCCATTGTAATAATGTGGTTGCTGCACTTTAAGCTGTAAACGATGTAACTGTCATTTTAGATGTTAAAAACCTACACAAATAAGGTTGGTTGCACAAAAAATTCACGAAATCTAACTCTTGAAATGCTTTTCAATGCGCGAGCGTACGAAATGTGGCAGTTTAACGAGTAACTTGCGTAAACCTTTTTGGAGAAATTTTCGGTTAGGGTTAATGTGTAATTTCTACTATCATGCTCCATTAATTCAGCGAAAGCTGGAGCACGAGGCTACACTTGAATCAAAGGCAGATCCAGCAATCTGGCAACTCTGTATTATTCCCATTTAAATGCATGAGAAACACTCGACCAGTGAGAGGTTCATTGCCCCGTCCAGAATCGATTGTGTCTCATACTTTCAAATGGGTTGAATTCATGTTTGCCAAATTGCTGGATCCACCCATGACCTCTCAACCACCAAAATACGTGAGAAAATGTGTAGAAGAAAATTACATCTTATAGACCTAGCACCTAAAATCCTCCTCATCGACTACGCAGTATAGACTGTTTTAGTGAGAAGCAGGAAATTTTTAGACCAATCAAATGTCGGTTTAACGATTAATCCTTTAATGACCAGGTTAGTTCAAGAGAACACCTTTCCTCCGTTTATACAGGGAAGTTAGTTAACTGTTCGTCCTCGGTGGAGTTGTAATTGCCTATCCTACGAATTGTGGGCGCCTGACGAGACCTTATCTTGTAGAGCTTTCATCTATATTTGCGTTTATTCGAAATGAAGTCTGACTCAATTTGAAATAGACTAGAGGAGAAAAAACGAGTTTACTCGGGCTTGGTCTATAAGTGGTTAAAAAAGAGTCTATGTCAATCAGATTCCTGAATTTCAAATTTCTCGGTAGTCACTAAAACAGTCAATTGATAAATGTAGATCGTCGTGGAATATTATACGAATCTGGCTATCGAGCTTGACTACATAACTTATCGTATCATTGATCCCCTGTGCGGAGAATATTACCTATCTTTCTTACTCCCCTGCACACGATTTGTGACCATCCAAACTCCTTTTTTCCCCTTTTTTTAAATGCTACCACATCTTGTAAGTGATCTTTGAGAACAAATGAGCCGTTCAAAAAACTCAATTTCAAAAGAGGAAAAATCGGCGTTTGTCGTTTTTCCTCCTTTTCTCTTCATCGCTTACTTGTACTTAATTCATGAGAATCCAAGTATAGAAGCGAGAAAGAAAGAAGTAATTAAAGCATTGTATAGTCATCTTATTTTCCACCCCCTCCGGTAAAAGCAAAAATGACGCCAATAGGCAAACTAACTTGGTGCGCTATAAATGCTATCGACGCCCGAAGAAAGTCTCCCAATCAAAATGTTTTTTAGAGCATGAGTGTCATGCTCTATTGAAATCGTTTCTACAAGGTCAATAATGCTTTTCTTATAGGAACGGCATGGTTCGGGGGTCCGCTCGGGGGATCGCTTGGTTTCAGTATCGAGAACGGGTCCTCGAGGACCGATTGACCCATGTGATTCCGCCAATCCGGTGTCCTCCCAATTTGTCGCTTTTTCTTTGTGGCGGGAGTTTTTGGCCAAGATTGAGGTTAAGCATTTTTGGGAATGTAATTACGTTACTAATTTGGATCAGACTTCAACGAAATTTTCTGTATGAGATATTGGGGTTTTATATCAGAGGATTGTGTCCATGTTTCGTGTATTCTGCGATTTAAAATGCATTTAGATGATTTCAAATTTCCAATCCTGTTATTGTTGATGTTTCGGTCCGCTAAAAGAGTTCGTTTGGGGAACGCGATCGGCGTTGCGTTTTAAGGTGAATCCTCAGCGACCTGTAGTAAGATTCTCATCCGCTAGATAACGCCACTGTTCCGCGGTCCTGAAACCATGCTTTTTCCGCCTTTAATCGTTAATTGCGAGAGCTAGAGTTAACTTTTCGAAAATGTAAGAACGTTGCGTTCTAGATCAAATCCTAAGGAAAATTTTAAGACCATTCCGAGCCATGGACGAAGATATAACTATAAGAACTGCCGACTTCCTATCTCCGCCCGTGTTAAAACCTGTTAGCGGGTTTTCGAGCGCGACCGCAGCGCTCCAAGCAGCAGTAAGGGTCAACTAAAAGCGAACCGCTGCAGCGGTGGCCGCTCCGGCTCCCTTTCTCCCATGCCTTCCCGCAAATGTATACCGTGTAGGTAATTTGAATCACGATTGAACGAAGGGAACAAATGATCAGCGAATTAAAAGGAAGCAAAATCCGCTAAAAAACAAACGTCTGGAGTATTTCTTGAAAGATTCCTGAATTGTCGAAAATGATTAATCAAGGACTGAAATACTATACACCACAGTTAACCTCAAAACGGAATCAAACAAGAAAGAGTACATAGACATTTGTTTTATTAGTAGAGATCAGGCGACTCTTTTAATTTGCTGATGATTTCTGTTACCTTGTCCAAAGTTGATTCTGGATTTCCCTTGCTTTCGATCTTCCATTGAGATACTGAGTTATCTGATCCTCTTGGGTCGCCGACAACAGTTGACAGCCATGCCATAACAGACCAACTCCAACAACGGTTTTAGCAGTAGCACAGCATGTGAGCATGGACACATCGCCAGGATCGCTCACTTGAAAGAGTAGTTCAGCTGACCGCTGCATGGAGCGCTGGGGTCGAGAGCAAAACAGGACTAACAACAGTCGGCAGTCCTTAGTTATATCTTCGTCCATGGTTTTGCGACGACCTCCCGTCCCCTTTGCCCTCCCCACGAACTACTGCACCTACGCCTACAACAGTTGCTTGCCGCGTTGTGCAGATTGCATGAATGATGTGTGTCCATCTACTTCATCCCAATTTCACAGCCATCACGGATGCCACGCCCGCCACGGGTCTTCTACCTGGTTTTATGCGACATCGGTCATCGTGGCCCAGTGTTACATGGTAATCAGCGGCGGATTCGGGAAAGGCACGCCCCCCCCAACTCACGGTAGCCTTTGCCTTTTTTCAACAGAAAAAATCCCATAAATTCCTCCCTGCAAATTTGAAAATTCATAGGCGTGAAGCCCCCCCCCTAAAAGAATTTTCTGGATCCGCCATTGGTAGTAATTTTTGCGGCACACTACGCCGGATTCCCGTGCAAATTCCTACACTTACCTTTCTCCCTTATCTGTCAATGGGCGCCCCCCCTAATTCAGAAAAATCAAAACTTTACAATAAAAAAGAATCGGAACATTCGAAGATCAAATAATAACGAAAGGAGTAAGAGTTAACAAACTTTATTCTTAGTTTACTTTAAAATTTTTAATTAGGGGCGTAATTTAGGGGGGGCAGGGCGGGAAGTAGCCCCCCCCCTAAGCAGTGGTGCCCAACCACCCCTTGCCACTATACAGCTCGCCCCCCAGTTTCAGGATTCCTCTCCCCCCCAGATCTAGACCTCCCCCCGATTTTTACCCCACCCCCTCCTGATTCAGACGACATCATCCTTCCCACCCGTCATCTCCCTCGCCGAAAGAAGTTTTAAAATCTACTAGTATGAACGTGTCTACATTAGCAACTACCGTTGGCAACGAGAATTTTGCGAACTTCCTTGAAATTCAGAATCCTCTGGTCGATAATTACATGATTAGAGAATGTATAGGCAAGAGTTTTGGTTTTGTTAATTTAAATAGGTTAACTCTTAGAATTCATCAGGACAATGAAAATAAAGAAGGAATAGTTGTACTCAGCTTTTTACTATTTCTATCATCTGATGCTGTCACTTTATTCATAATATCAAACACGTCAAAAAAAGAATTACTTTTGATACAACTACATGCTACAATCACTTACAATTTCTACCATTTGGAAGGATAATTGATTTATTTTCTATTTTGGGCGGAAGTGGGGGGGGGGGGTTTTCTAGACTTGCCCGTCTCTAGGTGGTGTCCCCTAGACCTTCCATTGACATTCAAAAAGTTGCCCCTCCGGGCAATTGTTTTTCGGGTGCCCATGTCTTTGTCCATGGTCTCTGAACCAGAAATTGAACGTTCTTCCGGTCTGTGGTTGCCTTCTTTTCTCATAAGTTTAGACACGGCCACCCTGTAAACCCCACAACAAGTTAAAAGTCCGCAATCCGCACCCTCGACCCGCAGCCACTATCAAAAGTAAATTGCCGGTTGACTTGCAGGTACTCTCCTCCTCCTCCCCCAACTTAGATTAGACACAAATATAAAATTAAAAAAAAAAAAAAAAAAAAAAAAAATGAAAAATAGAATGTATGCCCCAGCAAAGGGCCCCCCCCACAGTTTTCCAAGAGAGGGAGCGACCCCCTTGCCAGCGTAACTCCGAAAAAATAATTCCAACTGGGGTCCAAGTAACTCAAGTAAGGTCTCAAAATGAAATCAGATGGATCCAAAATTTTAACGGCGAGTACCGGTAAGCTTACTCTTTTGATCGGTCCAAACCGAATTGCGATACATCGATTTACTCTCGAGATATCGATTTTTCAAAGGCGCGCGGTATAGGGTCAGAAATCAAAGATTCTCTAAAATCCGCGAATTTCGACTCTCATGGACCTAGCATGCGCCGTGAGAAGTCATATGTGAGTTTTTTGAGTTCACATGAAGTTCATTAAGTGCCCTGACAAATGTCGGACCGATAAAGTCTATATCGGGGGGGGGGGCGTGGCCCCAACTCCAGCGTAAGTCTCACGTACAATGTCTAACTGCGGCCGCGGGAGGTCCCATAAGATCCGTTTAAAAACTTGGATGGATCTGAATTTTTTTCAAGAATTATCTAAAAGCTGAAGCTACCGCCCAATCCAAACCGCAGTGCGCAATCCATCGATTCGTTCTCGAGATATCGATTTTTTAAAGGCGTGCGGTCTTGTCAGATCGACCTTAGAGGGGCGCTGGAGGCTGGAAAAAGGCGAATTTCGTCTCTCACGAACCAGTCGTGTGCCGTATTATATCGGTTCCGCTTTTTTTCGGGTCCCAATGATGTCCCGAGAGGGCTCAATGCAGTTTCGAGCCAAAAAATATCATCTTAGGGGGACTTATTAAAAATATCAAACTACTCCCCGTTTCAGCGTAACTCTGACAAGAAATGTCTAACTGCGGCCGCGAGAGGTCCTGTAAGGTCATTAAATAAACTCGGATGGATCTGAAATTTTCGAGGTTGTCAGTCACAAGCAAGCGCTTTCGACCGGTGCAAACCGAATTGCAATACATCGATTCACTATCGAGATATCGATTTTTCAAAGGCGCACGGTCTTGTCAGATCGAACATTGAAATAAGCTGTGGATACTCTGTATCCGCGAATTTCGTCTCTCATGGACCGTTTAAGCTCCCTTAAAAATCGAATGAGCTTTTTTCAAGTTCATATTACGTTCCTTAAGGGCCTTGATGAGTGTCGGATGACATTTGATCAATATTAACATTCATTTTTTAATCTGAGACAAAAAGAGCTGAAACCATAAAGACGAAGAATTTCCATCGTGATGACTTTGGTTCAAGCGAGGAAAATTCTATAGAAGTCCCAAATAACTAGACTAGACTTTCCGGCTTGCTAGGATTGGTATTAAGAATTTCCTTCCTGATGACTTTGGTTCAGGCGAGAGAAATCTAAAAAAGTCCCAAATAACTAAACTAGACTTTGCGGCTTGCTAGGATTGGTATTGCGTCATCCGATTTTAAAGGAACTATCACTATCGAAATCGATTTTCAAAACCACAGTATTCACCTCGCCTCGTGAACAACTGTTTCAACACGCTATAAGTAAATTTTCATTCCCACTTTGACCTATCAAGTTATTTTTACAGCGATCACTGTTATACAAACACAAATGCAGCGTTGCGATTGACTTTGTCGCAGTTTTGTACTATCAATATGGAACTCCACACTTACAATGATTTACGGCCGACACTCATGCTCTCTTTGCTAACACTGTTCCAGTGTTGCAAGTTCCAACTTGTTTTTTTTTTTTTTTTTTCGAGAATTTGAGGGATAGCATATAAATTTAAATTTTCAGGTTTTACTCTCAGCTTATAAAGATTACACCACACTATTGAAAAATTCATGATGGCTCAAAATTGGCTGAAAAATTAAAGAAGTAAACTTTGAAGAAGGTATACTTTCTTTTTGCGTTGATGATACGCGTTAGTTTCGGTCATTATGGAATTGTACAATGTCTTTCAAGAAACGGCAGTAAAGTCGCTACCGTGAGGCCACAGGACTCATGTGTCAAAATAGTTTTCTGTAATGGAAATATAATCTGTGTCCCTGGATCTTGGAACAAATTAAATAAAGAAGGTCAGGTTTAGATCAAAACAGGAGCAACCTGCTAACTGTTTAATAAATCCCACGGAAGTTTTTGGTTTAGAGCGAAAGTCTTGATAGTTAAAAGCGGATATCCAAACACAACTATATGCAGCTGAAAAAAACTATACTTGTGTAGGTTGTTAATTGGTTCCTTCTTTGCGCTAAACTCTACAGAAGACTAGCTACAGTTGAATTGCCTCTTAGCTTTTGCGCTAAACTCTACAGAAGACTAGCTACAGTTGAATTGCCTCTTAGCTTATTGCCTCTTAGCTTTCTGTATCCAAATAGCCGCTGTAGGTACTGGCACTTTCACTCTAAACCTTTTTCAATGTAATAAATGACAATTTTTTATTTGAGAGTATAAAATTATAGAGCCGAACAAACTGAGTGCTAGTGAAATGGCCTTCATGGATGCACCTTCAAAATTACGTTCCCCGTGTTCCCTTTCATGGTTTGGTTATAGCCCGTAGGTTTCAGCTTTATTGGTTACACCCAGTGGCGTACGCAGGGGGGGGGAGGCTAAGGGGGCTAAAGCCCCCCCAGACCTCCGATTTTTGGGGGTGGAGGGGAAGAGGGGGAACAATTTTCAGTCAAACACTCATCAGTGCGAGCCCCTCCCAAGAAAAATCCTGTGTACGCCACTGGTTACACCCACCCATGTTGGTTGCACTTTGATTCACTATAGGCAATAGTGTAGAAACATCGATGCATCGTTTTCCTCAAACGCTTAGTTAGTGCATTTTGTCAACGCTGCATCATTGGTAAAACTGGTGGGAGAGAAAGTTACTCGACCTTTCTTGTCCCTCTCCGATGCCGACCGCTCCCCAAATCCCCAGTCGTGAACTTTCTCACAATGGAATGACCATCAGCACTTCAACCGAGCTCCCCCCCCTCCTCTTTGCCCACCACTCCTTCACCGTAGTCTGGTGTTTGGTACCGAACAATTTATTTGTCAACGGAATATCTCTCGTGCAGTCTATCGATGCCGGTCTCTCTCTCTCTCTCTCTCTCTCTCTCTCTCTCTCTCTCTCTCTCTCTCTCTCTCTCTCTCTCTCTCTCTCTCTCTCTCTCTCTCTCTCTCTCTCTCTCTCTCGCTGTCTCTGTCTCTTGTTGCAGTTCGATTCCCGCATTCATCGACTGCCTGTTGTCTCTGGTTAGCGGAAACTAACATGAGCCGCCCCTCAACTTTTTCTTTATTTTTTTACTATCGAATGAACTACATCGGTTCTTTGTGGCTTTTAAAACTTTTGAATGCAATGCGAACTTGCTTTCTAGGCTTCGATAAAGTTCTCCCGTAAACGATATTTTATAGATGAGACCCAATCGCTTGTTTTGTTTCTTTTTTTATGTCTGTCAATTAAATAATGATTAAGTGCCCATTAAGTGTGAGGTGTGTGCTCTTTCTGTTAAATCAGCACGATAACTTAACAGGGTCCTTAAAGAAGAGTAAACCTAAGTATTTTTGGGGCTCAGTTTTCGGAAAAGTTGGTTTTTTTGTCATGGAGTTCTCCAAATCTCACCACACCGGTTTGGCTTATGACAAAAATCGAGAAAATTCTTGAGTTTTCGAAAATTCGCTTTCTAGGTATACCTCGAGAGGGAGCTCAATCGAGACCTATGTGAAATTGCTTGCAGAATCGATGATAAAAAAAAAAAAAAAAAAAAAAAAAAAAAAAAAAAAAAAAAAAAAAAAAAAATGCTGATCGATTGAATCTGATTCATTAGACAAAGGGTATACTTTCATGATGTTGACTTCATTTTTTTATTTCTTCTGAGAATAATAATTGCAAACAGATCTGAAGTGAGCTATTATTTGGAGGCTCTCTAGAAGCCAGTATTCGGAAATTTGGAAAGTATTCGCTCAAACTTGGTCACGAATCATAGTACGATGACAAAATTCGCTTTTGAACGGGTTTCGCCTTCCTCCTCTTGCAACAACAGATAACCATAAAATTCTTATTTCTGAAATATTTTATAGGATTTTATCAATCAAAAATTATTTTTAACAACTGCGCCATTGACTCACTGCCCGGCTGATACTATAATTAACTATAAGCACTATGCGAACGTACTAAAAACCAACGAGGAATAACAATAGAAAGGCTGATACATATAAAAAGTTCTATCCCAAAGTAAGGCAGCATGTGCAATCTGATTCTGGTTTGTTTGTCTCATACTGTTTAACCTGATATCAAAAATTGTAACGAATTCAGTGGAAATTGGTTTTAAACGAATGTGCAATTGTTGTAGTAGCTATCCGGACACGGAATTTTAAAACAACTATCCAAAATGAGAAAATTTTCCTTGTTTCTGTCTTGTGCCAGTTTCTTTATCGCGCAAATCCTTCCAAAAGAAACAGGTATATCGATTTATGTGTCCAGATATAGCCACTTTGAAACTTTTGAACTTTTGTTTAAAACCAATTCCAATTGGATTCGTCAGAATTTTATTATAAAAATTTAAAGGTTAAAAAATATGAGGCAAACAAACCGAGCCTGTGTGAAAATGTCCATATAAGAGATTAAATAGTTGCGTATCTATGCTCTCTTCAAAGGCCTGCTCGCTGCTGCTGCACGGGTCGGAATGGGTCGTTGTTCCAAACTCCCTTCAACCAGCCTCGCGTTGCCGGTTGCCTACCTCCCTTCAATCAGCCTCGCGTTGAGGATTCCATACCTCGAGCTCATCTCATCTCGTCTGTCGTCACTCCCCCGACTCGACTCGTCGGCGCGTTTCCTGACCGAATGGCGTGCGGCGCGCGCTCACCTCTTTGCCTAAACATCCGGTTCCTCGGTCCCATTTCCGGTTAGCTGTCAAACTCCGCGCCGCGCTCCCACCGTTTTGTTTCAGTCATCCATCTTTTTCTCATCCAATTCCATCACCCAATCAGAGCACTCTCCTCCGCTCTCTGCTCGACCGACCCACGAACTCCCCAACCCCACCAACCAGTTAGTATGTATTCGTGCTCCGAGAGAAAAACTGAACTGACAAACCTTAACATTTCTCTCTTTCTAACTGTATCTCTCCCCCCTCTCTCACTCTCTCACTCTCCCCATCTCCCCCTCTCTCTCCCTCCCTCTCGCTTTCTCTCTCTCTCTCTCTCTCTCTCTCTCTCTCTCTCTCTCTCTCTTCATTTTTCTCCCTCCACTCGTGCGTTCGTGATTTCCACTCTCTTTCTCTCTGTCTTTCTACAGTGCTTGGTTTGGTCTTTCTCTACACCCCCCCCCCCCGGTTCATTCATTTCACCCGGAAGTTTTATTGCGTTCCTCTGTCCGTATTTTTATCTATTTTATCTTTTTCAATGCCGTTCCTCGGTCCTGGATCCCATTTTGCATCATTTTTTATCCCTCACTTCCGTACTTCGAAGGCTTTTATGAACGGTTACTTTCGTTTTCACATCATTTTTTAAATGCTCCTGTGAATAAGGACAAAATTGTCTGCTGAAAAGATTCGAATCGTCAAATTGAATCGTTCATTCTAGTTCGTTCCGTTTAAAAGATTGAGCGAACGGATGATTCGAATATTTCCATTCATTTTCCTTGAGTCTTTTGTGATGATATTGATGTGAAGACTCGTTATTTTTCAGCATAGAAAGGTGAAATTAGAAGGTACTCCCTTAATTATTCCGACCCGCGCATTTGACCACCATCTTGTGATTTTGTTTAACAGGGGATTTATTGAATTTTCAGCTGTCAATTTTGGAACCTTTCTGATGCTCTCAAATTTTATTTTTCAGTGAGTTTACATTAGAATAGACCCTGTCCATATTTGCTGTATAGCAAAAGTTTGCAGCCAACCGATGCCTCCATGATTCTAGAAGTCAAAACATCTAAATCGAAAAAAACACATTAATATGGTACAGTGTTGCCATATGGGGTACACATAAAATATAGATCATTGTTTTATCAACGAATTTTAACCTCTTTCAAGAAGTAAACAAACCAGATCTGGCAACATTAATGCACTTTTTCACTAATATCAGGCACTTATCTGGATAATTATTGAGTTTTGAACACCAAAATAATTTTTAGAACACGACAGAGCTATCTAGACAACAAAAACAAATTAACTCTGTCCATTCCCAACGCACATTTTCCCCAGATATTTAAAAAAACTGACCGCAAGCATGATTGAAACAATTTTGTTAGAAAGCTTTTAAATCTCGGCGAACTACTGTTTAGATGATTAAAATTAAATTATTGGACGCATTGTGGATGAAATGATTGATGCAGCAAAAAATATTGGGAAAAATTGAACTTTTAAAACCAAAAATCACAGAAAATTCACACCCTGGAAGAATAGCGATTTTTAGGCTTCCGAACAAAAAACTGGAGATGTGTTGGCCTTTAGAGATACCGGAGACATCGAACAGACCCATTGACCCATTTTTCGACTTTTCGAACCGAGGCTTGTGGCTCATTCGTTCCCCGTACGAGCTGTTCATATGAACATTTCGTTCTCCGGGCGACTGAGTTTTCGTTTTAATTTTTTTTTTTTTTTTTAACTTTTCTATTCATTCAATTTTAATTCTTTTTGCCTATGTATGAAAGAGCATTTGTAATTTCCAGTGGGTTTTTTCCCCCTCCTTCGTCAAGCATTCTCCAGCCTGGCAGTCATTGTCCTGCTCTCAGTTTCTATTTACCTGGTCCCTCAACTTAAAAAACAAACGCATTCACCGCTATCCCTCCCTACGCTTCAGAGGAACCCCTTTTGTATGGTCATAATTACCGCGGCTGTAAAATCTCACGTCCCTTGGTTCCACTGCTCTCGTCGCCTATTTTGGGGGCTGTTATTGTTCCCGTGAAAATGAGTTTATTTAATAAGTCTCGGCTGGCTATATTGTTTCTTTGGCTAATTACCCGGCGAAACAACGGACCAGGACTAGAGAAAGCCGAAGTATGGGGTTTCGTCGGTTTCATTGAACCCGTTAACTGTACGTTCAGCGTTCAGCGTTGGCTGAGCATCGTGGTTGCAAGATTTCACCAGTGGATCCAGGAAATCGTCCTTTTCTCTCTTATCCCATTAGAACACATGTGTTAGAAAAGTCTAGAAGAGGGGGAAAAAACCTCGTGACTGTCCCTAATCTGCCAATTTCTAACACGCGGCTTCTAATATGTTTATGTTTTGAATGTTTCTAATGTTGTTCACTTTAAATTAAATCGAGAATGTGATGATTTTTCGCCACTATCTGGCAACAATGCTGAACATCCAGCCACACGCGTTGCCTCGTCAGCCAAGTACTTAAATTTCTTCGGTCGTTAATTTACACTGTTGTCAATTGTTGCAAGTGGTATGAAAATGGTCATTGGTCACGTTTCAGCTATTGAAATCATTCTCATTTTTTCCTTTTTTATTCGTTTATATTTATTTATTTATTTATCAATTTAATTTTGGTTAGTCATTGAATAATTAAATTTTAAACCCCTCTCTCTCTCATCAATTATCATTGTTACTTTCACCACCATTATCATCTGTATTTCATATGAACATAAAAATAAGGAAACAAGAGTGAAACAACTATGTTTAAAAAATATGTAAAATAGTTACATTTAAACTTATAGTCTACAGCCATTTAACCATAAGAAACCATTTACACTGTTTGTGTGGGTCTGTTTGTAATTGTCACCCTGTGTGTCGATTGCTTTAAAAATTAGAAGGTTAATGATTGCAAATTAAATCGTACGGCTAATGACTGCGGGAAGAATCTGGAGTAGCCTCTCGCTCAACTTGCCTCCCATCAGTCAGCCCACATACATGTATGACACTGTATGCCCAAAAAGTCTTTTCATGGTTTAAGTTGAAAAATATGAATCTCATTTTGACAAACAACACGCAACTGTTCTGTGACATCCAATAAGTATGTGATTTGTAGATTTGTACACTTTTCGGTCGTAATTATTCAATATCACGCAGAAACCTTTCATTTTCGCACACTAAAATGTAGCCTCGTTTTTATCCTCACACGAACGACAAAGTAGGCTTCCGTAATGGCAGTGGGTTACCTCCATAATTTTCTGGCTTCTTCTTTTTCCTTTAAATCTCTCCTCGTAAAACGGACTTAATTTTCAAAGAAATGGCACACTGATTATCTGAAATAGACTGCAAGACCTGTTGTATATTTGGGTGCGGGGGTAGAAATTTCGGATCGTAGTTTGCTGTTGAAAATTTCAACCCAGCATTTGTGGTGGTGAATGTTAATTCAGTAAAAGAACACCATGCCCTCTTGCATTCAGGTGGGAACTTCGATGTGGATTTTATGTAATTTCTTCCAACAAATTGTGTGCAATCTCAATGTCTCATGAAATACGGATAATTTTTTGGCTTATCCCATTCAGCGGTTAGGATCATTAGGAAGATGAACTCGATAAGTCCCTGTCCCTCAGAAACAATTTTTTTTTAAATATTAAACATTGCCAGACTGGGCAACGTGTGGAGATGAAATGTGCGACAGTGATAATCCGAAAAAGTGTACGAAATTAATATGCAGCCGATTCGTAGGATTTCTCATGTAAATAAACGAGCCTGCCTGACTTGCTACCTTCGAACAGATATTTTGTTTATAGCACTTTAGTGGCTCCAGGGAAGTGAACTTATCTCTCTCTTTTCCCGTTAGAACTCTTGCGGTAGAAAAGGATACTAGAGGAGGTGAAAATCACGTGACTGCGCCCCCCCCCAATCTGTCCTTTTCTAAAACACGCGTTCTAATGGGAGGAGAGAGAAAGAGATGGGTAGGTTCCGATGAATCCGCCAATGGTTTATCGAAATGAGGTAATTGTTTTTCGACTTTGGTCTGGTGAGGACTTCTGGGCCATCCTGTATACAGCACGCCTGCCTCCCTTTCACTCCTTATTGTTGGCCACTCCATCGCACCCGCGACCTTCCTTACCCTCTCAAATCTCAACTTTCGTTTCGTCGAAAATTGACTCCTTGTCACTCGCTCTTTCCGCCAGTGGTCGTGATTAAATTTGAAGTCTTTCTTTCCATGTCTAGTGCCCGAGTGAAAACTCCGCAACTTTTCGAGAGGTTTATTTTATTTTTTTATTTTTTGTTTTTATTTTGTTTATTTTTTTTTTTTTTTTTGTTTTTCGGTTTTTTTTCCTGCTCTCTGTTCCATGTCCTACCCACGCTTGCGCTACTTCAGTTAATCGCAAGACCAATTTTCACTTCAATTATGAACTTAGTAATCTGCTTGAGAATAGCTTGTCAACCTCATCAAAAACACAAATAAAACACAATTATATTGTCATAAAAAATATAGAAAATTAAATAGAAAGAGAATTGAAATTAATTTTAAAAAAATAATGATAATAATATAAAAAAAACAAAGAATAAAAAATACCCACACAACAGTGGACATACATTTTTGGGCAAAAAAATTTTAATACATGAAGAACCGGACAAAATCTCCTACAACTGATTTAAGTGGATCATTTAACAATCAGCTGTAGTTATTCTATAAAGTTGAATTATTTGATCTTCTTTATAAAAAAAAAAAAAAAAAAAAAAAAAAAAAAAAATGAAACTAAAGTAGGTAAAGGGATTATCATGGAGGAATTCCCTTTCAAAGACCTACCAGCTTACGCTTACGTGTGGATAGATACGTGAGTACTTAAATGACACGCATCTCAATGACGCTTCATACAGTATTCAAAATGCAGAATGAATTGCAAATCAATAGATATTCTATTGATACCATGCATTTCATTCGTCGTGCATTAAACACGCAGCCAATTAATTTCCCTAAATTTAGGTTAGTTACCCGCCCAGCGCTTCGTCTACCCACTAGCTCCCTCCGTTACCTCTTCCCACCTGTGCGCCTACGTCTACTCCATGTCACCCCCCCCCCCTTCGATCAACTCACCAACCCATAGCTTTTACCTTTTTAATTAATTAGCCGCAATTTTGAGAACTGCGGTCGAGGTAGACCACCGCTGACACGGCCTGCGCGGGCCCAACGGAATTCATATCGATCATATTTTTATTATTTTCCGAATGAAATGCACGTTGCGTCATGCCATACCACAACTCAATAAGTCCGCGAATTTCAGTTCCACAAAAACGAAAATTAAACTCTCATCTTACGTTAATGTTGATTTTTTTTTAGTGATGAGTGCGGGTTGATTTCTACAGACCAGTCGTGTGTTTCGTTCACCGGGTGAATGATCCATACATTCACCAATCAGGTATCGGGCAATTCCCTTTTTGGAATTACCCGATCAGCCGCGACAAACATGCGTCAAAATGTGGCTGACATCCGCGGGAGGAGTCTTAATTAGCTTAATGAATGAATTAGAGGGCTTAATTTTACTTCAAACAGCATCCTCCTGCTGTAATCATGTCATGATCGGTTATTTTCATACATGCTTGTATACTAAGGGCTGCAGTATTAATCACTATTAAAAACAGACCTATCAACTTCAATTAAATTTATTGGATTAACCTCTCCCCCACCCCTCCCCCTCCAACCACTCCCTCCTCCATCCCCTCCCCTGATAGAGGTAAAACTTAAAATTTAAACCTAAACTGACGAACTTTAAGCTCAAAAACGTGAAATAATTGCGGTTGTGTGAGGGTTTTTCCTTCCTCCGAAAAAAGTTAACCTCCTTCTAATTTTTTTCTCTGGACACACCCTTGCAATGCAATTGACGAGGTTAAGCAATAGAAAGGCTGATAATGTACCATAAGCCCTATCTCAAAGTGTGATAGCATGTACGATCTGATTCTAAGTTGTTTGCCTTATGTATTTTTTTCAAACTTAATTTAAGAATTGTAAGTAATCCAGTGGACATTGGTTTCATTAACACTGGCGCGGCACGGGAGGCTCGTCCGCCAGGTGAGGAAAAAGAGGTGACAGGGAGCCATCGCCTCACATTTTTTGAAGGGGGAGAAAAAAAAAATCAAAAAATAACGTATAAAGGTTAAAACGGTTATTTATTCCATCTTTCTTTGTTTCAATAGTCCAAATTGTGTGAATGAAACAGAATTTTCAAAAAAGTTTAGGTGAAAAGCTTTTAAAAAAAAAAAAAAATCCTGTGCACCTCTCATTTACATCGCCTCACCTCCGTGAGCCGCCAGTGGCTTTAAATAAAATTGCAAGAGTTTTAGAATGGCTATCCAGACACAGAATTGTAATATAACAATCCAGGTGAGAAAATTTGGCTTGTTTCTGTCTTTTGGCAGTTTTTTTATCGAGCAAATCCTTCCAGAAGAAACTTTTATATCGATTTCTATGACCAGATATCAACTCTAAAACACTTGCCTTTTCGACTTTCGTTTAAAACCAATTTCAAATGGATTTTTCACAACTTTTTTTTTTTTTTTTTTTTTTTTTCCCCCTTCAATTTTAAGTTTTAAAAATATGTGGCGAACAAACCGAGCCTGTGTGAAAAATATCCATAAGAGATTTCCATGATGGCTGCCTCTGTGTGGCCTCAAAAGCACGCCCCAGGCCCCACAAATCCTCTCTATTGCAGGTATATAGCTCTTTGGTTGACTCAGAATGAAGGAGCTTCTTGCTTCCTCTTGTCGTTACTCCACTGTTTAGTGTTTATACAATCCCATGTGACTCTTCTCTCTTTCTCTGCAAGATATTCTATGGTATTTTTCTTCCTTATCTGTTTCAGAGTGCATCCGCTCAAGCAGCACTTCAAGCAGCGCAAGCTCTTTCAGGTACAAACGAAACTCAAGGAGGCCCAAACACTGTATTAAGAGTCATCATCGAACACATGGTCTATCCAATCACTCTCGAAGTCCTATATCAAGTAAGACCCTTCATCTCTTGAATTCCCGCATCATTTTATTGATTATGGTCCGGCTAACGACCGATCCCTGCTTATTAAAATCGTTCATTGAGCTTTTGTACATGAGTACATGAGTACTGTAATAATAATTGTTTCAGTTTCTGAGTCGCTGTTTCCGTTTAACCGTTCCTTAACTCGGTTCCAGTTTCGGAAAGTGTTGCTTGAAGATCGTTCGTTAGGACGATTCCATCAATACTGTGCTTCCACCCGAAGATAAAACAAATGGGTTATGAAAACTGAATTTCGGTTCATATATATGGAACGCCGATAAGTTCAGTTCCAGTAACCGAAGTTTGTTTTCGGTTGTCCGTTAAAAATCACTTCAATGTGAACGTGATTCAGACAAGAGTCAATTGATCGAACTGTGTTTCTTACATGACACTCCGATTGGAAAACCACAGCAGCATTGGGGCAGTTGCAAGGGTCTGAAACGTTGTGTTTTTTTACAAAGAAAATTATAGAAGAAATTGATGAGCTGGGAACAATGGTGCCATTGGTTTTTTCCTTAGTGTCCCAGTTTTGTATTTACACAAGAGTAAAGTTGCAAATAAAAGTGTGCGTATTGACGTCAATGCCCATTTAAAACAATGTATTTTGGGCCATAATCTCATCTATGGAACAATGGGACTTACCATTAGAAACGAAAAGCATCGTTGTTCTCAGCTCATCAAATCTTTTCATTTTCTTTATAAAAAAACATAACATTTCAAACCTTTACAACTGACCCATTTGGAAAATAGGTTTGAAACTATTTTTTCGTTGAATTCTTTTCTCTGTGCTGAAACGAAAACTTTTTTATGTCAAGGATAAAATAAGTTTCAATCGACTGTGCGTGGTGCTGCGCCGCCAGTCTCATTGCAACATCCGTAACCGTGTAGCGCAAGGGAAGATAATCGATAAATCTGTTTATCTTGCCTTTTTTTCTCTCCCTCCTCTTCCTCAAGATAAAAGCGTTGTTTACAATTCGAAACTTTTGACCGCATCGACGAGGATTTAAGGGCACCCCTTGACTTTACCCCCTCGTCACCCCTCAATCCTTAGCTCCCTCGCCCACCCCCCTCCCTTTCCTTAATCCAACACAAGTCTGCATCTTGACCTTCTCTCTCTCCCTTAGTTCCTTTACGTGCCACTCAACCTCTTCAAAGGACTGGTAAAGGCTCAGAAAACGGAAAACGAAAAACCGGAAAACTAGAAAACTATCGGAAGAAAAATAGCAGCTGCAGCCAGCCTATCATCCCAATAAACCCTATTAACATTCTGTAATCATATTTTCTCTTCCCTATCCCTCTTTTTGGCTCTTCTTTTATGTCCCTCTAATTCTCCTTCTCTTTATTTTTCCCCTTTTTCTTATCACGCCCTAGCCCTCCTTTTCAAGACGAATTCTCGAATTTACTCCAAGTCGTATCGGTTTCCCCTCTTGTCCTTTATCTTTCTCCTGCGAATGAGTCTCACTTCTTTTTTAGTGGTTAAGTGAACCGAGTTGACCCTATTAATCCTGTTGACGATAGCAAACGAATTGAACAGTGTTGTCAAATTAGGCCGCATAAATGTATTCCCGTTTGAATAAATACAAAATAGTCTCGTGTTACTTCACCAACAAGCTGTAGCAATAGACAGGTTGATACCATGATACATGTTATAATTCCTATCGCAATGTGTGACAGCATAGGCAATCTGAATTTGGTTTGTTTGCCTCACATTTTTAAACCGCAAATCAAAAAGTGTAATTACTTTAGTGGAAATGGGTTTTAAACAAATGTGCAAATGTTATAGAGTGGCTATCTGGACACGGAATTCCAATACAACTATCCAGGTGAAAAAATCTGGCTTGTTTCTGTTATGTTTCAGTTTCTTTATCATGCAAATCCTTCCAGAAGAAACAGTTATTTCGATTTCTGTGTCCAGATAGCCACTCTCATACACTTGCACTTCCGTTCAAAACTAATTTCAAGTGGATTTATGAATAGTTTCTTTTTAAGGGTACACAAAATGAGGCAAAGAAACCAAGCCCGTGTAAAATTGTAGGTGAAACATTACGTTAGTCAAACAACCAGCAGCGGCGGCTCGTGCAATGTGGCAACAATGGACTTCCTCCATTTAAAACTGTGTAAAATGATCGATTACTTGGTGAGGCGCAGCGCCTCACCTAGTATCGATCTTTTTGCACACGTTGAAATGGCAAAAGTGCACGGTTGCCGGATTGCACGAGCCGCCACTGCATCTTTGAGTGGACCATGTAAAACGTATTGAGTATTTTAATCGCGTATCTGGCAACACTGCATACCATTGAATATGGATTGAAAATCCGACGATGAGAGGTTTTTTCTCGGACAATGCAGGATTCGCGCCTCCTCAAAATAATTTCACTCCCCTCTCAATCGTCACTTTTGAGAATATTGTGATAGAGCCCTGTGAGGTAACTTGGCTAAGGAGGGCGGTGCCTTCATCAGAGCCTTCTCTACTCCTCTCCGCTTCTCCCTGGCCCTTTTGTCCAGCCATACTCACTGGCGGATCCAGAAATCTATCCTTCTCTCTCTTCTCCCTTCAGAACGCGTGTGATAGAAAAGGACAGATTAGGGTCAGTCACGTGATTTTCGCCCCCTCCTCTATCCTTTCTCAAACACATGAATTCAAATGGCCAGAGAGACAGAGAGAAGGACAATTTCCTAGATCCACCAGTGGCCACACCGAATTAGGGTTTCACTTATTTCTGCTTTTATGATGATGACCTCTGTAGAGAATGTGGTACTTTTTTACACCCATCCCCTGTATGCCGTTGTTTCTATTAAGACTGAGAAAAACGTGCTTCTTCTACTTTATTGCCAATTTTTTTTCCGTTACTTATTTTTTATTTTGCTTGTTTGAAATGATAGCGCTAAATTTTATTTTAAAGCAAAAATAAGCACAGACACATAAATGAAAACGAACGTCTCCGTGCCTTATCCGAAGAAAGACTTTGACAGGATTTCGCTTTAAAAATTGGAAGGATATCCATTACAATAAGACTTGAGATATTTTTGAAATAAAATAAGACTTCGTGAAACGTGATCACAATTGAGACTGTATGCTTTATTCGCGATGGGGTCTGGTGTACCTTAAGACAATCTAGCTAGTTTTTTTTTTTTTTTTTTTTTAACCGCGGTCGTATAATTTTTTTTATCTTTGAGAGGAAGTATTTTCCTCCTTGTATAGTTTTTCATCCTTCTTTTCAGGGTTTCCAGTGAGTAGGTCTACAGTAATTACAATGGATTTCAGACAAAAGGTCTGCTTTTTTTTGGTCCAATGTCAAAATGTCTAGGTAAGCATGTTTACGAAAAAAGTGTCTACTTGAAAAATGAGCTCATTCTAAAGACGTCTACATATTTTACTTCCACATGTTTTACGTCCACAAAATAATTTACCCACCATATTAATGCCTTTTTTCACAATACGTCCTTTTTTTTACAAAACCGTCTACTAATTTTTCTACAATGTCTACAAATTTGGAAAATATTCTTCATACTTTTGATAATTAATTCTTTATTCCTTTGTCATTACCAGGACGTTGATTCATTTTCCATTTGTCCATTTCCGTTTCAAATTTCTAGACATTGTTGACAAATTAGTTGACGAATTTTTATTTTTTAAACAAAAAACAAAAAAACAAAAACAAAAAAACAAAAAACAAAAACAAAAAAACAAAAAACAAAAACAAAAAAACAAAAAAAGTGGATGCATTGAGAAAAGAGGCTACAATATACTGGGGACATTTATTATAAATACGTAGACATCTTTAGACTATGTGCTCATTTTTCAAGGTAGACATTCTTTTCGTAGACACATACTTACGTAGACATTTTGTCAGTGGACCAATAAAAGTAGAAATTTTGTACGTACTCCATATTATTGTAGACCTACTGACCTGAAACACTTCTCAGAGTATTTCAAGAATCGTGTTTTCTTTTTTTATTTTAAATTAAATTCAGTTGCATTTACATGAACTTTTAATGTTATGTTACAAAAAATAAACAAAATGACCGCACTATCGCGAGCGGTTTTTTCAGTTTGAGGAATAGGGCTTATAACATCCCGTGTGACCCCTCGCTGATGCAACTGGTTTAGGCCATTTTGATACAACGCTTACAATCACGTTTTATGGTGTGGTAGAAGCAACAATATATGAACCGAGCTGATGTCAGAATACCGTTCGATTTCCAATGTGGGTGCTGAAAACACCGCGTATTTGAGCGGTATAGATAGAGATGTTCTGGAAAGGTGCGCGACACTCATCACTTTATTATTTGCTTCGTAATTACTATATCCAATAAGTATACCTATATCTATTCGTTTCAATCAATCAAAACTTTCCGGGAAGAAGCAGTGGAGAGGCAAAGTTACTTAGTTTGCAACGCAATAGGATGGAAGTGGGAAGAGTTCTGACTCCTCCTCTGAGAACTTTCGACGACTTTTTTTTTTTTTTTTTTCGTAAAGTAACTCTTGTTGTTGCAACCGTGTCGAAGTTCTTACTGCTGGGTTGCCAATTTGCGTGATTTCCATAGAATTCTCAAATTCAGCGGTGAACTTACCCGCGAACAAAAATGTTAACCCTTTCCAGCAAGGTGGTACAGATCTGTACCATTTTCAGTAACGTGAGTTTCAATGGAATTTAAATGTACATTTTGCAAAAACATGTGTGACCCATCAAAAGTCTTGGAAAATTGTCCTCTTTTGAACGGTCTAAGAAAATCTCAAAAAAAGTCAAATTCCAAAATGCGTGCTGGAAAGGGTTAAACAGTTCAAAAGACCTGTTTAGTGCGACGTCACCAAAAAAAATTGGATCCAAACAAATACTCCACCTCACTCGCTTTCGCTTTTCTAAATAACAGGATCCAAATTTCCAATTGCAAATTCGTGCTAGTTAACAACAAATTCTCTCAGATTCTGTTACAACATTGGATTCCGCGTACCGTAAAGTTTAATCACTTATCAACAACACGCATCAATTTACAATCGTAGTTGCAACGAAGATTTTTCTGTATGTTTTAACCTTGTCCCACTCACAGTTTTTTATGGGCACACAATTCTAGAATATGGGCTCATCCGCACCACCACACCACGTGTGTGTTTTATACTTCCAGCAAACTTCGATACGAAAAGAGGTTATAAGATGATTGAGAGTCATTATGGCGGTGATACGCCCACAAGAGACCGTGAGTAAGACAAGGACAGAACATTGGACATCTTTCGATATAATTGTGAGAAATTGTAAATTCAGTAGAGTGATCTTTCATGAATTATGTCGGAGTAAAAAGATACTTGAAGGTATGTGGAATCTATAATAGTGCAGTAAAAGTTAAGAAAATTGGTTGTTTATTAGCATGAATTCTCAGTTGAAAATTTGCATCGAATTTCTTATAGTTAACTCAACGAGAGTGAGCGAGAGAGAGAATTTGTTTGGATCCAATGTTGATTGTGACGTCATCACTAAATAGGTCTATAGCTGTTCCAAACTCTTGTTACAACGTCATGTACGGTCGACTCCTGAGTAAAGTCGCGTGAAAATAACTTTTAAAGCATGCAAAAGTCTCAAAATCTACTCATGAGATAAGGCATTTTAAGAGAAATTTAATTGCAGCGTTCTCATACGATAAATCACTTTCCTCAGCATATAGAAAAATGCAATTGCATGGGTCTCCCCCAATCCCATAGTGACCCCCGCTCATTTGACCGCCATTTTGGAATTTTATTGACGGCATTTTTTGAGTTTATGAGAGTCAATTTTGGAATTATCTGTTGTTCCTTACATTATATTCAAGTAATAGTCCTTCTCTTCAGGTTTTATAAAAGTTTGTAAGAGACCCATTGAGAAAATGCTGTTAAAGCGAGAAGCTCAACTTGGGTTAGGACCAGTCCAAGTTGAGAATCTTCGCATGAACATGGTTTTTTTTTTTTTTTTTTTTTTTTTTTTTTTGGAATTCCCGTTTAATTTGTGAATGTCCTTTAACTCACACAAAACGGCAACCCTGGCATACAGACTTGTTGCAATGCAACAGATGAACAGGGCTGCTGCAATGCAACAGATGAGTGTATCGCTGGCTTGTGGCGTCGTTGCCAAATTTGGTGGGAAAATTAAAACAATTTACATTGAACTAAATTGGAAAATGCGTATAATGATACTAAAAATGGCAGCCCTGGCTTATGTGTGTGTAATTGAGCTGAAAAAACTATGATGGCTGGAAAGATTATGAAGGCAGTAATATTTTCAGTTTGTATCGAGATACTACAACATAGCGCTGTGTAATCTATTTTGCTCCGGTGCAGCGTCTTGGAAAATTCTAGAACTTTGACCACTCCATAATCGATCGGTGACTTCCGTTTGCTTAATCAGGACCGATTGGTTGAACAAACTCTCCAAACTGACCGACGCCACTGACCTTTTGAGTTTCAACTTTCGAGAGAAGTATATATTTCGCACAGCACCTCTACACTCCATAGCCTGCGGGCCAAATGTATATATGTAGAGCTTCATTTTATTGGTCTACCTTAAGCCGCAGTTACTCGGGTCCATCATTAAATTTTATATTTCGACCATTCACTCACGCTGTTTACTCGTCGTATGGGTTTCGATCGATAGAATTCTCAGAACTCATCGGATAATATTGAATATCAAACTAATGATTGAATGCAATATTACCGTTCAGCGGATGAGAAACGCAACTCGTTTCCTCTTCAACTCCCTTCAGGGTAGATGGACTCTCTCTCTCTCATTATATCCTCTCTCGTCCTGGCTGTTCTCTGTATCCACTCACTTATAGCAGAGGAAGCCCGCGCACATTATTATGAGAGTTCCGGGACTCCAGCTGATTCCGTTTTTGACGAATCGTAAGTACGGTTACTCACGTCAAGAAGCAAATTTTGTTACAGTGATGGAGCAGAAGTATTCACATCAACGAGTTATAAATATAGAAAGACGAGGCCACGTTATAGGTCTTATCACTGGCGCCGGCAGAGGGGTGCAAATAATGAAGGTCTCCTCCCCCTCTGAAAGTTGAAAAATACCAATTTTCACGTCAATCCCAATTTTCTTTAAAATAATCTGAAAACTATTCAAAGTGGAAAATAAATTGAGAGATTGCACTCTCCTAAAATTCAACTTTGAACTTTTACCCCCTTGGAAAAGTTTCTACCAGCACGGAAAAAAAAGATCAGTGAAAATAACCATACGGATACCTGATTTTGGCACCTGCTAGATGTTATGGTAATGTTAACCAGGAGTATACTATGTTTTGACTAGGCACTATAGGTGATGTTACCTAATTGCATGTCGAATTTACTCAAAGTATCAGTAAATGTACCATACTTCTGGTCAAGTTCACCATAACATCTAGCAGGTGCCAAAATCAGGTATCCGTATGGTTATTTTCACCGTAGTTTTTTTCCGTGAGTGCTCATGAATCTTATCCAAAAGTTAAGCACCATGGACGGAGCTGTAGGTTTTTTTTAATTTATTTTTTATTTTTTTATTTTTATTTTTTTGAGTGTCATGGCGGTGATGCGCCCAAATGTGGTCGTGAGTAAGACAAGGACAAAACATGGGATATACGTCAATATAATAATTGTGATCGTAAATTCACCTGTGATCTTTCATGATTTATGTCGGAGTGAAAAGAAACTTTAAAATACGTGGAATCTAATGGTGCTATAAAATTTGAGAAAACTGTGGTTGTTTGCTATCATGAATTTGCATTCGAAATTTCGGGTTTGATTTCTGACGGGTAACTAACTCCACAAGAAAGAGCGAGATAGAGCATTTGTTTGGTTTCAATTTTGATCGTGACGTCACAACTTAACACTAAACAGATCTATGTTGCGTTGATACGAAATAAACTCGAATATTTATATTATAGGTTTTATACAGGGTGACGAAAAATAGTCCCCACTCAGAAAAGTTAGTGTGTTTGCCACTCGATAAATTAAAGGAGCTTCTTCTATTTACAGTACATGCGATTTCAACGCAAGTCTCAAGATTTAAGTTCTTCATTACCATCTCATTTGCTTGTATTTTCACTTTAAATTCGACTACATAGAAGGTTTGTCTAGAAATTATCCCTGAAATTGTGGAAAGCTTCTTGAGTGGAAACCATCTCAACATCTGAGTGGGGACTTTCTTTATAGTCACCCTGTACTCATAGCTTAAAATTTAAAATTATAAAACACAAACATTTTTTTCTCCGATCCCCCTAATCTATTGAAGAGGTAACTATCGATTTGGCATGCTTTCATCTTGAAGGCAAAGGACCATACTATATAGTAAGAAATTGAAAATTTGCAGTTCTATATTATAGCATTGCCTTTGGACAAAAGGGGCAACACTGTTTCGAATTCCATTCTCAAGACAGAATCCCCGTGATACTCATCACCTGGGAGATGGCACGTTTTCCAATAAGTGCACATGCATTGCGTTGGGGCTTCTTTCAACCCCCCCCCCCACCATCCACCCCTTCTCCTGTATCCTAGAGATTGAACACCTTATCACGCGCTCTTCAAAAAAAAAAAAAAAAAAAAAAAAAATCTTCAAAAAACGAAAACAAAAATCTACGACCTATTGATCATCTCCAATATTTATGGATGCAACAAATATCGTGCGCATATCTTAAAGTGGAAAATATAAAATCCAAGAACGCCAGCGTCTGCGTCATTTTTATGGATTTTTGAGCTCAAAACGAGCAAAATTGGTTGAGAATTAAAGCATAGGTTCATGGAATTTCTTTCACCATAAGCTTGGTGAGTGCGAGTGAAAGCAATAGTTAAACTATGTCTATCTATCTGCGCCTCACTCGCGCTCATTGAAGCTTATGGAAATTTTTGTATTTTATAATTATCGACTTTATTCTTGAGTATTTCAGCTTGAAAATTTCAGAATATCTTCTTGGGGTAAGTTAGGTGCTGACGTTCCTCTCAAATGTGTACTTTTTGCATAAATTCAATAACTATAACCAAAAAGTGTTGACTTTTCGAGCAGGGCGACGGCCACGCGCGCGGTGTCCGCAGTTTTGAAGTAATTGACCCTGGAATTATCTCGAAATAGAAATCTTCAATGATAATTACTGTCAGTGAAGTTGAACTGAAACGACTTCGAAACGACTTTGAGAGCTCTGATTTTCTCCATAAATAAGGCAAAGCGGAGCTGCTGCTTTGTGTTGTATTTAATGAACTTTTTCAGTTCATCGATGAGTCTACCACCTCTACCGGTTAACCAAAAGATTACACAGTTTAGTTTATTGTGTGAAAAACTCTAATCTGTAATATTTTCTCAATTGCACAGTCAATTCTTATTTGTTAGAGGAAAACAAACGCTTCACATTCTTTTGACCTCTCAATGAACCTGTTTTTAGACTAAAGTATTTCTGGGGTTAATTGATCATCAAATCTTATGTAAAATTCTGCGAAAATAACGATGAAACCATCAAGAAAGTCATGAACTCATTTTCAAGGGATGGTCCTTTTTCTTCCATGCAAGTTTTGTGTGCTCTATCACGGGGATTGGATTATAGAGAAAAGCATAATACTTTTTATAGATTTAGGAGAATTTTGTATTGGAGGGAACTTCAATTGTAGAGATGGGTGGCTGAATAATAAGGTGGGAATTAGAATAAATTTAATGTGATTCGGAATGAGACTTGGAATCGACTGTCAAAGAAATGAATAAAGAGTTATGAAGAAGATTTGGAAGGAAGTAGATGAGATAAGAGATAAAATGTACCTAACAGACAAAAAGGTTAAAGTTCAAGGGATGACAAAGAACAGTAAAGAAGAGTAGTTAGTTCAGCGAAATTAAATGTATACAGATTATGATGAGTACATTGATGAGTCATAGGTACAGCCATGCAAATATGATGGTGAAAACAATAGCATAAGATCGGCTTATTTTATGTTTTTATATGCTTCATTTTTTCAGCGTATATAAGGAAGTGTGTAGTTTGCTTTCCTATGGGCCGAAAGATGGTTGGGGGGGGGGGAGGTTTATCGAAACGGCTCTCTCTTGTCTAATGTCCCCTTTGATGCCTGAACAAAACAAATCAACTGTCAGCATTTCAGCATTTCAGCTCGGCTTCGTGCGCTCCGCCCCTGCGTCACCGCCCTACCTTCCGGTCAAGCGTTATCACTTTGTGTTCGCTATCAAATTGTCTCTCATTCCCCCTCGAGATTCGCCTCTCCACCTTGCATTATCCCTATTGACGACAGCTTTTCTCATTCTCTCTCTCTCTCTCTCTCTCTCTCTCTCTCTCTCTCTCTCTCTCTCTCTCTCTCCCTCTCCCTCTCCCCCCCCTCCCCCTCCCCCGAAGACTCCCGAATGTGTGCCATATGATCCCTCGCGAGTATTTTTTTCTCTTCTTTTTTTTTTTTTTTACTTTTGCGGCGCTTGAAGTGTTTCCTCTGAATTGTGTATCATCCCGATTCTTTTGCACTCCCACCCATCAATGAATGAGTTCGAATCGATTGAATAAAGTGCTGGTAATTGATCCCCGAACGGGCTCAGTTGTTAAAGACTCACTCCTATTCGAAGTTTCAAAAGAGTATAAGTGAAGACGTTTCCGGAAGAAGTGCCCATAAAACAATGGATCTGCTCTTCCTGAGAATTGTGCATTGTGAGCAAATGGGGGTTTCAGCTGAAGAGCACACCTGTCATTATATGGGCCCTTTTTTCCGGAAATGGTCTCAATTATTCAGGTGGTTTTCAGGAGAATCTCCCGTAAAATATCGAATCTGCTCCTCCAAAGAAAACAGGCGTTGCGGTGTTTATGCAACAGAAAAGCGATACGGTCTTGGACACCGTAAATTATACGGACTAAAGGTATAGGTTTACCAAGGCACTCCGGTTATGCTGCCCGTAATTTTCGGCGGTGCCACCCGTAATTACGGACTTCATTACAGAAAGGAGCGAGCTTCAAAACCGCGAGTGCCTCGGTAAACCTATAGAGACCGTAGGGTTTTGTCAGTGTGCGAATTTCGTCGGAAGAGCACATTTGATGTTTTAAGAGCCTCTCTTCCTGAAACTGTCTCCATCATAAATGAATCATCGTTCATCGTTTTCTACGAAAAAAAAAAAAAAAACCTAAGTCAGTTTTAGCGTGAGCCCTGTAATGTATGCTTTCCAATGTACTGTATGGCTCTTGCTTTGTAGTGAAGCTGAGTCCTTTTAGCAGAACTATATTCATATAGATCAAATCGTCTTTATAAAGAGACAAAATCAAAACATATGTAGTAGCATTAACTAGCCGTGCAACGGCAGTCTTGGCCTGCAAGAAAAATATGCAACAAACGCAAAAAGTAACGTTACCAGATGCAAGCTCCTCCATTGATGGTTGATGTCACCGACCGATGGATACTACGCAACTCAATATTTACACTCTAGGAAGCTGGCCTGGCGAGAAAATGGGTGATTCCAACCTCCAACTGCCTCGTTTAATCTGTAAGATCTTGTTTATCTCGGTAGTTTTGGTCGTGGAACCATTCATAAGTAAGCAATCATAAAGAATTCTTAATCGCAAATAGATCACATTAGTTTCTTGGTTTAGTAGCCAAAATTTCCGTTAGAAAAAGCGTGTATATAGGAAAATCACATTGATTCTGAGTCAATTTGTTCGGAGTTTTTGGATCCAGAGATCTCTGAACGGCAATCGATACGATATGTCGCAATCAGTGGCGAGGCGTGCGATTTGGCAACGTTCCTTTTCCCCCATTTAAACACATTAGAAAGGTCGGAATGCTTGGTCATCGCCGATGACTGGAGCATTCGACTTTTTGGGTGAATTTAAATGGAGAAAATACATTGTTGCCAAATTTCACGCTTCGCCACTGATCGCTATACAAAAACAATCTATATTATGTAGGGTTGAAACATACCCAACAATGACATGAAGAGGCAATTTTTATGTAATTTTTTTCGAGTTGAGGGCTGGATTTTTGAAATTCTAAAAGAGCTAGCTCATCGTAGTTTTTTTTCATGAGTGTCTGTTGGAAAATATGAGCTTTGAATCGCTACGGAAAAAGTTTGAATCAGACGTGTGTTCCAAGCAATGACAGATACAGCGCTTTGAAAATCATTTCTTTCATAATTTTACGCCGTTTAAAGAACAGAGGGGTGGCTAGGAGAGCGGCCGGGGGAGGGAGGTTTAAAAGGATTAATTGATTACAGAGACAAGAGTCTCGATGCAGGAGTAATATGCAAGTCCGCATGGGAAGCTCGAGTCAGTGCCTCGTGCACCTCAAAGGGGATAGGTACTTCGAGGCCTTGAGCCAACGTCGCGTCGCGTCGCGTCGAGGACGACAAAGAGCAAAGAAACGAAACAGTTGACGTCTATTCTTGTGTATAGTCATCCTTCTTCCGCCTCCGCCTCGCCTTTCGCACGGTTAATTTAGACGCCACGCCGCACCGCCGTGCGTTGCCGGTTGCATTCGCGACTCCTCCCGCGCGGCGTTTTGTACGGCGGGCGGCATGCAAGCGCCGAGCGGCGTAACTCGATGTTACCTAACAAACGTAATTGACTGAAGCTCAGGGCTCTCGCAAGTCGTAGCTCTCGACTCCGCTCACCCGGGAGAGAGAGAGAGAGAGAGAGAGAGAGAGAGAGAGAGAGAGAGAGAGAGAGAGAGAGAGAGAGAGAGAGAGAGAGAGAGAGATAAGAGAGAGAGAGAGAAAGAGGGGGAGAGAGGGAGAGAGAAAGAGAGAAAGAGAGAAAGAGAGGGAAAGAGGGAGAGAGGGAAAGAGACGGAGAGATGGAGAGAGAGAGAGAGAGAGAGACGAATTGAAATGCGGGAGATAGATTGTTTGCGGGTGAATCAAGGAACTTTTCGCACTTGGAAGGGCTTGTGAGCCGGGAGCGAGGAGAAGCCGGCGGCGCGGCGTATGGCAGTGAAACAAGAACAGAGCGAGAGAGTGAGAGTGGGAGGGAGAGAGAGAGAGAGAGAGAGAGAGAGAGAGAGAGAGAGAGGGAGAGAAAGAGTGTGTGTGTGTGTGTGTGTGTGTGTGAGAGAGAGAGAGAGAGAGAGAGAGAGAGAGAGAGAGAGAGAGAGAGAGAGAGAGAGAGAGAGAGAGAGAGAGAGAGAGAGAGAGAGAGAGAGAGAGATACACACAGAAGAAGAGGGAGACATAGCAGTTACACAAAGTACACGCGGCGAAGAACAAGGTGCGAGGGAAGGAGGATGCCAACATGAGGGAGGTTAGTGTGTTTAGGAGGGAAGGGAGACATGAGGTAGGAACAAATCTGACTAAAATGAAGTGGAAAGGCAAACAAAGAATTGCGGATAATTGTGCGGAAAACGGAGTTTTTGTCTCTGGGAAATATTTTGCTGCTCCTCACTCTTGCACCATCTCCCTACCCCTCATAGTCCTCATACATTATTATGAGTATTTCGATTCCGCATATGTCGAGGCCTCGTGTCACCTATGGCGAGTGGTGCAGGAAGGATACAGTGATGTAGATGAGGGGTGCGTTCGAAGGTGCTTCCTGGGGTCGCATTCATACTCGAGACAAGATGTTAATTGCTGATAATTTATTTTTGCTTACTCTATCGACGAGCCCGAACGAACTCTATCATCCGCGTTGAGGCAGAGTTGGGCAAAAAATTATTCGGAGATTATTCGGTGAGTCAGGCAACGCCGAGTCAATCGAATTATTCGACGAATAAAATTCTACAATTATTGACCTATATATACCTTCCGTGTGTTTCCCTCTCCTCAGCTCAGGTAGCAAACCCAGTTTTCAGAGTTGCCGGAGTCATTTCATTATTTCTCATTAGTTGGTTGCCCAATTCTGCGTTGACGTACGTGTTGCGTTACGTGTTGCGTTACGTGTTGCGTTACGCGTTGCGTTGCGTTATGTGTTGCGTTACTTGTTGCGTTTTTTATACCTTCGGGTGCATCCCCCAGAAAAAAAAAATTATGGATCCGCCACTGGTTGGAAGGGTGTATTCTCGTCTTCTACGCAAGTCAATGCAACTAATAGAAACATTGAATTCAATCTTATTTGCATAGATTTTGATAACTACACTGCCTCGCAAAAAAAAACCGGCGCACCTGGCGCGCTGGATCATATTTCTCGTACTTTTTAGTTTTTTACACTTAAGCTCAAATTTTCTTTTCGTCATTTTTCCGCCTGTACGAAGAGTTTTTCCAAACCCTCGCGAAAACTGTTTTTTTGGAGCACATCTCTAAAAAGTTACTCAAACTTCTCACATCTCTTTGGGCAAAAGTAGCATAGATAGACAAAATCTGAGACATGTATCAGATTTCTCAAAGTCAGGACTATCGACCTGGTTACCTCAATTTTGTATGCAAAATTTTTTTAAGGTCGGAATATGCACTTTTCCGAGACCATGTAAAGACCGCTTCTGAACACACAGTTTACACATCCGCTCAAACAAGCAAAAATATGATAAAAGTTCAAATCGTCATAACTTTTGAGTTAAAACAGCTAAAAACATTTCAAGGCCAAGGTCAGATTCCTCGTACTCTCTAGTTTTTTATCCAGAAGCTTAGTTTTCTTTTGGTCATTTTTACGCCCATGTGAAGAGTTTTTCTAAACGCTCGCGAAAACTATTTTTTTGCAGCACATTTCTAATAATGTTCAGAAACAGTTCTTTACATGGTCACGGAAAAGTGCATTTTCCGACCTTGAAACATTTTGGAGACAAAATTGAGGTGTAGTTGCGGATAGCCCTGACTTTGAGAAATCTGATACATGTCTCAGATTTTGTCTATCTATGCTACTTTTGCCCAAAAAGTTGTGAGAAGTTTGAGTAATTTTTTAGAGATGTGCTCCAAAAAAACAGTTTTCGCGAGGGTTTGGAAAAACTCTTCATACGGGCGGAAAAATGACGAAAAGAAAATTTGAGCTTACATGAAAAAACTAAAAAATACCAGAAATCCGACCCTGGCCTTAAAATATTTTTAACTCTTTTAGTTCAAAAGTTATAATGATTTTAAATTTTGTAATGTTTTTGCATTTTCGAGCGGAATGATCCCGCGCGCCGCGGTTTTTTTGCGGGGCAGTGTATAAACAACTAGTGCAGAGTGCGAAATACGCCCCAATACGCATCATCTGTAGAAAGAACTATGAATTGCGCGTGAACTTTCCCGAAACGATCACTAAGTCGTCCGAATACATTTGAAGTTGTAAGAGCATAAAAAGTGCCTTCAAAAAGAGAAAGATACCAATTGACTGCGCACAAACATTGAAATGTAAAAATATCAGCTCTCATACACGTGCTTAGTATTAGTGTCAGATGGTGGAGTGTGCATTCCGTTTGTCAACACTGCATTTGGTCTGCTTGAACCAGTGCAATTTGGATTTTATAACTAAATTTTCCGTTGTTTCTTCATCACTTAATTTTGAATGTGAATAAAATCCAAGATATTTTTGGACTATTCGTATTTCACTTTTTGAATGAAAGAACGTTAGTTTTAGATTCTTCCAATTCTTTCTTACTCGACGCTGTAAATATATACACGTTCACTGAACTCAAACCTGAGACCGCGCTGAAAAAAGGAAAGAAACTCGACATATTAATCGGGTCGTGTTGCTGTTTATGATCATTTGATCATTACATGACCCGATTAATTTTATTTCACAGCCCAATTACTTATTGATACTCTTAGTATAATCCTAAATACCTAGGCTGCATAGGCTTACTAGGAATATCGGCTGTAAAATAGAACTCGATACGTTAATCGGGCTTTGTAGCTCCGTATCTGTATGATCACCAATCTTGTTTGATTGATGTGTCGATTTTATTTTCTCTCTCTCACAATCAGTGCGGAATACACTGATTCAGTCTTTAAAGAATAAAAGAAGGAAAAAATCACTATTTCAATCTCATGCATAGCGCATCGCAATTGGAAATTCAGTATTTTAGCCATAAAAAATTAAAAGAATGCCAAAGCCCTCGTGGACTTTTGCGCGCCTGTATATATTTGAGTCTTAATTTGAGTGGATACCAGTTTGAATGCTCGTAAATGCATTTCCGCTGGAATTTGAGGAGAGAAAAAGAGAGTATAAACATTAAATTTTCGTTCAACGATCAAATCTCGCGTCGTCGAATGCTCTCTGTTCGGCTTTAATTTCCTCTGCGTTCAGAGAAAAATAAATGCATTAAAAAAACGTATGCAGAGGAAAAAAGAAAACGTTTACATCAACAGTTATTGATTATTAGCAGGAACAATCTCATTAGGGTGAAGTGCCCATTAAATGAAATGTTCTTTCAATTCTCTCCCTCTCTCTTTCTCTTTTTCTCGCTCTCACTTCCTCATTTTATTCATTCAATTATTTTTCAGTCTTTTGAATCACAGGAGGGATGCATCGTATCTCTGAATTCCGCTCGGAAATTCACTCGATAAGGAGCGAAAATAATGGTGCGGGGGAAAATGGTTTTGGACCATTTAAAGTAATCTAAACGCTGATGGAATCTGCTGGATCCCAATTAGACCGATTTTCGTTGTAATTTGCCGAAACGGTCTCAGATATTATTCAGTTGAATCAGATCATGTGTATAAAAACTCGATGGTATTCGTGCAGGGCACCGATATTAAATTTCATCTCTTCAATTCAATTATTTGCATCGTTGATTCGCAATTCGTGTGTATCAATATGCCTTTTTTGCCTATAGCATACCATTTCATTTCATTTTGTTCATTTTTTTCCCCTCCGATTTTTCTCTTTATTTTGTTGGGTGCTTTCACTTGTAATTTGTAGTTTCCAGACACAGGTGGAAGAATTCAGTCTTACAACATTGCGTTTACTCCATTTGAACGGTTGAACCCCTTACTAACATTGAATTTGAAAAAGTATGTACAATGTGCTACACCCAATAGTTTGATGGGTTTCATGGATTTAAATAGCCAACATTTTGTCACTTTTTCCGGTCCATTCTCGTCCGAGTAACATACAGTTCGAGCTGAACGAAGCGAAATCGTGGTCACCAGTGGCGTAGCGTGCAACGTGGCAACGTTGTAATGTGTCCATTTAAACACTTGTAAAAAGTCGAATGCGAAGGTGTTCACCGTACACCCAATAGTCCGATCTTTTTCGTGGATTTAAATGGACAAACTGCAACGTTGCCAAATCACACGCTACGCCGCACTGACGGTCACCTCGGATGTTTCGTGAAGCGTGACTTGAAATCAAGCATCGTATTTGCGCCTTAATACCTCGTGTCTCAACAGCACTTTTCATAGGTTCCTTAAAAATATGAAGAAATTGTGCCTTTAAGGGCCATATCGCCCCCCTTTTGGTCAAAAATTAAAAGTCTAAAAAAAGTTGAAACAACCATGGATTACCATAGTGGCGAAGCGTGCTATTTGGCAACATGGCATTTTGTCCATTTGAACCCAAAGAATAGGTCGAATCCGCTGGTCATTGGCGATTCCTTGATAAGTCGATATTTTCCATGGGTTTTAATGAGCCAAATGCAACAGTGCCAGATTGCACATTTCGTCACTGTGGATCACGTAATACGTATGTGCTTGGAGGTCTAATCTAACCAAAAATATCAATGAAATGGGTATTTATAGTTGGTTTGAACACCCGTTAAGTGAATGAGTATGGAGATATTCGCGATTTTTCAAGGAAATATGCCTACACTTCTGGAAAAACGGCTATTTTTCACTGTAAATAAAGTGCAAAGGGTCTAAAGACGAGAGAAAGCTTTTGCTTTAAAGTTACTTTCGTGATACTTATCACTATAGACCAAAAGAGGGCAGAAAATGGGCTTGGGTACTTGTGTACCAAGGAACAGGTACTTTACTTTGCCACAGTTCTAGACTCAAATTATCTGATTCCTTATCTCATGTTAACCCTACACTGCATAGTGTATCACTGGTGATACATGATGTAAAAAGCCCTTTATCAGACATTGTAATGTATATTTTGACTCATTTCAAATTGTATATCACCAGTGTCACATAATAAGAAAACATAAAAACGGGCCCAAACATTTTCCAAAATACTACCAGCACTCATTATAATGAACTTACTAATGGAAACTATGGTGGGGTGGAAAATTTGACCCCGTTTCCAATTCAACCAAAATTTCATTATTTTTACTAAGCTTTTGGCATTTGCATTTTTGAAAAATCCAATCAAAGTAAAAAAAAATATTTTTTGAGTGAAAATTTTGAATTTTTTTCCTTTTCCCGCAGTTTTTATGGTGTTATAACGACACTTGTAAAAAACGAGTAAAAAATGGAAAAATGAGAATTGACACCAAAAAACTGCCCAACTATTTTTTTTTTTGCTATTTTTCCCGTATATTTGACTACCCAGTGAATTGAAAAATCCATGTTTGGTTGAGAAAAAAAATCATGCAGTGAAGGGTTATAGTGAAGCGAGCTTAGAGCCATCAGCCATAATTTTTTAAATGTATGTCGTCCAGTACAGTTTTAAGTAGCCACGAGCAAATGCAGTGTTGCCACATTTGACAAAAAGTAAACACACTAATACATTAAATTATGTGGAAAGTATGTATCTTTCAAGCCAAAAGTGATAGCACTGGGCGAATGTCACCCCGCTCCCTGTATGATTTCAAGTACTTTCGGCACTTCAGTAACAAAGTTAGATGATACGTACATTTGCAAGGTGGTTGAAGGAGTATTTTCGTCTGATTCTTCTTTAAATTCATTGTATTCCGAATGATCGTTTCGTTTGAATTGAGTCGCGTCCAGGTGTTGCGTGGGAAAGACGGGACTTATTCGAACCCGTATCCAGCTGTAAAAATCTAGTGCGCGCATTGACGAGGTTCGACACAAAATGGCCCACCGAAATTATTTCTATCACACGACAAAAATAGGACAAAAAACAAACAAAACGCTAGTGCATTTATCGTCCCTTCCCAGGAAAAATATCGGAAGCTACAAACGGCGGTGAAGTACCTTGTTATATGCAGGCACAATCTTTCAGTGCAGAAGCGAATTTTATTATCAGGTCCGGGCGAAGTTTTGAGGTTCGAAATTTTTCGGTGGACACCAAACACCAAAGTCAGCGAAACCATTTCTATCCAATCAGTTGAGTTTTTGTTTTCCTCTCAATAAAATATGCGTGGCCCGGCCCTCTTCCCCTTCCCTCTTCCGAAATACCGCACGGAAAATATAATATTTGGACGGCAACCGGACGGAAATTTATCTATTTCGTAGAAGTGCTTTCTGGTATTTGTAAACAGAAGCCTTGTTTTGAGTAATCAAAAATACGTAGAACCTTATCAGAACTCTAATTGAAGTTACCAGAAAGTACTCGTACAAAATAGTAAAATGTCCACATGGTTGTCACTAAATTCATTTTTTATCCGTCCGACTTCATATGCAACTTTTATAGGGTCGTGGCGCCATGAAAGCCTAGTGACACCGACATCTTTTTCCTACCCCCCCCCTTCAATCCCCCAAGGATCACAGATACTTACCGAAAAAGTGGAAATTTAATCTTTAATCATGGGTTTGAGACCCATGATTGAAGATTAAATTTCTCGGACACCCCGTATATTCTGTCCCAGCTTGAAGCGCGACTGTTGTTAAAATGGCAGCATTGGGCCTTGCCGCGTCGCGTCGCTCAAGTGTTTGCATATTGCGTTCCATAGAATGGACCGCGCACGGATGTTCGCGATTCGTTACCGTTGTGAATATGATTTCATAAAGACCGCCACTTCACCGCCACGTAGCGCTGCTGTCGTGAGAGGAAACGGGAGAGGGCCCCCAGTTCCGGTTATTTGCTCGCGACGCGACGCAGCAACATACAAACATACAGCAACATACGAGAATTGTTATTTTATCAGTTAATTAAATTACAAAGCATGTTTATGTTTGAATTTGGTTTCGTCCCCGTTCCCCTACCACCCACTCTCCTCTTCCCCCTCATCCCCCTCCCCCATCACCAGCGACTTCACTTCCTCGACATCCCATTTCACTCAGTAATGTCGAAATTACGTATCCCTGCCCCAGCTTATAGAGGTTTTGAAGTAGAGAAGGGGTGAGTAGGCATGAATGTCCGGGGGGGGGGGGGGGGGGGGGGGGAGCTGGGAGCTTGGAGGGTGTGGAGAATTCGAGAAAGAGGCTGAGTAGGTTTTAGCTTCATTGTTTAGGAAAATGGCGAGCGAGTGGGAAAGGGGAGCGCGTTACATTGTCCGTCCCATTAATTTATGGTGTATTAGAGATTGTTTTCCTTTTATTAATTAGCTGTGTATTACGAGCTGAGCTCCACACTCACTGAGAGCGCTCAGCTTGCCTGAGTAGAGACCATGCTTGTCGCTTTCATGTGACTCAAGCTCATTTATACATTTTATATAGAACAGGAACGGACTGGACCGGCGGCGAGACGAGCGCACTCCGTCATCATATAGACGGGGAAAATGAAGTGAGATCAAGTTTACTAACCAGAACGAAAGATAACATGAGTATATACTTTTTTTTTTTTTTTTTTTTTTTTTTTTTTTTTTTTTTTTTTACACAGAATATTTTGATTTTGTTCTTCTATCAGTCGAAGTCCTTTATCTAGTGATTCGCATCTTCGGTCAATGGTCTGGTATCGAAAAAAAATGGCCAAAAAACAATGAAAAAAAAGGTAATCGAAAATCATCGTTTTCTCCGTTTCAAACCTAATCCAAGACTTCCCGGTGACAACTATAGATTTAAATTACCTTTCAAAAGTGTTTTTTGTGATTAAAGTTTGTCCTGAAAGTTTATAAATGATGAATTGATGAGCCATTTACTTCCTGAGTTTTAGCCACTTTCTGACAATTTCAAACCATAATACTTTGGTATGGATGTGAAATTCTGAACAGCTTTTTGCGAATATAAGTTGATGTTCGACTCTTTTTCAAAAAAAAAAAAAAAAAAAAAAAAAAAAAAAAAAAAAAAAAAAAAGTCAACTTACAAACGTACTCTCAAATGTATACTTTCAGGATCAAGAACCGCCTGCACCGTAGAGATGTAGTTCGTGCTATTTGGCATTAATGAGTACCATACATCTAAATCTGTATACTATAATCGATCTTTGACGAGTCTCTTATCTAGGATCGATATTATTATATAGATTTAAATGGCAGAAGAGCACATTATCCAGATTGCACGACCCGCCACTGCTACACCCCCAGAATCTGTATTACGGATACCGTAACTTTAGTTTTCAGAGTGTGTTCAAAAATAGCCCCATCAATAACACATGCCTTTTCTGACTATCTAGAGAAGGCTGTACCCACTGTATATCTTTTCCAGCTCTAACGCTCATGTATTTCGCGTGACAAGCGTGACAAGGTTCTGACAAGAAGCGCAGCGGTGTCTACTTCCGAATTGCATCTAAACGCATCGGTGAGTGGTTGGTTAACAACAAGTCTAAACTTTGTGTTAACCAACCGCTGATTGATGCGTTGTGATGAATTTTTGGATGCAGGCATCACTACTTGTCAGAACCCGATACTTAAGATACGTGAGCTCGAATTATGTGCATTTTCAGTTCTTTTATACACGTCCTTTTCGAGGATAACTTGTATTGAAGTTATTTTACATAACTTTCATGACGTTGCGAGAACAATAGTTGAGCAGATCATCATCTAACCTAGACAGAAACAACCCAGAAAACCGAGTAAGATGAGCTCCTCCACCCCCCCCCCCTCTCACTCTCTCTCCCACCTTTTGTGGAACAAACAAGAACGAAAGAGACAAGAGAAGAAATTGTGTACTCAGTCTTGTGTATTTTTCAGCGCTTGCGTATATAATTTAATTTTAGTTGTTTTTCATGCAACTTTCAAAGAACTCGGATTATATGGACATAGGGTGTAACAATTGTACCGAGACTGACGCTGTAACTTTTAAACTAACATGCTAACGACATAGTCTTGAATTCATTTGAAAAATCAACTAGTTTTCTATCAAGTTAGCTCAAGATAAGCACGTATTTAGTCAAAAATTATGACAATTTGAAAAAAAGAAAGTTGACACTTCTACAGGTTTTTTAGTATTTTTTCTCTCAGCGAAAACCGAAGCACTAAATCAGATGTTATGTAAGATTAGATGTCGCGTCGCGTCGCGTCGGTGCGATGAGATAATGAGCGTTATTAGTCTCATCTTGAATTATGTGACAGTCATAACGTTTGTAAGTAGTCTTTTTCCATGTTACCAAGTCGTGCTCTTAGAAAGAAAGCATCGGACAATTCCGTGCTTTGTTTTTCACTGCGAGAGAATATACGCCAAAAAAAACCCGTAGAGGAGCAACCCTCCGCCCCCAAACCGTCAGAACTTTGTTAATTTTTGACCAAATGGGCTCATTTTGAATTCAAGCGATAGAAAATAAGTTGATCTTTCAAGTGAGCCCAAGATCATTTTGATAGCTTGTTTACTTTTGAAATTATAGCGTCAGTCTCGGTACTTTTGGGACACCCTATGTAATTATTTAACCCAACTTTCATGACGTCAAGAAAAGTATGGTTGCGGCGGTGCAGATCATCTAACCTAGGAAGGAGGAAAACTGCGAACCAAGTAACATGATCACACCCCTAGCTCTCATTGCCCCTGATCCGCCCCCACCCCCGACCCCGACCCCGCCCCCGCCTCCACCACTCCTATACTCATATGGGACAAAAAGAACGGATCATGTACCGCGGCGCACACACTCACACAGCACACTCACCCATCCCGTGCACATTGCACGGACACCCTTCGCTAATCCCACCTACGATACGGCTCAGCATCATCTTCCGCATCTTCATATCTCTCGCTCTGCTCTATCAAAATACATATAGCCTCCTCTCGAAGCGGAGAATCATTTTCTCTCTTGCGGTCGCATCGTGGCGTGGCGTTCAAGATATATATATATATATATATATATATATATATATATATATATATATATATATATATATATATATATATATATATATATATATATATATATATATATATATATATATATATATGATTACAGATCAAACGATGCATTTGTAAGTTGAAATCACCCAACTTTTATATTGTTGTTTTTATGAATGGGCGAGAATTCGGGTGATTCCAAACCTCCAAATGCATTGTTTATACACATTACCTTGTCGATTGTGGCAGTTAAAGTATTGGAACCAGGGATATCATTCAGTAAATTTTCGAGGACGTAGAATTCATAGCTGCAAATAAAAGTTGCATTAACTGTTTGATTTAATAGCCTAAAATTTGTTTTCAAAAATGCACTTATGGCGGAAAATACATTGAATCAGAGCTAGTTTGAAACCTGAGCCTTACTAAATATGAACAGTTGACATCAGTTGACATAAGTTTACATAAGTTGACATACGTTGACATCAGTTGATATCAGTTGAAAACAGTCTGACCTCAGCCTGATCTCAGCCTGACCTCAGCCTGACCTCAGCCTGATTTCAACCGATATCAACTGATGTCGACTGGTCATTTTTAGCAGGGAGTCCCTCTTTCGGCAATCGATACGATAGATTGCTCTACTAAAACAGTCTATACGATTCATAAGCATAAGGAACAACCCCCCCCCCCCTCTCCCACCACGTATGAACGAGTGAACGAGTCAAAAGGAAGAGATCTGAATCGCAAAAATAAAAGATCCTGCCCAGTTCAAAGCGGTATGGCGCGGATGAATAGAGGTGTATATATATATATATATATATATATATATATATATATATATATATATATATATATATATATATATATATATATATATATATATATATATATATATATATATATATATATATTATATATATATATATATATATATATATATATATATATATATATATATATATATATATATATATATATATATACACCTCTATTCATCCGCGCCATACCGCTTTGAACTGGGCAGGATCTTTATTTTTGCGATTCAGATCTCTTCCTTTTGACTCGTTCACTCGTTCATACGTGGTGGGAGAGGGGGGGGGTTGTTCCTTATGCTTATGAATCGTATAGACTGTTTTAGTAGAGCAATCTATCGTATCGATTGCCGAAAGAGGGACTCCCTGCTAAAAATGACCAGTCGACATCAGTTGATATCGGTTGAAATCAGGCTGAGGTCAGGCTGAGGTCAGGCTGAGATCAGGCTGAGGTCAGACTGTTTTCAACTGATATCAACTGATGTCAACGTATGTCAACTTATGTCAACTTATGTCAACTGATGTCAACTGTTCATATTTAGTAAGGCTCAGGTTTCAAACTAGCTCTGATTCAATGTATTTTCCGCCATAAGTGCATTTTTGAAAACAAATTTTAGGCTATTAAATCAAACAGTTAATGCAACTTTTATTTGCAGCTATGAATTCTACGTCCTCGAAAATTTACTGAATGATATCCCTGGTTCCAATACTTTAACTGCCACAATCGACAAGGTAATGTGTATAAACAATGCATTTGGAGGTTTGGAATCACCCGAATTCTCGCCCATTCATAAAAACAACAATATAAAAGTTGGGTGATTTCAACTTACAAATGCATCGTTTGATCTGTAATGTCTCGTTGATTTGGGTAGTTCTACACGTGGAACGTGGAAACAGTCTTACGTTAGCATTTTCAAGGTCATGGGCCCATCGGGACCATCTCACCACTTATTGTTATACTTGGCCCAAGCTTCGATACGAAGATATAGGTTTGGATAATTGAGTATCATGGCATGGCGGTGATACGCCCATAAGAGGGCCCTGAGTAAACAAGGACATAACCTAGAACACCTTTCGATAAGATTGGGATTGTAAATTCACTTGTGATCTTTTATGAGTTATGTCGGAGTGAAAATATGCTTTAAGGTATACATGGAATCTAATGATGAAATGAAATTTGAGAAAACTGGTTGTTTACTAGAATGGCTTTGCTTTCGAAAATTTGAATCTGATTTCTTATGAGTATAAATCCAAGAGAGTGAGCAAGATAGAGCATTTGCTTGGATCCAATTTCGATGGTGACATCATCACTAAACAGGTCTATCATTCGCGTTCATCGTTCTTTCTACGCCACTGTCCAAAAGAACGATTCTTCAACCGAACGAATGATCAGGTTCTTATGGTTGTATCAAATAAAACACCGTGGTCGGGTACCGTGTACGGTGAACGGGGGGTCTAGGGTCTCTATCATATACGTATGGTACCTGCTCATACAAAACTAGCACGAGCACGCGTCACGGGGTCGCAACGAAAACTTATTACATTAAATGAAAAATATGACAGCGCTTTCATATATTCATAAAGTCATAAATGACACTTTCAACTGCTTCTACGCGCGTGCAAGTTTCGTCCTCCCTCGATGAGCGAGGGGAGGGGTTCATGAGGGGAGTGAGCGCCAAGGGAGGGAGGGGGAGGGGGAGGGTGGGGGGGTAATCTAGACAGCGATTCACCGCATCTCATTCGCTGTGTGGATTCGCTCATCCTCAACAACCTCCACCCCCTATCCCCTCCCCCTTCACAGGGTCCTGAAATTCCTACGGTGGTGGAAGTAACAAACGACGAAGACAAACTCATTAAAAACGCAACATTTTGCCGCCTTGAAACCACACGAAGTGTGATATGTATTGTGTGATGAAAAGATTTCAAATATTATATTTTCTTCGTGCAACTCGGCATCGTTTTTTAAAGCTGTGTGTAAAGCGATCTGAGAAAAATACAATTTTCTTCATTGTAACTTTTCATTAAATATATTCACGAAAGATATTCAATTTTTCAACGCATGAATGGTTAAAATAAATTATTGCAGCTTAGCACTATTCATATGAAGGCTATCGTCAAGAGAAAATGAGAAGTCATCACTTTAATTTTTGTCAAAATTTAGGTCCACACTTGTTTCTCCGTGGGCTCGTTCAAAACCAGAGGTCAAAAGTATAAATAAATTAGGGAATGTTAATTGTCTTATGCTTGTCGACAAGGCTCCCTAATTTTTTTCACTCTTCATTTCTTTTTTGAATGTGCCACAAAGAAAAACAAGTGAAGGGTCGGTTGCCAAATTTCGATCAGGTCTGGAGTGATTTTATCCATGTTCTTTCCGTGTAGTCTTCAAAAGGTACGTAAGTATAAAGGATCTACGGGCTCACGGAAAATAAAATTCTTTCCCCAAATTCGTGCCTACGTCACATTCTACTTTTTTTCTGTGTAAATGCGCTTGGTGTGGTAAACCACTGCAGTATTAGGTTCTCATAATTAAAATATATTTCATCGATTTACAGTTGTAGATTCGCTTTATCTGTTACTTTACTAACATTTCCCCCCTGGTCAAACCGATAATTTCTGAGGAAACCGTTATGATTCATTCAAAACAAAACATGAAAATTTGTTGGAAATTTGGACGATGCGCTCATTGAAATTTTTTTTTAATTCTTGCCGTCATACCGTCGTTTAATGGATTTTCTGTCCGTCGATTAGCGTATCATTAACGTCATAGCCTTCTTGTCCACCGAGCCACCACACAATGGGGGCGTCGCGTAAATTTTTGAACCTCACCGAAAAAATATAAAATAACTAAATAAATAAATAAGTAAGTATAAAAATTTATGAATAAAAAAAAGACGGCTACATAAATAAATAGGTAAATAAATAGATGAACAAAAAATAAATAAATATAGAAAATAAAAAATTTGAATTTCTAATAATTTGAAGTTTAAACCGTATAATTTGAATAAATTTAGCAGGGATTCCAGATGAACCTTTCGATGTCTTCTAAGAGTCAATCTGAAAAAGTTTTTGACGTGTCAAAAGAACTTTGAAAACTATGGCAAAATGGTCCAAATCCCTGCATTCATTGTTCATTGTTTTATTGGAATATGACCGTATTTTAGGATCGTGGTGAATCCTGAATGACAATTAGCGATTTTATGGATCGGCGTCACTTACTGAAGATGGACGTTTTTTTTATAAAATCGAGTAATACTCTACCTATACTTACTCTAATTACCGAAAATTACGAACACGATCATCGAACAAAAAACTGGTAAAAGGCTGAAACATACCTATAAACGTAAATATATTTATACAATTTTCAACGCGTGGTGTTTCCTCACTCATGAGGTCATGAAACGTAATAATGTTTTTAAAATTTCCGGAAAAATCCAACATCGCACACTCTGCAATAAATAGATTCAATGATTCACGGAATCTACTTAAAAATGTCTGTACCCGCTAGTGCATTAATCGATGCCGTGCGATGCTAATCTAAAAGTAGCTCTGAATAAACGTGCATGATGACAACTGTCTTCGTGAGTATTCAGGGCAATTAGCGCTTCCGATTGTAATATGTTTGGACCAGTCCAGTTCATTCATCATAGCGACGACAATGAATGAAAGTTTGTCACGTTAATGAAATTTTAACTAGCTCTTTGATCTCTGGCAGTATCTATAGAGTTTTGGAACTACGGTAATACTGTTACGGTATCAAAATCCAACGTCGCAATTTTGGGCAACTTAGCAGAAAATTTGGATAAAAATAGTTTTTCAAGAGACACTAAGCTTCAACTTACTTGTGCAAGGGACTTTTTACAATAAGAATCGCCATATTACGATTTTTGACGATTATTTTCCATGTTTTGACATTATATGCAGAGGCGTAGCGTGCAGTCTGACAACGTTGCATTCTGTCCATTTTGGCCCAAAAAAACGATCGAAAGACCCTTTGGATGGCTTTAAATGGACAAATTTCAAGGTTGCCGGATTGACTACTTCTCTTCCGTGGAAACGCGAGGAGAAAATTAAAATGTTTATATGCGACATAGTTCTGCTTTGGTGGGGTAGATCAGTGGATGGAAGCCTCGAATGTTCCATTTTTTTTTTCAATAGAAAATAGCCCAAAATTTCTTACAGTAACGCTTCAAATTTAAAAGTTTGGACGTGCCTCCCCCCCCAGAAAAATTATCAATTGTCTGGGTCCGCCACTGTCTCCAACAAAGGTCCTGCATGAAGTTTGATGTACCAATTTCCTTTCCATGTGAATCTATGGAAAAGAATCGAACTTAAGGTGATCACAATGGGGCAGTTGGAAGGGTCTGAAATGTTCAGTTTTTTATAAAGAAAATGAAAGTACTTGATGAGCTGAGAAAAAAGATGCCTTTGGTTTCTAATTAAGTCCCACTGTTCTGGAGATGAGATTTTGGCCCAAAATACATTGTTTTAAATGGGAATTTCGCTTAGTGACGTCACTACACTCACAATGTTTTGCAACTTTATACGATTGTATCTCCAAAACCGAGACACTTAGAAAAAAACCAAAGACACCATTGTTTTCAGCTTATCGAGTACTATCATTTTCATTATAAAAAACACAACATTTTAGACCCTTGCAACTGCCCCTTTGAAACTTCGAATCGATAGTTTGTATCGGATCGAATGGGAGGAAAATATAAAATGCAAATGGATTGTTTACGAGCAAGCCACAGCAAAGGATGCACAACAAGCCATGCCTTTTGTCCGGTTGTGCGACGGGAAACGTCAAACCATTTTATCGTCATCTGAACCCATCAGACGTGTAATTTAAGGGTTTTCCCCAAAAAAATGATCGATTGAAATATTAGTCGCGGTTAGGTGAATTCGAGAGGTCGAATTGAATTTTTCATCACATTCTCGTTCCGCTTTGACGTACTTGAAGAGCAAAAAGGGGAGCGAGGAAGAAGGAAGAGTGTCGGGTCGTGTCCAAGCCAACGCGCAGTGGATCAAAATATTGTCTTTTCTGGAAATCTTTTCATGATGAACAGCAAGAGCATCAAGTTTGTGCGCAACACAACTATACAAACGTAATAACGTAAATAAGAGGTAAAAGTAATGCAACCTCAACATCAAAAATAAAAAAAAAAATAATAGAAATAAAATAAAAGTGAAGAGAAAATGGAAGGCGGAGACTACAAACAATATCAAATCCACCCTCAAAAATTCTACAACCAACTTTAAAAAAAATAAAAACAAGCAGGGGAACTCCGATAAAATTTATGTATTGGTAAAGCGTGCCGCGATAGGTCTGTATGCAACCACGTCAAGGTCAACCCGGCCACCCGGAGGTAGCAAGTACGCTCGCGCTGTATATGAAATTGAATTACGCAACGAGCTATACCTTTATCTAGAGCGGAGATAGTGTACACGTCTTATGGGAAAAAACCGTAACCGCCCTGGAGAAATTTTAAGGTTATGTATAAGCGAGTAAACAAACCTAATTTCTCTATCTCCACAACGTATTTTAGCTGGTTTTCTAACTCTATCAGTGACTTTAAAATTTGATTTTTTCTTTGAACTGCGCGTGTTTTCTATCAAGCATAGGCTTAATTTCAGTTTCTACTTATAGAAACACTCGAATTCTTCATAGCTTTTTATTTAATTTGTCAGTTTTTGCAGTGTGTACTACAAGCCGTGTGTTACTACCTTATAACACTTCTGTGCTTATGATGCCGTGACTCATTACATTTCTTGGCATTTTCTCAAACTAAAGTGGTATGTTTATGGTGATGCATTAAAAAATGTTGTAATTTGACCTCTCATTGCAATTTTTCTTTTCCTGATATAATTTTAATCTCCTAAAGTTGAGTGATCTGAAGTAACTTTGTGAACGGATGAGCGTGTTCCTTGATCATTTTGAAATATTTGTGATTGCAGAACTCTAGAGAGTAAAGTTACCGAAAAAAACCACCTGGGATGTAGTGTTAGATTAAATCAATCATTTACTTTTAAATCAAGATTTGTCTCGTAGACACGTGCTTCATTACCAATTCTTAATTTTCCATGTCTCGGGGCAATGTTATTAGTAGCCTTCACGGTGCATTTTCAGGCTGATTGTGTGTGAGATACCAGTTTGGGCAAGCTATATGCAACATCCATTGTAATCATGTTATTGCTTCAAGGATCTCTGAAATCCTTTCAGTTTAGGTGTCTTCGGAGTAATTAATGTTTTGTCTTCACGGTAGACGGATGGTGAGTACTCATGGAAAGTTAAAACCCCACTTAAGCGCGCACCACCCAAAGTCTCTTGAGCACCATTAAGCTGTAAAATTGTATGGCTCTTGTCCCACACAGCATACACTTTCAATGCTGCTAGGAAGTCATTTTGCTCTAACAGGGTTGTTTCACGCCATAGGACTATCAGGAAGTTTATAGATTACTTACCTCTGAAGTAAATCACTCAATTTTCCTGAATGACTTGCATCCTCTTTACTTTGTTTACCACCATTTTTGATGTATAAGTGGTGCGAGGAGAAGCAACCAGCTAACAATTGACAATCTTTAACTGGCATGTGGCAGCAGGTATTTCGAAATCTTCAAATGTATTAACAGCCTTCCCGGCTATGTATAATTTGGATTTAAAAAAGCTTGTTGTCTGCCATATTTACCCCCCATTGCTGTCTGAAATGATCCAGCTTTGATGCCTAAAGGTAAGAATAAAACCATTCTGTTTCATTATTTTCATCCATTAGCATACAATACAGTTTTCATCCCCTGGATAGTGCGTCTAAGATGTTGAAAGAGCTCTCTACTTGGAGATCTTTTAATGTTCTTCCTTGGTCAAAAGTCCGGAAGTTCACTCGTCTGTTTGTTTTGACGTGTGTACTTACTTTCTTCTTATTACTACATTTTTGAAAAACTATGGATTTGAGGCTGAAATGTGCAACAAGGTTTACCTAGCAACTAATTTTTAAAGGCAACCGAATTTCGCTTCCTAAAGCTTTTATTTATAATTATGAACATGTCAACAGGGATTTTCGAAGACAGTATCAAAGTTGAAACTTAAAAAGCACTGTTATTCAGAGATCTGAGCCAACAACCTCCTTCGCTTGGCCTTGACAGGTGAGTTTTTGCGATTATCGCATTTGAAATGCGTTTTAGGATTAGTCTCTTTCTTTTACCCTTCTTACCTACTCCGGTGATTTATAGTCCCCTTTTCAAGGTGGCAATCTACCTTAAAAATTTGGCTCCAAATCATCACGGTATTCGACACGGAAAAGAAACTCTGGTTAACCCGTAAACACAGTTAAAGTGGGAAAATCTCAGGAACTCTCAAATCAAGGCCAATTCATGGAGGATTTTTGCTCAGGCATCTAAATCCACTCTGCTAACTACGCTCTTCTTTACTGAGCCAATATTTTATTAAGAAACCGGATACAAACACCTCTTGCTTTAATTTAGAATATTTCTTTTAGATTAGGTGTTGCGCAATCACCTTATTTTTCTTAAATTATCGACGCATTCAAGGTGTGGCAGCATTGCGCTGAGGAGAGTAACATAGCGAGAAAAGAAAATAAAGCTGAGCATGGCCAAGATGGAAGATTTTGTGGGTTTTTTTCCCCTTATCATAAGCTATAGAGGCTTTGTTTTGTTTTTGGTTTATGCATTTATCAAACCTGCAGTTTGATTCATAGTTTTCATTTTCGCTTGTACTAGCAAACGCAAAAGTTTCGACAATCAAGCTTGCATACGGAGCGCAGAAGATTGCTTCGATTACACGAGGATTCGCTACTTATCTCAAATTCTTGACTGCCAAAACTTTTGTGTTTGGTAGTATTTACTGAACTCACAATCAGTTTGTAGGTACTTGTTTCACCCAGACCCGTGATAGAGCGTTACACTTGAATGGCTTTCAGTTTTCGATTAATGAAGAGAAAAAAAAAACTCCTGTGCCACCATGGTATCTTGGCTGCGCTTGATATTTAGTTCCTCTTTTCATTAAATTGTACATAGTTAGCTCTAGCTCATTATTTAAACGTCTATCTCTAAACATATGTTCTTTATTAAGAGTAGTCAGTACACTTCATTAATGGGGTCTTTTGAATTTGTTAAGAATGATGTTCAATGCTTGAACCTTTAATAATTTTTTTTTGAAGTAGAGGTGGTGCCTGCATTTGCAAAGTTCTGCATTTGCATAGCCAGGAAATAGCTGTTACTGAACCCATAAATAACTTGCCATCCATTAGATCATGCATACTTGCACCATGTGAAAGAGAGCCAGATTTATCAACTGTCACATCTACGGGCAAGCCTTTCAGCTCTGTAAAATTGTTAGGTGATCTTGTAGGTATTCAAGTTACACTGAAACTTGGTTACACAAAGATTTCATCATATCTCTTACTTTAAACGCCATTTTCTTGTCTTCAACAACAGTCAGTACCTACATCAAAGAATCTTTTTTAAGTGGCTTATCATGAACTACGTACCTCAAAGGAGACTGGGGGATTCTAGTGATTTATCCCTAACACTTAGTAGGGATGAAACAAATCTGTTTTAATCGTACCTTTAAAGATGAGAGCATGGTTACTGTGGTCAAAACTGAAGAGTGAATATAGCAGACAACAAGTTTTTCCAAACTCAAACCATCCACAGCTGGTTAGACCTTTGTCACGTTTGAAGATTTGGAAATACCTGCTACAGGCCATTAAAGCATTGGTAACAAATAATTTGTACTCCTCGTCACATCGGTGATTCTTCTAATACAGCAATTCTTGGCACAACAGTGATACTTCTACTAAAGCAAAAACCAAGTAGAGTCTGAACATCGAACGCGATCCCGAAATTGAGGGATTATCTCCCTCCTTACAAAAACACTTTGATAGGACCACTAGTTTTGAGGCAAAATTGAAGTACACGGTGAGAAGAGCAAAAAAACTGAAATTAAAGCATAGAAGAATTTCTGGTGCGCAGTGAAATAATAACTCAATCATTTGACCCACATCCAGTAAACACACAACAAGATAACTTGCGATAGCACTGTATTGAGCACATGAAGTTATACAGAAATGAGACGGTGAATGGGGATCCTCAAAGCTGAACTCAAATTATTGAGACATTTTAAAGTTCATACTGACACTAAAGGATGGTTTCTTTTACTCCAATTTATAGGTACCTCACCGATTATACGTTAATATAAAAGAACAAAACAAAAACTAAACATCCATGATCTTGTTGCGGGTGGTTTCTGCACGCAATCAAGATAGATAAAGACAAGTAAATTAAGGCACAAGAAAGTAATATTAGAAATTGGAGAGAGTTTTCAATTGAAAGCTACCGCAATTCACAGAGACATGATAATTCACGACAAAAACATTGCTTGTTCGGGTGAAAATGCCAAGAAATGCAATGAGTTTAGCACGGCGTACGGCATTATAAGGTAGTTACACACGGCTTGCACACACACTGCAAAATGACAAATTAAATTAAAGCTATGAGGAATTCGAGTGTTTCTGTAGGTAGAAACTGAAATTAAGGCTATGATTGATAGAAAAAACGCGCAGTTAAAAAAAAAGATTCAAATTTTAAAGTCACTGATAGACTTAGAAAACAAGCTAGAATACATTGCGGAGATGGGGAAATTCGGTTTGTTTACTCGCTTATTCATAACCTTAAAATCTCCGGGGCGGTTACGCAGTTTTCCCGATACCTCCGCTCTAGATAAAGGTATAGCTCGTTGGAATTACGCGGTCTTGAGCGCGGGGAAAGGATCATCTTTAGAGACGATTTTCTCAAAAACCTGTAGAGTATAATAAAATCGGTAGGGTGAAAATCTTGTTCAATACGTCTAGTTGCTGTAAAAAAAAAAAAAAAAAAAAAAAAAAAAAATAAAAAAAAAAAATAATGGTTGAAAACTTTGACCCTACTCATAGTGAAAAGCCCGGGGGTAAAAAAGTCGATTCCGCCCATTTGAATACAAGTGAATTCAAACGTCCCGCTACAGCACGGACCTCCAGAGAACCTATCCATAATACCATCTTATATTTAGGGACCCTAGAGCAGATCAGATCTGATTGTGAGTAAAAAAAACTATAGTGTGCCCATGCGCGAAGAGAGAGAGAGAGAGAGAGAGAGGCAGCGCCAATCATCTCGTCTCTCTCACCCGTTGGTTTGAAACGCAGCGATGCTGGGATATGAAGACTAGGTTTGAAGAGGGGGTATACGATGTGCGAGGTTCACAAAGATCATAAACGTGTCATCTGAGAAGGGTGAGATCTAGCTTGTGTGTGTAAACTTAGTATATTTTCTTTGCGTGTGCGACGAAGCCACCAACACACTTACGCACTCTGTATGTGTGTGCATCGAAGACAAATCAAAGACAACCGAAGTCATCACTGATATCTCAACGGAAAGGTCTAAAAAAAACAAAATAAAAACGGTGAAGGCATCAAATGATTCCAAATAAAAAATTCAAACTTGTCTGAGTGTGTGATTGTACGTACTCAAAAATTTCTCGAAAATACACAATACGATCCGATCATTTAAGTTTTGATTCATACCCTGAAAACCAAATCTCCAAAATACACACGGCCACTAGAGGGCGCCTCCTACACTGTATTATATTATTCCTTTTATACAGCAAAACGAGAGTAAGAAGCTTGCCATATACTTCGTATGGCACGCTTAAAAAATCTTAATTATTGAGCAGCTAGATAGCTTGAGTTTAGTCAAATTACTTGTGTTTTACAAGATTATTTCGACAGTAAAAAGTGCCGGAAAAGGACGGAGCATAGCCGTGGCCAGGAATTATTTGCCCTATAAGTTAAAATATGCCATTGAATTTACACAAAGTGGCAGCTCTGGAAAGGAGAAACATTACCATGTCCGGAAAAATCCTTGCCTTGATAATCCACTGTGCGATGACAACAAATTATGTCCACTCTTCACTCGTCAAATTTTGATTGGAATGGACGGGTGCGCGGCCACTGGACGTTTGGATCCTGCTCATTTCGATATTTTAATCAGTATCGCTAATCAATTCAACGATGCCATATCTGGCAGTGTAAAGCCGTAATTCTACTGTTTACGGAGGAACTGTTGCGTTCTGTGTATGAACGGGTCCGTGTTGCAAACTTTTACTGCAGCACTATGGGGAGGGTCGATATTTATGTCAAATCGCGTAAAAATACTCGTATTGTGCTCTCATGATGATTTCATACGAATAGTGGTGACCTCGCGTCTAAGATCGCACATACGCTGGCAACACCGAGCTGACTCTTGACTCGGCTGAAAAAAAGCAAGTGGATAGCATCTCAGACGAGCTCTTCAGATTCGAGACTCGGGGATAATTTCTTGGAATTTATCCCCGGGATACTGCAAACTTTCTCCCCCCTCCCCAATGTTCTCCTTCCTCTTAGTACATTTTGACAACATCTCTGGAATATCGAACTGGAATAGAGAAAAAAGGCAAATTTTCGGTTTTGTTACGAGAAGGACGAAGCTCCAATTCAAAGTTTCAAAATCTTCCATCACAGATATTTTTTCTCAGACGTAAACCATGCAGTCCCCTTTCATAGAATATTTTGACGTAATATTCCAGGCTGCAAGCAAAAGCCACGGGACATAATTAAAGAAATTTATGCATTTGATTTTCCTTTACAAATTTCAGTAATGTGGGAATTTGAAGCGTTGAATTGAGTAATACCTCTTTGTAAAAATACCGATGAAATGAGACTGATTAAGACTAGAAAAAGCAAAAACAGATCGTTGAAAATATTGTCGAAAAATTATTTGAGCCGTTCACAAATCAACAAATCAAGAAACGAAAACGAGCCCTTTAGTAATTTTCTAGACAAACTGTCCAAGGTTATTTTTTTTTTTTATTTTTTTTTTTTTAAATTAATAGTTATTTTTTCTGAAACTTGTCGAAAACCTAAACGTCGTCAAAGTCACGGAAACATGTTATCTATATTTGTGGTCTTGGAGGGGTGTTTCACTTGTTTTTTTAAAACATTGCGAGTGTTTTTACGGTGAAAGTACGTTTTATCCTTGCATTGCTCTATGAGTTCGGGAAGGAGCCAAAAATATTAGAAAATAAATTAATTTTTCAAGCCTTTTCTCGCCCATAAATAATTTGTGAATATATTCGCGATAAACTCCCCGTTTGGCTTTTGCTCGCCCGCTACTATCCTCAATCGGGTATAAAATGTGATAAAACAGGCGTATTTCATTTTCTTATTAGATCACGTCGAATCGATATTGGAAGCCAGGCTAAGAGAGAAAAGTGAGGCACTGTGACGCACTCAGGATCCTCTTCCATCTCTCTCATTTTTTCAATGAACGTGTGAGTTGGAAAAGGGTGGAAGGTGTGGGATTTTATGCCTTTATCTATCCTTCTCTAACATGCATGTTTTAATGGGAAAAGAAGAGAGATGAAGAATTTCTCGAGTGAAGGGTATAAGTAGCGGCTGGAAACGAACGGGTAATGACAACATTATCGGCGATAATATTGGTCCCGAAGGCCACGAGTGGGAGGCTGGAGAGGGGGTTGAAGGATCGAGGCCTTCATAAAATGGATGCCCATTTGTGTGATGAACAGGTGTTTTTGGAAGCATCTTCCTTTATAGAAAGAGGAAAAAAGATAGAGAGAAGGGGGCTCCATCACCATTGTCGTCGTCGCAGCAATATAGAAGAATTAAGATAATTATAACTGTCGGTGTTATTACACACGGGTCCTCGGCAAATGGGATGTGGGACCCTCGACCCCCTTCATAAGCGTGCACCCGCCACCCGCCGTGCGCGAGTCGTAACGATGTTAAAAAAAGAGAGAGAGAGGGAAGGTCGTCACGTCGCATCGTCAGAGACCTTTCCCTCCCCCTACGGCCCACCTCCATCCTCCTACCTCCTCCTATTATCTTTCGATCATTTCTTCTTGAAAAAAAAAATGGACGGGAGGAAAAAGAGTGCAAAAGAAAACCCGGAGCCTAATGCGTTCCTCTTTAACGAGAAAGTGCTGTATTCCTCAAAGGAAAGCTCCTTATTGGTCGATTTTTATCCCCTTCATGTTTAGTATTTGGACGCCGGCAAAAAATTTTGCGAGGGGGAGAACCAAAAATTTAAATTTCAGGAAGGAGCAAAATTCTCGATTTTCAAATAAGTTTACTTTTTTTTAGCTCATTGTAGAAAAAATTGGCGTGCGAAAATCGATATTTTCCAACTTCCGGGGGAGATGGCAACCGCCCCGTTTCCACCTCCCCCCCCCTCTGACAATTCCATTGGATTAGGGTAGAAGAACGTCAGTAACTGTATAAGCTATGTGATACAAAACAATTTTGAATCATAAACCAGGAAGTTGATATTATGTATGTACTCTGACTAGACTAGACCAGACAAGACATACCGACATGGGTGGATGGATCTAGAAATTTGGCAACCATGCAATATTACCCTTTAAACTTGTGAGGAAAAATCAATTCTTGAAGGGGCCAGGGCCCCTTTTTGCTAATCGATTGTTTCTCATACATTAAAATAGGAAGAATGCGCAGATGCCAGATTGCTGGATCCGTTTGCGCATGCCGATGTAATGAATTACTTCTAAGTATTGATCTAAAGAGAGTCATGAGACACAATAAAGTTGACAAAGCCCTGACTCTACATCAAAAAAATTATTTGATACAGTGTGGGCGTGTGACGGACACTTAAACTACTAAAAAAAATATATATGGGATACTACCTGAAAATGTGGACTTCAAAAAACTTAACGTGTATTTACAAGAGCTGGCAGCATTGTGTTAAAACAGTATTGCCAATTGCGGATTAGAATTCTCATATTTTGTTTTAATTCAATAATGAGAAATAAAAAAAGTTCTGAAATCTTTGTCCTCCTTGTATTTGGCAACACTGAATTCAACACAGATTGATTTATTCATATTCACTCGCTCTTTCATACGATGAGTGTTTTGCGGGCAGGTATGACAGATAGTTTTTTTTATTACCGTAATGGATTCCCATCATTGTTTACTTAGAAGGGGCCTAATTCTGCATTTGCAAAGCAGCACTTTCCACGTGGCTAATTCAAATGCGATATTCATGTTTGTTTTTTTGGCCAGTTGATATCAATCGAAAAAAATTGTATCTATAACTGGGGGGTTTTTGCGTTTTGATTTCCTTGAATTCTTCTCCTTTTGATAGAGAGGAAGTCGGTTGATTCTTGTACTGCAAGATTTGGAAAATAGGTGAGAGTAAATATAGCCGTCTTTTTTATCCGTTCGCAGTTTGCAGAATTTTACATGGAGTCTTATGGGACGCTGTGGACGGTTGTGGACGAGAAAATAATGGCTTTTGGGGGGTTTTTCGGGAAAAAATTTTGCTGAGAAAATTTTTTTTGAGCTCAGTTTTAAAATAAATAAAAATGAAAATATCGATAGCAAAAAAAAAAAAAAATTGTTAAAATCTGTTGAAATCGGCCACAAAGGGCCACTTATAGGCTCCTCGTATGTGAACGATAATCGCGATCAATCGCTTGCAATGGTGAAACCTCTCGCAAAAGCCTATGAGACTGTGTAAACAACTGCGTACAAAAAAAAAAGACAGCTATATTGACTGTCTCGGTAAATTATTACATGTAACACAGCTGGTTTAAAAAAATATCGGTTCTCCGGGAACTTTGTAATAATTTCAGAAGTATTTATATGCGTTTTTGATTTTCAATTTTAATGTTCTTGACTACAGGCCTTTCAGAACATTCGCCTAAAGTAATAGAAATAACATTTTTAAAAAATAATCTTGTGCTAGAAAAAACTGCGCTTACCGCAGGCGCAGAGAGGCTTGCGAGAGAGCCGGAGAGTCATAATTTCAGCCGGCGCATAACCAATTCGAGCCACCCAAATAGATTCATAGATAGTTAACTATTCCTGCATGGATGCGATGGATTTGCATACTCAACAAATTGAAGGAACTTTTTGCCGTATTCTTGCAATAGCGGACCCAAAACGTCTGATAAAGAGTCAGCCAGCCTTAGTGCAAAACCGATTAGCCAGACGGATTTAGTAGGTAGTTAACTATTCCTGCACGACTATGATGGATTTGCATACTCGCAAAATTGAAGGAACCTTAATACATATATGTCGTATTCTTTCAAATTGCGGACCGCTTACGGCTAAAAAAATTTCCGCTTTCAAAATATGAATGAGTCTCCGTACGCTTTGAATGTCAGTTTGAAAAGAGAACATCAACTTGCTCACAACTGCTCAATACTGTTTTTTTTTATTTTCTCCTGCCGAAACGACCAATATTGAATGAGAATTATTGAAGTCGAAAATACTCGTGGAAGTTTCGATGATCTGTTTAGTAACAGCAAGTGACACAGGAGCTACATCTTACTCGCACTGATTAATCAGCAAAAAAAAAAAAAAAAAAAAAAAAAAAACCAATAACACGAAAGCCAGTGATTTGTCACCGAGGTTAACTGGTATGACATACTGTTACCATAATTATGGTATTTGTGCCATATTTCTTGAACATTTTGGGGAAATTCTTGTACTATGACCAGGCACTACTAAAAAAAATAAAAAAAAAATATATAAAAAAAAAATTAAAAAAACTGAATTTTTTAGTATAAGTAATCCCATCAAAAACCTTTCCAGGTGCAAGCAGACGGCATCAGGTAATTATGTCTGTCACAAAAAGCCGTTCCAATGCATCCACTCAAAGATATGATATGATGGGAACGGCAAGCCTCCCCCAAAAAGGGCATCCAGCAGGGCAAATGTTAATCATTTTTCAAAATCAACACTATCCATCTGCGGCAAATTTAGTGAAGGAAAAACTTTGAGGGATGTATTTTTTATTTTTTATTTTCAAACGCAAAAACTTGCCGCCGTTCATCGCCTTAAAAAAGAAAAATATTAATTATTATTTTTTTTTTTTTTTTACGGCGATGAACGGCGGCAAGTTTTTGCATTTGAAAATAAAAAATAAAAAAAACATCCCTCAAATTTTTTCCTTCACTAAATTCGCCGCAGATGGATAGTGTTGATTTTAAAAAATGATTAACATTTGCCCTGCTGGATGCCCTTTTGGAGGAGGCTTGCCGTTCCCATCATATCATATCTTTGAGTGGATGCATTGGAACGGTTTTTTGTGACAGACATAATTACCTGATGCCGTCTGCTTGCACCTGGAAAGGTTTTTGATGGGATATACTCTGGTTTTAGCTTGTAAAATTCCAGTTTCTCATTCCACAAATTAAAGCTACAGTTGTTATCCATCAGCTGACTAGCCAGCAGTTATCAATAGTTTCCGGACAACATTCACATAGACTCTCGAGTGCTCATTTTACGATAGGGACAACAGTCTCATTTCCCTTTCTTTTTCCCCGATCCATATGCTAACCTACAGTTCCGTTTCCACTGGCCGTCTCACCGCTGGCCGTCCCGCCGGTGGCCGGTCCGCCGATGGCCGATCCACCTCTCGCCGGTCCGCCGCTGGCCGATCCGCCACTGGCTAGGCCGCCGCTGGCCGATCCGCCACTGGCCGGTCCGCCGCTGGCCGATCCGCCACTGGGTAGTCCGCCGGCGGCCGATCCGCCACTGGCTAGGCCGCCGCTGGCCAATCCGCCACTGGCCGGTCCGCCGCTGGCCGATCCGCAACTGGGTAGTCCGCCGGTGGCCGATCCGCCACTGGGCGATTCGCCACTGGCCCGGGCCGCCTCTGGCCGATCCGCCACTGGCCGGTCCGCCTCTGGGCGATTCGCCACTGGCCGATCCGCCAATGGGTAATCCGCCGCTGGCCGGTCCGCCTCTGGCCGATCCGCCACTGGCTAGGCCGCCGCTGGCCGATCCGCCACTGGGTAGTCCGCCGGTGGGCCCATCCACCACTGGGCGATTCGCCACTGGCCGATCCGCCACTGGGTAATCCGCCGCTGGCCGATCCGTCACTGGCCGGTCCGCCTCTGGCCGATCCGCCACTGGCCGGTCCGCCGCTGGCCAATCCGCCACTGGCCGATCCGCCGCTGGCCGGTCCGCCGCTGGCCAATCCGCCACTGGCTGGTTCGCCGCTGGCCGAGCCGCCACTGGCTAGTCCGCCGCTGGCCAATTCGCCACTGGCTGGTTCGCCGCTGGCCGATCCGCCACTGGCTAGGCCGCCGCTGGCCGATTCGCCACTGGCCGGTCCGCCTCTGGCCGATCCGCCACTGGCCGGTCCGCCTCTGGGCGATTCGCCACTGGCCGATCCGCCAATGGGTAATCCGCCGCTGGCCGGTCCGCCTCTGGCCGATCCGCCACTGGCTAGGGCCCCCGCTGGCCGATCCGCCACTGGTAGTCCGCCGGTGGCCGATCCACCACTGGGCGATTCGCCACTGGCCGATCCGCCACTGGGTATTCCGCCGGTGGCCGATCCGCCACTGGGCGATTCGCCACTGGCCGGTCCGCCACTGGGTAATCCGCCGCTGGCCGATCCGCCACTGGCCGATCCGCCACTGGCCGGTCCGCCGCTGGCCGGTCCGCCTCTGGGCGATTCGCCACTGGCCGATCCGCCACTGGGTAATCCGCCACTGGCCGGTCCGCCCCGGCCGATCCGCCACTGGGTAGTCCGCCGGTGGCCGATCCGCCACTGGGCGATTCGCCACTGGCCGGTCCGCCTCTGGGCCCATCCGCCACTGGCCGGTCCGCCTCTGGGCGATTCGCCACTGGCCGATCCGCCAATGGGTAATCCGCCGCTGGCCCGGGCCGCCTTGGCCGATCCGCCACTGGCTAGGCCGCCGCTGGCCGATCCGCCACTGGGTAGTCCGCCGGTGGCCGATCCACCACTGGGCGATTCGCCACTGGCCGATCCGTCACTGGGTAATCCGCCGCTGGCCGATCCGTCACTGGCCGGTCCGCCTCTGGCCGATCCGCCACTGGCCGGTCCGCCGCTGGCCAATCCGCCACTGGCTGGTCCGCCGCTGGCCGGTCCGCCGCTGGCCAATCCGCCACTGGCTGGTTCGCCGCTGGCCGATCCGCCACTGGCTAGTCCGCCGCTGGCCAATTCGCCACTGGCTGGTTCGCCGCTGGCCGATCCGCCACTGGCTAGGCCGCCGCTGGCCGATCCGCTACTGGGTATTCCGCCGGTGGCCGATCCGCCACTGGGCGATTCGCCACTGGCCGATCCGCCACTGGGTAATCCGCCGCTGGCCGATCCGCCACTGGCCGGTCCGCCGCTGGCCCGGGCCGCCTCTGGGCGATTCGCCACTGGCCGATCCGCCAATGGGTAATCCGCCACTGGCCGGTCCGCCGCTGGCCGATCCGCCACTGGGTAGTCCGCCGGTGGCCGATCCGCCACTGGGCGATTCGCCACTGGCCGATCCGCCACTGGGTAATCCGCCGCTGGCCGATCCGCCACTGGCTAGTCCGCCACTGGCTAGGCCGCCGCTGGCCGATCCGCCACTGCCGGTCCGCCGCTGGCCGATCCGCCACTGGGTAGTCCGCCGGTGGCCGATCCGCCACTGGCTAGGCCGCCGCTGGGCCCATCCGCCACTGGGCCCGGGCCGCCGATGGCCGGTCCGCCACTGGCCGGTCCGCCTCTGGGCGATTCGCCACTGGCCGATCCGCCAATGGGTAATCCGCCGCTGGCCGATCCGCCACTGGCTAGTCCGCCGCTGGCCGATCCGCCACTGGGTAGTCCGCCGGTGGCCGATCCGCCACTGGCTAGGCCGCCGCTGGCCGATCCGCCACTGGCCGGTCCGCCACTGGCCGATCCGCCACTGGGCAGTCCGCCACTGGCCGATCCGCCACTGGCCGATCCGCCACTGGCCGGTCCGCTGCTGGCCGATCCGCCACTGGGGAGTCCGCCGGTGGCCGATCCGCCACTGGCTAGGCCGCCGCTGGCCGATCCGCCACTGGCCGGTCCGCCACTGGCCGGTCCGCCACTGGCCGGTCCGCCGCTGGCCGGTCTGCCTCTGGGCGATTCGCCACTGGCCGATCCGCCAATGGGTAAACCGCCGCTGGCCGGTCCGCCTCTGGCCGATCCGCCACTGGCTACTCTGCCGCGGCAGATCCGCTATAGCTCAATTCTGTAACTTCAGGGAAAAAAGGTACTGTCACTACCAGTTCTCATCAAAAAACATATCAGTTGTAAACTCTACAAGTACACAGCAAAGAACTTTTGTCACTACTTGCTTATGAATAATTATACTAAAATCACAGAATATTACATTGTATAATTCTGTGCTAAAATCACAAAGGTACTGTAAACACATCAGAAACTACTCTCCCTCCAGTGATCAACAGTATTACGGTACTCCGCTGTTGCATTTGCAAGCAATGAAGTGGAAAATGAAGCTCCGCGGTTATGCCCAAATTCGAATACTTTCAGCTTCAGAGCTATAATAGTTATTAAGTAAATGAATATGCAAAAGTACCTAACTGTGAGAGCAAACCAACCTTTACTATACGCGTGCATACAGCAAATTAGAAGCACACAAAAGAAATAACTAGAAAAGATGTTTGGTACATTTATTTAAAAAGAAGAACTGAGGAGGACAAATTTCGTAATTCACGGCCTCCGTTGCAATTGAAACAATAGTCACTTGTATCACTCATGTATTTGTAACGAGTTTATTTCAAAAGTGTCAAAGCAGGGAGAAATGTTTTTGTTTTGAAATGATGTGCAGTTGTTGTTGACTGACGATGAAGCGTCGATTCTCGCGGCGATCTCAAATACTAAAAGGCAGTAGCCAATGAGAGTAGAGTTACCGCGTGGTTTGAAATAGCCGTTATAATAAGAAATTCAGTTTTTTTATCATTTCTCAATAAATATTAGACGGATTGCGTTCAAACAAAAAAAAGGCACGAGCACAGAACACGCTGGTTAAAATAAGACCAAGTTTGATGAGTTTGGTTGCGTAGTTTTTTCGCTACAGGATCATATCAAGGCACGGTTTGGGGAATGAAATAATTTCTGTAATTATAAGCGTTTACGCAGCGCAGACTTGTCAGGTCGTAGAGAGGGTGGTAGTAGGGTGGGGTTACCTGACTTGCCGTCTGCGTCTACCGACGCTTATGATAGATTCTCCGCGGTTGAATCTTCGTGTATCTGGTAATATTACTAGAATTTAGAGACGAATGGTGAGTGAAAGCAACTCATTTTAGATGATCAAGTAGAAGGTTAGCAAGGAAACTAGATTGGTTACATTTTTTTATTCCAACAAAATCCAGATTTTTGCTTTGAGCCATGGTACGAGGAGAAAAAAATATACATTGCTATAAATGAAAAAAAGGATGAGGGATGATGTAGCCATGAAACGAAGAGAAAAACGAAAACTAGCATCCCCTCTCCTCCCCTCCCAGGTCGTCACAGCGTCCCGATTCTATGAAACAAAAAAACATCCAACACCACTAGCGGATCCATCCAGGAAGTTTTCCTTCTCTCTCCTTCTCTCTCTCTCTCTCTCTCTCTCTCTCTCTCTCTCTCTCTCTCTCTTTCATGCCTTTTAAACGCATGTGTTAGAAAAGGGTTCAAGAGTGGGCGAAGATCACGTGACTGTCCTAACCTGTCCTTTTCTAAAGCACGCTTTTTAACGGGAAAACAGGTGAGAAGGACAAATTCCTGGATCTGGCAGTGTCCAACACCACCTGCGGGCCTCGGTTTAAATTCAACTTTTCAGTTATATTTTTGCAACAGCAGTTTGTTGCTCAGCGAGGACTATCATCGCTTATCCTGCTTTCAATTAGATTTCATGAACTACAGGATAGCTGCTGTTTGTGCGAAACCGAAATCGAGGCATCCAAGTCAATTTGATAAAATGTACCCGGAGGAATGTCCATGTCGGTCGTCGGAGGAAATGTGAAATTTTACCTACTCGGATACTCTTTTCCTTTTTGACGAAAAGAGGATTCAAAATGGAATGAGGCTCTTGCAAACTTTTGCAACAGATGATTGAAGAGTTAATTCTTGGAGGACGCCCGTAGTGTGCCTGGAACGGCTAGTTGAATAGAAACAGAGGTTGCCGAGAAATCTGGCAACGGTGGGTCTGAAAACAAACCACACTCACCATTCATCTTACGGAAGCTAATCATGCAGTGGACGACAGACCGATGCTTGAATGGCCCATTCTGTCTAAGAGACTGGCGGTTTTGGTCTCTCTCAGAGAAACAACTGAATGAATACATTCTGACTCTCAACAGAGAGCAGATGCATCGAACCATCTCGGTCCTCGGTTTGTCGAATGAGAGGGGGTCGTTTCTGCGGGTGACCTCAAAGCCCGAATCCTCGATCATTACTAACCTCTCTCTCATAGCTCCTGTTTTCTTTTGACTTCAATGGAATTTCCAAACACCACCTTTACGATGATTCCACCGTTGCGCGGTGGACAATAAGATTAAATCAACGTTGAATTGGGAAATTCCGACGTCACGCCAAACGGCAATACTATTCTCTCCCTCCTCTTCTTCAACCTGAGGTAGGACCACTTGATTGTCATTTAATAGACCTGTTTAGTGCAATGTTACGGAAAAATTGGATCCAAACAAATATACTCCATCTCATTCGCTCTCTGGAGATTTCCCATTAGAAACAGGATACAACTTTTCAGATGCAAAATGCGTGCAAGTAAAACAACTAGCTCTCTCAGATTTTATTAGATTCGCAGAGTAACTGTAGTCACCAGAGGAGTGATTGACAGCCAATTAATGGTACCGTGACAACTGGTGACAATGCCAAAGGAAAGTCATCTCTTATTGGCCCTTTCTTGATGGAGTGACAGTATTATGAAATGAAAATATCCCATTACTGGTGCCCAACACCAACATTACGACCGTGCGTTTTTAAGCATTTTTCTTTTAAGTTTAGAAGTTTTTCGTGCTACCATCTTTATTTTTAGGGGTTTTTACCTCTGAATTGACCCTTAAATCACCTGTGGCATAAAAGTGTAACATCCTCATTCAAACTGCATGGAGAACAGGTATGGACAACACTCTGAGGTTGGCTCTGATTGGTTGTGAAAAAAGCGACTCCGCCGCCATTTTTCTGACCGCGCGATTCAAATTTAGATTTCACATCTTGAAAAGGAAAGTGAACAACGTAATTGATGATGTTAATCCATTCTATAGTCACGCAACATTAACATTTAAAGATAAAAATTGCATTTTATTGTTCAAATAAATAAAGTATTGCTTCAGATAAACTTTTCCTTCAAACCTAACCTCAAACAACAATGCAAGGTGCACGGTGTAAAAAGGAGACAAGATGGCGGCAAAGTCGCTTTTTCCCAAGTGGCCACGCCCCTTGAGTCGAGTGTTGTCCATCCCTGTTCTCCATAGACCTTGTTCAAACTGTAATTATTGAAATCAATTTCTAACTAAGCGAGAAGACCTGAGGTCAAATTTTAAACGATAAATTGCTAGTCTTGAAACATTTCTTCGTGGTTTACTGCCGAGGAAAAATGAAAATTTCGATTTTAACAGTGGTTCTGGCTCCAAACACCTGCTAAAAAGTTACTTTCAAAATTTCGTACTAAAAATATAATTTTCAATTTTTGCGGATGAAACAGTTATTATGAAATGACCCTGTATTTTTCCTTATTGGCATGTCGGCAACGGTGAAGCCATTACAGGCTCCGATGAGAGATTAAATGTGGTTTTGTTACCAGTTACCGCTGAATACAGCGCCATAGCACAGCACAACACTCAGAGGAACGAATCCAAAACATCAAAGTGTTGACTTTTGACCTCCCGCGCGCAGACCATCCCCATCATCCATCGACCCATTGCCCATCCATTAGCCCAATAAAGCCATGAATACCACGAAGTCCTTGCAGTGCTCTCTCCGCCGAAGCCAAAAACACAAGGGTTCAGACGCAGTACAAAAAACGCCACCCGTCAAATCGCCGTTCATTAGTCTAATTGGCGAGGCTACGAGTAGTAATCTGGCAACTGGGCCCTGAAAGGCGGGATTAAAATCGTAGTCGGACCAAGTTTAGATCCCTTTAATATTCGGTCGGCGACAAATTTACACGCTTTTCCCTCAACTTGCGTCAAAGAAACGCCACGCGGTGTTTCCACTGGGGGATCAAACTTTTCATCCCCGATTTGCTAGCCGGGCTTTTTGCCTATGCTTATAGCGTTTGAAGTCGCAAGCTCAAGCTCATGCGGCGCCATGCCGCACAGTGAATCGGAACTTGAATCATCCAGGACACAATTTAACGAATAAAAATCAAAGTTATAAACCAAAGATAGTGAGGTACCTTTAAAAAGTGTAAAATTATTCATTTTAGAGCTTAAAATAAGTCAAATATAACATACGGTTTTTGAATCAAGAAAATAATCAACACTTAAATATGTTTAAAGCAAAAAACCACTATCGTAGCGTGCAGTTTGGCAACGTTGTATTTTGTCCATTTAAACCCATGTAAAAGGTCAAATGCGAAGGTTTACACTGAACATCCAATATACATCGATCTTTTTCATGAGTTTAAATTGACGAAATTTCAACGTTGCCAAATGTTGCAAAAAACAACAACTTTTTGTGTCTGAAAAAATATATTTTTCGATGCATTGTGCGCCAACGCGCGCTTCTCGAAGCCTTGCATGTATAGTGCGCGGTGAGTGGTACTGGGGGGGGGGGGGGGGGGGGGTTGGCTTTTCACCATAAATCGGGTCAGTAAAAAAGGTCAGAGTTTTGATGTGAGAAATGGTCGGAATTTGATAAAATTTCACGAACTCAGAATTCCCGCCTGAAATATACTGGAGTTAAATACTCCGGCCGAATTTCAACACGTTCCATGACTTTTTCTCGAAACTTCCTCGACGTGAAAAGTGCCTTTTAAAAATATGTAGAGGATGAAAATATGACGAGGAACAAGGAGCAACAGGAGGGAGATTTAGGGAGAACGATGTAAATGAGGAATTGTGAAGTATTTATGGTTTTCGGAACTAATGTAACACATTGAGAAAAGGTTGAATTGATATAGAAACGAATTGGATATTCATTTAGAAAAATAAAAATTGTGGCTGAAAATTTCAAGATTTTCTAGATATCTTGAGGCTTGTTTGGAGGCCGAACCAACCTTGAAATTTTGTTAAAATCCTAACATTTGCCATCCTCAATTTACGATTTCCTCAATAAATATCCATTCTGCTTCTATAAATTCGACCTTTTCTTAATGTATGACATTAGCTCCACAACCAATATTTCACAATTCCTCTTTTTTCCTCGTTCTCCAAAACCTCCTTCCGTTGATCTTCGTCCTTTTCTTGTCCTCCATGTATTTCAAAACGCAATTTACAAAGTCAAGGAATTTTCGAGGAAAAGTCGAGGGATGAGTTAAAATTAGGCCCTTCGACGTAAATGCTCAAAAATGAAAACAAATCACGTTTCAAGAGAATGTAACCACGATCTACTTGTCATTTTTTGATAATTAACTTAGACGTAAAATTACATCGGACGTAAAATGCTATGGGCTTTATTTTAGTGTTAACGTTTCTTCACGGTTGACCTTTTTTCTCGCAGGATTTGAATCCCTTGGACATTACTTCTGGCCACTAATCGGACATATCTCTGCCCCGTCTCTTCCAGTAATGAAAACGAAAATTCGTTGATGATATGAAAACGTTGCATGAAAAGAAAGTAGCTCTAAAAATTTACTTTCACGCGGAAAAATCCCAGTCCGAGCAAGGTATTCAAATCTACGAGGGCAGAAATTCAATAATCATTTGAGAGGTGAGAGAAATTCTTGCGTCAGCGCAGCGCTGAGAGAATTAACAACGTTCCGGCCCCCGCTTGGCGTATAAATTCATTTAACTGTTTGCGCCCGTTTCCGTTTAAACGAAAAAAAGGGGGGGAAATTGAGAGTGACGGAGGGGGGGGGGGGGAGGAAGGAATAAAAAAGCGGGACGAAGAGGATGGCCAGGGAGGGGAGGAGAAGCTCCGATAATTACGAGAAATTAACAAATATATACGTGCCCCGGGTGGAGGAGCGGAGTCAGTGAGCAGTCGTTCGTTCTGGTTTTCAGATCCACGGATGGGAACGATGGAACACTGGAACACTGGAACAGTGGAACAGGAGCCAGAGCAAATGAGCATGCAGTATCACTCCCCGGGGGGCTGTACGTGTTTATGCGGCACTCGTTGCATGAATCGAAGGGTCAGGGGCGGAAGGGTGGGGGAGGAGAAGGAGAAGGAGGTTGGTAAAGGGAGGTGAAGTGGGAATGGGTCTGTATCTCAAATCTCGCTAACGAGAGTGAGGAATCCCAAATCCAGCACCTATAGAGGAGGAGGAGGGTAAAAATAAAGGAGGAGGGGGTGAAAGGAGGGGAGGAGGAGGTGAGAAGGGGAGGACAAGCAGGTCTTTTTCGAGGTAAAACGGAAAAAAACGCACCTTCGAGAACCATCCTGAGAGCCGATCATTAACTCTTATAACGAAAGGTTGAACATTGAACGACCTATCTCCTTATTTGATTTCAAGGTATTTTTACATTCTAATGAATGCATAAGCGAGGAGTTTAAACCCATAACACCCTAGCGTGTGACCGTATGGTCACAGTAGAGGGTATAGTTTTTATTTTTCTGTGGTATTTAAATTAGATTAACGAATCGTATTGATCCCGTAAAACCATAGTGTCATTTGGCATCAGCCTTTTCTGAGCATTCTAGATGTTTCAATTTTTTTTATTTTTATTTTTTCAAGGTTATAGGTGGTTACTTTATTAAAGGATTGTTGGTGAAAATAATTTTTAAAAAAATGACATAATTTAGGTTCTTATGGGGTTTGAGTTACCGCTTTTTTCAGTGACAGTGTCTCGACTTTGACAGCTCTTCAGACTCTTGAACTGTGTCATAAATGGGTGAAATAAATTATCCATCGGATCATGGCGAATTTCGTTGGTGATCCTATCAGTTTCTATGACCATAAGAATATTAGGTACACTACACACATTCGTAGTTCATTCGGGTCAGGATAAAATACAAACTACGTGGATTTGCGGTTAACGTGATCCAACAGATCATTCGCAAAAATACGCTTCAAAAGTTCGCGACTGACCCATTCTATCAAGACTCAAGAGTCCTCCTCCCCCCTCGATCCGTGCGCGGGTACACTCCTGGAATGGAAACTATTTTAATGAGCTTCCAAGAGTTATTTACAGAATGAAGCACGATGAAGGGGGGGGGAGTTGTTGAGGAGATCCTTGTCAAGTAAACGAGAGTCGAAGATAAAAGATGCAATTGAGAAAAAAAAAAATACCAAATGAGACAAACGCAAGAAGCGCTTCGGAGAGTAAGAAGGGTGGAGGGAGAATCAGGAAGGAGGGAGAAGAAGTGACAGAAAGAAAATTAGTTGACATTTCCCTATTCTATCCTTGAGCGCTCTCATTTTTTTTCCCCGCGAGAATGACTTTGAAAAGAAAATAATATAAAAGTGAGAGATGGAAAGGACAAAGTAAGGGGGTGCATTCCTATGAATTAATAGTTGAAACCGATATTGTGTGCCTTTGGGAATCGATTCGGAGTCACTCTGACAATGAATTAAAAGACGAGCCAAGACGCGACGTCCCACAAAACTGTCAATTATTTATTTTCTTTTACAATGACACATTAATAATGGCGTTCAAAAAGTAGCTTCGATAGATTAATTTAAGGTCTCGGTGTTTCAAATTATAGACTTTGACGCATTTGGATTGTAACTCAGCTTTCAAACCTGACTTCTCTACTCACGTACTCTACTCTATAATTATGAGCTTATTTTACCAATAGTATGCAAGGGTCGTTCGGAAAAGAGGTTCCCCTATTTTTTCCGCAGCCACTAACAATGATGAAAAAAAATTAAATAACAGTTAAATGCGTTGTATAATTTTACATTTCCAATGATTTCCAATGGACTTATTATACACCAAGTATACCTAACTAAACCGAACAGTTCAAACAGATCTACTTCCACGATACCATACTTACTGGTATACTTCGGCACAGAATTTGTTGTGGTTGGGGAAAAACCTATTGCCATTTAGGAAATTAAAAAATAGACTCGCATCTAATTTTGATAGCATTCAAAAGATGTTGAGAGTGGGTAAGCGCAATTTTTTTCAACATTTTTGATGTAGTCACACTAAATTGCTCGCAAGATGTTGTGTGAAAGTTGCGACAGAGCCGCTCAGAAAACTGGGGGCTCCAGAAAAAACGATTTTTCTGCGCCTCCTCGCAACTTCTGTCCCTCTTTTTCTTCAGGATGGTACCAGTGGCGTAGCGTGTGCCATTTGGCAACGTTTCAGCTCGTCCATTTGAACCCACGAAAAATATCGAACTATTGAGTGTTCGGTGAACACTTTGGCACTCGACCTTTTACATGGGTTTAAATGGACACAGTACAACGTTGTCAAATTGCACGCTGCGCCACTGGATGGTACGTACTTTAGTTAAAGACTCCCTGGTTTTGGGGAGAGTCGTCGCGTCAGTTGCTCCTTATTCCCCTTTAGAGGCCCTGACTTTGTCCCCGATCACCCATTCCCCAAATTTTGTATACAAACAGACATTTTCTAAAAATTGTTTTTTGAGTTTAGGAGATCAGGTGAAATGTCAAGAAATTGAGGAATTCGGGCTCCGTAGTATGGTGGTTAGCGTAACTAACCACAATGACCCTGAGATACTGGGTTCGAATCCAGGCCAGGGCAACACGATTTGTGGACTCAGATCTTGTCACCTCGGAAGGATATGGATATGATTCTTCTCTTCTTCATCTTTTAATCTTTTTCTCTATACTTCTTTGTCCATGGGGCCTCAATGTCGTATAAAAGACTCTTAAACTGCTTAAAAAAACAAAAAAAAAAAAAAAAAAAAAAAAAACAAAAAAAAACAACAACAAATATAAATAAAAAATGAGAAACTTCAACTTTTATTTTTTCCGTTACGACGCACTACCCTCTCTTCTCCATACCCTTTTGGGACTGAAGGAAAAACTAAAAATACGTCTTACAAGGCGAGAACCGATAGGGTTTCTCTCAGTACCATAGGAGAGGGGTGGAAAAAAAGTTTCTACCCCTGGAATGAAGGAAAGAAGAAAGTAAAATCTGTGAGCCATTTAGTATTTATTTTAGCCTTCCACCAAACTAGAGGCGCTTGAAATTGTTGTAAAAGACGCTTAAAATTCGAAGTACCTCTGGAAATTCTTTTACACTTTTCTGAGGCTTTTTACTACAACAATATCATTCTAATTCGTGGGAATGACCTAATTCGATGTTTTACAGGCCTCTTATTGTTTTTTCGACGCTTTAATTACAATCTCGGGCTCGCATCTAATTAAACTTTTTTTTTTTTTCCCCCGAAACAACAAACCAATTCCCTTGTGAATCGGACTGCTTTCTGTTTTTTGGAGAAAGGCGCATTACACCCTCCTGTTCATCCCTTGTGCGCAAGCATGCCACCCGTTTTTCTATAACTCACGCTGCTCTAATCGTCGAAAAGCAAATTAAAAGGGCTTAGGCCGTGAAATTACTGTTTGTCACGAAGTCGGCTCATTAAACAGCTCTAATTTATTTTGAATATACCAGTGTTTCTCGGAGGGCAACAGAAACTTTACGATTTTGATCGTAAAGTAACCTGAAATATGTGTTAAATTTTCCAGGAAACAACAGTTTTGGTTTAAAAAAATAAAAAAAAATAAAAATAAGTGAATAGACGAGTAAATAAAATGGGTAGATATAAGATAAATAAATAATTAAATAAATAATAAACCCATAGATTAATAAATATATAAATGGGCGAAGGAAAACCCCACAGTATCTGCATTCTATGAGAAATCAGTGGAAATCATGAATTACTCTGCCAGGTCACCCTAAATTAAATTTTAATCCTAGCAATTTACTTATCAATAACTGCAGATGTGGATCCAGCGGGAGGCACATGCTTGCCCCCGTGCCTCTAATGTTGCCTTTTTTCAACAGAAAATATCCCAAAATAGCTTCCTAAGACGCTTTGATTTTCAATTTTCATAGGCGTGCCCTCCCCCCCAAGACAATCTTTCTGGATCCTCCGTAATAATACTATGTATAAACGGAGGAAAAAGGAATGGCAGAATTTACCATTTGCATAGCTGATTTCGGAGTCAGCTATCAAGTATGGTAAATTTCACCAGATTATGGCAAAATGTACCAGCAAGTTACCTTAATTTACCACAAGGTACTTTGCATTAACCATACGATGGTGAAATTGGCCATATTTGCTAGCAGATGCCGAGATCAGCTATACAGATGGTAAATTCCACCAGCCTTTTTTTCCGTGTACTATTTAAGATTTATCGCAATTATTCAAGGTGGTTTGTGGTGGAGAAATTACGAAATTTTCAATTTTTCAAATGCCAACGCGAAAATTCTACCTACTCTTCCTCATATACGTATATCATGTACCCCATTTCTGTTTTCAGAAAGGCAGGCGTTGTACATATAAGAGCAATATGGAGGACACAGATACAATTATTAATCTCGTTTTTGTTAATAATAAACATTTCATCTCCCAACTCATGTCTGCATAATTTAATCTTACGAAGCTACAAACTTCTCATATGAGTTTAGAAAGCTACAGGTTTTCTCATTTTTTCTTCAGTTATATTCCTATCTTTATATAAGGGCATATGGCATGGTTGCCGCATGGCGCGAATTAATGGAATGAAGCTGTTGCACACTCTTGCTACAAGCGATTGAAGAGTCCATTTAGTCGTAATAACTTCCAAAATTAACAACGGTAGCCCTAAAGTTTTACAAAATCCACTCTTAAACTCACGAAGTGCTTCTAAACGCGCAACTGTAATGGAGCCGTTTGGCATTAGTAATAGGAGATTCCAATCCAATAATCATGTCACTTCATCATCAATAATTGTTCAATATAAGAGACTTTCCTTTGGCCTTGGTGTCATCAGATGGTACGGTACAATCAATCGGCTGTTAATCACTCTTCTGGTGACTATAGTTACTCTGCGTGAATCTTCCTTCGCAGCATCAAAAGAGTGACGAAATTGAGCTGGGAATCTCCCATTATTGGTGCTCAACGCCACCATATCGGTTGCGAATTTAGAAGAATTTTATAAACTTAAGAGTGGATTTCGTAAGTTTTTAAAGCTATCATCGTTATTTCTGGAAGTTTTTACAACTGCATCGACCCTTAACCGTTTAATGACCACGTTAGTTCAATAGAACACCACTCCTCCATTTTATAGGGAAAGTAGTTAACTGTTCGTACTCGGTGGTGTTGGAATTGCCTATGTTACGAATTGAAGGCTTCCGACAAGACCTTATCTTGTTAGTGTTTTCATCTATATTTGCGTTTATTTGGAATGAGGACTGAAACAATGTGCACGGAAAAAAACTACGGTGAAATAAAATAACCATACGGATACCTGATTTCGGCACCTGCTAGATGTTATGGTAATGTTAACCAGAAGTATACTATGTTTTGACTAGGTACTAGGTGATGTTACCTGATTGCATGTCGAATTTACTCAAAGTATCGGTAAATGTACCATACTTCTGGTCAAGTTTACCATAACATCTAGCAGGTGCCAAAATCAGGTATCCGTATGGTTATTTTCACTAATCTTTTTTTTCCGTGTGTTGTAGACTAGAGGAGAAAAACGGGAATACTCGGGCTTGGCCCACAAAGGGTTAAATTGCCTATATAGCAAAAGTGTGCAGCAGCCCTACTATCGAAATCAACGGCACTGGCGGATCCAGGAATTTGTCTTTCTCTCTCTTTCCCTATTAGAATATGTGCGTTCGAAACACGTACAGAGCGAGGGCAGTTACGTGATTTTCGCCCTCTCTTCCATCCTTTTCTAACGTATGTATTTAAATGGTCAGGGAGAGAGAGAGACAGTTTCTTGGATCCACCAGTGAACAACAGGAATACCATCGGTGGATAAACAAAAAAAAAAAATGAAACGGTTCAGTTAATCATTATGCCATGAATATGTAACAAACCAAAATATTGTAATATTTTCGTCCACCAATAACGAACAATTACCGCACCACCGTTGATTTTTTCATTAAATTCAGGCCAAACGCGGCAACACTGTTTAGGGGTGAGACATGAATCAAGAGGACCCATTTTTTGACTGGAGCCAAGGAGAGAAGGTTACTGAGGCCGAATCCCTGAGGAATCACTGTCTTGAACGCCGCTTGACAGTTTAAGAGAAAAGTGAGAGAGAAGAACAAAGAGAGAAAACGAAAGAGAGAGATAGATTCGTGGATACGCACTTCGGCACATATTCACACTCACGGCTTAGCGGGCGCCCCGTGCCACCACACCACACGCGACACGCAGAATGCAGCCCCGAGTTCAGATGTCACCCGTCATCTCATTTCGATGCATTATTAAAGGGGACGCATACGAAATTTTTGAAGGTTACGCTCCGCAGAACCTTTTGTAGGGCTCTCTCTCTCTCTCTCTCTCTCTCTCTCTCTCTCTCCCTCTCTCCCTCCGGCTCAACTTTTCAGGCCTAAAACCCCCTCCGGCCTCCCACACCTCGTTTGAGACAAAGAGAGAACGGAGAAAAAATGCTCGGAAACTTTTCAGAGGGTACGCAATTGGGCTGTTGCACACTTTTGCTGTAAGCGATTTAATGGTCGATTTAGATGTAAAAACCTACAAAAATAACGATGGTAGCACTAAAAACTCACTAGATTCACACCTAAACTCATACAATTATTTTAAATGCGTGAGCGTATTGGCGGCGTTGGGCACTAATATTCCCATCTAATAATACTGTAACTCCGTCAAGAAGTGACCATGCAATAAGAGACGACTTTCCTTTGACTTTTAACGTCAGAGAAAAATAGAGACGGAGCACTAACTGGCTGCTGCAGAAGCACGCTGAATTCTCGCGAATTCAACAAAGCAACAGTCAACACTCTTCTGGTGTCGCATGGTGTGTAATGGTGAGCACCCTCCTCTACACTTCTCGGCCCATCCCCCCTGTGTGTACCGAATGTCACCGTTCAACACCATACGACATCAAAAGGTGTTGACTGTTGTTTTACGAGTTATTTTGTTGAATCCCCGAAAATTCAGTGTGCCTCAAATCTTCCCTATGTATTTTAGCGTAGTGCTCCATCTTTATTTGTCTGTGTTAATCGTACGAGGTTCAACAATCATGCGCTCAGTATACTCATCTACACAGAAGTGAAACTCTACATCTAGGAGCGCTTTGGCGATTGTCGTTTGTCATTGTGATCGAATATTCCATTGAGTGCGCCATCGTCGCGTTCAATGCAATTCAAACTGAAGGTGTTAGTTCAACCTTCAGACCACCTGGGGGGGGGGGATTTGCCGATTTTCTAACATGCAGAAGCGCTACTGTGTGGATTTAAGTATACTGTGATCATACGAATTGTTAAACAATACGATTAATGGCGATTACTGTTGTTAACAAATCTCATCATTTGAATTTTTGATAATTTCTTAGAAATTCTTTCATCATTATCTAAACAGATGCATTCTACGCGCTCACTTTATTTGGCAACAACAATCTCCATTTGATTCAATGCAAAACAATCGATTTGTGAATCAGTGCTTCACTAGCAATCAATTGTTAGGCATAGATTCTTATGGAGGAAAAACAGAGCTGTCAAATTGCACGAGCCGCCACTGATGCATTCCAAATGTGGAAACGTCTATGACGTCGAAAAAACAACCTATGAGCTAAATCGGAAATAAAATCGGAAATCAAATTCTTATGGGCCATTCTTGAGTATATTTGTCCCATCTATAGTCTATTTTACATAATCTTTATTCCGCGACTTTCGAAGAAAGCACTGTCAATAGGAGATGTCGTCGGGCGCCTTCAATTTGTAGTATAGGCAATTCCAACTCCGCCAAGTACGAATAGTTAACTATCTTTCCTACATAGACGGAAGAGTGGCGTTCTTTTGACCTAACCTAGTCACTATGGGTTAAATCGGAACAAAATCTAAATTTTTGACAACTGAATGTGAGATTGATATTCTATCGCTCGTGTCTCGGCCCCTTCCATTTGAGTTATTTTAAAAAGCTTCAGCTTATTTGAGGCAGATTCTTTAAAGAGCTTCTCTGTGCCCTCACCGTGAGTAGATTTTAGTACTAATAAGACTCAAGAGGCGGCAAAGAGACAGGCCAAGCTAAGGGCCTGTAAGGGAAGAATTTAATTAATTAATATATTTCACGACTCCGGGAAAAGAAAATCTGGGAGGGGGGCATCTGAGAATACAAGGAGGGGAAAGGTTCATTGTCGAGTTTGGGAACAAAGCCTTTGGCAGGAACGAATACATCTTTTCATGACTCATCGCTCGACTCTCGTCGCCCTTTTCCGTTAGTTTTTCCAAAAAAAGAAAAGCAAAGAAAAGCGAAGCCGCTCGTCGGAAACTGCTCAAGCAGCACCGTTACCAGATCTTGGAGAATTTGTCTGCTTTAAGGCGAACCCTCAACACTTGGTCTGGATTTGCGCCACTAGAGTTAAACAGTTCGATTAAAGACTCACTGAAAAAAATAACTCTCTTACAGTGATTACATGCAAAACTTTTCTGGATTTCTATCCGATGGATAGTGTGACTTTTTGGGAAAATTCATGTTTTTGGAATTTTAAATTGAAAACGAAAAAAAAATTAACGCTAAAGCCACGAACGTCAGCACCTGCGTAATTTTTTATGGATTTTTTAGCTCAAAACGATCAATATTGGTTGAGAATTAAAGCCGTAAATTTTGGAATTCATTCCGCCATATGCTTAGTGAGTCTGAGTGAGTGCGAGTTATAATGTGTCTTTCTACCTCCTTCGCACTCAATTTTCGTATTTCATAATTTCCAGCTTTATTTTTGCTGGTTTTATCTTGAAACTTTTAGGGTATCTTTCTGAAGTATGCTCGCAGCTGCTGGCGTTCCTTATGTGTGTACTATTAGCGTGAATTCATTGATTTGAGCAAAAATCCGATTATTTTCTCTGCAGCGCGGCGTGGTGTCCTCGGTTCGAACTGATCGACCCTGGAATCATCTTAACATAATTTTTTTGGAATAAATGTGATCCCCAAACCTTTTTGTTAAAATTGCAGACTTTTTTTTTGCAACTTCGACAGATTTTTTTGCAATTCTGACAAACTTTTCTGTTATTCAAACAAAGTCTTTTGATAAAATTACTGAAAATGTGCAATTCTAATAAAAATAATTTGTCTGAGTAACTGACATTTTTTTTAGAATTCCCACTTTATTTATTTTAAAAATTAAAAAAAAAAAAAAAAAAAAAAAAAAAAAAAATGTGTGAATGAACGACAAAGTTTCAAATATATTTTTCACAAATTTATGTATAATTGCAATAGGACTATTCTTTTCAGTGAGAATCATCGGCGAATATAATAAATAATTGTGTGGGTAACGATCAAAGTTGCCATTTTTCGGATAAATATCCGATTTCTCTAATTTATGACTCATTTGCGGATCCAGCAATCTGGCATCAGTGTATTCTTCCCATTTGATGGCACTAGAAATTAGTGTCATTAGTACTAGTTAGTTACGGATTAGTCACAGAGCTACAGCCCCTTCAAGAATCGATTGCTTATCATACATTCAAATGGGAAGAATGTGCGGTTGCCAGAGTGCTGGATCCGCTAATGAATTTTGAAATTTAATGTAAAAGTTGGTAAATTTTAGGAAAACTTGGCAACGCTGGTAACAATTATGAGCAATAAAAAGCAAGATATATTAAACATGTGTGATATGATTCATGTTAGAACTTCACATGAGTTAAAAAAAAATAAAAATAAAAATAAAAACATCACCTTTTCACGTCCAAAAAAAATCCTGGTTTCGATCCAGTGTGCTTCGCGTCCCGGCACGATTTGGCCGTCATGCAGCGCCTGCTTCTCAAAATCTCTCTGATTGTAAGGAAATAATCAAATGAAAAACAATCACAGCATCTCCCCATTCAAAATCTTTATGAAATTTTAAACATTGTCAACATTTTATTTATCATCTGCTCACTTGTTTTTCATTCCCCTTTGTTTTGAACCCAAGAAGCGACTCTAAAACAAAACTTAATCCGAGCTAAGACTTCTCGGACGAATTTCTTCTTCTCGCGCAAAAAGAGATCCGTCCCTTCAGCTTCTCTATATTTGCCCTTTTCTGTCTCCTCTCCTCCCCCTTTCTCTCTTCTTTTCTTCCTTGCTCATCATCCTATATTTCTCTTTCTCCTAATTCTCTTTCCCAGTTACAAACGTACGTTTGATAAGTCCGTCTACCAGTTTTTTGTTTTTTAGAGGGTTATAATCATAATCTATCCAAGACAATTTTGAATATTTTGATACAACTGGCCGATCTCCACGAAATGCAAATGAGGCTTAAGAAAAGTTTTGATATCCTCTTAATTTTCCTATCAAGTCGAAGGCACGAAAATTCTGAATCTTCAAGCCGTCTTGACGTGCGATTTCTAAGATGGTTTTTTTTTTCTCTCTTTTTTTTTTTAAATTACACACTGCAGTTGGAAAATTTTGTGAGAAGGGTTTGTAACAGTTTGGGGTTTAGAGGGCTGAGTTATTTTTCACTACCTGATTTGCATGTATTTTTAGTACGGTCGAATTGACTACTTCGCAGGTTTGTTTATGAAATGGTCCATCAAATGGTAAAAAGCCCCTTTAATTTCCCGAGCGACAACTGTCCCAACTACTAAGTAGGGGATTTTTTCACAGTCACCCTGTAGAATAAAAATCAGTAGAAAGGAAATATATATATTTTTTTTTTTTTTTTTTTTTTTTTTTTTTTTTTTTTTTTTTTTTTTTAATCAGCTTAAAATCCCCTTACGATTCTTCAGTGAACAATGTCGGATTCAGCAACGTTTATTTCTCTCTCTCTCGATTCATTTAAATATACGTGAGATAGATAGGGTAGAGATATGGGCTAAAGTCACATGATATAGCTTCTACCTCTAACTTTCTCTACCTCACACGTTCTTATGGACGAAGAGAGAGAAAAACACAGGTTTCTACATGCGCCGTCTCTGTCAGTAAATCTTCTAACCACGTTAGAAAATGTAGAGAATTCTCACGGGGAGAAAAAGATTCAAGGGGGAAAAGTTCTTGGATCCACTTTGCGCGCAATCCATCCGGTCAAGTTCTCTTCTGCTTTCCGCTCCACAATACAGTGACTACTCCAGTCTCTCAGCCTCATTGGCGGATCCAGGAATCTATCCTTCTCTTTGTACTCGCATTAGAAGGCGTGTGATAAAAAAGGACAGATTAGAGGCAGTCGCACGTTCTTTTCGCCCTCTCTTCTATCTTTTTTTAACAAAGGCGTTCAAATGGCGTGAGAGAGAGAGAGAGAGAGAGAGAGAGAGAGAGAGAGAGAGAGAGAGAGAGAGAGAGAGAGAGGGAGAGAGAGGGGGGGAGAGAGAGAGAGAAAGAGAGAGAGAGAGAATGCAGTTTATTTAAGATGCAAATACAAAACAGGAATACTTGAAAGAATGAGTACATACAGAAAAAAATAAAAAAATACAAGTTATATTCCTGAAGTTGAGTTGAGAATTGAATATTTCACAATTTATGTATATGTATGTGTGTATTTATGTATATTTGTGTCCAAGAGGCAGAATTAAGACTGATCAGTCTTCTTCAGAGAGACAGAGAGAGAGAGAGGAGAGAGAGAGAGAGAGGAGAGGAGAGGAGGAGAGAGAGAGAGAGAGAGAGAGAGAGAGAGAGAGAGAGAGAGAGAGAGAGAGAGAGAGAGAGAGAGAGAGAAGTACCATCTCCTGGATCCGCCAGTGCTCCGCTAATTACTTCGCTTTGTCAATTTTAGGAACTCATTTTTTTTTACCCTGTACTCACTTTTGTAGTGCAATCACTGCAATCAGAGCTGTTCCGAAGTATTAGAGGGAGGGGTCGGCAAGGTTACAATTTTGCCGCCGTTTCAGAAAAAATTTCGGAATCGATCTAATGACCCTTTTTTTTACATGGTTTATATTCACCCAGTTGTTGACGCACAAGGAAGACAGCCGCCAGGAGTATGGGTACCCACCTTTAGTCGCAGTGATCAAATTTTGAAAAATTTTGAGAAACTATGATTTTTTTGTGACAAATTTTAATGGTTTCACCTTTTCCTTTTTGTTACAGATATTTTCAAGATACGGGAAGGTTTTAAAAATCGTCACGTTCACAAGAAATAGTAAGTATTTTCCTCCAAAGTTCCATTCATGCATCCGTTGTACTTTTCGATGACATGCCGCATGTCACATGCGATATTCTAGTTTCAAATTGCAATCAGTTTACTTCCTTTCTTTAGTATTCGAACATTAAATCGCAGCTTTGCTAACGAAAAATGTAGTGTAATGATTATTATAATACTTAGAAAAGAAATTGCAAAATTATTCTGAGTTATGACCGCGGCAGAGACAAATAGAGACCCAGCGCACCGTATGCTTCCCGTGTTAGAAAATTGAAGCAAGTTTAGCGGTCACAGTTTTGGTCGGGAGTCACCGGCTGAAACGATAAACATTGCCTACTGTTGAGTGGTGAAGCTCAACAAAAGGCTGTGATTGGTCCGCGGTCCCGGAAACGGAAACAGGTTTTGCTTTTCGAATGCAAAACACACGCTCATCAGTCAACAGTAGGCAATAGTTGGCTGTTGTTCCGATGAGTTCCGACCAAAATTGAGCCAGAAAAGTGGACACCCGTCGCAAAGCTCGCAAGCTTTGTGCTGGGTCTCTATTTGTCTCTGGACCACGGCGAGGGAAATAAAATCAACGCTAGCAAACTCGTCCATAATTCGCTGCAACCAGGGTCGGGCTGGCTCTCTAAATGTTAGGCCGCTAGGTCAATTTTTGGGGCCCCTCCCTCCATTCTGGGGCCCCCCTCAGACCATTTTTTTAAAAATTAACTTAAAACGAAGCATTTTTTACGCTATTTTTAACTGATAATTAGAGTTCTCTGTTTCCATTTTTTAGTTATTAATTTGACTTATTAAAGGATTCAGATCGTAGCGGGCTTCTATTGGTCCTTTTTAAACCCACTCAAATATCAGCGAGAGCATATGCTCGATGCTCGTCTGCGGCCTCTGGTCCAAGATAAAGGAACTTAGTATCTTCGGTGGTGCAGTCAGATATTAATTCTTGAGGGGGGGGGGGCAAGTGACGCCACCTTTTTTCATTGCCTCATCTTCCGGGGGTCTGGAGGGTATGGAATACCCCCCAGGTGTGGACGGGGGGTCCAGGGGCCCTTCCCCGGCAAAGAGCTTGATTCAAAATGGGGGTTTTTCTCCCCCCCACCGATTTTCCTAAAACTTTGCATTTTGATAGTACTTGATATAAGTAGTCTTTTTTTTTCAAATAAAGTTTTTCCAAAAATAATTAGGGTGGGAGTTACAGTGTTGCAAAGTTGCACCATTCAAAAATTCATAACTTTCGCGTGAATCATCCGATTGAGACGCGATTTTCACCAAAAGATGCGGATTGTAAAGCACTTTCATGCCATTTAAACGCAATTCAATTTCAATAATTTTTGACTTAGTTATCGTCATTTTTGTGATTTTTAGGCCACTCAAAATCTACTTAAAGTGAAATAAAAAAAATGGTATTTTTGATTTTGACCGGATTGAAATATGTTATTCCTCTTTAAATTCTGCGTAAAATGAGCCCAAGCAGAATGCAGGGCGATTTTTTGTTCTGGAGTTATGCATTTTTAGTAAGCGAAAAACGAGTTTTTTAGGGTACCCATGAGCGTTCGATAAAGAGGCTCAAGTCAAATAAATGGAAACGGTATTTTTTTATTTTGATCAAATTGAAATATGTTATTCCTACTTAAATTCTGCGTAAAATGAGCCCAAGCAGAATGTGGGGCGATTTTTGTTGCGGAGCTATACGCGTTTTAGTAAACGAAAGTCGAGCGTTCTATGGAGAGGCTCAAAGACGTGGGTAGCCCGGGTAGCCTCAACCACTCGACTTTCGTTTACTAAAACGCGCATAGCTCCGCAACAAAAAATCGCCCCATATTCTGCTTGGGCTCATTTTACGCAGAATTTAAGTAGGAATAACATATTTCAATTTGATCAAAATAAAAAAATACCGTTTCCATTTATTTGACTTGAGCCTCTTTATCGAACGCTCATGGGTACCCTAAAAAACTCGTTTTTCGCTTACTAAAAAATGCATAACTCCAGAACAAAAAATCGCCCTGCATTCTGCTTGGGCTCATTTTACGCAGAATTAAAGAGGAATAACATATTTCAATCCGGTCAAAATCAAAAAATACCATTTTTTTTATTTCACTTTAAGTAGATTTTGAGTGGCCTAAAAATCACAAAAATGACGATAACTAAGTCAAAAATTATTGAAATTGAATTGCGTTTAAATGGCATGAAAGTGCTTTACAATCCGCATCTTTTGGTGAAAATCGCGTCTCAATCGGATGATTCACGCGAAAGTTATGAATTTTTGAATGGTGCAACTTTGCAACACTGTAACTCCCACCCTAATTATTTTTGGAAAAACTTTATTTGAAAAAAAAGACTACTTATATCAAGTACTATCAAAATGCAAAGTTTTAGGAAAATCGGTGGGGGGGGGAGAAAAACCCCCATTTTGAATCAAGCTCTTTTGAAAATTTTACGTCCTACAAACCCAATTTTTAAAGAGTTTTTTGGGTTTCATTTGTGAGAAAACCGAGAAATTATTTATGAGATAGAGATAACATTTAAGCAGGTTTTGATTTTGAAAAGATTTTAAAAACTAGTTTTAAAAAAATATAAGACATAATAGGAGACTCTTAAGACTCGCCTCTCGCTTGCAATTAAACGGATTGTCATTTTTTTGTTTTTCTGGCCAGTATTAATTATTTTCTTCCCAATTTATTCTTTAGATACTTTTTGGGGGACTAGGGGGCCCCATATTTTGACCGTTCGGGGGCCCCGTTTTCAACCCGTTTGGGGGCCCCGTTTTTAACTCGTTCAGGGGCCCCGTTTTTAACCCGTTCAGGGGCCCCGTTTTGATCCATTCGAAGGCTCCTTTTTGTAAACGGTCGGGGGTCCCAGATTTTCCAAATGTCGGTCTGCATCGTGGACTAGAGCGAACTTGGCCAGTCTCGAGGCATTTCCAATCCTTATATTATATAAGCTATTTTGATTAGCTTACAATGGTTTTCCTTTAGTGTATAATGTATTTACTGTCTCCCTTGATACATTATTTTTTTTTTCATTCCTAAATGTTTCCATTTCATCCATTCGGGGGCCCCATCGAAGGCCCTCGCGGGGCCCCCTCGGGCCTCAAAAAGCAAAACTTTAGGCCGCGATCGCGGCCTAGCGGCCCTGGCCAGTCCGACCCTGGCTGCAACATTTCGCGAATATCGAATCGGAGCGGATCGGTATCACTTTCATGTGCACGACTTTTGTCTTAATGTGTGAACGTATTCGAGGAGAGTAAAAATCGGTCTTTTCTCGATAAATTTCAATGATTACCTATAGTATAGCCTTGAAAAAGTTGAAAGTCACGTGTCAAGTCTACAGTTCTTTTTAAGCTTATCCTTAGAGCTTTTTTCCAATCTAGACCAAATATAAGTAATCTTTGGATGTGCTACTTCGGCCTTCCACGGGGCGACTGGACCGAGTATAAAAATATCCTCTCTAAGTTTCTGGAAAAAAAATAATGGAATACTGATAAGTCATTGAACAACATTAATCAAAACGGATAGTATAAAGAATAAAGTAAATAAAACAATAGTGGCAGATCAACCCCTCCCTAGGGTGTCCTTGTTAATGAAAGAGTCTCGCCATACGAGGTTCAATCTCTAATTGACTGCTGAAAAGTGAAGAAGGCGAAGGGGTCTGTGGACTGTGGAGCCAGGAGGAGGCGTGCTTCTTGCTTACATTTCCATGGAGCCATCTTCCCCACTGTGTCACAGATGCCCAGCTTAGAAGAAACTTTCGGCATTTTTAGCTTTAACTGATGAAATTTTCTATAATGAAACTGAAATAAGTATTTTCAGAACAGAATAAAATTCACGCATTACTCTTCGCCGTATAGCTTAAAACAAGTAGTGTAATCAACGGGAATTGAAGGTTAGGTTGGCCTAGAAATGATTACTTATACACGTATAAGTAAGTATTATTTGGCGGGAAGATCGTTGGATGAAAATGTAAACAAGCGGCGAGCCTCCTGGCCTCTTACGCCCCTTCTATTTCTGCACTTTCGTTCACTTGTCTTGACTCTTTCACATACAGGGACTCTAGGAGCCTCTATGGAAAACTTACTCTTACTCTAAACTCTAATCCTGGCGATATCCGTGCATTTTATGTGTTTCCGCTTCTTTAAATTATATTAATTACTTAATAAAGTCAGGGACTTACAATGGAATCATCAATTCCAGTATTTTCTCCAATCCGGCAGTTCATAAAAAAATATGACTCTCGTTGCACGAATCGGCTATTAATTGCATTGCATTTCATGGCACAAATATCGCATAAAAGTCCGTCATAATTAAGCGAGTGGGCTGCCCCCTCTCTCCCTCCTCCCCCGCGCTGTGCAGTTGTAATTAGAGAATCAGCTCTCCTCGCGCCACGCTGCGCCGTTGACCGGTGGGCCCCGGCCGTCATAGAACAATCGATCACCATTCGAGGAAAAGAGTAAATAAAATCAATATTTAATTAATGTAAAAAGCAGAACGGAGCCTTTTGCACAGGAAATGCTATAAGTAATTATTACCGAGTTTGAAACAGTTTCCGGGGGGCGGATGGGGGGAGGGTGTATAGAGGGAGGCTGTAAGAGTGAAGTGGAGCTGCTGTGGCAGAGTTATGAGCTGGGGTTGGAGTGAAGAGGAGGGTGGAGAGAGTGGGATCTGAATTACTCCTCCGTATTGGTTTATCAACGACTAATCATACCGTAGATTTTCACTTTCCCGAATCAGGAAGTCTCCCCCCCCCCTCCACTACCACTCGGTCTCCCCTGCACATCTGCAAATGACGAAGTATGAATCATCGTATCAGGCACTTGCTCAAAAAGTTATCAATTGATTTTTTGTTTTTTTGTTTTTGTTTTTGTTTTTGGTTTTGTTTTTTTGCAGTGTGGAACCAACGACCTGTTGATTCCCTACATAGCATATAAAATAAAGATTACTTTGGATTAGAAGCGTCACAGTCGCTGACTTGTTGACTTTGAATGGTCTCGAAAATATTTTGTTGGAAGGATGTCTCAAATTCTGTAACCCTTTTCATGTAACAACAATATCATCGACCATCACCCAGCAGCGCTGAGATTGGCTTATTTTAAATTTCGCGGAGGCAGGCTTATTGAAGCAAGGTCCACCATAAAGAGTGTAAATACTGAGCCTTATGGCAGTGATGCTTCTTTTATGTAGTAAATATCATTATTTTATGCTCCCAGTCTATTATAGTACGTATATGATAAGTACGGCTAACGGCCCGAGCATTTCTGTTGAGATCGTCCAAGTTTTGAATCTTGTTGTGGCAGGCTTATTTCGAATTTCGCGGTGGCAGGTTTATTTGAGCGACTTCAACGAAAAGAGTTTATAAAGAGCCTTATGGCAGTGACGCTTCAATCTTTATTCTATGTCCATATCTCGATGGGACCAATAAATGTTCGGTACAGACGGTCCCCGAAAGACGTTGGCTGGTGAGCATTTACGTGTGGTTTTAAATGGCCATACGTTCTGACCAATCATCTGGGAGCAGGACCGTGCGTCGGTACCGAACATTTATTCGTTCCGGGTGCCTTTCTGGTGCAAGAGGCTGAAGCTAGAGTCCCAATACATGAAAGAGTTGAGACACGTGAACAGAAATGAATAAGACGAAGGGGTCTGAGGAGCCTGGAGGCGCGCCTCTTGTTTACATTTTTATCCAACGATCTTCCCGCCAAAGATTCCTTATACATGCATTCGTGTTTAAGTAATCTTTGATAGGTCAACCTAACCTTCAATTTCCGTTGGCTTCACTGTCTGTTTTAATTTACTGTGAAGAGTAATGCGTGAATTTTATTCTGTTCTGAACACTAATTAATTTCAATCGAAAATTTCATTATAGTGCAGGCTAAAAATGCCGAAAGTTTCCTCAAAGCTGGGCGGCGGGGAATATGGTTCCATGAAGATGTAAACAAGAGGCGCGCCTCCAGGCTTCATAGACCCCTTCTTCTTCAGTTTTTAGCAGCCAATCAGAGATGGAACCTCGAATGGCGAGACACTTTCATATATATGGTCTCTAGCTGAAGCCGTCTACTTTCCAGCAATGAGGGGGGGGGGGGGGGGGGGGTTGTCCTCTTCGGGGCCTTCAAATTATACCAGCGTCTTAGCTTTCAACGACCCAGTCTGAACCTAGTAGAGTCCCTACTGCGACGATATTTAAGTTCATAATGAAGAAAAAAAAAAAAAAAATCTCCGACAAGTTACAAGCGATTTTACTGTAGTTTAGACCAAGATACGTCCCCTGGGAATCATACCTCCGAAAAGGCTTCAATAACATATCAATATACCAGTCAGCTTTCAATGCAATTTTCTCGATAAAATGTTTAAGTTACTTGTTAATTGAACAGCAATGTACAATAAATTATAACATGTAGTACGCGAATGTCTATGGCTTTAGAAAAACTCTCAATCAGTAAATTCCGGGCAGACACCTTTTTTCTTTATCGATGAGTCATGTCATGTCATCACTAAAACTTTCTATAGGCACCGCGACGTGACGTATGTACATACCAAGGGTGTCGAAACTACACTCTCGCGCATCTTCCGAGCTACTCCTGATAGTAAAATTATCGCGCCCGAACTGGGACTTGAACCCAGGACCCTTAGGTTAAAAGCCTAATGCTCTACCGACTGAGCTATCCGGGCTGCTTGTTATCTGCGCGGAAAAATTGAAGAACTTAAGTGCCATGTCATATTATTGAATAAATGTGGCTGCGAACCGAATCTATATTTTTTTGCTTTGTCATTGCGATGACGAGTTTGATTATTTCATTACATAGATATGTTTCGTCGTATTTTAATTATGTTTGCAAACTCAACAGTGTGCTCAATTTGACGCTTTTTTGGGACCATGATGAGCTATGCAGTCATTTAATTAAACGGCAATTCCCGAATTTCTACCATGGCAAGTTTCGGCGTTTGATGGTCATCGCGTGATTGACCATCAAACGCCGAAACCTGCCATCGGAATTATTCGAATCTATCCGTTTAAACGACTGTAATGCTCATTATGGTAGCAAAAAAAAGGTATCAAATCAAGCATATGTTGAGTGAGCGAACATAATTAAAATACGACAAAACATACCTATATGTATGCGTAAAATAAAATAATCAAAATCGTCATCGCGATGGCAAAGCAAATCGCGGCTAATGTTGAACCACGTCGGTGGTTAGAATAACTCACTGGAAATAACAAAATACACTACAGGATTGATTAAAAAATTACATTTACAGGCAGACAATAGGTACATTAGATTGAAATGTTAAAGCATTTAAGTACAGATTTACTGATTAAACTATTTAAATTATATTGAGTATCGGTACGACCGATCAAAATAATGATTTTAGCAGCTTACTGTTTCAATAGTTTTGCATCATTTTACGATATAATCAGTGCTTATATTTTCTGATACAAAAAATCACAGCTGACTTAAAGTGGCGGCTCGTGCAATTCGGCAACAATGTTTCCCTCCATTTGAAGCCATGTACACCAATCGATATTGTCGATGGCTATCACTATCGAATCGATTGTTTTCCATAGGATCAAATAGAGGAAAAGCATTGCTGTCGAATGACACGAACTGCCACTGGGTGCGCCTCCAATTTCAGACGACGCAATAATACATCCAGCGCGTATATGCTTTTATTTATCTCATTAATCCGGCATGGTGATGAAAATGCGAAGTTTAACCAAAGGAAATGCGGAAATGAAAAAAGTTTTGTTACTCTCAGTCTCATTGTCACCCGTATGTTGTTTCAACTGACCTGTTATTTTTCTTCTTTCTACAATTTTTCTATTTCTTTTCCAGATTCCTTTCAAGTTCTAATTCAATACCCCGATGTTGTCACTGCTCAGTCCGCCAAATTGGTGAGTTTGATTTTTCAATTATTGTCTAAAACTAAGTTTTTTCAAGTTTTATTTATCTGCTCTTTGTTTCAAATAGTTTACGTCTAATCAGCGAAGTCGAAATTACCTGAACGTTAAGGTGATTTTAGGCAAAAAAATTTTAGATTTCAATCCGATGGATAGCGCCACTAGTCGCTTTTGGGAAAAGTCTTTTTTGGCGCTTTAAATTGATGAAAACAAAGAGAAAACACAAAAACCAAGAACGTCAACACCTGACTAATTTTTTATGGATTTTTTTTTTTTTTTTTTTTTTTTTTTTTTTCCTAGCACAAAATGAACAAAATTAGTCGATAATTAAAGCCGTAATTTATGAAATTCATTTCGCCATATAAGCTTAGTATGAGTGCATGCGAGTGATACTGTGCCCATCTGCCTCACTCGCACTCATTGAGGCTCATAGGAATTTTCGTTTTTCATAATTTCCGGCTTTATTTTTGAGTTTTTCAGCTTAAAACTTTCAGGGTATCTTCCTGTTCCTGAAATACCGATGCTCGCAGCCGTGCTGTCGTTCCTTAACTTTGTACTTTTAGCGTAAATTCTTCATTTTCACCCAAAAACTGTTGAATTTTTAAGCAGCTCGACTTGCGAGGTGTCCACGGTTCGAACTATACTATAAATCGGCCCTGGAATCATCTTAAAAGGCACGAAAAAATATGCATATCTTCATTCACGCGCCGATTGTATAAACGCGTGGGAGGTTGGCATGGAATCTGCAAAGAGAATAATTCTAGATTCAGAAAGTTTGCTGTTTCGGCAATAGTGCAATAAAGTATTTTTCTTCGAAGAATATACTCGAATAAAACGGAAAGAATCCCGTGGAAGTATTTCATTCACTGTTTGCGCTAAACGTTTCGACAATAAGTTTACTTTTGTTTCGAAGAAAAAGTTTTGTTCGCCGTCTCTTTCTCTCTTGAGAGCATATTTGAGAATAGGGCTCGAGGATTTTTCTTTTTTTTTTTGTTCTAAGTCAGTGACAACACTTCGGAGCGGAAGATGAAATGATCGAACCTCGCCAAGGGTAAAGACAAAGAGAAAACAAAGTGACAAAGTACGTGCATTAGAAAATACCATTGAATTCAAGTGAATAGTCGCTGGGAGTGTCAGATATTGAATTGAATTGAATTAAATACAAAATACAGTCTGTTTTATAAGTTCTCGCCTTACTATACCAGCGATTATTTAACTCAACAACTGAATGTAGATACATTCTTGAATTTTGTTCAACGAAAGGTTTGGTTTTTTTTTTTTTTGGGCGTGCAGTGTTTTCAGGAAGTCACTGGAAGGAAGAACACAGAGTGTTGGTTACACGCTGTTTCTTTTATTCTGCGTTGTATTCTTGACCGGTTTATAAAATCACAATCATTTACAGTTTTCAGAGCGTAAAATCACCCGTTTGTTGCTCTTTCAATCTGATATTTTGATGATATTTGAGCAGGGATGCGAACCGGAACCGGAACCCGAGAACCGGGAGAACCCCTCTTTTTGACGGAACCGGAACCAGAACCGGAACCAGAACCGGAACCTGGATCTTCGGTTACGTCAGAACCGGAACCCGAATTTAAAGTCTGAGAACCGCAAATGGAACCGGTTCCACAGAGGTTCCTGGAACTCGATTCACTTTGAGCTCTTATGTTCACTGTGATCCGAAATTGATGTTTTGCATGATTTTCATTTTTCGTGAACCGCACTCTTTCAAAAAGAATTTTGGAAACATGCTTGGGATACATTTTGAAGTAAGTATTTTCACCTGAACTTTAACTTCAAATTGCAAGAATCAACACTATTTTCTCATGTTATTTTCATGTGGAACGTTAGAAAACAATAAACCTTATTCACTGCAAAAGCCCTAAAGTTTTTTCCTGCTTGGAATCAGTTCTGTAGGGAAAAATGAAGAAAAGAAAGAACTGGGAATCGAAACCAGGTTCTGGAACCGGTTCTAGAACCGGAACCGGTTTCACAACCATGCTGGAACCGGAACCGGTTCTAAATTTATCAGATGATTTGGAACCAGAACCGGAACCGGTTCCAAATTCCGGAACGGTTCGCATCCCCGTATTTGAGTGGCAACCAGTGTAGAGTGCACTATGGTCTGAGATCAAAAAAGTAGCAAAGAATCGGTGAAAAAAAATCATGAAACATTTCGGTTTTGATCTTCCATGCCTAATTTAAAACTTCCCAGTGACATTTCAAGGTTTTAATTACTTGTTAAAAGTGCTCTCTGTGATTTAAAGTGTTATTGAAAGCTTGTGAATGATAAATTTATGAGAACTTTTTTCTGATTTGTTTGCCACTTTTTGACGATCTTGGACCATAGTGCAGTGGTGGCTCGTGCAATTTGGCAACACTGTTTTTCCTCCATTTGATTCTGTGAAAAACAATCGATTCGACAATGAAGCAGCGCTTCATAAAAAATAGATTGTTCTACATAGATTCAAATAGAAGAAAACCATTGTTGCCAAATTGCACAAACCGGCAACCATCTTCATTCTCCCAACTAATTAGAAAGTCCAGTGGCGATGCGAGCAGTTTGGCAGCACTGTACTTCCTCCAACTAAACCTGTGCAAGATAATCGATTTTTAGGTATAGAAATTGCGCTTACAAGTAAATCTATTGCTTTACACGCGTTTAAATTAAGGGAAATCACTATGCTTTCAAATAGCTTGTTCCTGTCCAGTTTTGAGACAGTATGAGTTATTTCAAATCATGTTTTGCAAACGTCAGAGTAATCCTGATTTAGATTACACTGCTAGGCAATGAAGTTTTCAGCGTGTTTACAATGTTACGAATGAAACAGTTGGCTTTAAAAGTGGATATCGACAGTGAGTAAATAGAAGGATTGGTAGATCTATAAATCGACAGATAAAAAGATAGATGGACAAATATAGGTAAATAGGTGGCTTGGTGGGTAGATTGATAGAAACATAGATTGATAGATAGGGATGCAGATAGATTGACAAATAAGTTGATCAAAAGTAAAATGAGGTGCGTTGAAACATAATCAATAAAAAAATGAAAATAAAGATAAAAATAAAAATTAATGAAAGAATAGATAAGTAAATAAAGAAATAATTAAATAGAAGAATAGAAAAATAGATAAATAGATCAAAAGACTAATCAATAAATAAAGAAATAAAGAAATAAATAAATAAATAAATAAATAAATAAATAAATAAGTAAATAAAGAAATAAATAAATAAATAAATAAATAAATAAATACTTAAATAATTAACTAAGTCATTAATTAAATAAAGAACTGTGCATGGCTTTGAGTTATTGATTAACCACCCCTCCCCAAAAACGTTATTTTCTCGAATGTGTTAGAAAAGAATAGAGATTGAGGTTAAAATCGCGCGATGGCTCCTCTGCCTCTACTTTTCTGTGACACATTTTTTCAAGTGCGCGGAGAGAAAGGAGGACTAATTGGGTGCATAGTTTTATCCTCCGAAAGATTGCACCGGTGCAAGAAAGATTATTTTTGATAACAATGATTTCCAGCATTTATAGATATACTTCAGCACAAAGCATTAAAGCCTCTGAAGAGTGAAACAACGCGCCCTTTATATGATCCGCCTTAGATGTTTGCAAACAATAAATCTTTCGTAGAAATTATTATTGTGAACCCACCGAGAAAATAGGACAAATACCTCTGACTTGTGAGGAGCGATTTTATTAATTTGTTCGTCCTTTTGCTTTCGCGAAACTGCGAGCTCGGAACGGAAACAAACCAGGTTGATACTTCTATGAAATGAAAGAAAATGAAAAAGGATCTTTTTCTTTGACTTTTTTTCCCCCCTATTTTTTCTGTTTTCATTTCCACTCGTTGGCGTGCACGTGTGCTCTCTTTCAAAACAAATGCAGTCTTTCAACTGAACAATTAGGGACAGTATAGATTCCCAAAATAACCCATATACACGCGTTAATTGCGAACAAATGATGACAGCCAATTGCCTTCTACTTGATCTCTTTTCGTTTGAGTACATGATGCTAAACTCATGGTAGAATGTTTCAAATTTGGTTTTAGTTTCTCTATACTATCTCGTTTGATTTTATACTAGGAAATAAGTTGTCATGTATTTTCTAGAAGTTCGCATAATAGATCCATTATATTTGTTTGCTGCGAAAAATAGAAAGAGAGAGAGAGAGAGAGAGAGAGAGAGAGAGAGAGAGAGAGAGAGAGAGAGAGAGAGAGAGAGAGAGAGAGAGAGAGAGAGAGAGAAAGATTGATTTGTCATCGAGACAAGACCGCACTACATCGACGACGTGGTGTAAAATAAGTTGATGGGGGAGTAAGGGAGGGGGTATGCCGGTTGGTCTCCAACACGTAATTTGAAGACGGAAGACCCCCCCCTCCCCTTCCCCCTTCCAACGATTGAAAGGATAGAAAAACTGTCTCAAGATGCGGATGAACACGAACCATCGCATCATCGCATCTGTGAACCGAGTAATTTTTAAAAAGGGTAGTCATACGATCTTAATTCTTCGTAAGCGTCGCTCTCTCCCTCCCCTCTGCCACTCTGAAAACCCCCACCTTGGCTTACAAGGGTCATAAATATTTGATACCCCATTTTCCAGAACTATGTATATATTTTCCTCCGTAGGACACGGATGCCAGGAGGAGGTGGCGGAGAGGCTGTCGATGGGTAGAGGTGATTGGAGGAGGGGCGGGGGGGAGCTGTGGTCGCTGTGTTCAATCAAGCGGACGAGACAATAAACTTCTAAATGGAATGTCAATTTGAAAGACGTTAAAAGTCAAATACGGACGAGAGCGGAGCGTGAATGATGGGGGAAGGAGGAGAGGGGAAATGATGGGGAGGAATGAATGTAGATTGGTTAGAATCGGCAAGCGAATTATGTAAATGCGATGAGGTTGGGGGGAGGGGCGGTGGGGGTACCAAAGAGTGAGGGAGGAAGGAGATACAAAGTACTCTTGTTTAATCAGGCCTTTTGAGTGGCGACGCGACGCGACGTTGGAGGTGGGTAACTGTAAGAGGGGAGGATTCAACGAGGGAAATCGGGCCAGAAGGAGGGGGAATGGGGGGGGGGAGGACGTTTAAGAGGTTGAGTTTTGAAGTAAACAGTGAGTGGTGCGGGTTGCGGCACGGCACGGCATGGCATGGCGCGCTGAGCATTTGCATCGCACCGATGAATGACTACTGTTCGATGATGCCTCGTCGTCGATGAAACGGGAAACCAACCTCAATTGTTACTTTTATTTCTCGCTTCGCACAGAAGGACGGTTCAAGCGAATAAACGTTGTGCCAAGGCTCTCTACCAGAATTGGGCAAACGGGGGTGGTAATCGATTACACGATTACCCGGGTAATCGTAATCGTCATTTTTTCGGTGGGCAATTTTGCGGTAATCAGGGACGATTTTTTACAAGTCATTCATCATATTAGTTGCAGAATAATTAGATCAAATCAAAATGACCCCGAAGTTTACTTCAAGCCTGTGAAAATTCGATTTAATTACCATCCAAAATTTTGACATTACCGATTACCCAGTAATCGTGTAATCAATTTACACTCCCATTTTCCCAACTCTTCTCACTACGGGTCTTTCATAAACCGTCAATGGAGATCCTATAAGACATTTCTGTGGAGAGTTGAATTATTATTATAAATTCATTGAAAATTCGAAATCTATTTCTACGGCAAATTCTACGGCAAATTCTTCGAGTGTGTCTCAAAAAGCTCCGCTCGATTTGCAACCCTTTAAACATGTCTTCAAAAATATGGTCCCCCTTTCTTTTAACCCTCGAAGGACCCGGTTATTTCAAAAGAACACCACTCCTCCGTTTATTTAGGGAAGGTAGTTAACTGTTCGTACTCGGGGGAGTTGGAATTGCCTATACGACGAATTGAAGGCGCCCGATGAACCTGATCTTGTAAACTGTGTTTTCATTGATAATCGCGTTTATCTGGAATGAAGTTTGAAACAATGTGAAATTACTGAAATTGACTAGAAGACGAAAACGAATGTTGGACGAATGAAAGTTGCTTAACCCTTTCACTCCTTAGTCCCATATAGAGGACACGTTTTGTCAACATTCATTCTTATGGATTTTTTAAACAAATTTACATGCACAAAAATTATACGAGAAAAAGTCATTCGATTAACTAGTGAATGACATCGAAGTCGCGGACATCTGTTCAAAGAATGGACAGATCATTTAATGTCCTTGCGTTTGAACGATTCGTTCTCATTGTGCGCTTACCGGGTTGCATCGCGAACCGAAGTCGGTTCGGAGTTGTTAATTCCTTCGCTGTTTTGATAAAAGGCGCGCGTGTTTTCAAATTGGTCTCGGGATAAGCGGCATTTATTTCACCTCTCCTTTCTCTCCCTCTCTCTCTCCCTCCCTCTCTCTCTCTCCCTCTTCCTTTCTCTCTTCCGAAACCGCTTGCCCCCCCCCTCCACACTCTATCGCAGCTTTTAGCTCCTTTCGACTAATCTCACTTATCGCCGAATTTGTAACACCGCACCGCACGGCGTCAACCACCACATTTTCACATCCCTTTATTCCCTCAACCGAATCGGCGTTTAAGGAAAGAGGGCTAGCGCATTTCCTTTTTCGTTCCCCCATTGCAGAGGTATATCAATTCACACCAATCACACCATTTAGTTATGTGTTTCTCGATACGATTCACAAGCTGTTTTATCCGGTTGTAAATCCATTTTTAACTTTTGCAGTCTTTGTTTCTATCACAGTACAAACACATATAATTATACAATCGGGGACAAAAATAATGTCAGGCGACTCTGGGAAGAGGGTGTGGGGGCTACCCGCAATACTTATTTCAGAATTTGAGTATCACAGGTAGCCTATCCTAGAGTATTTGAGTATCAAGGAGTTCTCTGATATTCTATTTGTCTCTGACTGTACAGTGTACACCAGTGTTGCCAGATTAGGGTAAAAAGCCGTATCGTCCCCATTTAAATCAATGTAAAACGTACGGCTTTTTCACCCTAATCTGGCAACACTGGTGTACAATGACCTTCAAAAGAAAGTACCTTTGGTCGAAAGTTTTACTCTTTTAAATCTTAAAGCAGTTTTGTGGTTTTCAAGTGTTTAAGGACTAATCAGGACGCCCCTTTTAAAGTAAGTCATGAAAAATCGAAAGCTTCGTTGAAAATAAAGGACAAATTTAACAGTAAAAATTTCGACCAAGGAACTTTCTTTTGAAAAATATAGTACTTACAAAGGGGTAATAATTATGAACGATCGTCTCGAAATCGTATCGAGTCACTTTCGAGTGTGCCGCGTATCGAGTCGCTTTCGAGTGTGCCGTTAGAATGGGACTCTGTTGCAAACACTCGCTTCGGCGTTATGGGAGGGTTGATTCCTCTATTATGTAAACTCGAGTGAAAGTCACATTGAAAGCATCAAATATAGTCTAAAAATCCTATCAAAAACACGGTAAATGCGTTCAACAAAATTTATAGATGGCGGTCGAATTAACTGGACACCATGGGAGAGTCCCATCTAATTGTTGCTTTCTCTTACGATGAATCACTTTTCTCAGGAAAGGAAGTTGTGGTTGGATGAGACTTTCCCATTGTTACCCACTCATTCGACCGCCATCTTTGAATTTTGTTAAACGCATTAATTGAGTTTGTGAGTAAAACTTGAGACTTTTCAGAGTTGAGCCCCCACCCCCCCCCCTTCTTGTCCTGTCTTTAGGCAAAGTGACAAACACTTCGCAATTTAGTGCCCAGATTTCTGCTTTAAAAAAAAAAAAAAAAAAAAAAAAAAAAAAAAAACCTCTTTGTCGCCGTTAATAACCTCTGTACCTCCGAGACCATTCCAGAAAAGGGAAACTCCTTCCACTTCTTCTTTTCTTCTTACTGTACGTCTTGAAGAAGAAGAACTGATCGGGGTGGTAACCTTATTGTATATTGGGAGTCGAATTCACCTAAAAGCTTTTGAGTTATGGGTTGACTCCTACTCCCCCTCTGACTCGCGAATTCTCGCAACATATAGTGATTTTTTGGCACACCCCCCCCCCCCCTAAAATTGAATGAGAAATGTTTGTCCTAATCCTAACCCTCCTTCCCCCGTCCAATCGCCCGCGAATGTTTTCTGGGTGCACTATTGCTTTAAGGGCTGTTTTTTTGTTTCCTCGTTTTTAAGTGTTTTGTTATCATATTGTTTGCTTTTGATACATATGTATGTGCACACTGCACATGTATGACGTGTATATTTCAACTGTCACTTTTCACGCTTGAAAGAGGCTTTTTCTTTGACAAATAAACTATAACATTTTCGGGAAATGAAGTTAAATTTTAAAAAAGAAACGGCGGGGCGTTTCGAAACTTTTCAGTTGCATTATCAACCTCAAATAAACACGCTCAAAAAAATCAATAAATAACCTAAAAATCGAGTCGTCGCTCTATTGTGAAGGCCAAGACTAATAAAGATCACATACACAAACACCAATTTCACACCTAATTATTCACCAACTATCTGTGGGAGAAAGGAATTGCGATATGCAGAACTCAGCTGATTCACATCTTCTCGCGGGAATGGCAAATATGAAAAATTGTGGGAGAAAGAAATTGCGATATGCAGAACTCAGCTGATTCACATCTTCTCGCGGGAATGGCAAATACGAAAAATAAAAATGAAAAAAAAAATCCCGAAAACGTGTTTATTCATTTGACAAATAAAGTTGTTTCTTTTCATGTTCTTTTTCTTTGATTTCAGTCGTTGGACGGCCAAAATGTTTACAATTCTTGTTGCACTCTACGTATTGAATATTCCAAGTTGACCAATTTGAATGTTAAATACAATAATGATAAGTCTAGAGATTACACGAATCCAAGTTTACCAAACGGAGAGGGCGGGCTGGACGGAGTGATACCTGATCAGCTCCTACCTCAACTCCTACTCACCGGTACCAGCTCACCTGTTGCCCTCCAAGCTGCTAGGCGATCTCTCTCCACGTCAGACCACACGCGAATTTCAGGTAAGGCGAACCCTCCTTTTCCATTTCTCTAGTCTCTAGTAATCAGACTTTATGGCTTCCGTCGAAATTTCGACAATGTGGCTGTTGCTCTAGCCAACCTCCCCCCGGACTCAGGAACCTAAATCCAGACCTAGAATGGGGCTGTTGCACACTTTTGCTGTAAGCGATGTAAGAGTCGATTCAGTCTTAAAAACCTGCAAAAATAACGATGATACAGCACTAAGAACACAAAATCCACTCCTGAACTCGTTTAGTGCTTTAAAATGCGCAAGCGTAATGGTGGCGTTGGGCACTAATAGTGTGAGATTCCTATCTTAAGTTCGCCACTTTCTAATAATGACAGTAGTTAGCCCCCTAGAGTAATTAGACACCAGAGTAGTATTCCACATCCGATTAATGGTAACGCCGCAGTGTCAAAGGAAAATCGTCTCCTATTGGTCACTTCTTGATGGAGTTACGGTATGATTACATGGGAGTCTCCCGTTATTTGTGCCCAACACCGACATTCCGCTAGGGCATTTTAAAGCATTTTATGAGTTCATCAGGAGTAGATTTTGTGAGTTTTTAATGTTACCATCGCCATTTATGCAGGTTTTAAACCTGAATCAACCCTTAAATCTCTTACAGCAAAAAAAAAAAAAAAAAAAAAAAAAAAGCTAGCATTATTAAAAAAAGTCACGCATTATTTACTTATTTCATTTTCCCCTCCATTTCAAAATTTCTCAGTGTTTATGCGCCACCCCCCCCCCACATATGAAATGCTGCTTTGAATTATTGTTTGATTTTTCTCATTTCACCTTACAATAAAATAATGTAGCATGCAATCAAATACCGGGTAACAAGTTTCATGAGTCAAATCGCCGCGTGCTCAAGCACATAGAGTGACTAGATAAATATTCGTACTTTGCAGTACTTGTTTTTGCCTACACCCTTAATTGAAGGCGCTAGGCGATGTATTCTCTTGCAAAAAGTTCAGCGCTCTCTCCTCTGTTGAAATAATGTATTGAAACCAACGACCTATAGCGATGGAGGGGACCATACACGTGTTACAAGTCCTATCTCAAAGTATGGCAGTATGGATCTATAAATCTGGTTTGTTTGCCTCACTTTTTTTAACCTTAAATCAAAAACTGTAATGGGTCTGTTGCATACTTTCGCTACATCAATATAACTCATTGTTTCTAACGTAAAATTCGGCGAAACTAACGATGCGCACATTAAAAACTTTCAAAATCCACTCATTAACTCAGAAAATACCTTCCATTTCAAACAACCCGCGCTACACTAGACACTATATCACCGACTTATAACTACATAGATGGAACCATCTCGTTTATGTAAACATGAACAGAACTTACAAACATTATAATGTTTCGTTTAGATGCGTACATTTCTTATATTATTTTGTAATCTTTGATAAACTGAAAAGACCAGACAGCGAATGCAGCTTATATTTCACGTATTAAAAAAGAAATTCCATCATTTTGTAGTTACGATGTTGTTTACTTATGCACGGTGATTCCGTCTACGTAGTAGTATACCGGTGCAAATAGTGTCTAGTGCAGCGCGGGCTGTTTTAAATTGAAGTGATTTCCTGAGTTAATGAGTGGATTTTGAACGTTTTTAATGTGCGCATCGTTATTTTCGCCGAATTTTACATAAGAATCAAGGTTCTATAATGTTGTAGCAAAAGTATGCAACAGACCCATTAATCCAGTGTAAATTAAGGTTTTAAACGAAAGTGCAAGTATTTTAGGGTGGCTATCTGGACATAGAATTTTCATACAACTAACCAGGTGAGAAAATTGTCCTTTTTTTCTGTCATGTGCCAGTTTTTTTAAGAAACAGTCATATCGATTTCTGTGTCCAGATAGCCACTCTAAAATATTTGCTCGTTTTCGTTTATAACCAGTTTCAAATGTATCAGTCACAATTTTTTTTTTTTTTTTTTTTTTAATTTAAAGGTCAAAAAAAGTGAGGCGAAAAACAGGACCAAGCCCCACAAATCCTCTCTATCGCTATAGCTCGTTAATTATGAAACTGCTCATAGAAAAGAAATGTGCAAGAACATGAAACCTAAAGGATTAGTATTTTTAAATAAATTCTCAATAAATGTTGTTTCAATGTTTGAAATAATAGAGTATGAAACCGCAGATATATAATTAGTAACTGTCACTAAGGATTTTCAACTTTTTGAATTAGTTGTGTACGACTTTTCGTAGCCATCAATCAATGGGGACGGCTATTGAAGTGGAAAAATGAAAAAAATAGAAATGGAAACTCAATCTCATTTTCGTGAATACCTTACATTTGTCGACCATCCCCCCCTCCCCCCACCCACTAGCAGTGAGCACTTCAGCGCTTCACCGTCACTCCTTCAACTTTTTTACATCCCTTTTCTTGACAAATTATCGGCCACTCCAGCAATCTACTAACCGATCAAAAGGAAAAATTGTGAAGCAAAACTGGTTCTTCGTCGAAACGTACAATTATAAAACGTTGTTGATTTTGGGCTTTTTGCTGTGGAAAATTTGTGGAAAAAGGAATCATCGGAACATTCAAAAATCATATCTAACTTTTATTAAGGTGCGTGAGACAAATGAGGCCACCTTAAGCTTTGAAGAGCTGTAATTTTCATAATTTTCATTTGCAGAGCTATTTGACAGACGTACTGGCATACTTTTAAAAAGATTTTCACAGAATTGACGCAATTGGTCATTTCTACTTGAATGCCAGTGGCGGCTCGTGCGATTTGGCAACAGTGTTTTTATCCCATTTGAATACATGGAAAACAATCGAAACTCGAGGAGGCTGCCAGCCTCCGCTTGAATCGATTTTTTACCTATAAGTTTAAGTGGGAAAAATGCATGGTTGCCAAATCTCACGGGCCGCTACTGTTAAATGCCTCTCCTCTTTGATCAAAATATTTTATATTCAAAATGTATTTTATTTACTATTTTCCTTCTCGTTTTTTTTTCTCTAGCTCCCGGTATGTTGGCGTCTCCTTTCACTCCCTTAGCTTTGAATTCTCCCTTGGCTGCCTCTTATGCCGGTTCACCTGTTAGTGGTAAGTCGTGTCGCTATAATTGTTTACTAAACATAGTTTATAAAAATTGAAAAATAAAATGTAATGCATTGCAAGAATTGACTTTGAACATTTTTTCTGCTTTTCTTCGGGGTTTTTTTTTCTTTTGTTTGTTTGTTTTTGTTTTTTTTTTTTTATACTTGATGGCAGGACTGTAGGTAATTGTTACTGTTGGTATTAAGATCCACTGATCACGGTTGGTAGACGTAGTCCACTCTCAAAGTTATGGAACAACTCAGCAAAAAAAAAAAAAAAATAGGCGTTTAACGTCCACAGGACGTCAGGAGGATATTCGAAGGAAATTTTGAAAAAGTTTTGCATTGATCTGAAATGATTTCTTCTGACCTTAAAAGGCGATCAGTGGAAAACAAAAACAAAAACAAAAACAAAAATGACGTCCAAATCCAATGTTTTTGCCGGGAAGGTATGATCATCAGACTTCGCGCCACAAATTCAGTGGCACGAAATCAGATGAGCATACCTTATTAATCGAGTAACCTTGGTCCACTCCAATGCTATGCAGTGTACGTATTGGGGGAGGGGGGTTACCCTTGCCCTGGGCGGCAAAATCAGAGTGAAGAAGGAACAAAAAGGAAGGGTTATCAAATTTAATAATGTATCTCCGAAGGCGGCAAAATCAGAGTGAAGCGAAGCAACGAAAAAAAAAAAACAGAAACAAAAAATGTCATAAAATGTATAATTTCGATGGGTGTTGAGCGCGGCAAAATTACATTCTTGCCCTCCCCCCCTCTCCGAAAACCTCGGCACAACCCTGGACTTCTACTGAAAACATCTTCAATCTTACTCAAGTACCCGTAATTGGACAAACATTGAATATTCCATTATTCGCACCTCAAGTGATGGACACGAAATACATCAAGATTGAGTCTGTTAGAAAGATATTTGAGCAGGCACTATGACTTTAAAAAAAAAAGTCATCTCATCGAAATTGTTCTTGGTGAATTTTTCTTTTATTTTCTATTGTTTTAAAGTTTTTGAGGCATAGTGTCACAAGAGGCAATACTGAGAGATTAAGAAATACCTGGAAATCGAAAAATTTCTCAAATTGGCCGAAATATGAAATAATTAATGGAGATTTCTATCAGGATACTTTCTTTTGAAAGCCATAGTACATCGATATGTAATAGAGAGGCTTTTGGCAAAGAGGAACCAAGCAACCAATTTTTTTTTATTTCGTATGTAGGTATATGCAATTCCTTCCTTCAAGCAAAAGTCTAATCCTTTGCGGAGGAGGAAAAAGAATGTATGGCTGTCTGTACGAGGAAAAAGCTACAGAAAATGATGGGAGGAAGAAAGTGGTCGAAATAAAGGCACAGGGTGCAACAGGGAGGATGAAAAAACCCCACGTAAGCGTAAGAAGAAGCGTATAATCAAACAACAAGATTAAGAAGAAGAGAAGGAGGGGGGAAGAGTAATAACTGTATAAGCACACGTGAAATAACTTAAAACCACAGTGAGTGTACATGTACAAGTAAATAAAATTTCAAAACGTACTCTCTCGGAATACGGAAGAAGGTTAGGTTAACGCGTAAAGAGTTTTAAAACACGGGGATAGAAAAAGGGAGGAAGAGAGAAAGACAGAGGGGGAGAGGGAAAGGAAAGAAAAGTCAGGGAGAGGAGAGAAAAAAAATCAAATTTCCTTCGTGCACCGAAACCAATTACTTGCCACTTATACTCTGTAAACTGAGCTCTCTCTCTAGCTCTCTCTCTCTCTCTCTCTCTCTCTCTCTCTCTCTCTCTCTCCCTCTCTCTCTTTCTCTCTCTCTCTCTCTCTCTCTCTCTCTCTCCCTCTCTCTCCCTCTCTATCCCTCTCTATCCCTCTCTCTCCCTCCCTCCCTCCCTCCCTCCCTCTCTCTCTCACTCTCTCGGTTCGTAATGAGCCACAGTTGCCAGGTTAGACCAAAGAATCACCTTATTTCCTATTCGATACCGTACTAAATCCAGTGATTTTTGGGCTCCAATTTGGCAACTATGAATGAGACAGAGACATCGCGATTTGCGGCGCTGGATTTGAGAAATCCCCGCCCTTTCCCTCCGTTTCCACGAGGCCGCTCGCGAGTCACCCACTCGAATTTGTGCGTTTGTGACTTCCCTCTGAATCTAATCATTCGAATTGGAAGAGCCAGCATTTATTCTCCGTTGCCATATTTATATACAGGGTGTAACAAAACACATCTGCTTGACTTTAAGAGCGTAGATACTATACTTAAGAACCAGTTGCAATGCTCAGTGGAGTAGCGTGCAATAGGGCTCTTGCAAACTTTTGCTACAAGCAAATGAATATTTAAATATGATGCAAAAACCAGCAAAAATTGCGAAAATTACGAAAAGCAAACTGAAAAAGCATAAAATTGAGTAATAAACTCGGGACAGAGATACAACGGCAAGAGCATAATGGCGGAGCTACTCAGGTATCGTGGGAGATTCCTGTCTAATTTGTCACTTTCTCTACGAAAAAACAGAGCTACATATGTCTCAAACTAGAAACGAACGTCCGATGATGCCTGCGTCGCTCCGCCATTAAACACAATTCTAAAAGTGAATTTTGTGATTTTTTTAGTGTATATACTTATCGTCATTTTTACAGGGTTTTTTTTTTTTTTTTTTTTTTTTTTTTTTTTTTTTTTTTTTTTTTTTTTTTTTGCAAGAAATAACTCTTCAATCAAAAGTTTGCAAGAGCGCGCCCCATTTGACAACGTTGTAGTTCGTCCATTTAATCCCATGAAAAAGATCGAACTATCAGGTGTTGAAGACCTTCGCATTCGACATTTTACGTGAGTTTAAATGGACACAATACAACGTTACCAAATTACACACTACGACACTGTTGCATGCCTTCGGATTCCACCTCTCGCGGTTGTCTGATAGAAAATGTCGACGAAGTAACAATGGTCAAAAGGGGTTTATTTGAAATCGGCGTTTACCCACCCACGGCTGGATTTCGGCGAAACTCTTAAGTTTGACATTAGTGTTGGATCCCCAAAATTTCGCCACCAAGAAATTATTTTTAAAAGGAGGAGGCGGGGCTGCGGGGTCAAAGTTGAAACCTTCATACTCAAACCATTGAATAAGAAGAGGAACAGAAGCGAAACTGCGACCCGGTTTGGGTCACGGAGTCATGACCGACCTGGATAGTACACGGTGGTCCACCAGCATGTAAACAAACACGAAGTACAATTTTTTCTCAGGCTGTGAGCGCTCTGGCGTCGGTTTCGCGAGCGCGGGCTTTTCGAAATGGTTCCCCGCGTACTAACCAGCTAAGCCAAACTGAGCCTATCCGAGTGACCCATTGTCTCTCATGGGAGTTTCGCTTCTGTTCTTCTTCTTATCCTATGCTCAAACATTTCACTAACAACTAGGTAATACCTGCAGCTTTTGAGATGTGATTTACGCGAACAAAAAAGGAAAGTTCCCTTTATTTTGATATTTTACATAACAAATTATGAATGTAAACATTTTGCAACAGAATCTTTTAAACTGCGCGTTATATTCAGGAAGTTTGCCGTTTTTGAGTTTTGGATTTTTTAAAGTTGCGATCGCTACTTCGACGTCTTCGGCGGTATTGAGGATGTTAAAAAAATAATCTATTTGCATTTAATCAAAAAAATTTGATGCATTTTAGATGAAAATTCGATTCTGCATCCATCGCAGTTTTAAAGAATTTTGCATCTAATTTGACTGCTTAACAAATAGAGGTTGGCAAGCATATGATGTTCGAAAGGTTCTATTCGATTGCTCACAGTGGCGTCGCGTGCAATTCGGCAACAATGTGTTCTATCCATTTAAACTCATGTAAAAGATCGAATACAGGGGGTTCACAGTGCACAAGGAAAATTCGATATATTTAATGAGTTTAAATGGAGCAGTTGCATTGTTGCCAGATGGCACGCGACGCCACTGATTGCTCATCCTTGATGTGTTACACGGTACATGTTTTAGAAAAAATCGTCTGAAAGTTGATTAAAAACCTCTTATTTTAAATTTGTAAATTGATTTTATATCCAGGGCTTCCCCTAGGCGGCTTTGCCCTTCCTGGGACAGGAGCCAACGCAGGGCTCGGAGCGGGACCTTTGCGATTGGCAAGTCAAATCCCTGGCACTTGCGTTCTTCTAATCAGTAATCTAAATGAAGAGGTAAGAAATTGTTCATCAGAATATATTTTCTCAACTTACTCTTGCAATTTATAACCCAGTCTGGGTCACACAAATGTATGCATTTAAACTACTGTTGTTGTTGTTTTTTTTTGCATTTACTTGCGCTTATGGAATTATTCAATGTGACGTCACATCGACGCGGTTTAGCATGAATGGGTCAATTAGTGCTTTGAAAAATTTACAGGATGGTGATAAAACTGCATTGTTTTTTAACTTAACTGCATCGTCTGCATTTATTTCCTTCATTCTTGGGTATTTCTTTAACAATTTTTGGACTTTAATGTTATATGTACGTAGAAGAATTCAAAAAGAGAAAACCAATTCAATTTTGCTAAAAGTGCTATATATGACCCCTTCACGTGAAGCTGCATTGATACGTCAAGTGCGGTGACCCTGCAAAAGGACATGGCCACCAAAATTGGTTTAATATACATAGTCGAAACTGACTGATAGTTGTGAGCAAAAATTAAACGAATAAAAAGAAATAATATAAAAAATAGGTAATTAATCTTAATGGAAAATGTAACGTTGTTTCAAATCACCATGTACCCATTCTCTACATTAAAATCAATAGTTTACCTACCAGATATTCAGAACTAAAATTTCAGGAGTATGCAATCCTTACCCTCTTTGTTTTAACACATGGACATCAGCAACTAAAAATTAAGGGGGGGGGAGAAGAGGCAAACCTTTGATTTCCATAATTTTTGTATAGGGTATGTTTGTTTTCAGCTTACCTATTATTTTGGGGAAACGGGGCTCTTCCAAACTTTTGCTACAGGCGGTTGAAGAGTAGATTCTTGAATTCTGTGTGTTTCCGTAGAGAAAAGGACAAATTAGACAGAAATCTCCCATGATAGCTTCGAAGCTCCGCCTTTAAGATCTTGCCGTTACCTACAGCTGTTATCTGAGTTTACCTATTGCTGACTTTTAGAATTTTTAATGTGATTTTCGTGATTTGTGCTGGTTTTAACATCAGATTTTACTAGTCGTTTGCTTACAACAAAAGTTTGCAAGAGCCCCATTGGCTTGAAAATTAGTACAGCGTATTCTCAACTCTCAACAGGGGAGGGGGGGGATTTCCCACTTTGTTCTCCCTTGCAGGCGCACGGCGCCACTGTTTTGGAATATCCCTTAGTCATTGCTTCTGCTACCCTATTTTATACTCTTAGGAATGAAGCAGTTTATTTGCATTATCTTGAGCCGATTTGGGGGTTCCGGTCTTTCGTTGGGAGTTGCAAATTTGAGCTGCTTACGTCTCAGTTTGCGGCGTCAGCACTAATTGCTTTTACGTTGGAAACGCCCAGAACGCCAGGGGGTACCTTCTCAAAATTGATTATTCTTCCCAACGTAATTAGTTTTTCGGCTTGAAATCCTCAAGAAAGTTTCACATTGGTTCAAAAAGTTTTTTCTAAAATTTTTTTGGTGGGGGTTACATCATTGCCCCTACAAAGCGGCAAAAACAAAATTTTATACTCAACTTTGGACAACCTTTTTTTTTTTTTTAAAGTGGACTTCAAAATTAATTTAAAATACTTTCAAGCAAATTTGGAAAAAAAAAAATGATTTTATTAATATCTTCGCCAGGATATGATCAAGAAAAGTGAAAAAAAAGATTGAAGGGGAAAAAGACCGAATCTTTGGATAGGTTATGCGCTTCACGAAAATCAACACATACCGTAGTTTGCTCCTGTATAGAAAATCGGGGTATGATGTCACCGATCACAAGCGCGGGTATATTTCGATACATTTCCATGTGATACAAACGAAAAATACCAACAATTGAATGTAGATCCAGTATTTGAGTTTTCCCTGTTTGGGAGTTAGTTCTAGACTCCGGTGACGGACTCAGGTCTCATCGTTGCTGCTGCTGAATATTACAAAAGATATGACTATAACTATAAAATTTCTTACAGATTAACATTCCAAGAGCTCTAGTTATTGAAAAAAAAAAAAAAAAAAAAAAAAAAAAAAAAAAAATTATAATTTGGACGCCCCCCTCCCCCTTTCTCTCTTTTGCACTAAAAGAAAATTCGAATTCCACTCAAATTGAGTTGTAAATGTCACTGAACTTTTCTGGTTTGCTTTGTTTGGAGCCCAAACTCCGCAAAAAATATCCTTGATCGCGACACCTCGAATGAAACATCCTCGATTTCAGATCCGTTTCAAGATAGGTAATTTATTTAATCGGGCCCGGGCGGGGGGTCAAGGGTGTCCCAAGAATTAAAGCCAGTCTAAAGGATGGCTAATTAACCGGGGTTTTTGAGGGTTGAAGAGAAGAGGGCGATTTGACCACGTTATCGGAGAGCGGAGATGCGGAGTACCTACCTTGAACGTACCTTGTGTAACACAATAATAAGTCCGTCGAAGCTACAAAAATAATTCGAAAAAGTAAGGAAACTCTATACTCTGATCCTCCCCCTAATTCCGATAATTATATCCAGATTTAAGGGGTAACATATCGATTCAATCGAAATGCACCACGGCCGCGGCGCTCGCGCTGACCCATTGCTCATCTTTGCTCGATACAAATACAAATCATACGCAACGTGTTTTCGGCGCGCCTTCAATTTCAGAAAATACAATTTTGACACGAAACGGGAATTGACCCGGCGCACAGTGGAGAGAGTCAACTGGAAAGGTTGGGCATGAAATGTATGACTAAAGTAGATAAAAAATTTGAATGTTTTTACAGTAAAAAAAAAACAAACTATGAAGGGTGATTCTTGAAGCGAATTCTACTATGAAACTGATGAAACTTTCAAACTATCATGTTGCTTATTTACAAATATATAAACGTAATTCAAGTCGCCACCGCATGTCCGGCCTTTCCAGAGATGAATATTAGTAATCTCTGGGCCTTTCCCACCTTGTTTCCCATTGACTCACTCCACTGTGTAGCGCGGCCAGGCGGCTATGGTTTGATGCGTTTGATGTTGCTTGATTCATATCATAACATAACCTCAATTTTTACGCATTGCCAGGAAAGAGTAGCTGGCTTTACTGGCCGCTGGCCAAATTCGCCCACCTTTATACTGCACAACAGAAACATAATTTAATTAATTGTCGCTCGAAGTTTTCAAACGGTCCTATCAATAGGTATGTTATGTTATACTTACGACAAAGGCACGTGATCGCGAAACCTATGAGTTCAAAATTTCAAATGACATTTACAACTCTCGCATCCTCAATGCGAGATGAGGGATCAGGTAAGAGGTTACCGAATTACGAATTACCCCAGGCCCTAAACAGACAGTTTATTTACCATTAATATCCCCTCCTTTTGTTAAATAAAATAATTTGCATCTCAATTCATCACACTACGATTTCTTGCACCCTTCCCATATTGTTGATCGTATTTACGCGAACATCCTTATCAAGGATTTTGACTTCTTACCTACTTGTTACTCTTGTCAGGAATGAAGCTAACTTTTAAGTAGAATCTCTGCTTCATCCTCAAAGTTCTGACCTGTCTTTCCTTTATACATCAACCAATCGTAAAGTTTATTATTCTCAACCTTTGTCATGTTGTAAAACTGTTATCTATTAGGATAATAAGTCAGGGCGTAGATAAAAAAGAACCAGCCCTGCATGACATTGTTTCACCCACCCGGGATGTAACTCCACCTACTTACTTGATGAAAGGGTCTGCTTTATGTGTCGGAAGCTGAATCGATTACTTTTACAGGTTCTGTTCGGAAGTAGTATTGCATGTCAAGCACAAAGTGTGTGCCAAGGTCTATTAATTAAATATTGGTCTGTGAACTGATCAGGGACTTCATAGTTAAATAGATTGGTAAAACTAAATACAAGTGACGCTATTAGGTGAGAGACCAGTTTGGGGCGGTTGTCTTTCAAAAACCATTGTCCAGTCGCTGGTTAGTAACGGTTGCTCTTGACACCTTTACCTAACGAGCAGTTGAACAATAGTTTTTGAAAGACTTCTGCCTCAAATTGGTCTCTTACCCAATAGCATCAATTTTATTTAGTTCTATCGATCAGTTTAACTATGAAATCCATGATCAGCTTGCTGGTAGCACTATAATCTTTGTGCTCGATTCCTTAACACAATGGCCAATGGCAATTGCCTCTTGATTTTATTCAACCCCCATATGTGATTTACTTTGTCTGCTTCCCTAATTGAAAAGAGCACAAAAAAATTAAAAAAAAGAGAAAAAAACAGCATAAAAATCACAGCACTTGCGGGGTGATCTGTTATTATTACACCTTGTGTGTATGCTTTTTAAAGATTGTCTATTTTACCAAACTACTATTCCAGTTGGTCACCCTACTCATGCTGGGACTGACTGCGTGTTTACAAATGAAAAGGCACAGAAGTCATCTCTTTTGAAATCTTTTCTCCAGGGGTGGCAGAATCGTAGACTTACCTCCTCCCCCCCCCCCCAACTCAGAAATTCAAAGCCACACCTAGAATGGGGCTGTTGCACACTTTTGGTGTAAGCAATTTTAGGATTCAGACATAAAAACCTGCAAAAATAACGATGATTGATAAAAACTCACAAAATCCACTCCTAAACTCATAACATGCTTTTATACTTACAAGCGTTATTGAGGTGTTGAGCACTAACAATGGGAGATTCCCATCTAATAATACTGTAACTCCATCAAGAAGTGACCAGTAAGAGACGACTTTCCAGTGTCACTGAGTAGAATAAGAAGAGGAACAGAAGCAAAACTGCGACCCGGTTTGGGTCATGATGTCATGGCCGACCTGGTTAGTTCGGTGGTCCACCAGCATGTAAACAAAGACAAAGTTATAATGTTTTCTCAGGCTTCATGTCAGGCTCAGACATCGGTTCTGCGTGCGCGGGCTTTTTAAAATGGTACCTGGCGTGCTAAGCAAAGCTAAGCCTATCCGAGTGACCCATTGTTTCTTATGGGTGTTTCGCTTCTGTTTCTCTTCTTATTCTATGGTCACGGTTCCATTAATCAGATGTGGATCACTATTCTGGGGTCCAATTACTCTGTGAATCTTCCTTGTCAGCACAGAAAGAGTGGTGAAATTAAGATGGGAATCTTCCATTATCAGTGCCCAACACTGCCATTACGATCGTACATTTTAAAGCATTTTATGAGTGTAGGAGTGGATGTTGTTAGTGTTGAGTGCTACTATCATTATTTTTGAAGGTTTTTACATCTTAATCAACTCTTTAATTGCCTGTAGCAAGAGTGTGCATTAGCTCCATTGTATCTCCACAACCTACTCATCTAATACAAAAAGAATGATCTGAAAAATATTTGTATTTTATTATTTATCACTTTTTATTAGTTGAAAGAGATTAGCAGATGAAGCAAAATTGTTGAACTCAAAGCCGAGGCTTCTTGAGAGGCAAACATCAGAAAAAAAAGAAGAAAAAATGCACAGCAAAATCACCATTCGAGTATCTTGGTGTTGTCAACTCGATTCATTGAAATATTGTTGGATACAATATTGTTCCTGTAAACTGCTGCCATTCACTTCTTTTAATTATCATTAAAACTTCTGTTATCAGTGGAATGGATTGAAAACGTGAAATCGTGAGGACAGAGAAAACATTTACATCTTTGAAAACCAAGAGCTTCCAACTACAAAATCTAGCACTTAACTTAGGAATTCTCAGGAACTTAACTAGGTATCAGGAAAGTAAATTAAGTTTAAGGGCTAAGAGTTATCCCTATAGCCTTCCTCCTTTTTATTCTAAATTAAAAGGACTTGTGAATCCGTATCTCTTTTTTCTTGAATCTAATTTCTTCTTGCGATGAAAACAATTCCTGAATGACAAACTTCCGAGTTCCTTTCTATCTAGCCTTTGAATTCTTCTCTTGTGAAGCCACTCACAAAGCTGGCTCAAAAATCAGGAAGGCTCGAGGAATTTCTTCCGTAAATCTCTGCAGTTAATGTACTCCTGTAAACGCACCAGATAAATACTCTGACTTTATGATGTGCATACCTACTCTTTGTCCAAGTTAGTTTTAATTTTAAGATGTGATTCCATGCAAAACTTTTGCAGATTTCAATCCGATGGATAGCGCCACTGGTCGCTTTTTGAAACTGTCAAACTGCAACCAAAGAAAAAACACAAAATCCAAGGAACGTTAGCAGCTGTAAAACTTTTTTTATTTTATTTTTTGAGCCCTAAAGGAACAAAATTGGTTGAGAATTAGTGCCGTTAATTATGAAATTAATTTCGCCAGAAGCTTAGTGAGGGTGAATGAGTGCAAGTACTCTTTTTCACTCGCACTCATTGAGGCTTATGGGAATTTTGGTATTTCATAATTTCCGGCTTTATTTTTGAGTATATCAGCTTGAAACTTTCAGGATATCTTCCTGAGGTATGTCTGCAGGTGCTGACATTCCTCAAATTTGTACTTTTGGTGTAAATCTATCAATTTCAGCCGATAACTGTTGACTTTCTGAGTAGAGCTTGTGGCTCTCCATCGGATTGAAATTTGGAAAAGTTTCGCCAGTAATCACCTTAAGTACCTACATAGTTTGGTAGAAAACAGAACGTGACAGTTGCTTATTCTTTCAAAAAAGGTTAACTTTTTTCCAATTATTTATTAGCACTCATTTGTCTAAAAACCCATGACAAATGGAAACTGTATAAATTACTATAAATTCAATTTATCTAGTGCGGTCATGAATAACCCATTTTTCTTGCGCAGCTCATCAATTTGAACCTTTTTTTTAGCACTGCTCAAAGCCTGTAAATGTTGATTTTTCAGCAAAGGGTAACCCTTGTATTTTGGATGTACATTATCTGCAAAGATTTAAGGTGTTTGTGTAGCCCTTGCAGCTCTAGTAAAAATCTGATGTAATTTTTCTCTGAATGCCTATATTTTCCCTTGAACAACATCTACATTCGCTTTTCTTGTGAGTTTGTAAACTTTCGGCTACGCCCTGGAGAAGAAAGTCATCTAAAGTGTGTGCTATGATGTGATATTAACTCAAAAAGCTGGTTTCAGTTTTTTTTTTTTTTTATTATTCATTTTTTTTAATGCTGTTCATTATTATCATTTTTTTCTTTCATTTGTTTATTGATCGACTCTTTTGCCACCCAATCTATGTTCTCTATTCTATTTTTCATTCTACCTTTTTTTTCCTGTTTTATTTTTCATTTTTTATTTTCATTTTTTTCTGCTATGTTTTTTTTTTCATTCTGTCTCTCTCTGTTGCGGACACTACTCTAACTCACTCACACTCATGCTATAATTGCGATTGTTTCGAAATCGCACCTCTCCGTCTCAATTTTTATCTTCCGGCTAACTACCATGTCTCCTTGCGTGCTTCGTAGATGGTCACTCCAGATGCCCTCTTTACTTTATTTGGTACGTTTTTCAAAACCAACAAATTCCTACTAATAAATCACTTTTTTATCCTTTTTTTTTCTTTTTTGTTCAGTTTCTTTCTGTATGGAAAAGATTTTCCAGTCAACCATGAGAAGGTTTAGCTCTTGAGCAGTAACATACCCAGTCTGGCGATGAGTTCTTTCAGTCAAGCTACCGTCACTTTTTAGCGTTTTTATACAAAAACGTCTAAGATAAGTGTAAAACTCGTATGTTTTCTTAAAGTACACACATAAAATCTACACATTTTAAAATTTTGCCTTTGAAATCCTTTAAATCAGGCATTATAATTATGACACTGCATGACTTTTTCAAGATAGTGTACGCAGAGGAAAATTAGGTGTTTGACTTTTTTAAAGCAGTGTAGAAATGAGTACCAATATGATGTCAAGTGAGAAAGTTTAACTTGTATTTAATATTTTTACGAAAAAAAATGGAACCTCACAAAAATATCACTCTAAGTGCCCGTCTTTCCCATTTTTTTGGACATATCTCACAGTGGTGCAAAGCAATAGTTGCAACTCTTTTTCCATATGCGCCCCAATCCATTTTTTTATTAGTAACTTACTTGTCAAAAATATGAAATTAATGCTTTTTACGGACTTCAAATCAGCACTGAAATGATTATGCAATGTCCAAAATATACCACCAGAGGACTCAAACAAATACGGTTCTAGTTCCTTTGATAATCATCTTCATCTCCCAAATTTCTCTCTCGTAAGAAGAACTGTCTTGGTAAAAATCAAGTGTGTAAGTTTCATGCCTGATAAGAAAGATTCGGGGGTGGAATATTTGAATGCAGTCCAAACCATTTTGTAGGTTTTTTTGGGTACTTTCAGGATATGTAGGGGGTTTTTATACTTATCTGGAACAGTATTGCATAAAAACGCACAAAAGTGACGGTATTTCAACTGACAGAACTTAAGGCCAGACTGTGTGCAAAGAATTAAAAAAATGCTAAGAGAAACTCTTTTTGATTGAATGCCAAGTAGTTTCTTATTTTAGGCTCTCATATATCCCCTGTGCCTAAAAAAATCTAGCTTGTATATGTCTTCTGTGGGTGAAAATATCCGAAAAAGAGTTACCTGGATCGGAAGATACCGCCATAACCCAAGGTTACTTTAAAAGTTCTCTTTCAAAGCTTGCCTTGACTCTTGTCACTTTCTCCTCAACCCAGGTTTTTTCTCCCGATTCCAAACCACTCAAAACTTTCCCTTTCTTCATCATTTTTTTTTATTATTATCATCATTATTATTATTATTATTAATACTCATTTGTTAGAAAGAGTTGTTTTGTGAAATCCTCAACAACCTATAACTATAGAGAGTTGACTCTATGCCGTAAATCCTTTCCCAAAGTGAGGCAAGCATGGACGATTTGTTTGCTTCCCATTTTTTAATCTTGAATTGAAACTTGTAATTTATCCAATTGGAACTGGTTTTGATTGAAAGTGCAAGTGGTTTAGACTGGCCATCTGGACACAGAGTTTTAAGGTGATTCTAAGCAAAACTTTTCCAAATTTCAATCCGATGGTTAGCGCAACTAGAACTGTTATAAAATTCTACAGTTTTTGGCTGAAATTGATGAATTTACGCCAAAAGTACAAATTTGAGTATTGTCAGCACCTGCAAACATACCTCAGGAAGATATCCTGAGAGTTTTAAGCTGAAACACTGAAAAAGAAAGCCAAAAATTATAAAATACAAAAGTTCCCAAAAGGCTCAATGAGTGCGAGTGAGGCAGGTAGACATACTATCATTTGCACTCACTAAGCTCATGGCAAAATTAATTTCATAAATTATGGCTTTAATTCTCAACCAAGTTTGCTCGTTTTGGGCTCAAAAAATCCATAAAAAAATTATGCAGGTACTGACGTTCTTGGATTTTGCGCTTTTTCTTTGTTTTGAATTTAAAATTCTAAAAACACGAATTTTCCCTTAAGTGACCAGTAGCGCTATCTATCGGATTGAAATCTGGACAAATTTTGCGAGGAATCGCCGTAGTACAACTATCCTTGTGAATAAATTTTGTAACGTCTGTTGCGTGTTGGTGTTTTTACTATTTAATAAATGCTTTAAAAGAAATAGTAATATCGATTTCTGTATCCTGATAGTCATTTCGAAACACCTGCACCTTCAATTCAAACCAATTTCAAATAGATCTGTCATATCTTATAATTTAAGATTAAAAAATCAGAGGCAAGGAAACCAAACCTGTGTAAAATGTCCACAAGAGATCACCATCATGCCTGACTCCATAATATTTTCATAATTACATTCCAGAAGGCCCCTAAATGATTATAGTCATTGCAAATCCTCAACAATATTCTATGGAAGTAATTGAAAAAAGGAGTGTTTAAATTTTAAACATTTTCTTTTTCTTAAATTATGGCACCCTCTATTTTGTTTGAGTTGGGATCTTACCCTACACAAAATTTCTTGAATGATAGAACTTGTAGGTAACTGTCGACAGGTGAAAATTTTAATTGATTAAAAACTGAAAACTAGTCGGAAGATGTGTTGTAACCCTTGGAAACTGAAACCATCCGGAGAAGACGAAATAAATTTTGCATACTTGCATGCAGATTTTTTTTTTGAGCTCTCATCTCACTTTTGTCGGCTCTTGTTTCCATATCACTATTTCCTTGTTTCCCCGTTATCTTGCTCTTGCTTTGAGAAAGCAAAGTATGAGTCAAAATTTGCAATTGAGCAAATCATTTCATCAGCATCTCTCAACCATTAAGCAAATTTTACTATCCGGATCGGTTGAAAGTTTTTTTGCCGATCCAATGGTTGTGCATTTTACTAAGTCCTCAATATTTTTGTTTGGTGACATTGAGCTGTACTTAAGGTAATTCCAAGAGAAGCTTTTCAAGATTTCAATCCAATGGATGCGGACTAGTCGCTTTTTACAAATGTTGCGTTTTCAGAATTTTAAACTGCAGCCGCAGAAAGAACGCAAAATCCAAGAACATCAGCACCTGTAAAACTTTTATTTTTTTATTTTTGAGCCCTAAATGAACAAGATTGGTTGAGAATTAATGACGTAAATTATAAAATTCGTTTTGCCATAAGCTTAGTGAGTGCGAGTGATATATGTCTATCTGCCTCACTCACACTCATTGATGCTGATAGGAATTTGCGTACTTCATATTTCTGACTTTATTTTTGAGTTTTTGAGCTTGGAACTTTCAGGGTATCTGTCTGAGATATGATTGCAGGTGCAGGCGTTCCTCAAATTTGTACTTCTTGGGTAAATTCATCAATTTCAGCTAAAAATTGTTGACTTTTTGAGCAGCGCTTTTGGCGCTATCCATCGAATTGAAATCTAGAAAAGTTTCACCTGGAATCACCTTAAAGTACCAAAAAGTTTGAACACATATTTTGCATCTTTCCCGTCTCAGGAGGATCTCTCTTTATCAATATTTTGCAACAGTTATTTTGCACTTATTTTTTTTTTTTAACATTTATTTTTCTTTATTTATTTGAAATAAAACGGAGACATTGAATCAAAACCCAGAAATCAAACCAAAAACAAATCATGAAATGCCGGGAGCTTTTAACTATTTTCTCAATTAAACACAGCGTAGCTCACCTCTTGTGTTATATAGTGCTCAAAACATGGCGATCAGTATTGTAAAATTTTTTCCGTGCATTTATCGCATTATTTCCCCTGTATCATTTTTTTATTTCTTTATTATTTTCTTCATACTCTTCCTTAATTTTTCTTGTTCATTCTATTTTATTTCTTTATCTCAACCTCATTTTCTATTCATCTCATGGTCTTCAATTCTGACTTTGAAATTTTCTTGCTGTCAAATTTTATTGAGGTCCTTCAAAATAGTTCCGTTAAACATTATGTATTTTAAATAATCATTGCCATTCTCTTCTTCCTCTTCCCCCTTCACCAATTTTTTTCCTTACTTTCTGTCTACTTGGCTTATTTATGTGTATCCATTGAAAATTCTAAATATTTTCAGTAATGCTTGCATGTAAATTCATATTCCCCGACCCGACAGAATATCTTTGGAGAGTTGTAAAAGGAACACTTCTCAGATTAAACCCTTCCATCATTTTTTAACTTCAAAATATTTCAAAAAATAAGTTCAAGGTGATTCCAGGGCCAACTAGTTTGAACCATGAACACCACGTCAAGCTGCTTAAACAGTAAGCAGTTTTTGGCTAAAATTGATGAATTTGAGCAAAAAGTACAACTTTGAGGAAGGTCAGCACCTGCAAGCATACTTCAGAAAGATACCCTGAAAGTTTCAAGCTGAAACACTCAAAAGTATAAACGGAAACTGTGAAATACTAAAATTCCCTTAAGCCTCAATGACTCCGAGTGAGGCAAATAGACATACTGTCACTCCCACTCATTAAGCTTTTCGCATAATGAATTACTTAATAACGGCTTTAATCCTCGACCAATTTTGCTTGTTTTGGGATTCAAAAATCCATGGAAAAATTATGCAGTTGTTGACGTTCTTGGATTTTGCGATTTTTCTTTGTTTTCAATTTAAAATGCCAAAAACACGACTTTTTGCAAAAGTGAATAGTGGCGCTATTCATTGGATTGAGATCTGGAAAAGTTTTGCCTTGGATCACCTTAACTTTCAAATTTAGTTTCCAATCTCCTGCACTTTTTCTGTCATTGTTGAAAACTGAAAACTAGTCTTTGACCTATATTCTTTCCCATCTTGAAACCCCGCTTGAGTCTTCAATTTCTTACTGAGAGGAAATTAATGTCCAACATTATTTTTTGTATCAATTTATGAAACTTTTATCATGGTTTTCTTTATTTTGTTACTTTTTCTACTCTTCTTTTATTCAGTTGACTCTTGTTTATGTTTTGATACCTACACATGTACACATTTACCGTGTCTTCCTCACATATCTATCCCATTAGTACAGACTAATCTAGTTTTGATTTTCTAATAAATTTAAATCACTGAATTTATTCACTAACAAAAAAGACGTTAAATTTTTACACATTCATTTTAGACCTTGTAAATGAATTTTTTATGTCTCAACTGTCTGTTAAATCATCAAACTCTATATTTTCGAGAAACTAGACTCAGAGTAGTTTTTAATTCTATTTTGTTTATTTTTACCTTAATGCAGCATAAAATTTGGTGGAATTGAAAGGTTATTATTCAACTTTCTAAATTTATAAATTATTTAGGTTTAAAGTTCTTTGATTTTTTTTTTTTCTCTGATTTATTTGTTTTTTTTTTCTCTCTGATTTTTTTGTTTTTTGTTTTGTTTTTTGTTTACGTTTTCTGTTTTATTATTTGTTTTAGTATATCCTGCTTCACAAACAATGGGACTCTTGCAAACTTTTGCTACAGGTGATCGAAGAGTTGATTCTTGCATATAAACCTGTAAAAATGACGATGAATACACTAAAAAAATCACAAAATTTACATTCAGAAGCAGGCTTATTGGCAGAGCTACGCAGGCATCATTAGAGATTCCTATCTAATTTAAGACATATTGTTATATTTCTGTAGAGAAAGTGACAAAACAGACTGGAATCTTCCTTAATACCTCTGTAGCTTCACCATTACGATCTGGCCGTTACAGCTGTTTTCTGAGTTTAGTACTGAATTTTAGACTTTTTTAGTGTGATTTTTGTGATTGTTGCTGGTTTTTACACGAGGTCTAACTATTCATTTGCTTGCAGAAAAAGTTTGCAAGAGCCCCATTTCATTCAATTTTAGACTTATTTTCTTAAAGCTAGGGTAAATTATTTTTTTCCGATAATTTTGATTTTTGTAGTTTTTTTTTTCTTAGATCAACCAAAAACGATTCATGGTCACTTACAGCATTTTGTAGAAATGTAGGGAAAAAGTCTGTCATCACTTTAATCTGAGGACTGAAGAAAGTTGATACAACGTGTAAACAATAGCGTACCAAATAATGCTTCAGTCTTGTTCTCGTGCTCTTAAGTCATGCTATTAAATTGACTGCTTGCACATGGGGCATGTACTGAGTGTTGTCCAGTGGCGTACCTGAGGCCCCTGCTGCCCCTGCGGTGTAGGGGGGCCCTCAATTAGGGCCCCATGATTACATCTGACCCGTGTATTTGACAAAATATAATATTTGAAAGAATGAAGATAAAGATGGAGGAGGAAATAAATAAGTGTAATATTAAAGTAAAAAGAGCTGCTTTTTCCCTCCGTTAAAATGTGGTAAATTGGCCATGCATTTTCCGTGGTATTAAATGGATATCATAAGGCTGCCAGAAACAGAAATTCAGCTCTTTTCTTTCTTGAGAGAGAAACGGAATTTTACAGCTAAAACTGCTTGAATAAAACGTCTGGAAAGCACTCAATTTTCAAAAAATTTCAGGGAAGGATCCCCGAGCATCCTCTAGATGGAGGGGGGGGTGTCTTTATAGACCCTCAATTCACTGTATAAAAATGTAGGGGGCCCCCGACTGAAGGTTCGCGGGGGGGGGCAAAGTTTCCGGTACGCCACTGGTGTTGTCGACTTCTAAAGTTTTACTCGAGCTGTCTGTAAAGATAGAGAAAAAGAGCAGAAAAAAAGAAAAGAAACAGACTAAAAATCTCCACCCTTTTACCTTTTTCTCTAATTTTTATTTGAGTTTTTTTTAACGCTGTAATTTTTAATGATAAAAAAGGTCTGTACTGCAATCCATCTAGGGTTCTCTCTGATAAACACTTCCCCTAATTTCAATCTTCCTTAAATTCTCCTTTTTTTCTTCTGTTTTGTTTTACCTCCCACTATTCAAAATGATAAGTTTTTGAATTCTTAAGCAAGGGTTTAGTATGTAGTCAGCCAAAGAAAGAAATAAAGGGAAACAAACTGAGTAAAATCCTCAAAAACTCTGGTGAGATTTAAAGATTCCATACATGAACAAAAAACTTCCCACTAAACTTGCAGCTGAAAATGGTGAACAAGAAAATTTCAGATGAAACCATAAAGATCAGATGAATTAGATATCTATCCCGGGGAAAGCATTGATTTCAGTGATTGAAAAGTTAAGAAAAATGTTGATTAAATTATATTTTTCTTTCGATTTCCCGCTTTTTCCGCCGACCGTTATTTTTTTATTTATTTATTTTTATTATCGTTACTGTCCTTTTTTTTTTTATTTCATCAATTTATTTAATCATTTGTCTTGAAGGAAGAGGAGGAAGAACTAGCCATGTCTATATTCATAACTTTTGAAACTATCACCCTCCCCCCCTCCCCCCCCCCCTCACCACACCTCTAGAGATTTATTTCGAACAGTTAAGGGTGGTCAAGAGAGAGTGGGGGGGGGGGGGGACAAAAAACTATGAAAAAACTATCAAAATCTTCTTTGAGCTCTGTCTCATTTCAATTTGCCAAAATTTACTTTTGAGATGTTCTTAGTTCTTGATGTCAGTAAAGGAAAAGCTGTTGTATGTATTGTCATTGATAGTACAAAAAGGCGTTCATTAAATACACAACCTTTCAAAAAAGCGGAAAAAACTTAAGTTTGTGCGATTCAACGGACTTTGCTAAGATACAGGGTTTGATTTAATTTTTTCCAATACCTCTTAAATTGGTGACAAAATTTCACCAGTACTTGGTCCAGCAACAACTTTAAACAACTTTTACATCTTAAATTTAATATAGCTATTGAAACAACTTTATTTCCTAAAAAAATAATAATGTCTAATACCAGTTGTGCTAGATCTCAAATTATTTTGTTCACCGAAAACATTTAGCATTTGGGTTGAAATCTTGCAACTCCCTTGACACCATTGCTTGAGTGTGCAATGTGCCTCAAAACAAATACCCAATAGCTTTTCCTTATGCTTCTTCTTGCGAGGATATTACAAAAGAACTTCTCTGATATCTCAGAAACAACCTCCAGGTTCTGGAGCTCAAAATCTTATTTTCTACAATTGTAAAAAAAAAAAAAAAACTCCTATCCTAAGGGCTCATCAAAATTTTTCGGAGCTACAAATTTTTTTTTAATAAACTTTTAAATAAAAACTGCTCTCAGCTGTTGTACCAATGTTGAAAGAGCAGCCAAAGAGTTGTGGGGGGGGACCATTTCATGATTCATGCAATTTTCTATAAACCACAACATTACATGCATCTCATTTATAACATGAAAGCAAGCATAAGCATAGGCATAGGTATAGGCTGAACTGAAGAGAGAAACATTTTTTCAGCCCCCCGTGAACTTGCTCGCGGCCCATGAAGCAAGCCAAATATTTTATTATTAGCTTTCTTTGGATTTTTAAACTCTCGCTTCATTGGAAGTGTCATAACCTAGACTTTCCCCTGTAAATTAAGAAAATGCCTCAAACTTTTATCATTAGAATGATCGTTGATGATTGCTTTTCTTTGTAAAAGTAGGTGTTTTGGTTTTTTTGGTCTTAATCCCAGTTAGGATTTACATCTGTTCCAAGGATGTGTTTGCAAGTGAACCATACTTTATAAAGTACCTATGTATTATTACTCTCTAACCCATTTATGCCTAGTGGAGCGAAAACGCACCAAAAAACACGGTGTTTTTCATACATTAATTCCCAAATGATATTGCATGTGGCTAGTGGTGCGTTTTCGCACCAAGCGTTTTTGGCTATAAAAATGCATGGGGAAAAAAAAAAAATGTGTTTTTGGGACCAAAATGGACTAACTTTGAAAATTTCACGAAAATCTGATCTAAAATAGTTCTGGGCACAAATGGGTTAAGATAGCCTGTTTGGTCTCATCAAACTTTGAAGCAGGGAGGTTATCTTCTGACTCAGGCTTTCTGCCTAAATTTATCGGGTTCATGGTCTATTTGAAAATATTGTAATCCTTGGGAGGAAATGGGTGCATCTTCACAGTCTGACCATAAGTTCTGTCAGTCGAGATCCTGTCATTTTTTTGGGTTTTTATGCAACTCCGCCCAAAATAGTATGACAATCCCTTTATATTCTTAAGGTACGTAAAAAAATCTACAAAATGGTGTCAATGGAATTTACAAATGCTGCCTTTCAAATCCTTTAAATTAGGCATGCAATTTAATACACAGCATGACTTTTTCAAGATAGTGTACGTAAAGGAAAATTAGGTGTTTGGCTTTTTCAAAAGCAGTATAGAAATGAGTAGGTAACAATGATTTCAAGAAAATCTGACTTGCCTATAAATTTTTACATAAAAAGATACAAACTCAGAACAAAAACATGCAGTACTTACTGCATGTTAAAAATGTCACTCAAAGTGCCTGCCTTTCCCATTTTTTGTGGACCTATCCCACAGTGGTGCAAAGCAACAACTGCAACTCTATTTTCGTATGCGCCTCAATCCATTTTTTTATTTGGAACCCACCTGTCGAAAATATGAAATTAACGCACTTTATAGACTTCAAATCAGCACTGAAATGATTATGCATTGTACTAACCACACTGCTAAAGTGACTTCTAACAAATACCGATAGAGTTTTGATAGCCATCTTTAAGTATGTCCCGAATATCCCTAATGTACAAAGAACTATCTTGGTACAATCAGTTACCTATGTAAGTTTCACACCTGATATGAAATATTCAGGGGCAGGATTTTTGAATGCAGTCTAGACCATTTTGTAGGTTTTTTTCTTGCACTTTCAGGATATATAGGAAGGGTTTTTTGTGCTCATCTGGAATGATATTGCATATGAACGCCCAAAAGTTAGAAAACAGCTTCAAAGGCTTCTCTGTTGCAGACAAGCAAAAATATTCTAACATGAAAAGGAGTCTTGCAGTTCTATCCATTTTCTCAATTCTCGCCGCTCTTATTGTTTTTAGTTGATTTTAATTATCGGTTCATAATATATTTATTTGTGTGTGTGTGTGTGACTCTTGAAAGTGTTCGTAAGCTTCATGTTCTACCAGGGTTGCAGGAGGCAACAAGCATCACGAATCACAATAATGCCATCTTACCATAAATTGTCTATTGGAATTTATGGAGAAATTGACTTAGCCTTCTCTTTGAATTTATGGACACATTAAAACAATATAAAATCAGCAGGAAACTCCAAAATATTTTGAAAAATTGTACCAAAGTAATGAAGTTTCGCCTGTTTTGGCAAATCACATTAAAATGAATCCTTGCTGAGTCGAGTAGTGAATTCAGCAATAGATGGCGCTTAAAGTCAATACCTCTGAGACAACAACTTGTAACGAGGTATATTGTGCAAGCAACTAGCAATTATGATGAAAAGGAATGTATAATGTTTCTAACTTCATGTACAATTTTATGAGCCGAAATCATCAAATTCGGCTAAGGAGGGAAGTGAAAAATACTATATCCGATTTCTTACCTCGCAGACAGGTTAAGAGCCACCATTGTTCTGCAGCTTTGTGTTTTCATTCTACATTCAAATCGGTTTTAGTAATTAATTATGAGTTCCCTACTGAGTCAGTTTTGATGGTTTTTGGCTCATAAAATCACACCGTAAATTAGCTAGGCGTAATGGATGCCTTTCCATCACAATTTGAAATTGTTTGTATGAAAGATCTAGCTAAAAGATGTCTCTGAGTTATTGACCTGTGGCGTCATCACTTATCCTGAATTCACAATTCATTTCTGCATGGATTCACCTTAAAATGTCACAGGAAGGCCTAGTGTGCAGTCATATGATTTTGTTCCAAAAAGTTTCATTTTTTCCAAGTCCCTACTGGAGGATCTCTCTTTCAGTGTATGGTATTCCATCGTCTCAAGGCCCAAATTTTCTTTAGATCCAAAGTTCTAGTTTTTCTGGAAGGACCAGTAACTGTTTTCAAATTTTAGCCTTGAGTCAATACAGGCAGGAACACCTCTCAGCAATATAATTGTCGCTCGGTTAGAGTATTTAGTAATGCTTGTGTTGAGGGAAGGAAACCTAAAATAATCTGTCAAAAGATTTTCATCACACAAATTTAATCCATGAATCATATTTCAAACTAATCTCCTCAAATTTCTTCTCTTCATGTCTCTCTTCTGCATTTTCTTTCTAAAGTTTTTGAGATTATTTTACAAATTTTTTCTACCCATTTTTTTGCATGACTATTAAGCTCAGATACTCTTGAATTTCTACCACCTTGTTCCCTTGTTCTGCCTCTTTGGTTTTTCATTTTTTTTTTGTCCTTGTATTTTTATCATTTCTTCTTTCAACTATTTTTTTTTGTTTCTTTGTTTTTTTGTTTGTTTTTTTTATAGAAATTATGATCTTTATCTCACATGCAAATCAAGCAATCTGAACTGAATTTTACAGCGTATAAATGATGAAAGAAAAGAAGTTGTTGCCAAAAATTTTATCAATGTATGAAAGACTTAATAGTTTCAAAACAATTATTTAATGAGATGAAATTTATAAAAAATTCATACCATTATCATACTATCACCAAAAAAGAACGACTGAAAAGTTGCCTGTCTCCTCCAAAATTTAATTGGCTCGAAAAAATTTCCAATTGAAGAATTTGCCGAAAAAAGAGCCCTCGAATTATGAGGTGAGCTGTTTCTTAGGTATTGAGATTTCCGTACGCCTACAATTTCAAGAAACAAGCCTATCTACACAGTCTAGCCATAAGTTCTGTCAGTCGAGATCCTGTCATTTTTTTGGTTTATTATGCAGTGCCGCCCAAAATAAGTATGACAATCCCTTTATATTCTTAAGGTACATAAAGAAATCTACAAAATGGTGTCAACAGAATTCACAAGTTTTGCCTTTCAAATCCTTTAAATTAGGCATGAAATTTACTACACTGCATGACTTTTTCAAGATAGCACTTGCAGAGGAAAATTAGGTGTTTGATTTTTTCAAAAGCAATGTAGAAATGAGTTCCAATGATAGCAAGTAAGAAAATTTGACTTGTATTTAAGAGTTTTACAAAAAAAGATCTAAACTCACAAAAATATCACTCAAAGTGTCCGCCTTGGGCTTGGATCCAACGATTCAAACAATTCGACCACTCATCAATTGCTTTTCTCACAGTTTCAATAAGAATGTCCCGCGCTGCTGCTACGATTACTGCCCTCGAAGATTCCAAATTTGGATGGCGCCTCAAGTCAGCACCAAAATGATTATACAATGTACTAAACACACCATTAGAAAGCCACCTAAAAGATACCGATCTAGTTCCTTTGATAATCATCTTTTATCTCCAGAATTTCCCTCACGTATAAAGAGCTATCTTAGTAAAATCTGTTGCATAAGTTTCACGCTTAATATGAAAGATTCAGTGATGGGATATTTGAATGCAGTTTACACCATTTTGTAGGTTTTTTTTTTTTTTTTTTTCATGTACTTTCAGGATATGTAGGGGTTTTTGTACTTATCTGGAACGGTATTGCATAAAAACGCAACAAATTTATGGTTTCTTCACTGTCTTGTATGCTCTTCCTTTTCAAAATTCTCAATTTTCAGAGATCAGTAACAAATATTGGTTTTTATCTTGTCCTCCCTCCCTTAATTACTGTTATTTCTGTCTTTCAAGTCAAATGATCAGAATTGATAAGTTGTTTTACTTTTCCAAAAGCTGTAAAATGATTTACTTTCATCCCATTAGATGTCATTTCGAAACAACCCTCATCTTGAAACATTTTTATAGAATTCCGATTTTCAGGATGTTCTTGCTTGCCTGTAATCCGTTTAATAATAAAGTGAACTTTTATGTTTGATTGTACAGGTGTGTACGGGGATGTATTACGTGTAAAAATACTTTATAATAAAAAAGACAGTGCATTAATTCAAATGGCTGAGCCTGCCCAGGCACATTTAGGTAAGTGTGGATACTTTTTATATTCCCTTTCTCCCTTCATGAGCGGATGCAGGAAATGTCTTTCTCTCTCTCTCCTTCTGTTTAAACACGTAAGTTAGAAAAGGAAAGCAGAGGGGGCCATCACGTGATTTTAGCCCTTTTCTCTGTCTTTTTCTAACGTATGCGTTCTAATCGAAGAAGGAAGAGACAGACAAATTACTGTGTCCATCCATGTCTCCCTTGTCTTTAGCCTTTAACCCTTGTAAGCCTAAACTATTTGGCCAACATATATGGTACTTGGGGGGGGGGGGCTGAAAAGACCCCAAACGGTTTTTCAATTTTTACTATGGAGCCATAATTACTTTTTTTTAAAACTTTAAGCATTGTAAGTAATTGAGTACATTCTAGAATAAGTTGGATATCATTTTCCATTATGTATCAGAAGCGATTGTATATTCATGGCTAATTTTTGAAAAAATAACGATTCCTGAAAAATGTAACTGAGTGGAAAATGATTTTTTAGTTGGTTTTTTTTTCTTTCTGTTATTTGCCTTCAAAATATTTATAATTGACCCATTATGATCTTTAAGGTGATCCTGGCAAAACTTTTCCTGATTTCAATTTGATGGATAGCACCACTAGTCGCTTTTAGGAAAAGTTGTGTTTTAGTTGTGTCGCTTAGTGAGTGCGAGTGAGTGCAAGTGATAGTACTTATGTCTATCTTTCTCACTGGCGCTCACTGATACTAATGGGAATTTTTGTATTTCATAATGCCCGGCTCTATTTTTGAGTGTTTCAGCTTGAAACATTCAGGATATCTTCCTGAGGTATGTCTGCAAGTGCTGACATTCCTCAAATTTGTACTTTTAGCTTAAATTCATCAATTTTAGCCAAAAACTGTTGACTTTCTGAGGAGCGCGACTTGGTGTATGCGGTTTGAATTATTCAACCCTGGAATCATCTTCATGTAAAATCGTCTCTCTCATCACTGTCTTTTTCCAAAAAAAACCTAGAAATTTCCTCATTCAGTGTTGATCAGTGAATCTTAAGCAAAGGACCTGGCATTTTCAATTTTATCTAATCAATAATCATTCTGTCGTTTTATCAAAGAAATCTATTTATTCTGTTTTTTTTTTTCTCCCCTCTCACTCTTTCTCTTCATCAGCAATGACTCACATGGATAAGCTGCGACTTTTTGGCAAACAAATGCGTGTGATGCCGTCCAAACATCAAATAGTTCAAATGCCCAAAGAAGGTCAACCTGATGCTGGTCTCACCAAAGATTATACGAATTCACCTCTTCATCGGTTCAAGAAACCAGGCTCCAAAAATTATCAAAATATCTACCCGCCCTCTGCTACTCTTCATTTATCAAACATTCCGTAAGAAGTTTATATTATTCCATGCAAGAAATTGTTTACCCCTGTATTTTCCTCCGTGAGTCGAAGTAGAGGTGGTGACTTTACTATGCTTCATTATACTTCTGCTTTACTATTACTATGTGCACTGTGCTATTTTTCATTATAAGTGTCAAACATGGAGATAGTGTCATTTAATTTTGGGAAATATAAGTTAGTCGGTGATTAGAGGAGTTTATTTGTTATAGATTTTCGAAGTGTAGAACAATTTTAGCGTTTAAGGGTACTTACTTTTCAATGTGTCAAAGACATGACTTTCTCCAAAAACCTACCAGAGAACTTTGACTTCAATTCGCTCAAAATTATCCAACTGTCCCTTGATCCTCTCTGACACTTAAATTTTTTTATTTTTTATTTAGATACCAATCAAGCACTAAGATTCACCAAATATTTCATGACAACTAATGAATCAGAAAAGATCTAAAATTTTACTACTTATTATAGTGATTCCATACTGTTTATTTTTCAAGCAATTGAAATTAATTAATTAATGGCCAAAATATTCAAACGAGTTACTTTCTCAAGGGTTGTTGTTAAGGATATTTCAAAAATGGAATAATTAGTTTGGAGTCATCAAATCCTATACAGGGTGTCGGAGACCTACCGTACCAGGCCTTTTTCTTGGCTGCTATTCGACATAAAAAGCTGAAAATTGGTGTACCAATATATTTTGACGAGACAAATTATTTTGGGATTTCAAAGCCCCCGACTATTTTTTGGGGAGTTTTGGGGAGGTGGACCCTTTTTTGGTATTGGGGATCCCCGGCTGCTTTAAAAGCAAAAGAAGTTCAAAAATTGCGTCAAATTGGTACTCCTAATCCTTTAACACAAGATGAGCTTTCATTCGACTGCCGAAAATCATTTTTGGGCCCCTAATCCCCCCCATAAAGCCCCCAAGCATAAATAACCAATTGGTGCAAGAATTGTCGTAAAATCGCCAGAAAAATACCTCTCGAAGGGTAGTTTAGGTCAAAAAGCTCAAATTTGATGGTTTTAAAGCCCCCTGACTATTTTTAGGGGGCTTTGGGGGGTCGCCGCCTATTCGGTATTGGGGGACCCCCCTCTTTAGAAGCAAAAAAAGTTCACAAATTGAGTCAAAATGGTACTTCTAATCTTACATCACATAATAACTTTTGGTTCGTCAACTGAAAATCGTTTTTGGACCCCTAACCCCCCTCAAAATAGCCCCCAAACACATAAAACAATTGATGCAAAAATGGTCGTAAAATCTCCGGAAAAATTTCTTCCCGGCCCCGTTCTCACTCTAGGAGTGACCAGGGGCTCCTAGAATTGTCAAATCAGAGCTTTGTGACCCTCAATATACCTGTTCAGAAATTTTTCTGGAGATTTTACGACTATTTTTGCATTAATTGTGTTTTTTGTGTCTGGGGGCTATTTTAAGGGGGGTTAGGGGCCCAAAAAATTTGACAAAACTTCAAGGATATAGTTTTCCTTTACTGTATAGTACACTGGTAGGTGTACTTCTTCATATTTTTTCATCTCTCACATTGTCCTAATTTGTTTGTGCACTTTCAGGTCGAGTGTAACTGAAGAAGAAATGAAACAAGCATTCGAAGAAAATGGATTCCCTGTGAAAGGCTTTAAATTCTTTCCGTAAGTAAACAGTTCGTTATATAGATACATACACAATTTTTAACAATGGTTTGATTAATAAATTAAAGTTTATTTAATCAATCGTTGATGATCAAATTAACTTACGTAAGTAAGATTTAATAGTCTTGTTTTAGGTTGTAATCAATGGCAAAGATTTTTGATTTTGCCCTAGGAGCAGTGAGATGACGTGATGGAACAAAGTCATATAGAGGTTGATATCGAGAGTCTATTTTTTGGAAGAGGAAAATATGTGATGAAATAGGCAAAAACTACAGAACCCGTTGACACGCACATTTTTAATATACCCAAGAGATAAAAAATATCTGATTTCAAATTCTTTATTTGCTGATAATTTCAAACTTTTTTTTTAAAAAAAAATTGGATCCGTTCATCAGGAAGCGAGATACGTGATGTCTGGTGTAGTGATGTGATGTCCGTAATTGTGAACATTGTGTGTCAATGACATTGGATTGATGTGCATTACTATGGACAGTGTTTTAATGATGTCGGAAATAGTAATAAGTGAACTCAGAAACCCAGATGTTCGGCTGCTTTCAAGTAAAATTTTCCCAAGGCATAGTAAAAATTAATTTTTTTTCTTTTTTGCAAATTATGTTGTCATTATTGTCGTCAATACAGTAAAAATTTACTCTCAAGTCTCACCTGAAAACATTCAAGAAAAGTTTGCTGTATGTAATGGTTTTGGTTTCAGTTTTAAATTCTCCCAATCAATTCTCCTTTGTAAATTTTTTTACTGACCATTTTTTTTTTTTTCAAATTTCCCAGAAAAGACAGGCGAATGGCCCTAATTCAGTTGGGTTCTGTGGATGAGGCCGTCTCTGCTCTTGTTGTAAGTTCAACTGTTATTTTTTTGTTTGTTTTGTTTTCATGCTGTGTAGATGCCGTCGGCATAATAGCGATTAACAGTATTTATGGGTAGGTATACTAATTATATTTGTTTCTTTTCAAGAGAAGAACACACTATCGCTATTTGATCAATTGAGAATTTGAGTCACCTTTATCCTGCAGTGAATTGTTCATTAGCCCTACTTAATTTGAAATTTGTATAGCAAAGGCAAAAAGAGCTTTCATGAGGAAAAACAAATCTGACAGCAAATATAGATGTAGGAATAAGAAAAAAAGCTAGTAAAAACGCTGATATGGAGCGTTGCACTAAATGGATGCGAGACATGGACAGCAGGAAAGGCACTAAGACAGAGTATAGAAACATTTGAATTGTGGTGCAATTGAAGGATGCTTAAAATAAGATGGGTGGACAAAGTAAAGATTGAAACGGTACTAGAGAGAGTAGGCAAGGAAAGAAGCATACAGAAACTTTTAAGGAAAAGAAGAACTAGAATTATAGGACACATCCTAAGACACTCAGGAATAGAGTTAACTTAGCAATAGAGGGGCGTGTAGAAGGCGAAAACTGCAAAGGGCCCTAGAGATTAGAGTTTTTGTAGGACATATAGCTCAGGATGTAGGCTGTGAAAGATGCATACAAACGAAACAACTAGCTCAGGATAAGAAGGAATGGAGAATTGTAACAAACTAGTCAATAGACTGATAACAAATAAAAAAAAAAAAAAACATCTTAATGAAAATATGTGCTTCGCTCTTTAAAATAACTGTTCTTGCGTTGTTACCATGCGGATTAGGGTTTGGATTCAAATTCAAAAAAATTGGATTCGCACACTCCTGCAAACTAGCAAATGATAGGCCTGCTGGTTTTTATAGATCCTGAGGTAATCTACAATATTCATTTTCTAATTAATTTTTTTGTTCTTTCCTGTTTTCAGAAAATGCACAACTTCCAACTAAGTGAGCAAAGTCATTTGAGAGTTTCTTTCTCCAAATCAAACATTCAACCTGATGGATCCCAGTTTAACAACATCAACTAACATCAATATCCTGAATGTACTGACCCTAACTATTGCTGCCAATAAGACAATTCATATCACTCTTTGACAACCACAATATTTATCTTCAAAGTTTCATTCGGTTCCTCTTTTTGTCCCCGTCACTTCAAAGTCATGGCAATTTCAAGTCGTCAAGCGAGTAGGTACACGGGGAGATTTTTATTTTTTCTCCAGCAAGAATTACATATTTATCGTTGTAGTTAGTTTTTGTGTAAAATAGATTTTTTTTTAGTAAATTTTAATAAAAAAAAAGAGAAAAAAAAAGTGAAAAAATGGAGGAAAAGTTTGCATCTCAAGAGTTTCAAACTACAGTCAATTATCAATCTACTTTCGTGGATTTTTTTATTTTTACTCTGTTATTTTCTTTCCAGTCCATTTTCAAATAATCAGACCATCTCCATTGCATACTTCTGTTACACTCTTCAACTGTTCGGATTGTGTTCTGTTCAAAAATGATTTTTTTAATAGTTTCAAGAGCTTAACTGCATAAAAATTTGTAAACACACTTTCTGAATTGATGCTCTCAATTGAACTTTGTATTTTCAAGAAAGAAAGAAAGAAAAAAACTAACCAAAGCGGTAGCGAAGAGGGAAAAAACCAGAATGATCTTTCAGTTCTAAAACAATTCACTAAGACGATCATAGGGTTTTGTGTAGTTTTAAGCATTTTTATCTCGAATCAGCAGTTTGACCGTTTTATCACCAGATTTTTTGGTTTTGCTTTTTTTTACAGCCGACATGGCTTTATTTCATTGTTTCTGTAGAGAAACAAGATGCCACTTCTCTATTTTTTGTCGCTATCTCAGACAATGAAAATTTTAGAGTTGATTTCGTAAATCTTCCAGTGTTCATAATCATAAATGACCAGTTCTCCATTGTTACATGTGAGACAGGTTTGAAACGTGTGCATAATCCATGACATTTACATTCCTGCAAAATCAAAGGCGTAGATTGTAGTCGTACTTATATCATTTTTTGAATAAATTTAAATTTAAGGATGATCACTGCTGAGCTTTTTACAGTAAAGCTCATATAAGTAGTTTTTGATCAACGGCAGCTGAGCACATTTGTTCATCTCTTTGTAACGAATCTCAGGCGGTTACTTATGGACTGAGAATCACGCTCTTAAACTTTGCCAAAAGGAAACCTAAAATGTTCAAGTGTAAGGGGAGAAGATAAAGTTTTTGCCGCTTAGCTTCTAAAAACAGGAAGGAATTTTTTGTCCTTGTAAAAAGATTAAACCTAAAATAAAAATCTTAGATTTTTCAAGGGGGTGCTTTGTGTAACAACTTCAGAATAAATCTCAGCCTTCTAAGACTTTTACTAAATTGGTTCGTTACAAAAGGAAAGCCTATTTCTTTTTTCTTATTTATTACGTACAAAGTAATTATGGACTTTGCCAAACCCCCCGAAAACCTGTCAAAACAAAAATGTTTTAAATAAGACTCTAATTTTTAGCATTATTATTTTTTGTAAGATGAAACGCTCAATTGTAATCTTTATTTTTTAAATTAAGGTCTCGGTTTCTCTGTAAAATTAATCTGTGCCAAATAGTGAAAAAGAGAACAAAAAGCATCGTATACAGTTCCTTGAAATTTAATGGAAGGAATAAACATTACCTGCAGGAGGTATTTTATTCATTTATAATTATGTGTAAAAGAGAACTAATTTTGCCTAAGAAGCAAAAGATCTGATTTCTCTTACTTTTTCTCTTTCTCCCTTTTTTTCCCTCTTCCATTTTTTAAGTTTTATTACTTTTATGCCCTCTCTTTTTTATGAAAATGGTTAAAAGCACAGGTAAATTTTTCTGGTAATTTATGGTATGAAAAGTTTAAAATCTCCATAGTTTTAATCCATCAAGTTTATTCAAAGATCTGATGATTTGGAATGGGAAATTTCTCTCTCTTTTTTCCTGTCCTAACTTTTTTGTTTGTTTGTAATATTGCTTTCCCCACCTCCTTAAATATCGATGACATTTACATTTGGAGATTTTACTCTGTCAATTGTGTACTTATAGCTGACATGCAGACATATGACCCCTCTTAAGCTGTCTCACTTTCATCATAATCTGTAACAAAAATGTATCAACACTTGTCTATAAAAGTCTGAATTTTCCTTGTTTTGAGTTTATTTTCCTCTGAAATTGTAACTGGATTATTTTTTCTAGCAGGTCCATTTTGACCTCAAATCTCTTTACTAAGCTCACGGTTTTCCAAAAATATAGAATTTTTTAAAATCAAGCGTAAATCTTGTAATTGTAAAGTAAAATTGTGATAATATTTTTAAATTTGGAAGGAAGATAAATAAAAAATTTGAAATCAGCAACCACTTCTCTTCTATTGACATTGTTCTTCGTCAATGTATTTTCCTCATTACTTGATGTTTGCTTTTTGTCAGGGAAAGGAGCGTTATATGTCTGCAAAATGGAATCAATGCAAGGGATTGAGATCTGAAAATTTTACTTTATCAACCCCCCTCCCCCCTTTCTTTAAAATTTGTCAATTTAATTCTGAAAAACACCTTCAAATTCCAAAATCAGATATTGCCAATTGGCCACGGAATTGTAGGGTGAGATTTCATATTTCCAGAAATGAAGGTGTTTCAAAAAGCATTGGCAAAATGATGGAGGGAATCCAAAATGACAAATTTTCAGGTCTCCAGCAACGTATCTTGTATATTTACCTCGTCATCTTTTTCTCTCAAAATTTTCCTCGTTTTTTCTTTTTTTTTTCGAAATTGAGTGCAATATGTGAATAGTTTAATTAGAATGTTAATTTTACCTCCTTTAGATAATTATGTTACAAATTTGAAAGAGAGATGTGTTGATTTGTTTACTCTCTCCACTTTATTTTAATCTTTATTTTAATTAAATGTTGTAATGTTGATGAGCATTATTAGTAATGCCTGTAATGAGGTTTGTGCGGTATTACTTTCAGTATTTGTTGGTTTTCGTGATAACGGCCTCTAAAAGAGTAAAACTGTTGAAATTTTCGAGAATAACTAAATGCCAGAAATCAATCAAATTACTCACAGAGTTGTTGATATATAGCATTTCTGTACCATTACACCCTCAGGTCAAAAAAAAAAAAAAAAACCGAAGTAGCTGCTTGTTTTTATGATATTTTACTTAACTTGAAAAGTAACTGATAAGGATTATGATGAAGGAATGCTATGTAGCAATGTTTTGATTATGGTCTCATAGTATTCAAGGTGATTCCAGGTGAAACTTTTCCAGATTTCAATCCGATGGATAGCACCACTAGTCGCTTTTGTGAAAATTTGTGTTTTTGCCATTTTAAATTGTAAACAAAAGAAGATGCAAAATCTAAAAACATCAGCACCTGCACAGTTTTTTTTGGATTTTTTAAGCCCAAAACGAGTTAAATTGGTTGAGAATCATAGCCGTAAATTATGAAATTAATTTTGCCGTAAGCTTAGTGAGTGCGAGTGATACTTTGTCCATCTGCCTCACGCGCACTCATTGAGGCTTACGGGAATTTTTGTATTTCATAATTTCTGGCTTTATTTTTGGATGTTTGAGCTTGAAACTTTCAGGGTATATTCCTGAAGTATGCTAGCAGGTGCTGACGTTCCTTTTTGTACTATTTGCTTAAATTTATAAATTTTAACCATAAACTGTGGACTTTTTGATCAACTCTAGTGGCGCCATCCATCAGATTGAAATCTGGAAAAGTTTCGCCTGGAATCACCTCAAAGGGCTTTATGTTTTTACTATCCATGACAGTTTTACCAGTTTCACTCTCTTAGAGGCTGTAATCATGAATACAGCCAAATACCAGAAAAATATAGAAATCAAAACTGCACAACCCTTAACTGTAATCTTTTACAATTAATTAAAAAAAAAAAAAAAAAGAGAGACCAAAGCAATTCAGCTTAGGGGCGGCGTTCATTCATTATAAAATGTAAATTTTCCGATTTTTTTAACCCCCCCTTTGTAACACAGTTCCAGGCCCCCTCTTCTGCCCAGATCATGTAGTACTAGACAACCCCCCCCCTCAAATATCAAATAATTGTGTTGAGCAGGGCAAAAATAAAATGTTTAAATTTTGCAGAATCTTATTTTCTCTTGCAAAAAAATATAGTTTTTGAATGCTGTTAATGTAGTTATTCAATGTTAAAATTTAACCCTTTCCTGCCCAATGTAATTCTTTTGTAAAACAGTGCACCCCCCTCCCTACCCCAGTATTGCATTTTGTAATTTATGAACTCTCCCCTAAGGAAATTATATGCAAGAATAAATGTGATTATAAGTGCAATCTTGGTTAACAAACCGTATTTATTTATTTATTTATTTATTTGTTTGATCTTTTAATTTCATCATTATTATATCATCCAGGTTATTGAAAATTTACTGTCTTGAAGAAAATCAAATGCTATGAGCTAAAATCAAAGCCAAAAGCATGCTTTTGTAATCGTCCTGAGAACTGTGAAATTCAGAGATTTGGAAGTCTGATAAAAGGAAGGAATCGTAACTTTAATTTGATGGATTGAACAAATTCATTGGTTTCAAATTTTCTCTCAAGCTTCAATTATTTTTGCTTAGACCAAATTTTGGGTTGTTTTTTTTTAAAAAACAAAGGGGCAAACTAGATTATGCCACCCTTTTTGAGTAAATTTGGCCAAAGGTTTTTTGTTAAACTGCAAAAGTGATAAACTTTTTACCTTCCTTCTCTTCTCTCAAACATGCCAATTTTGCTCATTAATGAAAAATGGCGCCTGGGCTAAGTTCCTCCTCTTTGTCCCATTTACTTAGGTGGCCCTTTGGCCCTGACTCTTGTATAGGGTCTTCAAACTTCAGAATTGAAAGCAAAAAATAACAATTGGTAAACCCTCGGCACCTCAAATAGTCAGGTTTTCACAGAGTATTCTAACTAATAAATTTCCATTTCTATTAATTTTTTTTTCTTTATGTTTTTTTTAAATTCCATCAAAATATTACCGAGCAAACTCTTTCAGTTTGTAGTTAAAAACATTGCATGTTAATGGTTCAGTCAATTTCTTATTACGTAGTAACAAATTGCAATTTTCCAGTTTCCTGTAACTACAGCTTATATTTCTTTCCCTTTGAAACTGAACCACCCTATCCTCCTTCCCCTCCCCCTCTCTATTTAAGCCCTTTTTGGCCCTATGAAAGTGAGAGAAATGGGTTATCAGTTTTCTGATGCTTAGATGTCTTGTTTTGCAATGCAGTTTTCTCCTTGTCTTTTGTAAAATCATTAAAATCCTTTGATTTGTTTCATCCGCCCAAAATTTACAGTCTTTGTGGCTTGATTGCCAGAAATGAGACCTGGTTCCGCATTCTAGCTATCATGCACTTGAGAAGAATGCAATTTTTTATTTCCAATTCATATAAAACGTGTAATTTCCGTAATCTAGACTTTAGGACTTTGAAAATTTTTGGTTAATATTGAGACTCGTCGAAACCATTTAAATGTTACGTATACATATCGGTAACCTATTTATTCAATTTTCCTTTTATTTTTTTTTTCTTATTAAGTTTAAAAGATAAATGTTAAAAATTATATTAAATTGTTAAATCATAGAACAGTATTTTATGTACATAGTATTTTTTTTTTTATTATTATTTTTAGGTAAGTATTCTACTCAAGGTATCCCCCCCTCCCGTATGAAATTGTTTTAATGTTGATGTTCTTACTTATTGTTCATTATTTTTAGGATAAAACTGTGCATGTGCATTTTTTATGACTCATCATTATCAAATATTTGATCATGTAAGTAGTGTTAGGTGTGAAAGTAAAAGTTTCCAATATTTTTATTATCTTCATTATCTTATCTGTATGATTATCTTTCTTTGAGGGTGAAGATAAAAAGTGCATTTCCCTTTCTGATGTTAAATTCTGTTCTGTTCTTTCTTGGTCAGATTGGCTTTTATTTTTGAGTATATGTACTCGTTGAATTCAAGGAATTTATCGCTTATCTGCAATGTTATGAGTGTGGAATCAGAATAGTTCTGACAACAAGTTAGGTACTATCACCATAGAATAAGAAGGGGAATTGAAGCAAAACTCCCATAAGAGACAATGGGTCGCTCGGATAAGCTTAGCTGGTTATAGTACCAATTACAGTCAAATACCCTAACTTGGGACTGACTTAAAATTAACTCTACAGCAGATGAAATTGCATGAAATCGCATGAAATTGAGCAACCTTGCCTCCTAGTAATCAATCTGGAGGTGTTGCCGCTCAGTTTCATGCAATTTCATGTGCCGTATTGTTGATTTTATTTTAAGTCTGTCTTAAGTTAAAGGCTTGTTCCAAGTTAGGATATTTGACTGTAGTATGTGGAGGACCGTTTTGAAATGCGCAAAGTCGTTTGCTTCGCCATTTTGCAATCAAGGGAATGACTCAAACCAATCACATGCTGGAGATTCACTATACTAGCCAGCCGGTCGGCCATGACAGCACGACCCAAATCGGGTCTAAGTTTTGCTTCTGTTCCCTTTCTTATTCTGTGCTATCACCTCAGATATTATCTTTTATTCAAGACTTGTCTATCAAACATAAAATGAAAATCCATGCATTTTTGAGAAAGTTGCTCTTGAACTTTTGAATCGATAATGAGTCAATACTCATACTAAGGTGTCCTGTGAGGTAGGTAAATGAGACCTTACCTAAATTTAATAATTTTCCAAATTTTGCCTCTTTAATAGTCTATTTTCAACATTATCAGAATTTCATCTCTCTTCCCGTCCTGGTGTGAACAGCGAAAGGTACACACCATTGATCTAAGAATCAACTTTATTTACATAAATAAAAAAACAATAAGAGGATGGAATTTTTGGAAGTTCAATTAAAATGCAGTGCATAATTGGGTGACATTGATTCACCTTAACTTTGCCTTCAAAAAAACTTATACATTTAGAGAATAATGCCTCACAAGTTAGACCAAGAGTTAACAGGAACTGTTTTCACTCTCTTTCATCCTGCTATTGATTCTGTTTCTTTTCTTTTTGTGGTCTGATTCCATTAAAGTAGCTCTAAGCTCTTTAAATATTTGTTAAATGCTCAGTGGAAAGGAGAGTTACCGTCAAAGCAGTTTGATTGTAGTCAAGTCTTTACAAGAAACAGAATCAAATGCTGGTGATGTACCTATATCAGTATTTTAAGCCAGTTGCTGATTCTTAGCAATGTATCAATTCCAGTCTGATTTAAAGAATTGCTCTGAGCTTTCAAATTTACTTATTGCAAGCCCAAATTGTGCCAAGTCCAGTTTTATTATTTTAAAACAAAGTTTTCTCTGTAAATTTCTGGAGACATATCAGCAAACAATGAAAACCTGCCAACCTCCTAAAGCCTTTTTCAACTGATTTGGTACTTTTCATAAATTATGAAAATCGCCAAATGGCAACGCTGCAATGCTCGGCTCGAAAGACGGGTCGACCGTAGCTGGGCGCCTTGGGCTCCGATCGCGCTGAATCAGTACCTCCTTTTGTCATTGGATTAAAGGATCCTCCTTTGTTTTTCACCTGTTCCTCTGAAGTGTCTCTTAAAATTGATTTTTTTTTTTTAATGGGAGGAAAGCAATTTTTTTTAAACAGATTTGTTCTCAGTGTGAAATTCTGGTAAGATGAAAACCCAAAAACATGCGAAAAGTTTGATTTTAAACCTGTAAACGGAAAAGAATGTGAAACTGATTTATCACTTTCTTATCCATATGAGGGTTGAAATCAAATTGCATGTTTGTGAAAATCTGTATGAAAAAAATTGCTTCCCTCGAAAAAATAAAAAATAAAAATAAATTTTACAAGGCACTTAAAAGAATCAGGTGGAAAACAAAGGAGGATTCCTAATTGACAATAGGAGGTACAAACTCAGTGCAATCAGAGCCGAAGGTGTCAAGTCCACGGTTGGAAAGTCTCTCGAGCCGAGCACTGCAGCGTGGCCGTTTAGCAATTTTCATGATCTATGAAAAGCGCCTAATCAGTTGAAACAGACTATAGTGAGAGAACTTACCATCTGGCATCTGTACTTGTATCTTGTCTGTAACAGAATGAGGCCAGTCAAATAGATGCAACTTTCCTTTAGAGAGTACAGACAGGGCAAAATCAAGATGTAGAACTTACTTTACTACCATTATTCAAAGTTTGTGAAGGTTTACATAGCATTCTCCAGGAATATTGTTATCCTTGTTCTTGTCTTTTTTTTTTTTTTATTATTATTATTATTATTTTTCACATTTTGAAGTGCGTTATCTATTCTGCAAATAAAGGTAAATGCTGTTACAATCGTGGAATTACCCATATTTTTTATTCCAAAATTTGATTTTTTTTGTCCCTGCTACATTTTGTAGGTTGCTCTGCTTGTATGATAGTATTTAGCTTATCCTATTTGTTTAACTAATAAAGTAATCTAGTGAAGATTGATAAAGAAAATTCTAAGAGTTAGCCGTTTTGTTGTCTTAAATTAAATTTTAGTCAAAGTAACTTAAGATTTTATTACTGAGTATTTTTTGACTTAATTTTACTCTCAATAAGTTTGAATATAATGTGATCATTCATTTAAGTCCATCATTATACCTATGTATCTTTTGTATAATTATTGATTAGCCTGTGAAGTTGTGTCGAATTAAGTGGTCAAAAATTAGCAGCAATTTCAAATAATTTTGATCTTAATCACTATGCACTATAACTTAAATTAAATTTTGAAGCTCCTTTTCCACCCTTTAAGAAATAAACCCTCCAAACCAAAAGTTAGTGAACGAGTGTCTAAAAGCTTTGCTGACTTGATGAAAGTTTTAAAATGAAATCAGAATAGAGGCTGGATTTTCAAATATATTGTCTTGGTTCCGTTTGCATCTTGGTCACAATCAGTTCTCTCAATTTCACTGTCCATAATCAAGCGTGCAGTCCAATGGCGTTGAATGCTGTATGGTTATGTTGGCCTTTTTCCATTTAAACCCAAAGAAACGATTGATTCATTGGAGGTTTTTTTTTTATTATTATTATCATACCTTACATGATAAAAAGTACATTAATTTGTTATGGCACAAGTCAATAATGAGTGAACACAACAAGTCACAAATGGGTATAAACAACATGGGTACTTATGTACCTACACACCTCAAGCAATTTACTACTTACATACTAGAGCCTTGAGTCTATCCTCTAAGAATTCTACCCCTGAATAGTAGGCTTTGCTCATAAGAAAATCCCGGAGTGTAGCATAAAATGGACCTGAATATTCCAAATCTTTGATGCTTTTTGAAAGTTTATTAAATACCTTCCCCCCTAAATCTGCAATATGAGAAGTGCAATAGAACATGTTTTTGGTGAACACCTTTGATTTTGATCTTTTTTTTTTGGTTTAAATAGATAAATCTCAACAGTGCCAATTTGTGAGCTATGTTACTGGTATGCTCAACCATCCCAAATATTTGATCCCCAACTTCTTGATCTCACCTCAATTATAACGCAAACCCCTCCTGCACAAGTTCCCAAAACCTGCAATATTCTGGTAAATTTACTGATAGTTGACCAAGCTGAATGAACTCTTTATAAGTGGACGTGGTTTTTCCTGTGGAGCAGTTGTTGAGGTGATTTTTTCTCAGATTCAGTGGAACCATAAATTTGTCAATTATTTCCAATGGTCATTGCACCACTTTGCTTTCAAACCCCTTTCTTATTCTTTTTTTTCCAACCCAAAGTTATTTGAGTGGGGCTGATTATGCTTGTTTGGACGAAACGAGACGAGATAGCGGGAATCGATGAATCCTGTTGGTTTAAACGGCATCACATGACAGACTTGAAGTCATTCGAGTCATTCATTTCAAATTAATGACTTCGATTACTCAATGAACGACTCTAATTCTGTCATAAGACGTCGTTTAAACCTATGGGATTCATTGATTTCTGCTGTCTCGTCTCGTCCAAATAAGCAGAATCAGCCCACAGATGGTGGAAACAAAATTACGTTTTCGGCCAAAAGAAGGATTGAAAAGTCTGATTGATTTCTAGTTCATTGTTAAATTTGGAGAAAATTTATGTAAGTAGGTAGAGCTTGTTTCAAAGTGGGGGTGGATCTCAACCAGTAATCTTTGGCAAATTTTGTATTTTCCTACCTTCAAATCAAAACAAAACTTGCCTGAGACTTTGAAATTGTGATTATAAAGTGCTAGGTATCTAATAAAAAACAAAAGTTTACAAATTTATTTTCATTTGATTTTATCATATAATGTATGAGAGATAATGTTCGAAAAAGTATCAGTTGAGCTCTGCCTCTTCTTCTGACTTTGAAATTGTGATTTTAAAGCGATAGGTATCTAGTAAAAAACAAAAGTTTACAAATTTATTTTCATTTGATTTTAACATGTAATGTATGAGAGATAATGTTCAAAAAATTATCAGTTGAGCTCTTCCTCTTCTTCTGAAACAAGCTCCCTATCCAAAAGTTCTTGAAACTCCCCATTTCCAATCCCCCCCTCCCATTCCTCAAGGTTTGTACCTTAAGGCCTTTTCTGTCCGATGACCTTCATTCGGGTGTATTCTGTGCCCAAGAAAAAACTAACGCTACCAACCTGTTTTTTTTTGCCAGCCTCCTATAAACCTCTGGAATCTTCTTTAACTCCACATTAATCATGAGAAATTTATCATTGTTATTTCATGCTTTGAAGTAATATGAAAAGAATATGCACACATTTATAATGGCTTAAAGTAAACTTATCTGTTTCTTATTTTATACGATAGGTTAGAGTAATTTTTAATTGTATATATAAGTAAGGAATCAAGTTCAACAAATTTGAACGCATTTTGAATCGAAGACAATCAAGAATCTTTCTTAAAAATAATTGCCACGTGAGTGTGCGCGGTTATTTTTATTTTCTTTCTCTTATTTCCCTCTTCTATCTCTGTTCAGTTTTCATCGACAAAGATATCAATTATTTTTTTACTAATTTTCTTATTGCTGTATGTGTCGAACCTATTTTCTTATCTGATCTTTTAGTCTGAGCTCTACCTGTAACATTATTGACAATCAGTAATAATCATTTGTTGACAATCAGTTTGTCAATTTTGACAATCAGTTATAAATCTGGTATTTTCTTGAACTATCATAAATCATCTCCAATGAAATTAGTGTGTAACAAATTCTCATGTATTTTCAGTTCCTTTCAAACAGGTCTCCTGTTTTTTGGAAACTCAGCGTTGAATTTTGCGATATTTATAGCTATTATCATTTGATGCCTGAAATTTCACCATCAGTTGATTGCACAGTTTAAATGTAAGAAAAATGGAGTTTGTTGTTAAGTATTTATCATTTATTAATCATTAGTGATGCCAGCTAATCTTGTGATGACTTTTGTCGATCAAAGCAATTTTGAAATTAATGCTCAAAAAGACAATCTCTTCATTTTTCCATAGTTGCCCTTAAACGAAATGCTTAGCGTTTGTGTTCAAATTTTTACTATCATTATGAACATCCAAAATTACAGAATCTCGGTAAAATTCCTGTCTTATTCAATCGTGTATTTTGAATAATTTTTTAATTGGCAAGCCCACTTTGTTTGTTTGTTCCACGATAGGATTCAAGTGAAGCAGTTTTTCTGTTTGAATCAATAATATTTGGATTCTCATTTTAAAATAACATCTGATGAAGATCTCTTGATAAATATCATAAATTAGAGCTGAAAACATTGCTTCAGCAAACATTGGTAAATTAGTATTTCATAGGTTATTGCCAAGAAAATTGTTGTCTCTTTACTGTTGGCTCCATTTTACAATTTTTTTTTTTTTTTTTATCAAATTCTATTTGCGTGCTAATGTCTTTATCAAGTGTCAAGTTGTTCAATTGTTTCAAACTCTCGCTGAGATAACTGGAATAAATGAGTAATTCTTTCAAGAATCATAAAACCACAGTCCAAATTTTTGAGAAAATAGCCAGAGCTTGACTTTATACTTCAGGCAATATAGTGGAGGATCCAAATAAAAACCAACAAGTTAAGTTTGTTAAATATTTAAGCAGATTAAATTGTAATTATGATCTGGCAACCATGACAACAATAAAACTTTTCAATACATCTACAAACATATGATTGATACTTTAACAGCCCCCCTCAATCATATTCCCAAAATGGCATCTCTGAACTTTTTGAATTTTGGAAAAGGTAAGCCCTTGGTTAAAATGTCTGCGAGCTGGTGTTCGCTGCTGATGTACTCAATTTGTAAGATTTGATTTTGAGTGAGTTCTCGAACGAAGTGGAATCGCACATCTACATGTTTCATCCGCCTGTGGTCTTGAGGGTCCTTCGCTATATAGATGCACGATTGGTTGTCCTCATTTAGTTTAAAGGTGTTCACCTCGATGTTTAAGTCAGTCAGTAAGTTTTTCATCCAAAGTCCCTCGCAGGCACCATAACTGAGGGCAATGTATTCGGCTTCCGTGGATGATAAGCTTATTGTTGGCTGTTTTTTGGTGGTCCAACTCACGCAGTTGTCTAGAATTTTAAATAAATATCCTGATGTCGAGTGCCTATCATTCGCATCACTAGCCCAATCGGCATCAACAAATCCAACCAGAGCATCGCCGTTTAAGTTTCTTCGGAAAGTCAGTTCAAAATCCGAAGTTGATTTCAGGTACTGTAAAACTCGCTTCAGATACTTCCAATGATGATCAGTTGCACAACTTGCAAAGCGGCTAAGATAATTCAGGCTGAAACTGATATCTGGTCGAGTCCCGAGCATGATGTACATGAGTGATCCTAGTAGCTCCCTGTATGGTTTAGTGGTCAGTTTTTCTTCTTTTCCTCTTTCGAGATTCAATTTCGGCTCGATTGGAGTGGAAACAGAATTGCAATTTTCCATGTCAAATTTTTTGAGAATAGTTAGAATGTATTTTCTTTGATTGAAGGTTAAGATGTTTTCAGATTCATTTCGTTTTATTTGTATACCCAAGAAGTTCGAAAGCGGGCCTAAGTCAGTCATTTGAAACGTTTCACTGAGACAATTTTTAAATTTTTGCACTTCATCCTTGCTATCCCCGATAATCAATATGTCATCGACGTATAGAAGTAAATATAACTTAGAATTTCCAGAGCATCGTGAGTACAGGCAGTAGTCATTTTTTGATTGCTGAAATTTTTGCTTTTGCATAAACTGATGGAATCGTCGGTTCCATGCTCGAGGAGCCTGCTTCAGACCATACAAGCTCCTTTTTAATTTGCACACAAGCTGCGGTTTTGATGGATCTTCACAGCCTTCAGGTTGTTTCATGTACAGTTCTTCGTCTAAGAATCCATTTAAAAAGGCTGTCTTGACGTCCATTGACTCGACAATTAAGTTTGAATGATTTGCAATGGACAGAAGGGTTCTAACAGTCGAAAGTTTCACAACTGGAGCAAAAATGTCTGTATAATCTTCATTCTTGATTTGACTATATCCTTTCGCGACGAGGCGAGCTTTAAATTTTGAGGGATTACCAGATTCATCCGTTTTAATTCGAAAAACCCATTTGTTACCAATTACATTTTTATCCTTTGGAGGCTTTACAAGTTCCCAAGTCTCGTTTGTTTTCAAGGATTCAAGTTCACTCTCAATGGCTTGAGTCCACTCGTCCTTTTGAGGTGACCTCATTGCCTCTTGAAAAGTTGAAGGGGTATCAAGGGTTGAATCACCAAGCAATGCTAGCGCGCCAAACTCATAATCGTTGTGCCAGGCTGGCTTTTGCTTGATCCGGTCTGACCGTTTTGGCAACACTTTTTCATTTCCTTCTTCTTCTTGTTCTGCACTTTCATCATTTACTTCTTTTGGTTTTTCTACATCTTCACTGGTTTTCTTTAAAAGATCGGTTTCAACATTCTGTTCACCACGATCGGGTTCAATTTCAACTGTGGATGGTAGAAATTCGTCTTTCACTGATTCCTCATTGAATATCACATCTCGGGCAAGAATAAGTTTTTTCTTTTCAAGATCCCACAAACGATAGCCGTTAGTGGAGTAGCCCATCATGATGCACTTTCGAGTTTTTGAATCGAGCTTTGATCGTAACTGATCCGGGATATGAGCATATGCAATGCTTCCGAATACTCTTAATTTTGAAATGTCAGGTTTTTTACCATACCAAAGTTCCGCAGGTGTCAAATTTGAGTTAACGATGCTATTTGTAGGGCTTCTATTTATTAAATAAACGCAGGTTAAAACAGCCTCTCCCCAAAAAATTTTCTTCACTTTGGAGGTCAACATCAAACAACGAGCTTTTTCCAGAATAGTTCGGTTCATCCGTTCTGCCTTGCCATTTAATTCAGGTGTATAAGGAACGGTGTACTGAACGTTGATTCCCTTAATTTTGACGAAATTCTGAAAGTCATTACTTTTATATTCACCAGCGTTATCACACCTGATATTGATGATTTTCAAGTTGTGCAGTGTTGTTACTTTTGATTCGTAGTCTTGAAAACAGTTAAAAAATTCATCTTTTTGAGCGAGGAGGTAGATGATTGTGAAGTGAGTGTAATCATCAATAAAGGTGAGGAGATACCTTTTATTATTGTAAGTTTTTGGGCTGATGGGTCCGCAGATATCAGAATGCACTATTTCCAAAGATTTTGAAGTGGTACCTTTCATATTTGATTTGAAAGGTAACTTTGTTTGTTTTCCTGCAATGCAACCTTCACAGTTATTTTGAAAATCTTCACTGATGTCTGCCGCAGTCAAAGGAAGTCCAGATACCATATTTTTTTGGACCATTTTTGTTAAACTAGTTTTATTGATATGTCCTAGCCTTTTGTGCCACAGAGTTGTGAGATCTTCCTCTGCGACGCAAGACTCAACTTTTTCTGCGGGAATGATCAAGTTAAATTCGTAGAGTCTGTTCAATTTGGAAGCTGCGAAGACCAATTTGTTACCTTTAAAAATTTTGGCTTTACCATTGAAAAAAATAATTTTGTACCCTTTTTCTTCTATTTTTCGAACAGAGAATAAGTTTTGTCTCAGTTCAGGTACATAAAGGATTTTTTGAAAGATGACGCGTTGACCAGTGCTTGTAAATGCGGCAACATCGCCAGAGAATCTAGCGATTAAAGTCTGTCCCTTTTCAGCGATAGCAATTTTGACGGGTTTCTCCAATTTATTGAATGTTTTGAAAATACTCCTATCATTTGTCATGTGTTCAGTGGCACCAGAGTCGAGAAACCACGTGACTGTTGAAGTCGGCTCGTCACTACTAGATAGAAAGACAAACTCGTCTTCCTCTTCATTTTCCTCCTCAACTTCACTAGTGTCACTTTCTCCATCGCAAATATTTACTTTTTCAACTCTCGAATTTTCAAATTTCGAATTTTTCTTGAAATTTTTCTTTCTTTTTTCACAGTCTCTCCAGTAGTGGCCCTTACGACCACAGTAATTACAAGTGACACTTACTTTGTACTTGGTACCTGAAAAAGCTGTATCATTTAAGTCACTGGTCTGACAGTTTTTCAGTTCGTGATCTAATAGCTTACTTTTTACGAAATTGACAGTTAGTTTGCTGTCATCCAGCGTGTCTAAGGCAGTGCTGATGACATCATAACTAGGTGGCAGCGTTAGTAATAAGTGGCAAACAATGTCATTTTCAGACATATGAGCACCAGCCTCTCTGAGGTTCCTTATTAGTTTATCGAACTGGAGAAAGTGATTTTCTAATTTGTCATTTTCGTCAAGTTTGAAACTTAGCAGCTGTTTTCGACAATAAAGTTGAGTTTTTATGCCTTTCCGTTCAAAAACGTCTTCTAAGGTTTTAAAAATTTCAAAGGATGTTGCTTTATCTTTTATGTATTCCAAGCACTCATCACCAATACACTGTATAAGGGTGGACTTACATTTTTTTTCTTCTCTTTTAATTACGGGACGAACCAAATTTTCTGTACTGTTGACGGTGGCCAATAGTTCTTCCAACGGCTTCTCAATGCAACGTAAAAGATCTTTTTCATCCAGCAACACTTTAACGCGAAACTTCCAATCACTATAATTTTCTCCCTTAAAGATGGGAAATCTTCCTCTTTCACTTTCCATACCTTCTGATTATCAGAATTGAGTTGAGGTTAAATTTTCACCGCACTAAACAAACCTCGTATCACGAATTGTTTTGGACGTATCATACATCCATATCCCGTATCAATTCAATCGTATCAAGTATCATACTTGTTTCACACTCTTAAAAAAAACATTTTCGATTAGAAAATGCTTAAACATTTAAATTTTTATCCGAAAAATCGTGGCAGTGGCCCATAACCTGTTAAATATTTAAGCAGATTAAATTGTAATTATGATCTGGCAACCATGACAACAATAAAACTTTTCAATACATCTACAAACATATGATTGATACTTTAACAAAGTTGAAACGAATAAGGGATTTACACATTTTAATAAATACTTTGAATAAAATGAATCATAAGTTTTGGTGTTTAACGAATAGGGAGGATGTAAGACGGATCACTCCTTGCATACCAACTCATAAACCATCAATGATAGAAGTTACAGTCAAATACCCTAACTTCGGACAAATGTAAAATCAGCAATTCGGCACATGAAATCGTATTTAATTGAGCGGCATCACCTTCGGATTGATTATTAGGAGGTGAGGTTGCTCAAGTTCCTGCAATGTCATGCATTTTCATGCAAAATTATGTGCCTCAGTGTTAATTTTAAGGTTTTCCCAAGTTAGGGGCTTCCCAAGTTCGGGTATTTGACAGTAAACCTCAAAAAGTCTTTAGTGACTGTACAAGCTTTTGTTTTTGGCAATTTTGAGTTTTTTGAGAACACACCATACCGTTATTTTTCATCTTACTCTGTAAGTGAGTCTGATGCGAAGTTTTGCTACAGCAAAGATCATTGATTCCTGTGT